>CM045760.1:109936191-111136191 GCA_025200525.1 Camellia lanceoleosa | reverse complement strand
GTTTTTATTTTTTATTTTTATTAGTACTAAATTTTTTTGTTTTGCTCAATTGTGTTTTTTTGGATAGGATCAATGATGATTGATAAAAACTACATTATCTATCTGTAATTCTCTCAAAAGGGATTGAAGATAGCCATATTATTCTGAGATCCATTTTACCACACTATTAGTTTTTGTTTTTTTCTTTTCTTTTTTGGCTCAATAGTTTTAATGTGTTTTTTATGGAATCAATGGATTTATGTGAGCATCAGTGATGAGTAAACCTTTTGTTATCCTTGCACTTTGATTGCTAGTGAAGAAAACTATGGGGACTATTGACTCTGAGATGCTTTTTATTTTTTCTTGTTCTGTTTTCTCCTATTTTCTCTTTAGGTTTTGTTTTCAACTTCATTATTGTAGCACTTCAAAATGTAATAGGTTTCGTATGATGCTTTCATTTGATGATATGAACCACTCCAATGGCCAAACTAACATTAAAGAATACATTTGAAAACCTTCAAATGTATGTTTGTTGGAGTAAAACAATATACATTTGAACAGTTTATGTAGTATTATTGTTTGGGTAAAAGCTTCACCAGACACAATATAGCTTTGCAAATTTAAAGTAAACATTATTTTGCACCCCTCACTTAATGAGAAAATGTGTCAAAATCTACGGGATCAAACCTATGGGACTTAACGAATGATATAAAAAAAGAGAGGGAAAAATATTAAATAAAAGTAAATAAAAATGAAGTAGAAGAGCTAGATTCCTTGATTTTATAAAAAAATTTAGGGTATTAATTTGGATCAAGGTGTGGATGTGTTTGAGTTGACTTTAGCTTATAGATTGTGTTTAATTTATGAATTTTCGGAGTAATTTGTAAAAAAAAAATAAAAAAAAAATAGAAAAGGAAGATATAATATAACTATATTTTTTTTTTATTTTTTTAAATTTTCTTTTCAAATTTTTCTTAAATTCATAAATCAAACATGAGGGTTTTAAACTTTAATGGTTCAAGACTAGTTACTACAGTCTACAATATAGCGATCCCGGTTCTTCTTCCCTTGGTTGTTGTATCCAGACTTAGTTCCGTGGATGCCAGTTGTTGTTTTGATCTTGTCCCTGTCCTTCAAATCTTTAAATTTGAGTTATAGAATGTTTCGGACTTGTTTGTTCCAGGTTGGTTGTGTTTGGGAGCCTTAGGTTGTCGCCTGAATTTGAACCTTCGCCGGCGAAGCGGCTGGTCGCCGAGAGCTCTTTGTTTTGGGTCCTTCGCTCGAGCTAGGGTTTTGTCGCTCGAGTGAGAGTGGAGTCTTTGTGTCTGGTGGCTCGAGTTTCTGGTGGCTTGGCCGAAAGCATGCGCCTCAAGTCTGCTCTGGTTCGAGACAGAGTTGTGTTTCTTGGCTCGAGCGAGCTTTTATTCGCTCGAGCGAGAGCAGTTTCTTGTGTCTGGTCGCTCGAGCGACCAATCCTTCGCTCGAGCGAGACTGTTTATATCAGTTAGCAGCAACCGGGGAGAACATCACTTTTTCATCCCCTCTTCTTTTTGAAACCCTAGATACGAGACTCTCTCTCTCTAAACTTATCTTCTCTCTAGGTTTTCATCTCCTTCTAGTGTGAATCCATCCTAGGCTCTTTGTAAGAAAGATAGATGGTGGCTTGGGCTTCGTTCTAATATGAAGAATAGTAGATTTGGAGCACTTTGATTCCGGGTCATCTTCTCCATTTGAGTTCTCCATTTGAGGTAGGGATTCTCCTTGTTTCTTTTCAATACTTCATCTATAGATAGACATGTGGTAGTTTTTGTATTGCATGAAAAATTATATCATGTTGGATTTGTTGAAAATCATGAGGTTGGACCTTGGGTTGGTTGTTGGTTATGGGTTTATTATCATTAGTTGTGGTTTAGGCTAATTGGAGTGTTAATTAGCATGTTATGGTTGAAATGAGAGGAAACCCTAATTTTATTTGATTTAATAAATTAATAGAGGGGTTTTGATCATTGGGCAAATACTTATGTATTTTGGCTCTTAAATGTGATCATTGTTGTTTGTTCTTGATAATTGAGCCTTTTTGGTCAATATTGAGAAAGAGGGAGGAAACCCCAAATTTAATGATTATGACTTAATTTGCATAATTAAATTGGAATGGCTTTGAAAAGAATGTAGTAGATTAAAATGAGTTATGGCCTTATTGTCCATGGAATTGAATTTGTGAAAACAAAAGGTATGGGAATCGGATTGTTGTAATTTGAGTGTTGAACACACAAATGAGGAGGTTATATCTTTAACTACTATGTTTATGTTGTTGTTGGGTTTTGTGATCTCATGATAATTGAGTCTGTTAATAGATGTACAATATATCTGCATCTAGAGGTTTTGTCCTTGGTCATCGGTGGAGAATGACACTGTTGCGTTGAATTGTTGTGTATACATTACATTATTGTTGATTGAACATCGTATGTGATGAATGTGTACTTGTTAGGGAGGAGAGAGGGGTTGTACTCCGGTGTGTGTGAGAAGATAGGGGATGGACTCCACACACCTATGTGTTCCTATATCTTAACACATTGTTTATATTTTGATAGTTTATGTGTATGTTTTACACATGTTGATTATACCTTGTTGTATTGTGGTTGTTGGTGTTATACTGATAATCGAATCGTGCAACCTTCTTAGACTAGCGCAGGCTGTATCTTGTTACCGATAATCTAAGGTACCACACCCTTCCAGCTAGCGCCTGGTAAACTGGTAGTTCGTTGTGAGAAGTGTATCTTTGGCTTACTACGCACATAGCTAGTAGAGCAAAGTTTTGTTGTTATTGTTTCAGTGTATCTGGAAACATTGTGGATTGTGTTGGTTACGGTTTTGGAGGGCCGAGTTACCTCATTGGTTTATCTTATGCATGTAGTTGAGTTGTTATCTCCCTTTTATAAAGATATGCATGTATAGTTATGATAGAATTGGGATTGAACCGAAATGCCCTTTTATCTTTTGGGAGTGTAAAGAAAATCAAACATTTTAGATATATGTTTTGAAAAGGCACATCTGTTGTATGTGTGGGAAATGGGAGAGAGTAATGGGCTTAGTGAATCTATTTTCCTAAGTAGTTGTTAATGTTATAAAAGATTGGGAACGGGGGTTAATGAAAGGAAAAAGGAAAGATGAATCGCTTATAGCGTTGAATGAAATAGTTGTTTTCGAGAAAAGTTCACATATATATATATATATATATATTTTGTATAAACTGTCACATTATTATTCTAGTATGAGAATGAGTGTTCATGATCATAGCTATCTGTAATATTGTTATTGTTGAGGATCATGTTGAGATCCCTACTGGACTATATGTTCATCCCACGTTGTTGAATCTTTTTCAGGTATTTAGCAGGATGTGCTACAAGATTTGGATCTTCTTATTTGTTGGCCACGGGGCCTCTTTGTTGTTGGCGGAATGCCATATGTGTAAAAGGGTTACACCCTTCATTTGATTATTTAATGTTGTAAGCCTGAGGGCAATTTATTTAAGGATGCTCATGTTATATTTAATTTTCATTCGAATGAGAGAGTTGTTGTTCATTACTTCAAATTGAACATTTGAGTTTATTTCCGCATATTATCTCTGAAATTGAATTAAGTTAAGGAACTTGGTAATGACTTCGAGTAATAAAAAGTGGGGCGTGACATACAACCTGTGATTTGATTATGATTTGGATAGTAATTTAAAAAATAAAGAAAAATATGAATAAAATATAAATCTAACTTTTCACATTTTAAAATTTTAATATGAATTCATGATTCTCAAACACAATCTTAACGGAGTATGTTTTTTTAGATGAGAATCTTAATTAGGGAGGTACGAAAAATCAAAAAAAAATCAATTAAATCGATTGAATCGGACCAAATTAGTTATATTTGATTTGTTTTTTTAGCAAAAATTGTGCGTTTTTAAATTTGATTTTTTTTTTTTTTGGTTCTCGGTTCGGTATTGGTTCAAGCACCTTGTGCACCAGACTAAATCAAAATCAATCGCTTCAACATATATTGTATTTATAATATATATATATATATATATATAATCTAATAATATAATGATATTAATAAGTATAATAAATTATTAACCTTAATTAATTAACTTTATCATCTTTATAACTTAAATTTGTAAATTTTTATTATATATAATCTTAATTCTAATTCATTATTCTTGAAATTTTCGTATTTTTAAACTTTTTTTTGTTTTTATTTTTGTTAATTTAGGAATTGAAAAGTATTTATTAAATGGATGAATTGGATATGTTTGAAATGGTAGACAAATAATTAATTTAATATTTTTATACAAATTAATGATTATATTTAAAAATGGCTCAAGTTTGAAAGATTTTAAACCGATTAAAATGCTTCAAACCGAACTATTTCAATCAGTTCGATGCGATTTGATAAGATAAATGGTCTGTATCGATATTCAAAATAATAAAACCGATATTATCAATTCATGTATGAGAGGGTTCAAGAATGTGGTCTAAAAATTCGAAGATCTTTGAAGAAAATTCGAATTCTCTAGAAATGATAAGAGGTGTGTTGATGTTCCGAGATGCTTCAATTAGTGCCGAGAAGGTGGGTAGCTTGTGATTAACAAGAAGCATCTTGTACCCGTTCAATGCCCCTTCAACACAGATTTGGACCAAGTAACTTTCCTCTGCAGCCTCGTGGTAGTCCACGGCTTTGTCTTGGAACCTCTTCACATATTCAAGAATGTCTTCACCCTCTTACTGCTTTTCCTTACACAGGGGGAGTGTGGTCACTTTCTCGGCCACCTGAAAGAATTTGGTGTGGAATTTGTTGACCATCTCCGCCCAACTTCGGATAGAGTTTGGGGCCAAGTTAACATATCAACTATATGCTCGGTAGGTGAGGGACTTCGAAAATTCTCTCAGTCGGAGGACATGATTTGAACCATGAATCCCCAAAGTCTCAATGAACCAAACAACATATTCTCGAGCATTTCCTTGCTTGCCATCAAATTTGATGAACTTCGGCACCGTGTACCCCTCCGGGTATGGATAACTCAATATCTCGATAGGGTATGGTGGCTTAACATCTAGATCGGGCAAAGAAGGTGAAGTCATTTTGCCCCGTTCGAGATCGAACATGGCTTGCGCATCGGCGAGAGTGATAAATTGTTGAGGGAGAGAACTTCATGGTGGTATTCCCGGGACTTGGGTTGTAGACCCGAAGACCGAGCTTGGAGCGACTTGGCTATTTGGGTGTTGAGAATTCACCATCTGTATAGGAACGTAGTAATATTGACCATTGGCATCTATAGATATGACATTCGGTGATAGAGCGTTGAATTGAGTTCCATAAACTCCGTTACACGCCATGGGTATGTCGGGTTAAGCTTAGAAAGCTGTTATCGGAGCCAAAAGAGACCCGCTCAGTACATGAGTAGAATTTATAATCGGTGGAACAAAATTAGGCATGGATGAAGCACCATTTTGTAGAGAAATTTCTGTGGGCCTTCCTTGAACTTCCACAGCCGATGGAACACTATTCATCGCACCGGAAACTACTCCAACCACCACTGGACCATGGCTCGATCCTCCAGGTGCGTGATTTTGCGCTCTATGGGCCACAAGTTGGCCATTACTTGTTCCTCCTAACACTTGATTTTGCACACCATTTTGAGCAACTTCAAGGAGAATTGGGGGTGGGTACCTTGATGGTTTTGACCATTCCCAACATCACCATGAAGTTGTTGATGCTTGCCAACGCCGACTTGACCTCCATTTGTTGCTAGTGGTACGAAATTCGAACCCATCACCAACACGGTGTGTGTCACGCCCAAACCCATCCCTAAAAGTTTGGCATCGTAACCGGCCAGTAATCCTTGGATTACCAAAGGCCTTCATGTACAATAAAAATAATCGGGGCTTACGGAAGCAAAAGACTAAAATAGTAATAGTCCAATGAGCTGTGCATCTATATGAACAAATAATTACATGCAAAAACGTTAATTTACCCACTTACATTACATAACATATAACATTAAATCTTATACAAAACATATGTACGGGTCAAAAGTGTACAACATAATTAAAAGCTTGCTAACAGCCTTCCAGGCCTAGCCTCAACTCGGAGGCACTCAGAACACTTGGTAGGCTTCAAAACGGTGGCTCAGTAAAAACCCTTCTACACTTGCCCTCCAGAACGCTCACCTATAAATATATATAAAAACAGTGAGCTAAAGCCTAGTAAATAACATTAAAGTAAAGGAGTTAGTGAACGAATTGCACATATAACATATTTGTAAAACAAATCATGTCACAATCATTCATATCAGTCTCATATCAAAACATAACATAATGGTACATCTCACAAAACATATCACATATCGTCTTCTGACTAGAGTAATCGGTTCCGGATACCGATTAAACACATATCACCACAATGAAGTGGCTAACGAGATCTCGTATCACGTATATATCATGGACCCATATTTACATGCCGTCCCCATGACTTGGGACTATCTATGGATGCCATAATAGATCAAAATAGGACATTCGTTCACGTATCAAAATAACATTTCAGAAACCATAGCTTATCATATAACAGTTTAAACATATACCATACAAACATATCTTTACAGAAATGTTACTCACAATGCCCTTCCAATACCTGTTGTTCGGTCTTCGAGTCTTGACCTACAAACACAAATATTCGTAGCACAATTTCTCAATATACATTCGAGTCAATCAGTCGATTCTTAACATTTTTCGGTTTATCCGTTACTTGTTCGTTCGGTTATTTCTAATCTTTCTTTAATTTCTTTCATGCTTATAATATGCATATGGATGTGTATGACACGTGAAAATCATGTAAATGAAGGCCCATAAATTAGAAAATGAAAAATAATAAAATTGGAAAATCTGCCCTATTTTGCCACACGTGCGGTGGTAAGGCAGTGTGCAACTTTGGCCAAACCAAGGTTGGCCGCTCGAGCGGTGGCCCAGGCCACTCGAGTGATCTGGGTGAAAAACTAGCCCAAAAATCTGCTAAGTTTTTGGAGTTAATGTTTTTCAAAACCAGTTTCATTTCCATACAAGCCAAGGCCAAATATTCATCAAACATACTTTGAATTCATGATTTCTTACTTCAACCAAAAACTCACCAAATCAAGAGAAGGTTCAATTGCCATGCAACAAGTCAATCTTTTAATTTAAATACGAAGTATCATAATGTAAACAAATTGAGTTCCAAAACTGAAAATTTACATGGAGGTTTCCTCCTAACTTTGAAAACTCAAGTAAGAAGTAAAGACAAGTAAGAAGTAAGAAGTAAGAAATTATGTCATGCATGTTGAATTTAGGACCAAATTCTTCCAATTCTTTTCTACCTTAGCTTGCATATTTTACTTTGCCAATTCTAACATTAAAGCTCCCAATTAACCAAGAATTCATTCTAATTAGCCCTTTGTCTTAGAGGATGATGAGTGTGGGAAGTTCAATTTCAAGAATTTCTAATGAAAATCTTACCTAAAATTGATGAATTGGGAAGAGCTCAATATTCTTCCTTAATGTTCTTTCTCTCCCTTTTCTTTTCTTTGTTGAAGTCTCAAAATTCTCTTCTCCTTTCTTTCTCACTCTTTGTTGGAACCTCACAAAATCTTTCCCTCTCTCTACGTGTATGTAATTGGGTGCAAGATAAACCTACTACACTTCAATCTTATTCCTATTCAAGTGATGAGTAAGATTTCTTTTCTATCTTTATTTATTCTAAAAGGTCAATAATAAATCACTTAATTAATGTGAACCAATCGCAATCAATTTAATTAATCTTCATCACAATATAATCTTAATTACGCTAAATCAAATCATACTAAAATGAATTAGGCTCTAATTCCTTTCCAATTTCTTAATTCTAATTTGTTAAAATTAGCGACTCAGACGGAATCATTTTTTTAATTAAACTTCCCAGATAACTCTAAAATTTCAATTAACATATCCATGTACTCAATTTCAATTTCTGAACCCAGTAAGGTCGTCAATTTCAATTCCAAAGTTGTATTTTCAACAAATAATTTCCCAATTTGGATAGATATACACAAATTAAATCATATAATCCGCAATTAACACATGGATAATTCAAATAATTATAATATGCATTTTTGGGGTGTTACAGTGTGGGTGAGATTTTGAATGGTCGTGAGAATCTCTTGTTGAGTGTGCTGGAGTCCTTGAATGGCTTCAAGGATGAGAGGTGTGTCTTCAACTTGAGTCCTCTCTTTACCACTGTTGGAAGAGCCTTGTTGATGAACTTCTTCCTCTCTCGCCATCTTCACTGGAGTTGTGTAGATTCCGGATCTTGTTGAGACTATTAACTAATGCGCCTCCCCAGTGGAGTCACCAAATGTATGAGAGGGTTCAAGAATGTGGTCTAAAAATTCAAAGATCTTTGAAGAAAACTTGAATTCTCTAGAAATGATGAGAGGCTTAGATTCTTCAATGGTTGCAACTAGAAACACAATAGCAAAGAGATGATGGAGATAAGAGATTGGGTGAAGAAGAAGGCAAAGTAATTAGAGAGAAAATAATGGCAAGGCTCTCCCATAAATTTCCCACTTTCACTCTCAATGTAGAAAATTGAGAAGGAAAATTAGTTATTTCCCAAAAAATGTCTCTCCAAAATCCATCCCTTGTAAAATTATGGGTGGGTGCTATTTATAGGCACCTCATGATGTAGGATGGAGCCCATGTGCAAGGCACATGGGAAATAGTCTCTCTAACCACCTTATTCGAGGAGGTGACCTCTTCGAGGATGAGGAAAACCCGAAGAGGAGATCAACCTCTCAACGAACCTTCTTCTTAGCCACACCTAACCAATGATCCCCAATCATCCCAAAGGGTCAGGGGTAGTCCAAGAGGACATCCTACCGCAGAAGGGTCAGGGGTAGTTCAAGAAAACACCCTGCCACAAATATTGTCGAGTCTCAAGGACCCCCTAGATCGTGCCACATCGACCCGAGTATAGGCTAGTTTAACTGAAGAGTGAATTTATCTCCACTCACCGTTCTCGGGATCGAGTCCTTTGTTCGGACTCCATTACACCCATGGTTCTGGTGCATAGATCCCAGAACGCTCCGAGCCCGCGAGTGTTCTGGGACTCATTAATGGAGCGGCTTCTAGATTGTGTTCGAATCCATTCAAAGCCAACCACATCGGATCTCTAGGTTCATAGATTCGAACCCTTTCAAGTCTGAGCTCAAATAGGTCTCTAGGTTCGTGGTTCTGAACCCTTTCAAGACTAAGCCAATACCTCGGATAATGGATCTCCTCTGAGGGTTTCATCTCTTCTGAAAGCAATGGTTAACCTTCTGGAACACTCATATGATCTAGGCCTCCTCAGAGTACCCAAACGTCTTCTCTCACTCCACTCTTGCAACCGAAGAAGAGCTGCAACCTTTCAAGCGGTATCAAAACCGTCTTGCTACCTTGGATTATATCATGGCACTAGAAAGTGATTTTTTTGTTTACACATATGATGGGAACATGGCAAAGGTGGTGCAAGGGCATAGACGGTTTAAAGGATTTCGACAGACCATAAACCCCGACAGGTACGTTGTCTTAGGCTCTTTTCTATTGGTACTTTCACCATTAAATTGTAAGTTAGATTACTAATGTTTGACATTTTTTCATTTTCAGAAAAAATTTTGTTAGATTGATTGATCATTTGGATGAGGGTGCTGTGTCTTGGGAATAGTTTTCTTTAGAGGTTAAGAGGTTGCACTCAGATAGACTTGGAGCACCATATCTTAGACTACCAGGAGAATCACCAAGTCTAGAGGAGAATTTTTATGCAAATCCTTTTCCTGGTTGTGTCTGTAATGGTTCTCATGAGCAACTTGACCATAGACCAAATCTATCAGCTGCTTCACAAAGATATTGTTTTAGTTTTAGTTAGAAATACAAATTTGGCCTCTCCTGTTAAGTATACGAAACCCCATGCTTTGAAGGTGGCCAATATGGGTTTTCAAAAGAAACTGCATTTTTCAGAATTCAGGAGTGTGTTGGCAACCAATAGGGCAGAAGAGAGGCTCGAGGTTAATTTGATTGTTCCAGAAGTAAGTTTCAGTTTTGATGTACAAAATAGATAAAGAACATACATGGGAAGAAGCAGAGAAGGTTATAGATCATTGATAATAATGCACACAGGTCAGTTACAAAGCATAGTGAAACTCTCCATGTGAATGTAGAGTACTTCCAAGTTCATAATCTATTCAGTATTCTTTCTTCGATTGCGAAAATTCATTTGTTAAATAAGGCTTTCTCTCAAAGTTGGATGTAATATTTGATTAAATATCATAATAGAAAGTTCTTCCATATTTGTCAAAATTATTTTCTTTTGTCATGATTTATACGTTGCTCAAAATGTTGTTCAAAATGAGAGATGGTTTGTCTAGTAAGAAATTGTGATGGTGGCTTTGAATCTTCCTTTTCCTCTCTTATACTTTCTTCATGTGCAAATACAGCATTTGGGGTGTTTATAGATCAGGTTTAGTGACCATGTTGAGAAACAAACATGTTTGGTGTCTCAATATCAACTAATCCAACATCTTAGTTTTAGGTTTTTATACCCCAAATTTACTCCACTTCTTCTTCTAGGTGGTGTTTGTTTTGAAGGATGGGGGCATGGGATTGGACTATTAGTCTGGATAGACTAATAGTCCGTTGTTTAGTAGCCAATTTTTGCTTCGGTGAGGTTGTTGCATCCCATGGGAGAGGGTGGGATAGAAATCATCCCATGGGATTAGCTTATGAAGTTACATTTTTGACCCTCTTTTATTTAATATCTTTTTTTTTTGTGTTGTTAATTTAAAATTCTATATTAAATAAAAAATATAAATTAAAATTTTAATTTAATTAAAAATTATGGCCTTATAAATTAATTTTTTTTAGTGTTATTAAAAAATTAAATTTACATATTAAATAAAATTATTTTTTTTTAGTGTTGTTAATTTAAAATTATATATTAAATAAAAAATATAAATTATAAATTTAATTTAATTAAAAATAAATAAATTAAAAATTATGGCCTTATAAATAAAAATTTTTTAGTCTTGTTAAATTATAAATTATAGATACAAATTTAAAATTATATATTAAGTAAAAAATATAAATTATAAATTACAAGGGTAAAATAGCCTTTTGAACATTTATTCTTATCCAGTCCGTCTAACCAAACATTAAATTTACTAAAAATAGTCCAATCCAGACATTTAATCTCATGACTAAACAAACGTAGGATACAAATTCAGTTCAACCAAATAGTCTAGAGATAATGTATCCCAAAACTAATAGTCTGATGAATTACAATCCCCCTTATCCAGTCCATCCAAACAAACATACCCCTAGTATTTTGTGTGCATAATGTAGCTCAGGTTTCTAAAATGGTGTGCATAATGCAGCTAGACAATAAGAGTTTGACTTCGTTATGTCCACGAGAAAAATTGTCAAAAGCGACAAAATAACGAGCCCTTGAAACATTCATTCCATCTAAACAAAGAGCCAAGATGTTCAAAGTCATCCAACAACAAACAACTTTTTCTTGCACATACATAAACTAAATTATCATGCATCAATGTCAAGAACAAAACAAAAGCAAAATAGATGACAAAGTATGCAACTAAATTAGGAAATCACTCAATCACAAACCCATCCCCCCCTCCCCCCCCCCCCTCCCAAAACACTAGAAAATCACTCAATGGGTAACAAGACTTCATTAGTCCTAAAAGCAGGCAAAGTCCAAGGAGGGTTGTACCTAGCCACCAAGAACTCCCCAATCACCTTAGAGCATCTCCAGCAATCCTCACCAAATTAACTATCCAAAATTTCACTTTATTAATTTAGCTAACCATATTTTCAATACACATTCCAGCAATACTCTTTACTTTAACTATCCCCTTTAAAATATTACTTCTTTCAACTTTACTCATATATATATATATATATATATATTAATATATAAATTTGTAAATAGTTTGATCATCATTAACACATAGGAAAAAAATAATAAAAAAATATATAGCATATGAACAGTTGCTAGCTTGAGGTAGCTAGCAACTGTTGCTTGGATCAAATTGTAGAAGGATCTGATGAGGCTGCTGGAGGTCTCTTTTTTGGCTTTGACTTGCTACTTTGGTTGAAAATAGGATATAGCAAGCCTCTTGGAGATGCTCTTATACCCATCTCTCTCAAACCCTTTCCTCAGCTACTCCACCTTCTTCACCACCACCTCCTCTGTCGCCACGCCACCAAACTTCACCACCCCATACTTCCTCTCTTCCTCCTCCCTAATCACCACCCTCTCATCCACCGGCCTCGGCGCCTTCTCTGCCTTCCTATACTTCTTCGGCAATATAAACTGCATTCTTCTCCTTATCCTCCACTTCCTTCGTCACCACCGGAGCTGTCATCGAAATCTTCTCCGGTGACGATTGGGTTATCACCGAAGCTATCATTGTGATCTTCTCTGGCATGGAATTATGGGGATTTCCAACAGCACTGATGTAATTGGCGAGAATCACAAAACCGTCGTCTTTGTTGCCTTTGAAGTGGGTTGGATCGTATGTGACCTCGGCGATCACTAAGGGAGAGTATTTGCGGATCTCGTAGTCGTCAGTGGAATTGAAGAGTTCGAATTTGGCGGATTCAACATCGATTTTTCTGAAAACTAAGCCCATTTTTGAGGAATTCGGATGTTTTGAGATATGGGTTTTGTGATTAAGGATTGGATTTTGGTGTGTGAGCTATGAGTTGTGGTGGGTTTTCTGGAGGAAAGTGGATGAGTTGCGTTTGGATTTGGTGTGAAACTTTTTTCAAATTGCAGAAGTGGAATTGAGAAAGAAGAATACATACTTGGGTGAAGGGTTTCGATGTGTGGCGGGAAATAAGGGATCGATATGTGGACTTCATTTTCCCACGGTTCACTCATTAGCATTTCCTAGTTTAATTTGTGAAGGAAAAAAATAATATTGTATAACACTTGATTTGTTTGCACCTACAAAAAATGTTAAAAAATTAATAGTGTAAAAAAAAAAAATACAAAGTCAAGGAAATACAAAAAAAAGTTTGTGAGAAATAAAATTATAATTTAATATATATGTAAATTACAATTAAAGAGTATTAAGTGTAAAGGGTGTTATGGTCATTTGCACAATCAAGTTAACACCATTTGGCTTAAATTAACGGGAGGGAGGGAATCTTGACAATGTCAGAAAAAATAAGAGAGATTTCTGTAATTATTAAAATTAAAGAGAGGTTCCTATAATTATTAGAAACCTCAGGTGAGTGTAATTTACCTTATTATTGTTCATTTTGTGGTTTTAGGGGAGTGCAAATCAGATACTAAAGCTGAAATCTTTGACCTTAATTTGATCAATTTGCCAGTACCCAATGAATTTGTTGATCTGATGACCCAATTTATCAAGGGCATTAGACTAGAAGGGAAGTATAAAGGGGCGACAAAGATCCAACATGTTAGTCATGGCCACCCTTTAATTTTGTATGACAAACAACTTAACAGTGAGTAGTGCTTTACTGGGAGAAAATTGCCCCTCTTGAATGACGTGATGAAGAATGATGAAAATTGCAATGGGTGTGCACAAACCATTTCTGCTCCATTTTTTTTATTGTGCTGAATGTAACTTCTTTCTCCATGAGTGGTGTGCAGAGTTACCCAATAAACTGCGACACCCATGTCACCCAGAGCATCAACTTCTCTTGACCCCAAATTTTCATCTATTTAAATGTACATGCTGCAGATCAGATAGCAATATGTTTATTTTCCGCTGTATGACCTGCCCATATGTAACAACCCTCACTTTGATTTAGTCATACTTGCATACATTCATGTATGATCTTGTCTTGCTAGGCTGTTTTGCAAAGTTTTGCCTTGTCTTGTTTTGTTTGGGACTTGCTTTGTCTTGCTTGAGCGTTGCTTGCATGTTTTTGTTCCTTGCTTGGTGTGTGTGGCCGAGGTCATCTTGAGCTTAGTTCACCCCTGAACCTTTGTACTTAGAACAATTTTGGAACCCCTTGGTTGACCTCCATCTTCACCACGGGCATGTTTGCCGAGATGTCACTAACTGGGCCGAGGTGTTCGGAACCAAGGCCGAGGAGTGTATCATCTAGGCCGAGATGTTTTGCACCTAGTGATATTTGTCCTTGGGCAGGTATGGCCTAGGCCGAGGTGTGGCACATCTAGGCCAAGGTGTGGCACAGCTTAGTCAAGTGTCGTCCTCCCTAGCCGATGTCTTTGTTACCCTGTGGCCGAAGCTTTGTCTTTAGCCGATGTCCTTGCTTGCTGATGTGTCTTGCCTTTGCTTGCTGCATACACTTTGTTAGAGACTTGTCTTATCAATCAGTCACTTTTGAGTTGAACCAATCCGGTAGTGCCACGTGTCCGAGCTGTGTGTTAAGACAGCCGGCAGACTTAGAAACAAATCATTTTGTCTCAAATCTTTGTTTTAGAGAGAGAAGCTCTAGAGGAAGAAGGAAGAGTTTTAGAGAGAGGAGTGGAGTTCCGGGCTTGATCTTTGAGGATTGAACTGTTAGATTTGAGATTTGAGGTTAGATTCTTGCTCTACTCTAGTTAATCTTTTTGGCTGTTAAGCTGCATTGCATGATTGAATTCGTTTCGCACGACATGCATTGATTTGAAGTTGGTTTTGAAGAGAAAATGGTGTTCTTGAGTTTGATGAAAAGCCTCGTTTTGATCTGAAAGTTTGGAACTAGAACCATGTTTTTGTGTTTGTTCTTGCATGATCTTCTAGTATGGGTACCCAAGTCCCTGTTTTTGAACTCTTAGCATGAAATCTCAGTTTTTGGAATAAACGAGTTATGATTTTAGCATGCATGTTCTTGATGTTCTTGATGATCTTGTTACTTGCATCCTAAAAGGGGGAAACCCAGGTTTTCCCGATTTCGTTTTGAATGTGGCCATCAGGACCACACCTCGGCAAGGAGGTGTGGGACCTCGGCAAGACCTGGTCTCAATATGTTTTACTTGTTATTGACTTGAATTTGGCGTGAATGCCGAGATCATTTGTGCGCATGGAAAACTTGTTTTGAGAATGTGATTTGCCATGTGATTGTAGGACCTTGATCTTTGCTTTGAGCCTACACCTGAAGACCGAGGTGAGTGGTATTTTTAATAAAGCTATGTTATAATGTTTGATGAATCTTGCTTTGCTTCGTTTCGCTAAAAGTATTTGTTAAGCATGAATGATTAGCCATATTTTGATGTATCAAGTATAAGCTTTGTTTTGAGGTTATCTTTGGAAAGTCCTTGTACTGGAGGACTCTAAACTTGTGCAGTACTATACCCCCGTGATAAAAGGATACGGTTCTTTCTTGGAAAGTCCCTTGTACTAGAGGACTCTAAACTTTCGCAGTACTAAGTGTAAAAGGATACGGTCCTTTCCTTGTAAAGACTATCTTGTTAAAGCGGGCTACGGGCCTAAGTAACATAAGACCATCGTGTTAAAAAGAGCTACGGGCTTAAGTAACACAAGTCCCTTGATCAAGATGTAACTTGTATTTTGTTATTACAACTGGTTGTAAAGCTATCTCTTGTATGTCGTTCCATCTGATTTATGCACGGCTCTCATGGACTACTTGTATCTTAATTTATTGCTTCCGCATTTGTGAGCCCCATAGGTATATTATACTCTGATTGTGTGTGATCTTTGCAAGTTGGCCTTCGGTAATCACGGATTACTGGCCATCACGGCACCATCCTACTAGGGGCGGTTTGGGGTCGTGACACCATACTTCATCGTCAATTGTAAGTGTGCATCCCTACCATGCGTTATCAGACACAAAGCTCACAAGCACACCCTCACACTAAGGCAAACATGGTCTGGTAGATGCGGTGCCTGTAATGATGTTTTTCTTTAATTTGCATTTGTATGTGACCCTTGCAATCTGAATATTTGTGTTGGGTGTGCTGTTTTGCTGGGTACCGTTAGTCACAGATACAATAAACACCCATTCACCCTAATTTATTCCCCTCCGCCTCTCAAAGACCCGAACGTGGATGAGGAGTACTATTGTGAGATTTGTGAGCGGGAAATAAATTCAAACTTATGATTCTATCAATTGGTCATTTGTGATCAATCTGTTCACACACTCTGCAGCCGTCCTATTGATTGGATTCCAAATGTCAAGTATTGGAAGACCATTGAATTCCATCACCATCACCCACACCTCCTCAGACGTGCCCACATCCCCCAGGAGAATAGTTATATTCAATCACCATGCAGCCAATGTGGCGAATGTTTCCAAGACGATTCGCAAATGTACTATCAACGTCCACTTCGTGTTTTTTTCCTCTACCGTTGTTCCTTCTCCAAAAAATAAAATTTGTAAACTGAAATTTGTTGAAAATCTATTTGGAGATTTCCAAATCCTAATTGTGATAGTTTGGTGGTTCCTTAGCTGGGCTATTTTTTAAATTTTAATTTTAATTTTTTGTTGTTGATGATCCAATTATCAGCAGAGGATTGAAATAATGTCTGGTTACAAAATAAAGTGAATATACTTCAAATTCAATAATGTAATTTGTAGAGTTGATTGAGATTGCAAAATCATCCACTCAAGTCAGATCATAATAAGGATAAATTTAAACTATTAAAAGTTAATCACTCAAAATAATTTTTTTTGTGACTTTTTTTACATATGTCGCTAAAAATTAACAATTAGTGACATATTTTGTCACGATTTTTATAAATTATCGCTAAAACTTACAATTATTAACATTTTTATGACGAATTTTTTAGACTGTTGTTGATTTCTGCTTCAGAAATCTATGGATATCTCTATTTTTTTTTTAATTTTTTATTAGTACTAAATTTTTTTGTTTTGCTCAATTGTGTTTTTTTGGATAGGATCAATGATGATTGATAAAAACTACGTTATCTATCTGCAATTTCCTCACAAGGGATTGAAGACAGTTATATTATTCTGAGATCCATTTTACCACACTATTAGTTTTTGTTTTTTTCTTTTCTTTTTTGGCTCATTAGTTTTAATGTGTTTTTTATGGAATCAATGGATTTATGTGAGCATCAGTGATGAGTAAACCTTTTGTTATCCTTGCACTTTGATTGCTAGTGAAGAAAACTATGGGGACTATTGACTCTGAGATACTTTTCATTTTTTCTTGTTCGGTTTTCTCCTACTTTCTCTTTAGGTTTTGTTTTCAACTTCATTATTGTACCACTTCAAAATGTAATAGGTTTCGTATGATGCTTTCATTTGATGATATGAACCACTCCAATGGCCAAACTAATATTAAAGAATACATTTGAAAACCTTCAAATGTATGTTTGTTAGAGTAAAACAATATACATTTGAATGGTTTCTGTAGTATTATTGTTTGGGTAAAACCTTCACCAGACACAATATAGCTTTGCAAATTTAAAGTAAACACTATTTTGTACCCCTCGCTCAATGAGAAAATGTGTCAAAATCTATGGTATCAAACCTTAACAATGAGTCCAAATCTATGGGATCACACCTATGGGACTTAAGGAATGATATAAAAAAAGAGAGGGAAAAATATTAAATAAAATTAAAAAAAATAACTAAATAAAAATGAAGTAGAAGAGCCAAATTCCTTGGTTTTATAAAAACTTTTAGGGTATAAATTTGGATCAAGGTGTGGATGTGTCTTTTTTTTAGATGGTAAGGTGTGGATGTGTTTGAGATGACTTTAGTTTTAGATTATGTTTAATTTATGAATTTTGGGAGTAATTTGTAAAAAAAATAAATAAATAAAAATAGAAAAGGCAGATGTATTATAACTATTTTTGTTTAATTTTCTTTTCAAATTTTTCTAAATTCATAAATCAAACACGAGGGTTTTAAACTTTAATGGTTCAAGACTAGTTACTACAGTCTACAAGATGTGATTTGATTATGATTTGGATAGTAATTTAAAAAATAAAGAAAAATGTGAATAAAATATAAATCTAACTTTTCACTTTTTAAAATTTTAATTTGAATTCATGATTCTCAAACACAATCTTAATGGAGTATGTTTTTTTAGATGAGAATCTTAATTAGGGAGGTACGAAAAATCAAAAAAATCGATTAAATCGATTGAATCGAACCAAATTAGTTATATCTGATTTGTTTTTTTAGCAAAATTTGTGCGTTTTTAAATTTGATTTTTTTTTGTTCTCGGTTTGGTATTGGTTGAAGCACCTTGTGCACCGGACTAAATCGAAATCGATCAATTCAACATATATTGTATTTATATTATATATATATATATATATATAATATCTAATAATATAATGATATTAATAAGTATAATAAATTATTAATCTTAATTAATTAACTTTATCATCTTTATAACTTAAATTTGTAAATTCTTATTATATATAATCTTAATTCTAATTCATTATTCTTGAAATTTTAGTATTTTTAAACTTTTTTTTTTTTGTTTTTATTTTTGTTAATCTAGGAATTGAAAAGTATTTATTAAATGGATGAATTGGATATGCTTGAAATGGTAGACAAATAATTAATTTAATATTTTTTATATAAATTAGTGATTGTATTTAAAAATGGTTCAAGTTTGAAAGATTTTAAACCGATTAAAATGCATCAAACCCAAGTATTTTAATCAGTTCGATGTGATTTGATGAGAGAAATGGTCTGTATCAGTATTCAAAATAATAAAACCGATACTATCGATTCATGTATGAGAGGGTTCAAGGATGTGGTCTAAAAATTCGAAAATCTTTAAAAAAAAACTCGAATTCTCTAGAAATGAAGAGAGGTATGTTGATGTTCCGAAATACTTCAATTAGTGCCGAGAAGGTGGGTAGCTTATGATTAACAAGAAGCATCTTGTACCCGTTCAATGCCCCTTCAACACAGATTTGGACCAAGTAGCTTTCCTCTACAGCCTCGTGACAATCCATGGCTTTATCTTGGAACCGCTTCACATATTTAAGAATGTCTTCACCCTCTTACTGTTTTTCCTTATTCAAGGTGAGTGTGGTCACTTTCTCGGCCACCTGAAAGAATTTGGTGTGGAATTTGTTGACCGTCTCCTCCCAACTTCGGATAGAGTTTGGGGCCAAGTTAACGTACCAATTATATGATCGGTCGATGAGGGACTTGCAAAATTCTCTCAGTCAGAGGACATGATTTGAACTATGAATCCCCAAAGTGTCAATGAACCAAACAACATGTTCTCGAGCATTTCCTTGCTTGCCATCGAATTTGATGATCTTCGGCACCGTGTACCCCACCGGGTGTGGATAACTCAACATCTCGATAGCGTATGGTGGCATGACATCCAAATTGGGCAAAGAGGGTAAAGTCCTTTTGCTCTGTTCGAGATCGAACATGGCTTGCGCATCGGCGAGAGTGATAAATTGTTGAGGGAGAGAACTTCATGGTGGTATTCCCGGAACTTGG
This sequence comes from Camellia lanceoleosa, assembly GCA_025200525.1. Classification (NCBI taxonomy): domain Eukaryota; kingdom Viridiplantae; phylum Streptophyta; class Magnoliopsida; order Ericales; family Theaceae; genus Camellia; species Camellia lanceoleosa. The sequence goes on along the minus strand of CM045760.1, from coordinate 111,116,719 downwards.
CTTGTTGACCTGAAGATCGAGCTTGGAGCGACTTGGCTATTTGGGTGTTGAGAATTCACCATTGGTGTAGGAACGTAGTGATATTGACCATTGGCATCTATGGATATGACATTCGGTGATAGAGCGTTGAATTGAGTTCCATACACTCCGTTACACGCCATGGGTATGCCAGCTTGAGCTTGGAAAGCCGTTGTCAGAGCCAAAGGAGATCCGTTCAGTACATGAGTAGAATTTATAATCGATGGAACAAAATTAGGCATGGATGAAGCACCATTTTGTAGAAATTTTTTTGTGAGCCTTCCTTGAACTTCCACAGCCGATGGAACACCATTTATTGCGCCGGAAACTACTCCAACCACAGTTGAACCATGGCTCAATCCTCCAGGTGCGTGATTTTGCGCTCCCTGGGCCACAGGTTGGCCATGACTTGTTCCTCCTAACACTTGATTTTGCACACCATTGTGAGCAACTTCGGGGAGAATTAGGAGTGGGTCTTGATGGTTTTGACCATTCCCAACATCATCATGAAATTGTTGATGCTTGCCATCGCCGACTTCACCTCCATTCGTTATTGGTGGTGTGAAATTCGAACCCATCACCAACATGGTGTGGGTGAGATTTTGAAGGGTCGTGAGAATCTCTTGTTGAGTGTGCTGGAGTCCTTGAATGGCTTCAAGGATGAGAGGTGTGTCTTGAACATGAGTCCTCTCATTACCACCGTTGGAAGAGCCTTGTTGATGAACTTCTTCTTCTCTCGTCATCTTCACTGGAGTTGTGTAGATTCCGAATCTTGTTGAGACTATTAACCAATCCGCCTCCCGAGTGGAGTCGCCAAATGTAAGAGAGGGTTCAAGAATGTGGTCTAAAAATTCGAAGATCTTTGAAGAAAACTCGAATTTTCTAGAAATGATGAGAGGCTTAGATTCTTCAACGGTTACAACTAGAAACACAATAGCAAAGAGATGATGGAGATAAGAGATTGGGTGAAGAAGAAGGCAAAGTAATTAGAGAGAGAACAAGGCTCTCCCATAGATTTCCCACTTTGACTCTGAAGGTAGATAATTGAGATGGGAAATTAGTTCTTTTCCAAAAAATGTCTCTCCAAAATCCATCCCTAGTAAAGCTATGGGTGGGTGCTATTTATAGACATCTCATGATGTAAGATGGAGCCTATGTGCAAGGCAGACGGAAAATATTCTTTCTAACGACCTTGTCCGAGGTGGTGACCTCTCCAAGGATGAATAAAACCCCAAAGAGGATATCAACATCTCGGCGAACCCTTCTTCTTAGCCACACCTAATCAATGATCCCCAATCATCCCAAAGGGTTAGGGGTAGTCCAAGAGGACATCCTACCGCAGAAGGGTTAGGGGTAGTTCAAGAGAACACCCTGCCACAAATATTGTTGAGTCTTGAGAACCCCCTAGATCATGCCACCTCGACCCAGGTATAGGCTAGTTTAATCGAAGAGTGAATTTATCTCCACTCATCGTCCTTGGGATCGGGTCCTTTGTTCGGACTCCATTACGCCCATGGTTCTGGTGCGTAGATCCGAGAAAGCTTTGAGCCCGCAAGTGCTCTAGGACTCATTAATGGAGAAGCTTCTAGATTGCGTTTGAATCCGTTCGAAGCCAAGCACTTCGGATCTCTAGGTTCGTAGATTCGAACCCTTTCGAGTCCGAGCTCAAATAGGTCTCTAGGTTCATGGTTCTGAACCCTTTCAAAACTAAGCCAATACCTCGGATAATGGATCTCCTCCGAGGGTTTCATCTCTTCTGAAAGCAATGGTTAACCTTCTGGAACACTTGGATGATCTGGACCTCCTCATAGTACCCAAATGTCTTTTCTCACTCCACTCTTGCAACCGAAGAAAAGCTGCAGCCTTTCAAGCGGTATCAGAACTGTTTTGCTGCCTTCGAATATGTCATGGTACTAGAAAGTGATGTTTTTGTTTACACATATGATGGGAACATGGTAAAGGTGGTGCAAGGGCATAGACGGTTTGAAGGATTTCGAAAGACCATAAACCCCGACAGGTACATTGTCTTTGGCTCTTTTCTATTGGTACTTTAACCATTGAATTGTACGTTAGATTACTAATATTTGACATTTTTTCATTTTCAGAAAATTTTTTATTATATTGATTGATCATTTGGTTGAGGGTGCTATGTCTTGGGAAGAGTTTTCTTCAGAGGTTAAGAGGTTGCACTCGGATAGACTTGGAGCACCATATCTTAGACTGCCAGGAGAATCACCAAGGTTAGAGGAGAATTTTTATGCAAATCCTTTTCTTGGTTGTGTTTGTAATAGTTCTCAGGAGCAACTTGACCATGGACCAAATCTATCGGCTGCTTCACAAAAATAGTGTTTTAGTTTTAGTTAGAAATACAAATTTTGGCCTCTCCTGTTAAGTATACGAAACCCCATGCTTTGAAGGTGGCCAATATGGGTTTTCAAAAGAAACTGCATTTTTCAAAATTCAAGATTGGTGATGGCAGCCAACAGGGCGGAGGCAAGTCTCGAGGTTAATTTGATTGTTCCAAAAGCAAGTTTTAGTTTTGATGTACAAAATAAATAAAGAACATACATGGGAAGAAGCAGAGAAGGTTATAGATCATTGATAATAATGCACACAGGTCAGTTACAAAGCATAGTGAAACTCTCCATGTGAATGTGGAGTACTTCCAAGTTCATAATCTATTCATTATACTTTCTTTGATTGTCAAAATTCATTTGTTAAATAAGGCTTTCTCACAAAGTTGGATGTAATATATGATTAAATATCATAATATAAAGTTCTTCCACATTTGTCGAAATTATTTTCTTTTGTCACGATTTATACGTTGCTCAAAATGTTGTTCAAAATGAGAGATGGTTTGTCTAGTAAGAAATTGTGATGGTGGCTTTGAATCTTCCTTTTCCTCTCTTATACTTTCTTCATGTGCAAATGCAGCATTTGGGGTGTTTATAGATCAGGTTTAGTGACCATGTTGAGAAACAAACATGTTTGGTGTCTCAACATCGACTAATCCAACATCTTAGTTTTAGGTTTTTATATCCCAAATTTACTCCACTTCTTCTTCTTCTAGTATTTTGTGTGCATAACGTAGCTCAGGTTTCTAAAATGGTGTGCATAATGCAGTTAGACAATAAGAGTTCGGCTTCATTATATCCACCAGACAAATTGTTAAAAGCGACAAAATAACGAGCCCTTGAAACATTCATTCCATCTAAACAAAGAGCCAAGATGTTCAAAGTCATCCAACAACAAACAACTTTTCTTGCACATACATAAACTAAATTATAATGCATCAATGTCAAGAACAAAACAAAAGCAAAATAGATGACAAAGTATGCAACTAAATTAGGAAATCACTCAATCAAAAACTCCCCAAAACACTAGAAAATCACTTAATGGGTAACAAGACTTCATTAGTCCTAAAAGCAGGCAAAGTCCAAGGAGGGTTGTACCTAGCCACCAAGAACTCCTCAATCACCAAATGCCCATCTCTCTCAAACCCTTTCCTCAGCTCCTCCACCTTCTTCACCACCACCTCCTACGTCGCCACACCACCAAACTTTACCACCCCATACTTCCTCTCTCCCTTCTCCCTAATCACCACCCTCTCATCCACCAGCCTCAGCATCTCTTCCGCCTTCCTATACTTCTCCGGCAATATAAACTGCATAGTCATCATCTTCTTCTCCTTATCCTCCACTTCCTTCGTCACCACCAGAGCTGTCATCGAAATCTTCTCCGGCGACGATTGGGTTATCACCAAAGCTATCATTGTGATCTTCTCTGGTGTGGAATTCTGGGGATTTCCAACAGCACTGATGTAATTGGCAAGGATCATAAAACCACCGTCTTTTTTGCCTTTGAAGTGGGTTGGATTGTATGTGACCTCGACGATCACTGAAGGAGAGTATTTGCAGATCTCGTAGTCGTCAGTGGATTTGATGAGATCGAATTTGGGGGTTTCGACATCGATTTTTCCAAAAACTAAGCCAATTTTTGAGGAATTTGGATGTTTTGAGAGATGGATTTTGTGATTAAGGATTGGATTTTGGTGTGTGAGCTATGAATTGTGGTGGGTTTTGTAGAGTAGAGTGGATGAGTTGCGTTTGGATTTGGTGTGAAATGTTTTTCGAATTGCAGAAGTGGAACTGAGAAAGAAGAATACATACTTGGGCGAAGGGTTTCGATGTGTGGCGGGAAATAAGGGATCGATATGTTTACTTCATTTTCCCACGGTTCACTCATTAGCATTTCCTAGTTTAATTTGTGAAGGTTAAAAAATAATATTTGTAACTATTTCCTAGTATAACACTTGATTTGTTTGCGCCTAAAACATATGTTTTACGGATATTTTCTTTTAGAAAAAATATTTTCATACGTTTGAGAGTGGTGGTTGTGATGGTGGAACGAAAGTGAAGGTAAAAGAGGTGGCACGGTGGTGGAGTGGCGGTGGTGAAACGAAAGTAAAGGTGAAAGAGGTGGCATGGTGGTAGAGCGGCGGCGGCGGTGATGGTAGGTGGCTGTGATGATGGTGTGATGTGATATTAACAAAATTTTATTCTGAAAAATGTTTTTTATATTTTAAAGGTTGAAAATATTTTTTTACTCAAATAGACTTATTTTTCGTTGATTATAAAAAAACATTTTTTTATTTAAATTTTGTTTTTTATTGCATCAAATATCAAAAAATAAATAAAATATCTTCCTCCTAAACAAATTAGGTGTAAATTTTTATTTAAGTTAAAATTCAAATACAAAACTTATTTTTTTGCAAGCACAAATGTGAAACATGAGCAGAATGGATGGCTATAATCCTTGCTCAAATTCAATGTACAATTTTTAATTATATAATAAGATAATAAATATAGAAATATGAAAATCTCAAATTAAGATTATATGGTTTACAATGCATTGAAAGTAAAAAAAAAAATTGTTGAAAATACTGCTCTATTGAAAAATGCCTGTATAGGCTTTTTCCAGTGACACTTTGGACTGTCACAAAACTAAAGTTTTTTTGATATAAATTCAATATTAATATGAATAACAAAAACCCGATTTAATTATTTTGGAAGCAAAAGAATTATTATGAATAGTTTTGATCTTATTATCCCTTTAAATTAGATTAGAGCATGGATGTTTAATATAATCATTCACATAAATAATGATTAGTAATATTTTTTAGAAAAAATAATGAAATTTTTATGAACTTGAATCAAATAAATTATCCTTTTAATTTTCAATGAAAGGAAGTAAATAAACTAGAATACCACATAGTGAAGTCAAGTTACTATCGCTATTTGGTAATGTTTTATGATTTGTTCATTATATTCATTTTCATTGAATCATGTAATTATTAAATTCAACATGAAATTTTCAAAAAAGCACCACTAAATTTTTAAAAAATACGATAATTATTCATGCAATAACGAGCCATAGGCCCCTAACTATTCAGGCTGGCCTGATCACTAGGCCCAATGGATCACTTCAACAGCACAATCCAACCCAAACATTTGCTATCAAATCGCAAAACTAGGGCTCCATAAATCGCTATCTCCTTCTCATTTTATATGAGCCTTAATAGTTTGTCTCCAACGGTTGTGTAGCTCATTTCCTGTTGTTGCCTAATCTCTCTCTCTCTCAAAATCTCTCTCTCACTCGACTCTCTCTCTTGAATCTCACTGTCCAAATCTCTCTCACTCGACTAAATTTGAATCTCGATTGAATTTCACTCTCACGTGATGAAGATTTGAATCTCACTTAAATCTCACTCTCACTTGATGAAGATTTCGATCAGACGTGATGAAGATTTGAATGTCGCTTGAATCTCACTCTCACGTGATAAAGATTTCGATCGGCTATTGATGAAGATTTTGATCAATTTATAATCGAGATTCATAATCGGTAAGCTACTTTCTATGTATGAATCCAACTCTCTGTCTCTTTCTGTAATCTAGCGTGTTTGTTTCATGCCTAGTTGCTGAATTTCTGTGTTGATTTATTCTGAATTTCTATACTGATTTCAATCGTTCTTTAATCTGTGTTGTTGATTTAATTTTTCAATTTCTTCTTTATCTCGTTGTTTTCATTGATTGATCCATGATTTTTCCAATTTTCCTGCTGATATATCTGTACAACTATATATAGACATATGTTTTTTTTTTTTTTTTTCATTGAATATATGGCCATCTATGGCAGCTTGACAGTGCAGTTAGCTTACATGGTTAACAAGCCTGTTGATTGTTGTTTGTCCAGTTTGACACAATGAACAGTAATAGTTCCAAACCACAGGTGAAATCAATAATTTACATCTTTTGATGGTTCAGTTGTTGGTGTAGTCTTAGTGTTGGGGGATTATTTGAAGGATGAACCATGGTTAAAGCTCCTCTGCAGCTACCTAAAGTATGAACTATTTTATTTGTAATTTTTATTTTCATGTTGCTACAAATCATGACATGTTTCATTTAAAATATTATAGGTTAAATCAATTTATATATTTGCATGTTGAATTTTATTGATGAATTCAGTAGCTATTCATGACCTGCTGAATAATTTGAATGTGCGAAAGCTTAGGCCTTTTCGAGATTAGGATTGATTATTGTGGAACTAGTGAAGATATGGATGATGAATGGATTGTGTCTGGATTAAGATGAAAGCGGTCGAATGTAGTGACTACAAGTGATTATCCAAATGATGAAGTGGATAATCACAGGGGTAGTGATACCGAGAAACTTGTACTCTATTTGGCAAGAAAATTTCAGTTTTAAGTTGTTCACATAAAATTGATCATTTTAAAGTGTTCGAGTAATTTAATTTCTGGTGAACAGCTTATGATTTGTGATTGTAATGACCTTTGAACTTGTTATCTCTTTGAAGTGTTAATGAAATACTGAAGTAAATATTTTTATTTTACTTTATTGAATATAAGGACTAAAATTTCATAGTCAGACATTGTAGATGACATAATCGTTAAATAATGTACAAAATGCAGAGTCAAGTTTTAGATGTTTACATTTATGAAAGCAGATGAACAGCACATTGGAGCTATAATTTTGTGCATTTAGAAGGTGCTAGTGTGAGGAAGGTTAAAATAGACATTACCAGAATAACTTTTTGTTCCATCGTTGTATGATATTACTTTAGGTGTTGTCAAGGCTACCATTATTGGAATGATTCTTCAGGAAAACTTGTGCCGGCTGTTGCTATTCTTTGGGCTTCACTACTAGAAAAGAAAAAAATCTGATTAGGCTAAGTCGATTCTCGCTTTTGAAAACATTCACGGACCAGTTTAATTCCTCGGTTTTTTAACTGTATTTAAATTTACAACAACATCCACAACCACAATCCAGACTACTATGAACCTGCATTACTCTCTCTCACACAGAGATTAGGAAGCTTATGTAAACTTAGCACATCATCCACAATACAATGAACCTGCATCTCTCTCTCTCTCTCTCTCTCTCTCTCTTAGAGATTAGGAAGCTGTACTGAATCTAGACAAAACATAACCTTGAATTGCAATTCAGAAGAAAAAAAAAAAATATCCAATTGAAAATGGCTCTGTTGTTCCGTCGAGACAAAAAAGAAAAAAACTACTGCAAAATTCATGTGTCCCATACATCCCGTACCTATACCCAATTTATGTCTTGTTAACATAGGTTCATATTGGGGAATATAAAAGTCCATATAACGAGTTTAAAGTGTTTGATTCCTGATTTTTAGAAAATTCTATCACTTGTATTGTGTAAAAAATTTCAATCTTTATGCTTTAACAGCTTATTTTATGCTTAATCTGTTTGTTACTTTGTTAGTTGTTTTGCTTTGATTTCTGCTTCAGAAATCTATGGATATAGCTCTCTCTCTATCTGGCTTGGCTGCTCTGTTTTTTTTTTTTTTTTTACTACTAAATTTTTTTGTTTTGCTCAATTGGATTTTTTGGAAAGAATCAATGATGATTGATAAAAACTGCGTTATCTATCTGTAATTCCCTTTAAAGGGATTGAAGATATTCATATTATTCTGAGATCCATTTACCACTTGTTTTTGGTTCATTAGTTTTTACGTGTTCTTTTTATGGAAGCTATGGATTTATGTGAGCATCAGTGATGAGTAATCTTTTGTTATCCTTGCACTTTGATTGCTAGTGAAGAAAACTATGGGGAATGTTGACTCCGAGATGCTTTTCATTTTTTTCATTTTCCGTTTTCTCCTATTTTCTCTCTAGGTTTTGTTTTCAACTTCATTATTGTACCACTTCAAAGTAATAGGTTTTGTATGATGCTTTCATTTGATGATATGAACCACTCCAATGGCCAAACTAACATTAAAGAATACATTTTGAAAACCTTCGAGTGTATATTTCTTTGAGTAAAACAATGTACATTTGAATGGTTTCCGTAGTATTATTGTTTGGGTAAAACCTTCACCAGACACAATATAGCTTTGCAAATTTTAAGTAGACATTATTTCGTACACAATATAGCTCAGACAATTGCTAGAATTAATTTTTCACCAATTTTCTCAATTATTTATGACTAACTCCAAAATATCATAAATAATATTTTTTTATAAATATATGTCTAACCAAAACTATTAGTCTATTAGCTATATTTATTGAGCCAAAACTATCAAAAATAAAATAAATAACTTGATATTTAATTTAATAGTGTTAAAATTTAACGATTTTTTATTATTATTTTAATTAAAAAATAAAAATAATTAATTTGATTATAAAAAAATAGAAAGTCTTAATCGTCAGAAAAGTCTTTGAAACTATTTGTCTGAAAAATATCTTGAAGTAATCATAAAGTTGTGGTAGGTAGATAGCAATCTTGAAGTAATCAGAAAGTTGTGGTAGCTTGATAGCAACCAGCAAGACCTTAACAGTTCTGCCCAACTATTCGTCTAAAAAATAAGGTGATTTTGTCAAAATTCACTCCTAATAAAATTTTAATATATTAAAAATGAGCATAAAAAAATTTCTTAAAAACACATATTATTATTAAAATATTAAATTTTAAAATAATATTGTAGATGTTATTTTTTTTTTAAAAAAAAATAGTATTTTTTATAATTCTCTTAACAAGATCTATCAAATAAGATCCATATTGATTATGAAATTCTTTATAAAAAAAAATATTACCGTCGAAATTGATTTAAACAGTAACAGTAACATGTTATTTTATTTCACAATAATATGATACTTTGGCAATATTGTCTACGAAAAAAAATATATTTTATTTTGTCCTTGCTCAATTATGTATTTTTTCCTTAGGAAGTTTATGAAGCAAAATAAATTGGATTATCTTTTTCACTTAATAATGGTCTAATGGAAGAGTTTTGGCTAAATTTTCTTAAAATTTATACTGAACGATACAACCATGATGAGTACTTTGCTTTCACCAAACAAGGGTCCAATTAAAGGGTTTCGGCTAAATTTTCCCAATACACTCAAATACAAATACAAATACAAAAACTAAAAAAAATAAAAAATAAATAATCAAATACAAAAAATTTATTCTATGAACTCTTCGAAAAATTAAAATTATAAAAAAAATAATTTACAAACAGAATCTTAATACATAAAATTTTTGTTGAATGATGCAACATAATGAGTACTTTGCCTTGAAATAAGAGAGTTACACAAGACCACATTATTTTGTATATATATATAAATTTTTTGATATGAAAATTATGTTTACAATTACTCAGAACAATAATTGTCTTGCTCAATTAATTCAATGCATGTGGAATAAATTAGAAAAGTATGAGCATGCCTAGTCTCAACATTGTAGGCCATGAAAGTGCAAAGGAATCTGTAAATCTATGAACACAACCATGCAATCTGTAAGTCTATGAACACAACCATAAATCAATTGTTGTCAGGAAGATAGAGAGGCAAAGGCAGAGAGAGGATGGAGCTTGAAAACTTCAGCTATGACTATCCCCTAATCCTCAAAACAGAGCACATGTATGATGATGATGGTGTTGTGAAAATTTCTTGCTACGCGTGTGAGCAACTAATAATCTCCGGTCAATCCTACTACGGTTGCAATCGTTGTTGGTTTTTCCTGCACAAATCATGTACAGAACTACCCAAGAAAATTACACATCCTTCTCATCTTGAACACCCCCTTACTCTCTTTTCAAACCCAGCTTATAATTACTCAAGAAGCATTTGTGATGTCTGTAGAGAAACATGCAACAAATTCATTTACCGTTGTTCCCCATGTGACTTCGATGTTGACTTGAAGTGTGCTTCGGTGGCATATAGTATTCAACAAAGGATTGAGCACAAAAGTCATACACAACACCAATTGATCTCTCTTCAAAAGCCAGCCATGTTCTTTTGTGATGCTTGCGGTACAAAATAAGAAGGCACTGTTGTGGATCGGGGGCACACCAGGAAACACATACAAGCAATAACACAAGAGCTTTAACATGGTTCGTCAAGTCGCCTACGTCCACGGGCAGTGGATTCACTATATTGAACAAATGGTAGAATTATACAACACTCTGAATAATTCTCTCTCTCTTTGTTTTCTCTCTTTAGTTGGCTGTAATTTCTCTACTCTCTTTGCATCTATTTATACACAATCATGAAGAGGAGAAAACAGCAGCATTTGTGAGTGGGTTAGGTTGCCACCCCCACTCATCTTCAATGTGGGTGCTCCATTAGAGTAGTGGGTTCTCTAATGCTCTCCAACCACCCCACTCTCTCTAAGTGGGTTAGCCACTCATGGGATGATTCAACAAATCACCCCCTCAACCCATGTGAGGTGATCCACTGCACACACTGTTGCTAATCTTGTCATGCCTAAAAAACCAACAGAATCTTCATCTCCTCACTGAGACGCTGCATCCCCTGAAGCTAGAGATAATACACCATAGATACAAGAGGAAGAAGGAATCCTACATCTTCAACTCAACTCACACCACTCTCTGATTTGGAGAGAGCCTCTGCTCCTATCTCCCACAGATCTCTTCTACGCTTCCTGTTTTTGAACTTGTGCGACCAAGATATCTGACACCCCCTGATTGGATGTCCTACACCCTCTGCTGAGATGCCCTTGACTGTCATGCCTTTGCCTTCTGTCCATAGTGATTGATCAACACTGCCTTGCACCCGAAGGTACTTAGTTCCGAGAGATGTTGACCAAGTCCAAACAATGTTGGAACTTGATCCCAGAAACCACTTTTGTGAGCATATCGGCCGGATTATCTGCAGTACTAATCTTTTGAAGCAGAATATCCCCTTCATTCACAATTTCTCGGATGAAATGGAAACGGACATCAATGTGCTTGGTGCGGGAATGATGAACCTGGTTCTTTGCCAAACAAATGGCACTCTGACTGTCACAGAACACCTCAACATGCTTCTGAACAATACCCAAGTCCTCAATTAACCCACGTAGCCAAATAACTTCCTTAAAGGCTTCTGTCACTGCCATTTACTCTGCCTCTGTAGTAGACAAAGCCACCGTTGACTGAAGCGTTGACCTCCAACTCACTGGCCCTTTAGCAAGCGTAAATAAATACCCTGTTGTTGATCGGCGTTTGTCCAAGTCACCAGCATAATCTGAGTCCACATATCCAACCAGATTCTGTCCGAGTCGGTTATCTCTCTCGAACTTCAATCCCAGATTAACCGTGCCATGTATGTACCTTAGGATCCATTTCACTGTCTGCCAGTGATCTTTTCCTGGATCATGCATATACCTGCTTACCATACTCACAGCATGTGAGATGTCAGGCCTTGTACAAACCATAGCATACATTAATGCACCAACTGCATTTGCATATAGAACCTGTGCCATATGCTTTCATTCTTCTTCTGTGCGTGGAGACATCGAAGCACTGAGCTTGAAATGAGGGGCCAATGGTGTACTCACAGCTTTTGTTTTCCCATTTATGCCAAATCTGTCTAACACCTTTTTTAGATACTGGGTTTGTGTCAGACAAACCGTGCCCTTCTTCTTGTCTCTCTTGATCTCCATGCCAAGAATTTTCTTTGCTTCTTCTTAATCCTTCATTTCAAACTCTTTTGCCAACTGTGCCTTGAGTTTGTCAATCTCCACCTTGCTCTTAGATGCAATCAGCATATCATCTACATATAAGAGCAAATAGATGAAGGAACCGTCGGGAAGCTTACAGAAATATACACAATGATCAAATTGATTTCTTGTATATTCTTTCTCTATCATGAACCGATCAAATCTTTTGTACCACTGTCTCGGGGATTGCTTCAACCCGTACAACGATTTGTTCAGCTTACAGGCCCAATTTTCTTTTCCAGCAACTTTGAAACCATCTGGCTGGGACATGTATATCTCCTCTTCAAGATCTCTATGTAAGAAAGTAGTTTTGACATCGAGTTGGGCAAGCTCGAGATCAAACTATGCAACCAAAGCTAACAAGATACGAATAGACGTGTGCTTCATAACAGGTGAGAATACCTCATTGCAGTCTATTCCTTCCTTCGGAGCATAGCCTTTAGCTACCAATCTAGCTTTGAATCTGATGTTGTCTCTGCTTGGGATGCCTTCTTTCTTGGTGTAAACCCACTTGCATCCAATTGCTTTCTTGCCTTTTGGAAGTTGCACCAACTCCCAAGTCTGGTTCTTGTGAAGTGACCCGATCTCTTCATCCATAGCCTCCTTCCATTTGACACTTTCTACATTCTGCACGGCTTCTTTGAAAGTGGAAGGAACATTGTCTTCAATGATTGGAAGTGCATAGGCTACCATATCGGTCATCCAACTGGGTTGCTTAGTAACCCTTTTTCCTTTCCGGATTGCAATGGGTTCTGATTGTTGTGGGGCCTCTGGATCTTCATTTTCATCTGAACTCTCTTCAGAACTATCCTCTGAGACTTCTTCAGGATGGTTGATTGGCTGACTACTCTTTGTTGGAGTCTCAAACTCCACCTGTACTGACTTCTTCAATGCTTCCTCATTCTGTTGAGGATTTGGTTGCTTCAGAATTGTAGACTCATCAAAGGTAACGTCTCTTCTAGTGACAACTTTCTTTGATTTAGGGCACCAGAGTCTGTATCCCTTGATACCGTCACTAAAGCCCAAGAAGATGGCTTTCTTGTCTCTTGGATCCAACTTAGATTCTGTAACATGAAAATAAGCTGGACATCCGAAGATACGTAACTGATCATAATCGATGGTGCACTCGACCATACCTCCATGGGAGTCTTGCCATCTAGTGCTGCAGTAGGTAGTCTGTTGACAAGATGACGAGCATAGTTCAATGCCTCACCCCAAAATGCCTTGCTCAATCCAGAATGTGACAGCATACACCAGACTTTTTCCACCAAAGTGCGGTTCATGCGTTCTGCAACTCCATTTTGCTGCGGTGTTCCAGGAACTGTGAAATGTCTTACTATCCCTGCATTCTGGCAAACCTCAAAGAAGGGATCTGATGTGTATTCCCCACCATTGTCAGATCTGAGCTTCTTGATCTTTCTGCCTGTCTGGGTCTCAATCATCTTCTTCCACATAAGAAAGATGTCTACGACTTCATCTTTGTGCTTTATTGTGTAAATCCAAACTCTTCTTGAGAAATCATCAATGAACGACACAAAGTAGTGTTTACCTCCCAACGAAGCATTCTTGGAAGGACCCCATACATCGGTGTGAACGTAGTCTAGAATTCCTTTGGTACGATAAATAACAATACCAAACTTGATTCTTGTTTGCTTGCCCAGTACACAATGTTCGCAGAACTCAAGCTTCCCTGTTTTGGCGCCTTTCAACAAGCGTTGCTTTACCAACCCTTGTAAAGCCTTCTCACCGACATGCCCTAGGCACATGTGCCAAAGTCTGGAAGTGTCTGATGCATCATCTTCTGAGCTGGTGGAGAACCACTCTCCTGTGGATCAGAGAACCGTCTAGGAAATATAAATTTTCTTGTCGAGTACCCTTCATTGCAACAAATGCTCCTCGAACAACTTTGAGGACTCCACCTTCCATAGTTACTCTGTAACCTTTGGCGTCTAAAACTCCCACTGAGATGAGATTTTTTGTCAGATCCGATACATACCGAACATCTTCAAGAATTATGATTCTTCCATCATGTATCTTCAGTCGAATTGTTCCAATCCCCTTTGTCTGGCAAGTTTGGTCGTTGCCCATCAGCACAACTCCTCTATCGAACTCTCGTATGCTCGAGAACCACTGCTTGTTAGGACACATGTGGTAGGAACATCCGGAATCTATAATCCATTCATCAGACTGGCCATATGATGAAACTGTGAAGGCTGCTCCTTCACCATTATCTCCTTCTCGTGCAACGTTCACCTTTTCTTCTTTCTTGTCTTTATTGGGACAATCTTTTGCCCAATACCCCTTCTGGCGACAAGCAGCACACTCGTCTTTTGCAAGATGTCTTCTGTCTGATGATTTCCCTCTGGATTTTGAGCAAGACTTTCCTCGCCTCAGATATCTCTGTTATTTGTTACGCCTCATTTGTCAATGCCTCGGATGCTGAGTCCCTATTTGCAGACTTATCTTTCCTTCTGAACTCATTGTTTACCAAGGAATTTGCAACATCAACATACTTGATCTTTTCTTTACCGTACAGTAAAATGGTAGTAAGATGATCATATGAGTCAGGCAAGGAATTCAACAATAACAGTGCTTTGTCTTCATCACCAATGTGATCATCCAAATTCTTCAGATCGGTGAGAATTTTGTTGAAGTTGTTTAGGTGTTCGTTCATCGAAATACCTTTCTTGTAGTCGAAACGAAACAACCTCTTCTTCAAGTAGAGCCGGTTCTCAATGCTCTTTGTCATGAACTTATCTTTCAGCGCCTTCCAAAGGTCCTTCGCAATATCATATTCTGTGAAGGCATACTTCTCCTCTTTTGCAAGGCAAAGTCGGATGGAAGTGCAAGCCAGGAGATTCACCTTCTCCCATTCTATTCCATCCAGGTCATCCGGTTTGTTTCCCAGAGTGAAGTGCAGGTTCATCTGGACAAGCATATCTTTCACTTCGCATCTCCACACGCCGAAGTTGCTGCTTCCATCAAACTTCTCTACCTCGAAAATAGCATGGGACACCGGGGTCCAATGCCTAGAGTTGCTTGTACTCGCTGGATTACTCACGGACTCGGTTGATCTAGTCTCTGTAGATTCTGCCATTAAACTTTTTTTTTTTAGAAACTCCAATTCAAAAATCTGACCACACGGATGTGTCCGGAATACTCCAAATAGTTTGAAAACACTATTGGATCGTGAAAAACAGACTCCGAATGACTTAGATTTGGTCAAAACAGTCTCAACGCCTTAGATCTGTGGCTACTGCTTAGCCGCAAAGATCGATCACCGCACTGGGTTGATTGGTCAATGGGTCGACGCGGCAACACGTTGATCGTCTCGACACGTGTCGATGGCGACGGTCCGATGATGACGGCAGTGACGTGGCTACCGGTGATGATGATGATGACGCAGCTATCGCCGACGCCGACGCGAAAACAGCCGTTCGCTGACGTGGAGTGCGCGTATGATGCACGCGCTGCTTCTCAGTCACCTTCTTCCTCGTGCAGTGCGCATGGCGCGTAGAGGCGCGTGGGATGACGCGCCGAACTGCAACTGGCGCGTAATGGAGCGTGATGAGAGTGGGCCTCACTCTCCTTCTTCAGAGGACGTGTGAGAGCGCGTGGAGGGTCTTCTGGGGCTGGTTTTTGCTTGGTTGGACTCCTCTCGTCGAGATCTTTCTCCTGGTATGCTCAAAAGTTGATTTCAAGCACTTCGAAATCTGGGCACTTTCGGAAAAAATTCGATTTTTCATAACTCGAGCTCTGATACCAATTGTTGTGGATCGGGGGCACACCAGGAAACACACACAAGCAATAACACAAGAGATTTAACGTGGTTCGGCAAGTCGCCTACGTCCACGGGCAGCGGATTCACTATATTGAACAAATGGTAGAATTATACAACACTCTGAATAATTCTCTCTCTCTTTGTTTTCTCTGTTTAGTTGGCTGTAATTTCTCTACTCTCTTTGCATCTATTTATACACAATCATGAAGAGGAGAAAACAACAGCATTTGTGAGTGGGTTAGGTTCCCACCCCCACTCATCTTCAATGTGGGTGCTCCATTAGAGTAGTGGGTTCTCTAATGCTCTCCAACCACCCCACTCTCTCTAAGTGGGTTAGCCACTCATGGGATGATTCAACAGGCACCTCCTATCTTTGTACCACCTGTGGGTTCTGGGTCAACCAGAATTGTGTTGATTCATTACCTAGCACCATTAAACTCAATAATAACCCTCACCCTCACCCTCACCCTCACTCTCACCCTCATCGATTCTATTCCATTTGAAACTTGGCCGATTTGAACGTTTCGACTCTGAATCTAAATATTTTGTCCATGTAAATTGTGCAACATCAGAGACTGAATGTTACCCTTTTTTCTTGCAACTGATTTTCTTTCATAATCCTCTTAAATGGTTCTTTTTAAATAAAAAAAAAAAATAATTATGTTTCATCCTTGATTATGTGGTTTCAGAGAATGCAAACCAGAGTTTAATCTTGCTGATTGGAGGATAACAACATCAAATAACAAACTATCTAAGTTGACCTTATTTTTCCCTTGGAACTCTTCTTTTAATTGTCTCATCAGTTCTTTCCTTATTATTTGATTACATTTAATTATTTTGGGTAAATTACACTCACCTCGCATGAGGTTTCTAATAATTACTAGAGCCTTTCATATAGTTTCAATAATTACAGAAACCATTATTATTTTTGAAACTATTATTAAGATTCCCCACCGTTAATCTTCTGTTAATTTATTTAACAGAATATGATGATGTCATGCTGATGTCATGTATTATGAGTAAACAATTTTAAGATTGCCCTTATATATTCAAATAGTAAATTTCACTCACCTCCCTGATGTTTTACAAAAAATTAATAAAGACCCATACATCATTTTAATAACGTTAAACAAAATTATTAAATTCTATACAATATTTAAAAAAAAATCTAAATTGTTAAGACAATCATATATATAATAGTAGAATAACCGAACATTACCTTATCTAAAAAAAAAAAAAAATGAGATAATAAATTGATCACCATTAAACTTTATATTAGATTAAATACAATCATTTATTTGAAAATTAGGAATCAAAGAATAAAAGATGTTTTATTTTTTAAAAAGGCCACCAATTATATAAATAATTATTTTGAGAAATTAGAGTTTGAATAAAAATTTTAAAAAACATATAGGTATTTGATTATTTTTTTTTTCCATATGAAAAATACATATTTGGAGAAATTATCTATCTCTTTCCATTTTCTTTATTTTATTTCTTTCATTTTTATTTCTGTTTATTTTCTCATTCATTTTTTCATAGTGTCATTGCAACAAATAGCAACACCATATAATTTATTATTATTATTATTATTTGTTCTCTTCTCTATGTTTTTTTCTCAAATTTTTTTCATCATTTTTTCTCTTTCGTCAATGTTAGCTAGTATCACCTAATACCCTAGCAACTTACAAAACATGAATTTTTCTTTTGTTTTGTAAACATATTTGTGTATTAATTTTTTTTAAGAAAAATAAACATAATAACATTTCATATTTATAATAAAAAAATTGACTTATAAAAATTACCAAATGTTACCTTATAAATATATATAAAAAAAAAATTATCATTTTATCTTTTCACAATCCTATATTATTCTCAAATTTTAATTATCATTAAAAAAAGTAAATATATCTCACCTTAATAATAAAATTTTTCAAAATAAATATAAAAGTAAAAAAAAAAATCTAATCACGTTACAATAAATTAAAATTAGATGATAGGGATTGAAAGGTAAATAAATTATTTGAGAATAATAAACCATTTAAATTTGTCATTTCTTCCATCTAATTAAAATAGAATTTTACTTGAAGAAATAAATTATTCAAAAATAATAAAATTCTCAAATAATTTGTTATTTATTACATCTAAAATCTATATCTCCATCTTTAGTTCTTTCATTTAAATTATTTTTATTAAATTAAATCTCAAAATTAATTCAAATAAGAAACATGGATATTCTTCTTAATTTCATTAATGGTTGATTTTTTTTTTAAAAAAAAAAACTTATAAAAGTTCAAAACTTAATAGTGTAAAAAAAAAATAAATACAAAGTCAAGGAAATACAAAAAAAAGTTTGTGAGAAATAAAATGATAATTTAATATATATGTAAATTACAATTAAAGAGAATTAAGTGTAAAGGGTATTACGGTCATTTGCTCAATCAAGTTAACACCATTTGGCTTAAATTAACGGGAGGGGGGGAATCTTGACAATGTCAGAAAAAATAAGAGAGATTTCTGTAATTATTAAAATTAAAGAGAGGTTCCTATAATTATTAGAAACCTCAGGTGAGTGTAATTTACCTTATTATTTTTCATTTTGTGGTTTCAGGGGAGTGCAAAGCAGATACTAAAGCTGAAATCTTTGACCTTAATTTGATCAATTTGCCAGTAGGGCTACAAACGAACCGAGCTGAGCCGAGCTTTGCTGAGCTCGAGTTCAGCTCGTTTACTTATCGAGCTCGTTTATTAAGCTCGAGCTCGGCTCGATAAGGAACTGGGCTCGAGCTCGGCTCGGCTCGACTCGATAAATTTTTTTAATATTATTTATATTATTTAAATATAAATATTTAAATAAAAATATTATTTATATTATTTAATATATATAAAAATTTATTTATTTATTATATCTATATTTATATATTATTTAATATATAAATAATATATTTATTATATAATTTAAATAAAGATAAACGAGCCGAGCTTAACGAGCCGAGCTCATGCAAGCTCGAGCTCGACTCGTTTACTAAACGAGCCCAATATTTGAGCTCGAGCTTGGCTCGTTTACTAAACGAGCCGAGCCCTTAACGAGCCGGGCTCGTTTACTAAACGAGCCGAGCCCTTAACGAGCCGAGCCAGGCCGAGCTTGTTCATGAACAGCTCGGTTCTAGGGATGGCAATGGATAACCTACCCTGTGGATATCCATGGAGACCCAACCCAAATACATGGGTTTTCCTCTTTTTTTCTTAACCATTGGGTAGGGTAAGTGATATTCTTTAAATATCCACAGTGGATGGGTTGGGGATGGGTACCCACTAATTTTCCCATATATATATATATATATATATTTAAGATTCACAACTAAAACTAAATATACATTCAATCTTTTTTCTTTTATTTATTTATTTTTTTTCAGGTTCACAACCATTTTTTTTTTAAAGATCCACAACCAAAACTAAATATACATCCAATCTTTTTTTTATTATTATTATTTTTTATTTTTAAGGTTCACAACCCATTTTTAAAAAAATTTTAAGATTAACAACCAAAGCTAAATATACATTCAATCTTTTTTCTTTTTTTTATTTTATTTTTATTTTTTATTTTTTTTTAAGGTTCACAAACATTTTTTTTTTTTTTAAGATTCACAACCAAAGCTAAATATACATTCAATCTTATTTTATTTTATTTGGCTCAACAATAAAATCAAATACACATTAATTAACATTGTCACATTATTCTTGTCAAATTTTATGCACATCTAGAATTTTTGAAATTTATTTAAAAAAATTAAGGACACTGTCTAGTGCAGGTTTCAGTTTGCTTTTCTATGTTATTTTATTTTGTTATGTATTGTAATTTTCAGAATGGTTTGTTTGTTCTGAAATTTCAATTACCGAGTATGAATCTATTTGTTTTATGTTATCACACAATTTATACAACATATATATATATATATATGAATGTATTTGAAAATAAGGATATTGCAGAGAATCGAAACAAGCATGAGTTGTGATTGGTTAGAAAGCATGGGTACAAAGATTTATTTGCTGGAAAAACAAAAAGGGGATACAAAGTCTTACTAAATAATTCTTTTTAAAATAAAAGAATTTTTCTTAGTTATGAACAGATTTAACTGAAATCAGCTTGTTTCCCAATGTTATGCTTCATTTATTTAGATAGAAAATATTTTTTAATGAAAAATATTTTTTATAAAAAAAATTAAAAATATTTTTTTTTTATATTTGGAGGTGGTGGTGATGGAACGAATGTGAAAGTAGAGATTGTGACATAATGGTGGGGTGATGGCGGCAGTGATGATGGTAGTGGCTATGGTGATGGTAGTGTGATAGTGAAAGTGAGAATAGTGGTGATGGTGTTGTGAAATTAGTAAAAATTTAATTGAAAAAATATTTTTTTGTTTTTTAAAAGTAACAAACAACAAAATTCGTGGGGGACTAAAGGAAGAAGATGGAGGATGGATTGGGTGTGGTAAGGCATAGATATCTTAAAATGAGTGGTTCAGATTTGTTAAAACGTATAATTAGATTTTGGATAAATTAAAATGAATGGTTCAAATTGGCTAAGAGAAATATGGTTTAATATCTAAAATGTCCGTGGTGAAGAGATCAACAAACAATTCCTTGTTTATGTCCTGATATAATTTAATATGGGTCTTATAACACTTTCTTCAAACAGGTTCTTTCACATTTTATTTCTTCAAACAGGCTCTTATAACATTGTAAATAGGTTCTTATAACATGTAGGGAAGAGAGTGAGAGAGAGAGAGAGAGATGGTTGTATTTTTTTTTTTTAATCTTCCACGTTCTTCCACAATTTTTTTTAAATTACTAAAACTTATTTGATTGTCTCAAAATTATATATTTGATTATTATAAAACAAACTTTTTAATTAATTAATTAATGTGTATTTGATTTTGTTGTTGAACCAAATAAAATAAAATAAGATTGAATGTATATTTAGCTTTTGTTGTGAACATTAAAAAAAATAAAAAAAATATGTTGCTAACATTAAACATATTAAAAAATAAAGAAAAAAGATTGAAGGTATATTTAGCTAAAACCTTTAAAAAAAAAAAAGTTGTTAACATTAAATATATTAAAAAAGAAAGAAAAAAGATTGAAGATATATTTAGCTTTTGTTGTGAACCTTAAAAAAAAAAAAAAAAAAGGTTGTTAACATTAAATATATTAAAAAAGAAAGAAAAAAGATTGAAGGTATATTTAGCTTTTGTTGTGAAAAAAAAAAAAAAAAAAAAAAAAAATTTGTTGTTAACATTAAATATAAAAAATAAAAATAAAATAAAAATGGGGATTAAAGTGGGTTGGGGAAAATCCAAACCCATTAAGAAATGGGGAGGGTGGTACCCATGGGGAATGGAGAAAATTTATTATAGGGGAATGGGGATGGGGAATTAATATCCACCCCATTAGCCCTCATTGCCATCCCTACTCGGTTCGTTTGCAGCCTTATTTGCCAGTACCTAATGAATTTGTTAATCTGATGACCCAATTTATTAAGGGCATTAGACTAGAAGGGAAGTATAAAGGGGCGACAAAGATCCAACATGTTAGTCATGGCCACCCTTTAATTTTGTACGACAAACAACTTAACAGTGAGTCATGCTCTACTGGGAGCAAATTGCCCCTCTTGAATGATGTGATGAAGAATGATGAAAATTGCAATGGGTGTGCACAAACCATTTCTGCTCCATTTTTTTTATTGTGCTGAATGTGTAACGCACTCAAAATAATACATAAAACCCATCATTTTAGACATGCGTTGATATAAAATAAACCAACCATTTTCTATCCATCAGAGTAGTTCTTACAACAGTATTACATGTTAACAACAGAAGGAAATGCCCTAAGGGCTTACAGCTTTTCAAGTCAACACTTGGTCACACAAAAGAAGAGTACTAACTCAATACAAAAGAAGCCCTTGGCTTGACATACATGTAATACAAATAAAAGAAACACAAGAGTCTTCAACTCTCTTTATTATCCAAGCTATATCCTTGGAGGTGGCATGCTACCTGTACCTGAAAATGATGTCCCGTATAGGGTAAGCCAACGCCCAATAGAAATATGCTAAACACAGTATGGGCAATATCTAAGACATTAGTAATTGATAAATGTTTAGTTCCCATGAATCAAATCTTACACCATTTCCATTACATGACCACTATTTTCATGTTCCATTTCATTCCCCATTTCATAACCATTACCCAATTCATAACCGTGGCTCAGAACCTGGCCACATACTCTAAACGAATTAATAGTTCATATTAAACGTTTCTCATTTCACAATAGATAAGCATACAAGCTTTATCAACATTTCATTCATTGATAAACATATAAGTTATATCAACATCTCAACAGATAAGCCTACAAGCTGTATCCACACTTCAACAGATAAGCATATTAGCTGTATCAATACTTCCATAGATAAGCATAGGAGCTATATCAATTCATCAACTGACAAGCATATGAGCTGTATCAGTGGAGTCCATCCCCTATCTTCTCCCAAACGACATCCGGTTTAGAGGTCCATCCCCTATCTTCCCCTAAACCGTGGAGTACATCCCCTATCTCCTCCCACACAACACAACATATATATACACAAAGGTAATATACATATTCAATTAATACATAACATTAATGTATTCTTTTATCTATCATACTCTATGACTTAACCAATTGATTAGTTTTAGTTGCCTAATCCTCATGCATTGTCTACAACAATCAAAACTACCCTCCACCGGTAGCCCAAGCAATTATTTCTAAACAGATAATAAAGCTCTACAGATAAAACATCGACGTTTTTCAAAAGTGGGCGATTAATAAATCCGACTCCACCATCTCACATTATACTGAGTCAATTTCATTATTTCCAACTCAATTCCATGAATCCACAACTTTTCCAAATTAATTATACCAATTAATTTATACAACAAATTAGGGTTTTCTACCCCATTTTCCAATATTAACCCATAGGTTCAAATATCAACAACCAACACCCAAATCATCATTTTGAGACCCAAAATACAAGTTTAAGAATCAAAATAACACACCCTCTTTTATACCATTTTGAAACCCTAAGTCCCAAAATCAACCAACTTCAACACTTTATCAAAATGACCAAAAATCTATGTCAAAGACCATAAGAGTGAGTAGGAATCCCTACCTCAAAAGTTGATACTCAACGAAGAAGATGATGAAAACGAAAATGCTCCAAATCACAAATTTCTCGGATCAAAAGATAGCCCTCGACGATCAACAACTTTTTTGTAAAGGCCAAAGGTGAGGAAACAACTCTTACTAGATCAATCCCTAGAGAGAAGGCAAGGATCTAGAGAGAGGAGCTCAACAATGGTGTTTTTGGAAAAGTAAGAGAGAGAAGAGAATGTGAAAAAGTGATTTGAAAAGCCAAAACACGGAGCTTTAACCTAGTCGCCCCGCTCGAGCGCCCAAACCCCCACTCGAGCGGCACTCACAAACTCCCGCTCGAGCGGCCAATAACCCGATCGAGCATCGGATGCATACTCTCAGCACTTTTTCAGACAGGTCCCCCACTCGAATGCCCAACTCCCCACTCGAGCGGACAAGAAACAAAAGGTCCCCGCTCGAGCGTCAAAAGTCCCGCTCGAGCAGACAAGCCAAAATCTGGGCAACTAGACTTGGTTCCTAAGTTCAACCAACCTGCTCCAAATCTTCCCAACACAACCCAATACTCAAATATAAAGAGTAAAGGATGCAAACGACATATACTCAACAACTAGCTCCACAGAACCTAAGTCCGGATACAACAAATAAAGAAAAGGAAAACCGGGATCGCTATAGAATGTAACTTCTTTCTCCATGAGTGGTGTGCAGAGTTACCCAATGAACTGCGACACCCATGTCACCCAGAGCATCAACTTCTCTTGACCCCAAATTTTCATCTATGTAAATGTACATGCTGCAGATCAGATAGCAATACGTTTATTTTCCGCTGTATGACCTTCCCATACTTCAAGTGTGCATCCCTACCACCCTTTATCAGACACAAAGCTCACAAGCACACCCTCACTCTAAGGCAAACATGGTCTGGTAGATGCGATGCCTGTAATGATGTTTTTCTTCGATTTGCATTTGTATGTGACCCTTGCAATCTGAATATTTGTGTTGGGTGTGATGTTTTGCCGGGTACCGTTAGTCACAGATACGATAAACACCCATTCACCCTAACCTACTCCCCTCCTCCTCTCAAAGACCCGAACGTGGATGAGAAGTACTATTGTGAGATTTGTGAGGGGGAAATAAATCCAAACATATGGTTCTATCAATTGGTCATTTGTGATCAATCTCTTCATACACTCTGCAGTCGTCCTATTGATTGGATTCCAAATGTCAAGTACTGGGAGACCATTGAATTCCATCACCATCACCCACACCTTCTCAGACGTGCCCACATCCCCCTGGAGAATAGTGATATTCAATCACCATGCAGCCAATGTGGCGAATGTTTCCAAGACGATTCGCATGTGTACTATCAATGTCCACTTTGTGTTTTTTTCCTCTACCATTGTTCCTTCTCCAAAAAACAAAATTTGTAGAAACTAAAATTTGATGAAAATCTATTTGGAGATTTTCAAATCCTAATTGTGATAGTTTGGCGGTTCATTTTCTGGGCTATTTTTTATATTTTAATTTTAATTTTTCGTTGTTGATGATCCAATGATCAACAGAGGAATGAAATAATGTCCGGTTACATAATAAAGTGAATATACTTAAATTCAATAATGTAATTTGAAGAGTTGATTGAGATTGCAAAATTATACACTCAAGTCAGATCATAATAAGGATAAATTTAAACTATTAAAAGTTAATCACTCAAAATAAATTTTTTTGTGACGATTTTTTACAAATGTCGCTAAAAATTAACAATTAGTGACTTTTTTTGTCACGATTTTTATAAATTATCGCTAAAACTTACAACTATTAACATTTTTTGTAACGTATTTTTTAGGCTGTTGTTGATTTCTGCTTCAAAAATCTATGGATATAACTCTCTCTCTATCTGGCTTGGCTGCTCTGTTTTTATTTTTACTTTTATTAGTACTAAATTTTTTTTGTTTTGCTCAATTGCGTTTTTTTGGATAGGATCAATGATGATTGATAAAAACTGCGTTATCTATCTCTAATTCCCTCAAAAGGGATTCAAGATAGTCATATTATTCTGGGATCCATTTTACCACACTATTCACCTTGCTTGTTTCCACTTTTTAAAAAAACTTTACAGAAAATTCTACTTTCTTATTTTCCGTATTTTTTTGTTTTTACTGAATTTTTTTAAATATTTTAAGTAATTTTTTTACTTCTTAGACACACCTAACATAAATACAGATAAAAAGTAAAACAAATTGTAAAAAAAATCTTTTAAAAATTTATTAAATACCAAAAATACAAAAAAAAAAATAATAATTCAAGAATTCAGTACATTTTTTATATTTTTATGTATTTATTAATTTGTTAAAATATTTTTTCACAATTTTTTTACTTTTTAGATGCATCTAAGTAAGGTGCATCTAAAAAAGTAAAAAAAATGTTTAAAATTTAAAAAATATTCACTAAAAACAAAAAAACACGAAAACCAAAATGTCAATTTTCAAAAAACTTAATCCAGAAAACTCAAACCAAACACACTTATTAGTTTTTGTTTTTTTTCTTTTCTTTTTTGGCTCATTAGTTTTAATGTGTTTTTTATGGAATCAATGGATTTATGTGAGCATCAGTGATGAGTAAACCTTTTGTTATCCTTGCACTTTGCTTGCTAGTGAAGAAAACTATGGGGACTATATTGACTCTGAGGTGCTTTTCATTTTTTCATGTTCTGTTTTCTCCTATTTTCTCTATATGTTTTGTTTTCAACTTCATTATTGTATCACTTCAAAATGTAATAGGTTTTGTATGATGCTTTCATTTGATGATATGAACCACTCCAATGGCCAAACTAACATTAAAGAATACATTTGAAAACCTTCAAATGTATGTTTGCTGGAGTAAAACAATATACATTTGAACGGTTTCTGTAGTGTTATTGTTTGGGTAAAACCTTCACCAGACACAATTTAGCTTTGCAAATTTAAAATAAACATTATTTTGTACCCCTCGCTCAATGGGAAAATGTGTCAAAATCTACGAGATCAAACCTGAACCATGATTCAAATTCTACGGGATCAAACCTATGGGACTTAAGGAATGATATAAAAAAAGAAAGGGAAAAATATTAAAAAAAAGTAAATAAAAATGAAGTAGAAGAGCCAGATTCCTTAGTTTTATAAAAAATTTTAGGGTATAAATTTGGATCAAGGTGTGGATGTGTTTGAGATGACTTTAATTTATAGATTGTGTTTAATTTATGAATTTTGGGAGTAAATTGTTAAAAATAAATAAATAAATAGAAAAGGCAGATATAATATAAATATATTATTTTTAAATTTTCTTTTCAAAATTTTCTTAAATTCATAAATCAAACACGAGGGTTTTAAACTTTAATGGTTCAAGACTAGTTACTACTGTCTACAAGCTGTGATTTGATTTTTATTTGGATAGTAATTTAAAAATTGGATAGTAATTTAAAAAATAAAGAAAAATGTGAATAAAATATAAATCTAACTTTTCACTTTTTAAAAAATTTTAATTTGAATTCATAATTCTCAAACACAATCTTAATGGAGTATGTTTGTTTAGATGAGAATCTTAATTAGGGGGATACGAAAAATCAAAAAAATCGATTAAATCAATTGAATTGGACCAATGTAACGCCCTCAAAAATAAACCCATACATAGACAATAATAATATGCATATCTTCATCAGAGTATCATTAAATAAAACATTACATGTAATAACCAAATAATGCCCTACGGGCTTACATCTTTCCAAGCCAACACTTGGTTACAAAACCATGAGTTCTAACTCAAATACAAATAAAGCCCTGGGCTTGAATGTTTACATAGTTCATATAAAACAAGACTTCAAGTCTAATTCCTCACAAGCTAAGTCCTTGGAGGTAGTGAACACTTTGCACGAAAATGAAGTTCCCATATAGGGTGAGCCACAGCCCAGTAGAGAAATACTAAACCAAGCATAAGAATTAACTAAAGCAGTAGCATCTGATACATGGTTAACACAAAATATTCCATTTTACAATTATTTCTGACACAATTGTCCACATTGCCTATGACACTTTGTCTATGGCTTATTTCACCTTCCAATTATGGCTCAAAACTAGCCAAACAACTCAACAAGGATAACAAATCAGGTTAAACCTTTCTTATAACACAATAAGCACAAGTACTGAATGTAATAACAATCTCAATCAAATACACTTCCATACTTCCAAACAAATAGATAAGCATAAGCTGTATCTCTGCTATAGGCGCGCATAAGCAGCAACCCTGGGTTCACCCCTTTCGTCCCATAATCATTAACCAGTTTAGAGGCACACCCACACCTTCCCCTAAACCGTGGAGTACACCCCCTTTCTCCTCCCATACACAAATAATGCATATAAACAGGAAGTCATATACATAAATAAACAATACATAAATTTAATGTATTAATCCAACCGATAGTCCAAAACAATTATTTCTAAACAAGAAATAAATATAACAACAATTGTAATTTCAACATTTCCAAAGGTAAGTATTTAAACTAACCAAATACACCATTAAACCACTAAATTCCCCAATCTCATGAAATTAAACCCAATATCACAATCTTCCCTTAAATTAATTAGACAAATTAATCTATGACAAACCCTAAGGTTTCTCCCAAAATTACCAAACTACCCCCACATACCAAAATACCACCACTTAGGATTAAAACGTATAAATGGAGTAGGAAATCCCTACCTCAAAGAAAATAACCCAAATGGAGAAGACGAAGATGATGACCCAAACTCCAAAGTGCTCCAAACCAACAATTGCTCAGATTAAATGAAGGCCCTCACTCTCCTCTATCTTATTAACAAAGGCCCTAGGGTAGATTCACACTCTAGAGAGATCAAACCTTAGAGAGAAGATAAGTTTAGAGAGAGAGAGTGTGGGCTGCTAGGGTTTACAAAATAAAAGAAGAAGAAAAGTGATGTTCAATCCAGAGTCGCTAATCGATATAAACAAAGTTTCGCCGGCGAAGACTTGGTCGCCGAGCGACGGACCTGAAAAAGCTCGCTCGAGCGAAGGAAAGCTCGCTCGAGCCAAGAACTCGATGCATCAGGTCTACACTGGACGCAATCTTCGCTCGAGCCAAGAAAGGCTCGCTCGAGCGAAGAACCAAAAACAAAAGCCTCGCTCGAGCGAAGAGAAGCTCGCTCGAGCGACCGAGCAGAAAACTGGACATTAACACTTGGTTTCTAAACCCAACCAACCTATAATCAATCTGCCCAAAACATCCTATAATTCTCAACTGAAGAAATAAAGGACAACAACAACAACAATATGACAACGGAATCCACAGAACATAAGTCCGGATACAATAATCAAATGGGAAAAAGACCGGGGTCGCTATAACCAAATTAGTTATATTTGATTTTTTTTTGTTCTCGGTTCGGTATTGGTTCAAGCACCTTGTGCACCGGACTAAATCAAAATCGATCACTTCAACATGTATTGTATTTATAATATATATATAATCTAATAATATAATGATATTAATAAGTATAATAAATTATTAACCTTAATTAATTAACTTCATCATCTTTATAACTTAAATTTGTAAATCCTTATTATATATAATCTTAATTCTAATTCATTATTCTTGAAATTTTAGTATTTTTAAACTTTTTTTTTGTTTTTATTTTTGTTAATTTAGGAATTGAAAAGTATTTATTAAATGGATGAATTGGATATGTTTGAAATGGTAGACAAATAATTAATTTAATATTTTTTTATATAAATTAGTGATTGTATTTAAAAATGGTTCAAGTTTGAAAGATTTTAAACCGATTAAAATGCATCAAACCCAAGTATTTTAATCAGTTCGATGCGATTTGATGAGAGAAATGGTTTACATCGGTATTCAAAGTAATAAAACCGATGTTATCTATTTATGTATGAGAGGGTTCAAGGATGTGGTCTAAAAATTCAAAGATCTTTGAAGAAAACTCAAATTCTCTAGAAATGATGAGAGGTATGTTGATGTTCCGAGATGATTCAATTAGTGCTGATAAGGTGGGTAGCTTGTGATTAACAAGAAGCATCTTGTACCCGTTCAATGCCCCTTCAACACAGATTTGGACCAAGTAGTTTTCCTCTACAGCCTCATGGCAGTCCATGGCTTTATCTTGGAACCTCTTTACATATTCGAGAATGTCTTTACCCTCTTACTACTTTTCCTTACACAGGGTGACTGTGGTCACTTTCTCGGCTATCTAAAAGAATTTGGTGTGGAATTTGTTGACCATCTCCTCCCAACTTCGAATAGAGTTTGGGGCCAATTTAACGTGCCAACTATATGCTCAGTCGGTGAGGGACTTGGAGAATTCGCTCAGTCGAAGGACATGATTTGAACTATGAATCCCCAAAGTCTTAATGAACCAAACAACATGTTCTCGAGCATTTCCTTGTTGGCCATCAAATTTGATGAACTTCGGCACCGTGCACCGCTCTGGGTATGGATAATTCAACATCTCGATAGGGTATGGTGGCTTGACATACAGATCGGGCAAAGAGGATAAAGTCCTTTTACCCCATTCGAGATCGAACATGACTTGCACATCAGCGAGAGTGATAAATTGTTGAGGGAGAGAACTCATAGTGGTATTTCCGGAACTTGGCTTGTAGACCCGAAGATCGAGCTTGGAGCGACTTGGCTATTTGGGTGTTGAGAATTCACCATCGGTGTAGGAACTTAGTGATATTGACCATTGGCAACAATAGATATGACATTCGGTGATAGAGCATTGAATTGAGTTCCATAAACTCCATTACACGGCATAGGTATGCTAGGTTGACCTTGGAAAGCCGTTGTCGGAGCCAAAGGAGACCTGCTCAGTACATGAGTAGAATTTATAATCGGTGGAACAAAATTAGGCGTAGATGAAGCACCCTTTTGTAGAGAAATTTTTGTGGGCCTTCCTTGAACTTCCACAGCCGATGGAACCCCATTCATCTTGCCGGAAACTACTCCAACCATCACTGGACCATGGCTCGATCCTCCAAGTTCGTGATTTTGCGCTCCATGGGCCACAGGTTGGCCATGACTTGTTCCTCCTAACACTTGATTTTGCACACCATTTTGAGCAACTTCAGGGAGAATTGGGGGTTGGTCTTGATGGTTTTGACCATTCCCAACATCACCATGAAGTTGTTGATGCTTGCCAGCGCCGACTTGACCTTCATTTGTTACTGGTGGTGCGAAATTCAAACCCATCCCCAACATGGTATGGGTGAGATTTTGAAAGGTCGTGAGAATCTCTTGTTGAGTGTGTTGGAGTCCTTGAATGGCTTCAAGGATGAGAGGTGTGTCTTGAACTTGAGTCCTCTCATTACCACCATTGGAAGAGCCTTGTTGATGAACTTCTTCCTCTCTCGCCATCTTCACTGGAGTTGTGTAGATTCCAGATCTTGTTGAGACGATTAACCAATCTGCCTCCCCAGTGGAGTCACCAATTGTATGAGATGGTTCAAGAATGTGGTCTAAAAATTCAAAGATCTTTGAAGAAACTCGAATTCTCTAGATATTATGAGAGGCTTAGATTCTTCAATGGTCGCAACTAGAAACACAATAACAAAGAGATGATGGAGATAAGAGATTGGGTGAAGAAGAAGGCAAAGTAATTAGAGAGAGAATAATGGCAAGGCTCTCCCATAGATTTCCCACTTTCACTCTCAAGGTAGATAATTGAGAAGGGAAATTAGTTCTTTCCCAAAAAATGTCTCTTCAAAATCCATCCCTTGTAAAGCTATGGGTGGATGCTATTTATAGGCACCTCATGATGTAGGATAGAGCCCATGTGCAAGGCACATGGAAAATATTCTCTCTAACCCCCTTGTCCGAGGAGCTGACATCTACGAGGATGAGGAAAACCCCGAAGAGGAGATCAACCTCTCGGCGAACCCTTCTTTTTAGCCACACCTAACATATGATCCCCAATCATCCCAAAGGGTCAGGGGTAGTCCAAGAGGATGTCTTACCGCAGAAGGGTCAAGGGTAGTTCAAGAGAATGCCCTACCGCAAATATTGCCTAGTCTCAAGGACCCCCTAGATTATGCCACCTCAACCCGGGTATAGGCTAGTTTAACCGAAGAGTGAATTTATCTTCACTCACCGTCCTTGAGATCAAGTCCTTTGTTCAGACTCCATTACGCCCATGGTTCTGGTGCGTAGATCCCAAAAAGCTCCGAGCCTGCAAGTGTTCGGGGACTCATTAATGGAGCCGCTTCTAGATCGCGTTTGAATCCGTTCGAAGCCAAGTGCTTCGGATCTCTAGGTTCGTAGATTCGAACCCTTTCGAGTCCAAGCTCAAATAGGTCTCTAGGTTCGTGGTTCTGAACCCTTTCAAGACTAAGCCAATACCTCGGATAATGGATCTCCTCCGAGGGTTTCATCTCTTCTGAAAGCTATGGTTAACCTTCTGGAACACTCGTATGATCCGGGCCTCCTCAGAGTACCCAAATGTCTTCTCTCACTCCACTCTTGCAACCGAAGAAGAGCTGCAGCCTTTCAAGCGGTATCAGAACCGTCTTGCTGCCTTGTATTATATCATGGCACTAGAAAGTGATGTTTTTGTTTACACATATGATGGGAACATAGCAAAGGTGGTGCAAGGGCACAGATGGTTTGAAGGATTTTGAAAGACCATAAACCCTGACAGGTACATTGTCTTAGGCTCTTTTTTATTGGTATTTTCACCATTAAATTGTAAGTTAGATTACTAATATTTGACATTTTTCATTTTCAGAAAAAATTTTGTTAGATTGATTGATCATTTGGATGAGGGTGCTATGTCTTGGGAAGAGTTTTCTTCAGAGGTTAAGAGGTTGCACTCGGATAGACTTGAAGCACCATATCTTAGGCCGCCGGGAGAATCACCAAGGCCAGAGGAGAATTTTTATGCAAATCCTTTTCCTAGATGTGTCTATAATAGTTCTCAGGAGCAACTTGACCATAGGCCAAATCTATCGGCTGCTTCACAAAGATAGTGTTTTAGTTTTAGTTAGAAATACAAATTTGGCCTCTCCTGTTAAGTATACGAAACCCAACGCTTTGAAGGTAGCCAATATGGGTTTTCAAAAGAAACTGCATGTTTCAGAATTCAGGACTGGTAATGGTAGCCAATAGGGCGAAGTAGAGTCTCGAGGTTAATTTGATTGTTCCAAAAGCAAGTTTTAGTTTTGATGTACAAAATAGATAAAGAACATACATGGAAAGAAGCAGAGAAGGTTATAGATCATTGAAAATAATGCACACAGGTCAGTTACAAAGCATAGTGAAACTCTCCATGTAAATGTGGAGTACTTCCAAGTTCATAATCTATTCATTATTCTTTCTTTGATTGTCAAAATTCATTTGTTAAATAAGGCTTTCTCACAAAGTTGGATGTAATATTTGATTAAATATCATAATAGAAAGTTCTTCCACATTTGTCAAAATTATTTTCTTTTATCACAATTTATACATTGCTCAAAATGTTGTTCAAAGTGAGAGATGGTTTTTCTAGTAAGAAATTGTGATAGTGGCTTTGAATCTTCTTTTTCCTCTCTTATACTTTCTTCATGTGCAAATGCAGCATTTGGGATTGTTTATAGATCAGGTTTAGTGACCATGTTGAGAAACAAACATGTTTGGTTTCTCAATATCGACTAATCCAACATCTTAGTTTTAGGCTTTTATACCCCAAATTTACTCAACTTCTTCTTCTTTTAGTATTTTGTGTGCACAACGTAGCTCAGGTTTCTAAAATGGTGTGCATAATGCAACTAGACAATAAGAGTTCAGCTTCATTATATCCACGAGATAACTTGTTAAAAGCGACAAAATAACGAGCCCTTGAAACATTCATTCCATCTAAACAAAGAGCCAAGATGTTCAAAGTCATCCAACAACAAACAACTTTTTCTTGCACATACGTAAACTAAATTATCATGCATCAATGTCAAGAACAAAACAAAAGCAAAAAAGATGACAAAGTATGCAACTAAATTAGGAAATCACTCAATCACAAACCCCCCAAAACACTAGAAAATCACTCAATGGGTAACAAGACTTCATTAGTCCTAAAAGCAGGGAAAGTCTAAGGAGGGTTGTACCTAGTCACCAAGAACTCCCCAGTCACCTTATACCCATCTCTCTCCAACCCTTTCCTTAGCCCCTCCATCTTCTTTACCACTACCTCCTCTGTCGCCACGCCACCAAACTTCACCACCCCATACTTTCTCTCCCTCTCCTCCTTAATCACCACCCTCTCGTCCACCGGCCTCAATGCCTAATCCGCCTTCCTGTACTTCTCCGGCAATATAAACTGCATAGTCATCATCTTCTTCTCCTTATCCTCCACTTCCTTCGTCACCATCGGAGCTGTCATCGGAATCTTCTCCAGCAATGTTTGGGTTATCACCGGAGTTGTCATTGTGATCTTCTCTGGCGTGGAATTCTGCGGATTTCCAACAGCGGCGATGTAATTGACGAGGATCATAAAATCACCGTCTTTTTTGCCTTTGAAGTGGGTTGAATCGTATGTGACCTCGGTGATCACTGATGGAGAGTATTTGCAGATCTTGTAGCCGTCGGTGGATTTGATGAGTTCGAATTTGGGGGTTTCGACATCGATTTTTTCAAAAACTAAGCCCATTTTTGAGGAATTTGGATGTTTTGAGAGATGGGTTTTGTGATTAAGGATTGGATTTTGGTGTGTGACCTATGAATTGTGGTGGGTTTTGTAGAGGAGAGTGGATGAGTTGCGTTTGGACTTGGTGTGAAACTTTTTTCGAATTGCAGAAGTGGAATTGAGAAAGAAGAATACATACTTGGGCGACGGGTTTCGATGTGTGGCGGGAAATAAGGGATCGATATGTGGAATTCATTTTCCCACGGTTCACTCATTAGCATTTCCTAGTTTAATTTGTGAAGGAAAAAAAAATAATATTTGTAACTATTTCCTAGTATAACACTTGATTTGTTTGCGCCTAAAACATATGTTTTACAGATATTTTCTTTTAGAAAAAATAATTTTATACGTTTGAGAGTGGTGGCTATGGTGGTGGAATGAAAGTGAAGGTAAAAGAGGTGGCACGGTGGTGGAGTGGCGGTAGTGAAATGAAAGTAAAGGTGAAGGGGGTGGCAAGGTGGTAGAGTGACGGCAACGGTGATGGTGGGTGGCTGTGATGATGGTGTGATGTGATATTAACAAAATTTTATTCTGAAAAATGTTTTTTATATTTTAAAGGTTGAAAATATTTTTTTAACTCAAATAGACTTATTTTTCGTTGATTATAAAAAACATTTTTTTATTTAAATTTTGTTTTTTATTGCATCAAATATCAAAAAATAAATAAAATATCTTCCTCCTAAACAAATTAGGTGTAAATTTTTATTTAAGTAAAAATTCAAATACAAAACTTATTTTTTTGCAAGCACAAATGTGAAACATGAGCAGAATGGGTGGCTATAATCCTTGCTCAAATTCAATGTACAATTTTTAATTATATAATATGATAATAAATATAGAAATATGAAAATCTCAAATTAAGATTATATGGTTTACAATGCATTGAAAGTAAAAAAAATTGTTGAAAATACTGCTCTATTGAAAAATGCCTGTATAGGCTTTTTCCAGTGACACTTTGGACTGTCACAAAACTAAAGTTTATGTGATATAAATTCAATATTAATATGAATAACACAAACACGATTTAATTATTTTGGAAGCAAAAGAATTACTATGAATAGTTTTGATCTTATTATCCCTTTAAATTAGATTAGAGCATGGATGTTTAGTATAATCATTCACATAAATAATGATTATTAATATTTTTTAGAAAAAATAATGAAATTTTTATGAACTTGAATCAAATAAATTATCCTTCTCTCAATTTTCAATGAAAGGAAGTAAATAAACTGGAATACCACATAGTGAAGGAAAGTTACTATTGCTATTTGATAATGTTTTATGATTTGTTCATTATATTCATTTTCATTGAATCACTACAAGAATTCACACTTTTGCCGACTAAAAATTTGATCGGCAAAAGTCCATTTTTAGTCGGCAAAAGTTATTCGCGATTAATTTTTTTGGTCGCCACTTTGGTCGTCAATTCAAGGTCGCGGAAAGTAATTAGCGACTAAAAAAATTTTTAGTCGCGAAAAAGTTATATTTGCCGACTAAATTTTTGGTCGCTAAATATATAATTACTGCGACTAATCCATTTAGTAGCTAAAACACTTTAGTAGCTAAAACACTTTAGTCGCGAAAAGTCATATTTTCCCGACCAAACATGTTAGTCGCCAATTCGCACATTCAACGACCAAATAGTTTGATCGGCAATTGTCACCCATTTCCATGACCAACAAATTTGGTGGCCAATTGTCACATTCCGCGACCAAAAAATTTGGTCGGCAATACATTTCACGACCAAAAAGATTGGTCGGCAATATTCACTACAAGAATTCGCATTTTTGGCGACTAAAAATTTGGTCGGCAAAAGTCAAGTTTTAGTCGGCAAAAGCTATTCGCGACCAATTTTTTTGGTTGCCACCTTGGTCGCCAATTGAGGGTCGGCAAAAGTAATTAGCGACCAAAATTTTTGTTAGTCGGGAAAAAGTTAAATTTGCCGACTAAATTTTTGATCGCTAAATATATCATTACTGCGACTAATCCATTTAGCCGCTAAAACACTTTAGTCACGAAAAGTGACATATTCCCGACCAAACATGTTAGTTGCCAATTGCCACATTCCACGACCAAAAAATTTGGTCGCCAATTATCACATTCCACGACCAAAAAGTTTGGTCGCCAATTGTCACATTCCACGACCAAAAGGTTTGGTCGCCAATTATCACATTCCACGACTAAAAAGTTTGGTCACCAATCGTGACATTCCACGACCAAAAATTTTGTGGTCGCCAATTGTAACATTCTAAGACCAAAAAGTTTGGTCGCCAAAAGGAATGTTTGCGCCAACATACAATAAAATAAACCTGTAATTCATAATAATCTATCCAATCTATTCAATACAATCTTTAATTTACAATAATCAATCAAACCAACAATTCACCTGAATCATGAACATTCAACAAACTATATAAATCATCAAACTCTGAACCTGTTTAATTAAAGTCAACAACTATTATTGTGATATCCCTGTTCCGTAATATGTTAATTGGTCCTTAACATGAATATGATTATGTATTTAACATGATTTTGTGTGCCATTATGTGAAAATATGTGGTTTTGAATTTCTATCTATTCACCGTAGGAATGTTATAGCGATCCCGGGTTTTACCCCTTGTTGTACAGTGATCCGGGCTTGTTTCTGTGGATGTTAGCAGTTGTTTATCTCTTGTTTGCATCCTTTCGTACTTTGTATTTCAATTATAGGATGTGTTGGGCAGGTTTGTTACAGGTTGGTTGTGTTTGGGAGCAAATGGTTGCTGCCTAGAATTTTGGTCCTTCGCTCGAGCGAGTAGTTTGTCGCTCGAGCGAGCTCTTTGTTTTCGATGCTTCGCTCGAGCCAGGGTTTGGTTGCTCGAGCGAGAGTTGAGTTTTGTGTCTGGTGGATCGAGCGAGAAGTCTTGCGCTCGAGCATGCGTCTACGTCTCATTTTGACCTGAGAGTTGTGTTTCTTGGCTTCGCTCGAGCGAGCGAGGTGTATGTTTTGAGTTTCCTCGCTCGAGCGAGCATTCTGTTGCTTGAGCGTGCTTCCGGGTTGCAGACCTGAAGCTTCGAGTTGTTGGCTCAAGCAAGACTTTCTTCACTTGAGCGAGTATTCTTTGTGTCTGGTCGCTCGAGCGACCAATCCTTCGCTCGAGCGAGCCTGTTATATATCAGATCGCAGCAGCGATTTTAACATCACTTTTTCATCCCCTTCTCTTTTTCAAACCCTGGATCCGAAACCCTCTCTCTCTAGACTTGTCTTCTCTCTAGGATTTCATCTCCCTCTAGTGTGAATCTATCCTAGGTCCTTTGTTAAAAAGATAGAGGGTGACTTGGGCTTTGAGTTAATCTAAAAAACTTGGGATTTGGAGTACGTTGGATTTTGGTCTTCATCTCCGTTTGAGCTCAAACTTCGAGGTAGGGATATCCTACTCCTCTTTCTGAGCTTTGTCTTCAAATTTTGGTATTTTGATATGTTGAAGGTTGTTGTGTAATTATGAGAAAGTTTGGGTCTTTTGCGTAATTTTACAAAAGTTGGGGTTTTGTTTATAATAAACCAATATGCATGCTTGGCATAGAGAAATGAGTTAAATGATGGATTATGGATGAAAATGGAACCTTAGGGTTGTTATGTAACTCATGGGAAAATGCCCTAATTACATAGTTAAATTAATTGGTATAATTAATTTGAAGAAAAGAGGAAATTGAATTGAGAATGTTGGAATTGGATGTGTATGGGATTAAAGGGTGTAGTTAGATTCATTTATCGCTCACCTAGTTGAAATGTCGGTTATATATCCATTTGGTGCATTTATGTTCTGTTTAGAAATAACTGCTTTGGCTATCGGTGGAGGATGGTCTTGATTGTTGTAGACAATGCATGATGATTAGGCAAACTAAAACTAATCGATTGAGTATGCTATCGAATATAGCTTAATCGAATAATATATTAAATTTATGTATTGATGGTTGGTATATGATCTATGTTTATATACATGTGTTGTGTGGGAGGAGATAGGGGATGTACTCCACGGTTTAGGGGAAGATAGAGGATGGACCTCTAAACTGGATTTTGTGTGACATTGATACAGCACTACAATGTGTATCAAGCATTGATTATGGAAGTGTTCGAATTGATTTGATATAGCACTAAAATGTATATCGTTATCAATTGTGAAGTATAGAAGTGATTCTATGTTATGTTGATACAGCACCGAGATGTGTATCTTTCATAAAGTGTGGAAGTGGTTTATGTGTTATCGATACAACATTAAAATGTGTATCCATCATGAATTTCGAAAGTGTTTTAAAAATGAGTCCTAATCTCATTAAGTTATTTGGCTAGGTGTTGAGCCTTGTTTTCAAACTCAAAGTTGAAAAAGAAATGGGAAACGAAATGTAACATCGACTTAATGTCATGAAACCAGAATGTGATATATGTGGATGTATCTGTGTTGACCATCTATCAGCTACTAATCTCTTAGCCATTGTTCATAGCTGGTTTAGTGTATTTCTACTGGGCTATGGCTCACCCTTTATGGGACATCATTTTCAGGTACAGGTAGCATGCCACCTCCAAAGACATAGCTTGGGAGGCTAGAGGCAGACAGACTTTTGTTGTTTTGTTATCTTTTGGATGTATTACATGTAAATTCAAGCCAAGGGCTTAATGTGTATTTGAGTTAGTACTCTCCTTTTTGTAACCAAGTGTTAACTTGGAAAGCTGTAAGCCCGTACGGTATTTGCTTTTGTTGTTAACATGTAATACTCATTGTAATGAACTACTCTGATGAATAGAAGGATATTTATCTTTATATCAATGCATGTGTAAATTGATGGGTTTCAATTTTTTTTTTTTTTTTTTTTTTTTTGAGGGCGTTACAACTTGGTATCAGAGCGTACCGGGTTCGAATACTTTGGGTACGTGGGAAATGATTAGTATCACAATGGGTTTGTCTCGCTTGTTAGAGACTTAAGTGTAATGTTATGTGCTTATGTGATAACATGTTTATGTGGCTATGTGGGTATGGGATTTAGTTTCTAGGATGTTGATTGAATCCTTGGGTTTCTGGGAGTCCTATTGGAAAAGCACTTGATCAATGCTGTTTCTAACTGGAACTCTAGCAACGCCTCGGGACTATCATTATCGAGAAATGGAATTCGTAAGTGCTTATGTATTTATGTGCTTACGTGGAGTAAATTACAGTTGTCCATGTATTAGGACGCGAGTGTTTAGTTTCGGCACATTTTTGAATGTGCTAATGTTCTTCGTTACCTTCATTAGGATGTTAGGACGAGGACGTGGTGGTAGGTGAGGTAGGCCTAGGAGGCAGGAGGTGCCTATACCGGATGATATTCCGGCGCAGCAGGAGGGGGTTGGCCATGCCAATGTGGCCGAGCCAGCAGGTCAGCAGGCCATGGGCGCCTTAGCCCACGAGATGGCAGGAGCATTAAGAGCATCCATGGACATTCTCAGAGCTGAGAATCAAGTCCAGGCCCAGGTTGTTGATGCAGGGCCTTCTTTTCTGAAGAGAGAGTTCTTCCGGTCAAATCCAGATGAGTTTTTGGGGGATCCGAAAGAGCTACTTAAGGCTGATGAGTGGCTGGAACAGATGAGTAAGACGTTTGAGATGCTTGGCATCGAAGACAGGACTTTGAAAGTGACCTTGGCATCTTAGGGTGATGCGGGTCAGTGGTGGAAGTTCATGAAGGGTCGTATTGGTGGCACTTGGGAGGCTTTTGTGGGTGCTTTCCAAGAGAAGTTCCTATCTCCAGCCGTCAGGGAGAAGCTGAGAGACCAGTTCTGCCAGCTTTTGCAGTTGAGTTCTTCAGTAGACGAGTATGAGGCTGCTTTTACTAGCTTGTCCAGGTTCGCACCTAAACTTGTGGCGACCGAGGAACGCCGCTGTATCGAGTTTGAGAAGAGGTTGAGGCACGACCTCAAGATGAGAGTTGGTGGTTCTATGATCCGAGACTATGGGCGCTTGGTTGATGTTGCAGCCCATATGGAGATCATGATGCAGGAGGAGGAGGGACAGAGGGGCTCCAAGAGGAGCCAGGATGGTCAGGGTGATGGCAGGAGACAGAGGGGTGCTAACCCTCAGTAGTCTCAGAGTGGTGTTGCTAGATCGACCTTTCTAGTGTCGAGTGCAGGCTCGAGGAGAGGCAATCAGGGAGATTTCACCTGTTATAAGTGTGGTCAGCTGGGCCACAAGGCTTCGGTTTACCCACAGAGGGGAGGAGGTCAGCGAGCTGCTTCTTCTTCGGCTAGACCGCAGAGCCAGAGTCAGGGCAGGGGTCAGCCACTGTCTTGTTATCAGTGTGGTCAGGTGGGGCACCTGAAGAGGTTTTGCCCGCAGTTGAATAGCACATCTGGTGCATCTGGGCAAAGGCAGAGTCATTAGCCAGCTCAGTCAGTGCAGGCCTCGAGGGCCAATCAGGAGACTTCATCGTCCCAGTCTGTGCGTGATCGTATGCTCAGGGGTGAGCAGTGGATCGAGGAGCCCTCTTGGCGCGTGTATCTTTATTACAGCAGGACCTGCGGTTCCATCGGTTGTGAGAGGTACCTTTACGTTTTGCTAGTGTATTGATTGATACGGGTGCATCTCATTCCTTTGTATCTGTTGCATTTGCATCTGTTTTGGAATTGGAGTTGGCACAATTAGCATCTCTTATATATGTTGTATCACCTCTTGGGGGTGAATTGATTTTGAAGCACGGATGTAGAGGTTGTGATATAGAGGTCGCCGATCATCGGCTTCCGTTCCCTTTTGTAGTTATGCCCATGAAGGGTTTTGATGTTATTTTGGGTATGGACTGGCTATCGTCATACCGGGTTGTTATTGATTGCTACCGCCAGAGGGTCACAGTATGTACCTTGAGCGGGGAGTGTTTTCATTTCTTGGGGGATCGGGTTGGTAGCGTGTTGCCACCGGTGTATGATCCGCGAGGGCGGAGTGAGCTTAGTGGTCTTCTTGCTAGCCTGTTGAGTAGTGAATATGATGAGACCCAGATTATATTACCGAGAGTGGTTTGTGAGTATTCGGATGTTTTTCTCGAGGATCTCGTTGGTTTGCCACCTCACCGTGAGATTGAGTTCTCCATTCATTTAGTGCCCGGCACGGCGCCGATTTCTATGGCACCTTACCGTTTTGCCCCAGCCGAGTTGAGTGAGTTGAAGATTCAGCTCCAGGAGTTGCTGGATAAGGGCTTTGTTCGCCCTAGTGTTTCGCCGTGGGGAGCACCAGCCCTCTTTGCTAAAAAGAAAGATGGTGCCTTGAGACTTTGTATCGACTACCGGAAGTTGAATCGGGCTACGGTCAAGAATAAGTGCCCCATGCCCCGTATAGATGATCTATTTGACCAGTTGAAGGGTTCTCGTTGTTTCTCTAAGATAGACTTGAGATGGGGTTACCACCAGTTGAGGGTCAGGGAGGAGGATATTCCGAAGACGGCATTTCGTACACGGTATGGCCATTATGAGTTTCTAGTGATGCCATTTGGGCTCACAATTGCACCGGCAGTCTTTATGGATTTGATGAACCGGATTTTCCGGGAATTCTTAGATCGCTTTGTGGTTGTTTTTGTGGACAACATTCTCATCTATTCACCTTCAGAGGAGGAGCACGAGGAACACTTGAGAGTGGTGCTCGAGTTACTTAGAATCCATAGGCTGTATGCCAAGTTTGGGAAGTGTGAGTTCTGGCTAGGAGAAGTTAAGTTCTTAGGCCATGTGGTTTTTGGGAAAGGGGTGTCTGTTGATACATCCAAGATGGAGGCAGTGCAAGACTGGGCACAGCCTAAGAGTGTGTTTGAGATCCGCAATTTTCTGGGATTAGCTGGGTATTACCGCTGGTTTGTGCAGGATTTCTCCAGGTTAGCTTCACTGTTAACTAGACTGACTAGGAAGGGAGTCAAATTTGTATGAAGTGAGACTTGTGAAAAGTCGTTCCAAGAGCTGAAAGTTAGATTGACCACCGCTCCGGTCTTGATTATTCTGGAGAGAGGGTTGGGTTATGCAGTCTATTGTGATGCTTCACGAGAGGGTTTGGGTTGTGTGTTGATGCAAGAGGTGAAAGTGGTTGCCTATGGCTCACGTCAGCTGAAAATACACGAGAAGAATTACCCTACACATGACCTAGAGCTAGCAGCAGTGATCTTTGCCTTGAAAATCTAGAGGCATTACCTTTATGGCGAGAGATTCGAGGTGTTCTCGGATCACAAGAGTCTGAAATATCTGTTTACACAGAAAGACTTGAACTTGAGGCAGAGGAGGTGGATGGAGTTTATTGAGGATTATGACTTCGAGTTGCACTATCATCCGGGGAAGGCCAATGTTATAGTCGATGCCCTTAGCAGGAAATCCATATGTAGCTTTTATAGCCATCCGGGAGTGGGAGATGTTAGGTGCACTTGGCGAGTTCGATTTGCTTCTAGGCGAATCCGTTGAGGCTGCGGCCTTGTTTTCTATTGTTACGCAACC
Source organism: Camellia lanceoleosa (assembly GCA_025200525.1). NCBI lineage: Eukaryota > Viridiplantae > Streptophyta > Magnoliopsida > Ericales > Theaceae > Camellia > Camellia lanceoleosa. The sequence continues at coordinate 111,074,509 of CM045760.1, read as the reverse complement.
TACACTTGTGACTCGAGTGTTAGAGGCACAGGGAGGCGACCTTGAGGTAGAGTCCCTTCGAGAGAAGATCTCCAGCGGGAAGGTTGAGAAGGGTTTGTCTGAGTATCCCGACCTGAGTGTGAGATACCGAGACCGATTGTTTGTGCCGGAGTCCTGCCGAGAGGAGGTACTCCGAGAGTTTCACCATTCACGCCTTGCGGTGCATCCGGGAGGCACCAAGATGTATCGTGATTTGGGGCGCCAGTTTTGGTGGAGGGGTATGAAGAGAGATGTGGCAGTTTTCGTGTCAAAGTGCCTTACTTGTCAGCAAGTGAAAGCCGAACATCAGAGGCCAGCGGGTTTGTTACAACCCTTGCCTATTGCCGAGTGGAAGTGGGAGCATGTCACTATGGACTTCGTTGTATGTCTTCCGAGGACTCAGCGAGGTAGTGATGCTATTTGGGTGGTTGTAGACCGGTTGACTAAGTCGGCGCACTTCATCCCTATGCGCGTAAGAGATTCAGTAGATCATCTTGCCAACTTGTATATTCGGGACATAGTGAGGTTGCACGGGGTCCCAGTGACGATTGTCTCAGATAGAGATCCTCGTTTGACTGCCAGGTTGTGGCAGAGTTTGCAGAGTGCCTTGGGTACTAAGTTGACCTTTAGCACGGCTTATCATCCTCAGACTGTCGGGCAGTCCGAGCATACTATTCAGATCCTTGAGGATATGCTTCGGGGTTGTGTCCTTGACTTTAGTGGGACGTGGGAGAGGCACTTGCCCTTGGTGGAGTTTTCCTACAACAACAGTTTCCAGTCTAGTATCGGTATGGCACCGTTTGAGGCCTTGTATGGCCGACCATGTAGGTCTCCAATTTGCTGGGCCGAGGTGGGTGATGCACCTTTGTTGGGTCTGGAGTTGGTGAGGGAAACGACGGAGAAGGTTGAGCTTATCCGTTGGAGGCTTGTTACAGCCCAGAGTCGTCAGAAATCTTATGCTGACCGTAGGAGAAGACCTTTGGTGTTCGAGATGGGTGATCATGTCTTTCTGGAGATATCACCTAGGAGGGGATTGATGAAGTTTGGGAAGAGTGGGAAGTTGTCCCCTCGGTTTATTGGCCCTTTTGAGATCCTCGAGAGGATTGGCGAGGTTGCCTATCGTTTAGCTTTGCCGCCGCAGTTGTCCGGAGTTCATGACGTGTTTCATGTGAGTATGCTTCAGAAGTATGAGCCGGATCCATCACATGTATTGGATTGGACTGACTTAGAGGTTGATGAGGATGCCTCGTATGAGAAGAGACCGGTTCAGGTCTTCGATAGGCGGGAGCAAGTCTTGCGAGGCAAGACCATTCCCCTAGTGAAGGTTTTGTGGAAACACCACGGAGTGGAGGAAGCCACTTGGGAACGTGAGTTGGAGGTCCGAGAGAAATATCCGAATCTATTTGTGGATGTTTGAGCATGTATTGTATATTTTGTTGTATTATTGAACCTTAAGAGTATTGAATATATCTTAGGTTGTAAAACATGGTTTATGTTTTGGTTTAATGGAAGTGTTTTGAAACTTGCCTCAAAATGGAAGTTAGATATAACATTGTATATGTTGAGTATTGTAGAATTGGAAATGTATCATGAACATTAATTATGATATGAAATTGTTGAAATTGGAAAGGAAATGCATGTTGAAATGTATATGCTGTGAAATGCCTCTTGACAAGAGATAGAATGACCGGGATGGGTCGAGTTGTTTAATGTTGAAATGTAACAGTGTTTAAAAGGAGAAAAACCTGTTTTTGAAAACTTGTACTTAATTTCGAGGACGAAATTCTTTAAGGGGGGGAAGGTTATAGCGATCCCGGGTTTTACCCCTTGTTGTACAGTGATCCGGGCTTGTTTCCGTAGATGTTAGTAGTTGTTTATATCTTGTTTGCATCCTTTCGTACTTTGTATTTGAGTTATAGGATGTGTTGGGCAGGTTTGTTACAGGTTGGTTGTGTTTGAGAGCAAATGGTTGCTGCCCAGAATTTTGGTCCTTCGCTCGAGCGAGCTCTTTGTTTTGGATCCTTCGCTCGAGCCAGGGTTTGGTCGCTCGAGCGAGAGTTGAGTTTTGTGTCTGGTGGATCGAGCGAGAAGTCTTGCGCTCGAGCATGCGTTTGCGTCTCATTTTGACCTGAGAGCTATGTTTCTTGGCTCGAGCGAGCTTTCCTTCGCTCAAGCGAGCGAGGTGTATGTTTTGAGTTTCCTCGCTCAAGCGAGCATTCTGTCGCTCGAGCGTGCTTTCGGGTTGCAGACCTGAAGCTTCGAGTTGTTGGCTCGAGCGAGACTTTCTTCGCTTGAGCGAGTATTCTTTGTGTCTGGTCACTCGAGCGACCAATCCTTCGCTCGAGCGAGCCTGTTATTTATCAGATCGCAGCAGCGATTTTAACATCACTTTTTCATCCCCTTCTCTTTTTCAAACCCTAGATCCGAGACCCTCTCTCTCTAGACTTGTCTTCTCTCTAGGATTTCATCTCCCTCTAGTGTGAATCTATCCTAGGTCCATTGTTAAAAAGATAGAGGGTGACTTGGGCTTTGAGTTAATCTGAAAAACTTGGGATTTGGAGCACGTTGGATTTTGGTCTTCATCTCCGTTTGAGCTCAAACTTCGAGGTAGGGATATCCTACTCCTCTTTATGAGCTTTGTCTTCGAATTTTGGTATTTTGATATGTTGAAGGTTGTTGTGTAATTATGAGAAAGTTTGGGTCTTTTGTGTAATTCTACAAAAGTTGGGGTTTTGTTTATAATAAACCAATATGCATGCTTGGGATAGAGAAATGAGTTAAATGATGGATTATGGATGAAAGTGGAACCTTAGGGTTGTTATGTAACTCATGGGAAAATGCCCTAATTACATAGTTAAAGTAATTGGTATAATTAATTTGAAGAAAAGAGGAAATTGAATTGAGAATGTTGGAATTGGATGTATATGGGATTAAAGGGTGTAGTTAGATTCATTCATCGCTCACCTAGTTGAAATGTCGGTTATATATCCATTTGGTGCATTTATGTTCTGTTTAGAAATAATTGCTTTGGCTATCGGTGGAGGATGGTCTTGATTGTTGTAGACAATGCATGATGATTAGGCAAACTAAAACTAATCGATTGAGTATGCTATCGAATATAGCGACTGGAATAATACATTAAATTTATGTATTGATTGATTGTATATGATCTATGTTTATATACATGTGTTGTGTGGGAGGAGATAGGGGATGTACTCCACGGTTTAGGGGAAGATAGGGAATGGACCTCTAAACCGGATTTTGTGTGACATTGATACAGCACTACAATGTGTATCAAGCATTGATTATGGAAGTGTTCGAATTGATTTAATATAGCACTAAAATGTATATCGTTATCAATTGTGAAGTATAGAAGTGATTCTATGTTATGTTGATACAGCACCGAGATGTGTATCTTTCGTAAAGTGTGGAAGTGGTTTATGTGTTATCGATACAGCATTAAAATGTGTATCCATCATGAATTTCGAAAGTGTTTTAAAAATGAGTCCTAATCTCATTAAGTTATTTGGCTAGGTGTTGAGCCTTGTTTTCAAACTCAAAGTTGAAAAGGAAATGGGAAACGAAATGTAACATCGACTTAATGTCATGAAACCGGAATGTGATATATGTGGATGTATCTGTGTTGACCATCTATCAGCTGCTAATCTCTTAGCCATTGTTCATAGCTGGTTTAGTGTATTTCTACTGGGCTGCGGCTCACCCTTTATGGGACATCATTTTCAGGTACATGTAGTATGCCACCTCCAGGGACATAGCTTGGGAGGCTAGAGGTAGACAGACTTTTGTTGTTTTGTTATCTTTTGGATGTATTACATGTAAATCCAAGCCAAGGGCTTAATGTGTATTTGAGTTAGTACTCTCCTTTTTGTAACCAAGTGTTAACTTGGAAAGCTGTAAGCCCGTAGGGCATTTGCTTTTGTTGTTAACATGTAATACTCATTGTAATGAACTACTCGGATGAATAGAAGGATATTTATCTTTATATCAATGCTTGTGTAAATTGATGGGTTTTTTTTTTGAGGGCGTTACAATATTTGTTTGATTATCTGTTTTGGAAATTAAATTGAAGGCCCTATCAACCACCGAAACCGAAATTGGCCGCGCCATTGTTATTGGCATAATTTTTAGAGCCCACGGTGAAGTGTAATTGAAAACTGATTTGGATCAAATTAATTTGATTGGATTAATGAATTAAGTGCCCAATTATTTTATAATAAAATAATGGGTTGAGTGGGTGCTTATAAGGGGCCATATAAGTTCAATACTCCTTTGGTTATTCAAACTGGCTGATATAACTCTAAGAGGAGAGAGAGGGTCGGCCATAGAGAGAGAGAGAGCTCAAAATTGGAGTTTGATCTTAAAAGCTTGGAAATCTTGAAGATTTCTCTAGATTTGACCATAGATTGGAAGAATTGAGCCTCTAGGTAAGTGAATTCATGAGTTTAATGTTGTAAATTGTGAATTCAAGTTTGATTGGTGATCAAGAACAATAGTTGTGCTTTAATTGATGAATTTGAAGTTAAAATGCAAATGCATGTATAGGATCGCCATGATTTTGCATAATCAAGCATGTATTAAGTTGAATATGGAAATATGAGTGTTAAATCATACATGCTAGCATGTTTTTGTTGAATTTCATTAGAATGAGCACCATTTGCATCATCTAGGTTGAGAATAAGGGTAATACATCACATGCATGTACAAATTATAAGAAGGGGAGCTATGAATGCATGAATTTGCATGTTGGAAATGAGTTTGGTGTCAATTGGGACATTCTTGTGTTTGATTTATGAAATTAAGCTCCATGTTGATGTAAATGGGTGTTTGTATCATGATAGAATAAATATATTTGAAGTTTGAGCCATAAAATGTAAGTTGGATTGGTGTGAATGCTGGATTTGAACTCAAGAACATGATCTGGAATTTCCAGAATTTTGATGTCCGCTCAAGCGGGGAAACCGCCGCTCGAGCGTGAATTTCGTGCTCCCAGCATTTTTGCAGACATGGATGTCTGCTTGAGCGGGGAAGTTTACGCTTGAGCGGGGAGCCATGTAGAGAGGCCTTCCGCTCGAGTGCCAGAATACACGCTCGAGCGTAAATTTGTCATAGCCAGTACTTTTGCAGGCCTCTTGGGTCCGCTCGAGCAGGGACCCTGTTTTCTGAAATTTTGTTTAGACATTCTGTGTTTCATTTTCTGTTCTCTTTCACTCCCAAGTACTCTTCGACATGCATTGAGCATTGTAATTGAGTTAAAGAGATAAGAATGAAGCCTAAAGAGGAAAATGTGAATTTAGAACGGATTGAATTGTTTGTGACCCTCTTGTGTTCATGGAATGTGTAGGGTCGAGCTCAAGGGCAAACCAACCAATCGATCACTCTGAGTAATATCGACATTTGAAACTTGTCATTTGTCCAATTGCTTATTTCCTTATAAGCCTTATAAGTTTGCCAGTTTGAATTATGGACAAATGTTTGATATGAATAAATGGGTGGGCCAGAGGCCGTTTTGACAAGAATGAATGGGCCAGAGCCCGTTTTGACATGAATGAATGGGCCAAAGGCCGTTTTGACAAGAATGAATATGCCAGAGGCCGTTTTGACATGAATGAATGGGCCAGAGGCCGTTTTGACATGAATGAATGGGCCAAAGGCTGTTTTGACAAGAATGAATGGGCCAGAGGCCGTTTTGACATGAATGGATGAGCCGGAGGCTGTTTGACCATAACGAATGAATGGGCCAAAGGCCGTTTTGACACAAATGAAAGTTTGAATGGGCCAAAGGCCAGTTTGTTTGGAACCACAGTCACTTTACCTAAAATTGTGTATGTATGTTAAATAGAAATATGAATTGGGCCCAAGGCCGTTTGGAGCATGTTGTTCTATATATCGTTTGTATAACTTTTGTATTTGATATCATTCACTGGGCTATCGCTCACGCTCATTCATGTGTTTGGAGGTGAGCCAAGAGAAGTCCAAACCCAGCCCCAGTGAAGTCTGTGAGGAACAACAAAGGTTTTGAAGATTTGGCCTTTACGTCTCACGCACGAGACCGTATTCGCCTTTTTGTCATTTGGTTTTATATTGTCATGTTGGCGAAGTCTTTGAACATGTCTGTATATAGTTCTTATGGGTTGACTTAGCTTTGGATGATCCTGTCCGTACAGAACTTGATGGTACTGTATATTTGTTGTGAGTTATTAATGTGCATATATATGGGTTATTTTGATGTGCCATGTAAGCACAGCTCTATGGACAAAGTTTTAAATTTTGCTTCTATTTGGCCCCTTTACTCTGATGAGTTATGTTTGGTTTGATTTGAGGCCGTAGGTAATCCCAGGATTACTGGCCGGTTATGGCCTAAACCCATAGGGGCAGGTTCGGGTGATGACAGAGTGGTATCAGAGCACGAGTTAATAACTCACACACTTGTCCAAAAGAGCAATAAGCGTCTAGAAAAGACCTAGGATGCATTCATGTGATAAGTATGAATTTGAAAGCATCCAGAATATGCTTATATATTTTGATGTGAATAATTATATGTTATAAATTTGTGATTTGCTTGCATTGAAAATTATTTGAATATGTATGCTCCTTGTTATATGCATACTTGTGTATCTTTCGTATAAAGTATAATGCAAGTTTAATTAGATGGTGAGAACAAGAGGTGATGAAATAGAAGAGTCCTCTACTGCCAGAATGGATAGAATGGAAAGCTTGATTCAGGAAATGGCAGAAACTTTAAGACAGCAACAGGAGTGGCAACAACAGTGGCAGCAACCACACCCGCCACCTCCACCTCCGGCACCACCCATGCCAGATAATCAGAATGATGATCGGATAATAGCTCTCACCAAAGAATTTAAGAAAATGAAACCACCACAGTTCCATGGTGGACTAGATCCATGGAAAGCCGAAGCATGGGTTCTCGATATCGAGAAATTATTTGAAGTGTTCCCGTACTCAAAGACACAGAAAGTGCTTCTAGCCACCTTTATGCTAGAAGACGAGGCAAGAAGATGGTGGATGCTAATGTGAGAAAACTATAAGGATGTTGACTGGGAGAAATTTTTGGAAATTTTCTATGACAAGTACTTCCCGCAATTTATCCAGGACAAGAAAGTAACAGAGTTCATGGAACTTAGGCAAGACAGCATGACTGTAGCTGAGTATGAGGCCAAATTCACTGAATTGGCCAGGTTTGCACCACACGTGATTGACACTGACTATAAGAAGGCGAGACATTTTGAAGATGGGCTTCGAAGCGACATTTTAGAAAGAGTGAATGTCTTGAAGCTAGAGACCTACATTGGGGTGCTAGACAGGGCCATTATATCAGAGGCTAACATAGCTAGACAGGCTAAGCCAACAACAGAATGGAAGGGTCACAAAAGGCAAGGCTTCCTCTCAAAGAAGAAATTTTCGAAAAAGCAAAATACGAGCTCTTCAAATACTTCAAATTCTTCCCGAGACACAGCTCCCATGTGCAATATTTGTAGCAAAAAGCACCGTGGAGTTTGTTACCGTGTGTCAGGAGCTTGTTTCAAATATGGGAAACAATGGCATATGGCCCGAGATTGCAAACAGAACAGTGGAAAATTTGCTGCTCGTTCGACAGCATTAGTCCCAAAACCAGGGAATGCTACGAGATCTACTACCGCCGGAGATACCATGAGACAGGGGAGAGTTTTTGCGCTTATTCCGAGCGATACACGGAATGCCAACGCAGTTGTCTCAGGTACTATTTCTATATGTAATCAGGATGCTTTTGTGTTAATTGACTCCGGATCCACACACTCTTTTATGACATGTGCATTTGCATCTAGACTGAATAGACCTTTAGAATTACTGCCATATCTGCTATGTGTATCTGCTCCATCTGGGGAATCGGTATTGTGTGAATCTATATACCGGTTTTGTGATATGCGTGTTGAGGATGCTATCCTATATGTAGATTTGCTGCCCTTGAACTTTAGGCATTTCGATGTAAATCTGGACATGGATTGGTTGACCAAATATTGTGCCACCATTGATTGTGTGACAAAACGGGTTGTGTTTAAACCACCAGAACATAAAGAGATTGTGTTTGTGGGCAATGGGGTAGTGCCTCCACCTTATTTGATATCTGCAATGAAAGCATGTAAAATGATCAAGAAAGGGTGCCAGGGTTATTTGTGCTATGTACTGTCTGAACCATCTGTGAATGTTGAATTGAATGATGTCCCTATTGTTAGAGAATTCCCAGATGTGTTTCCAAATGAATTACCAGGGGAATTGGTAGACAGGGAGATAAAGTTTACTATTGAAACTATGCCAGGCACCCAGCCCATTTCTAAAACTCCCTACAGAATGGCTACTACTGAAATGAAAGAGTTGAAAGAACAGTTACAGGACCTGCTTAACAAAGGGTTTATTCGACCTAGCACTTCGCCATAGGGTGCACCTGTACTGTTTGTGAAAAAGAAAGATGAAACCCTATGCTTGTGTATCGATTATCGAGAATTGAACAAGGTAACAATAAAGAACAAATATCCCCTACCCCGTATTGATGATTTATTTGACCAGTTGCAGGGATCACAAGTGTTTTCTAAGATTGATTTGAGATCCGGGTACCATCAGTTGAAAGTAAAGGCAGAGGATATTGAGAAAACCGCATTCAGAACGAGGTATGGACATTTTGAGTTTCTTGTTATGCCATTTGGAGTGACTAATGCTCCGGCAGCGTTTATGGACCTAATGAGCCGAATTTTTAAAACCTACCTTGACGAATTTGTTGTGGTTTTTATTGATGACATTTTGATATACTCTAAAGATAGACTTGAACATGAACACCATTTGAGAACTGTCCTACAAATACTTCGGGAAAGGAAATTATTTGCTAAATTAAAGAAATGTGAGTTTTGGTTGGATGAAGTTGTTTTCTTAGGGCATGTTATCAACAAGGAGGGGATTTCAGTGGACCCACAGAAAATAGAGGCAATTGTGAATTGGCCTACACCGACAAATGTAACAGAGGTTCGCAGTTTCATGGGTCTAGCCGGGTATTACAGGAGGTTTGTGAAAAACTTTTCAAAGATAGTTGTACCTCTTACCCAGTTAACACGCAAGGGGCAATCATTTGAGTGGAATGAGGAAAGAGAATCAGCCTTTCATGAACTGAAAACAAGATTGACCACTACACCAATTTTGACACTACCTTCAGGTACAGAGAATTTTGTAATCTTTAGTGATGCGTCTTATAAAGGTTTGGGTTTTGGTTAATGCAGAACAGAAAGGTTATTGTTTACGCCTCCTGACAGTTGAGGCCACACGAGAAGAATTATCCAACACATGACCTAGAATTGGCCGCAGTTGTTTTTGCTTTGGTAATCTGGCGGCATTATCTGTATGGAACAAAGTGTGAAGTCTACACAGATCACAAGAGCCTGAAATACTTCTTTACACAGAAAGAGCTGAATATGCGACAGAGGAGATGGCTAGAACTGATAAAGGATTATGATTTAGAGATTCAATATCACCCCGGGAAAACTAACATAGTTGCTGATGCCTTGAGCAGAAAATCAACGGGGAGTATGGCTTGTTTGCTTACTGAACAGAAGGAAATCTTGCAAGATTTTGAGAGATCTGAAATTGAAGTGGTAATGTGTGAACAGGGCGGATTGATAGCCGCTACTATAGCCGAGCCGACAATCATTGATGAAATCAAACAGAAACAGAAAGATGATGAGTCCCTCAAGAAAGTGATTGATGAATTTGAGACAAGTCGAAAAGCAGAGTTTAGTATTGAAAATGAAGTGCTGAAATTTCGAAACCGGATGTGTGTCCCAGACATTCCGAAACTAAAGAAGAGGGTCTTAGATGAAGCCCATAAATCAGTGTTTGCTATGCATCCGGGTAACAATAAAATGTATCGGGATTTGAAACAAACCTATTGGTGGCCTAAAATGAAGAAAGAAATTGCAAAATATGTGTCCAAGTGTCTTCAATGTCAGCAAGTTAAGGCTGAACATCAAAAACCAGGCGGTCTACTTCAACCTCTCCCTATTCCTGAATGGAAGTGGGAACATGTGACTATGGATTTCGTTGTTGGCCTACCACGGACTTCTCGAGGTATGGATTCTATTTGGGTTGTAGTTGATAGACTGACTAAATCTGCACATTTTCTACTTGTCAAGACTACATTTAATGTTTATAGATTGGCCACTATTTATGTTGATGAGATTGTCCATTTACATGGAATTCCGGTATCTATTGTGTCGGATAGGGATCCGAAATTTGTATCTAAATTGTGGAAGAATTTGCAAGAAGCTATGGGGACAGAACTAAGGTTCAGTACTGCATTCCACCCACAGACAGATGGGCAATCAGAACGAACAATACAGACTTTGGAAGATATGCTTTGGATGTGTGCTTTGGATTTTCAGGGAAGTTGGGAAGACTATTTGCCACTTGCAGAATTTGCTTATAATAACAGTTTCCACTCCAGCATCGGTATGGCACCATACGAGGCTTTGTATGGCAGAAGGTGTAGATCACTAATTTGTTGGACGGAAGTCGAGGATAGAGCCTTACTTGGGCCTGAAATTGTGCAAGACACCTCTGAAAAGATCAAAACTATTCGGCAAAGGCTCAAAACAGCTCAGGACCGACAAAAGAATTATGCAAATGTTCGAAGAAGACCTCTTGAGTATGAGGTCGGTGACCATGTGTTTATTCGTGTGTCCCCAATGAAAGGCCAAGTCAGGTTTGGAAAGAAGGGCAAGTTATCGCCCCGTTACATTGGGCCGTTTTAGATTCTGGAAAGGCTTGGTCCGGTTGCTTATAGAGTTGCTTTGCCACCGGGATTCGAAAAAATCCATAACGTGTTTCATGTGTCGATGTTGAGAGGTTACCTCCGAGACCCGTTTCATGTGATTGATTATCACCGGGTAGCTATTGATGAAAATATGGAGTACGCTGAATGGCCGGAACGAATTGTTGACCGGCAAGTGAAGCAACTGAGAAACAAGTCCATCCCAGTGGTGAAAGTTGAATGGAAAGAACATTACGGGACGGATGCTACATGGGAAAAAGAGGAGGAAATGCGACTATGCTGTCCACATCTGTTTCCCGATGAAGGTAAATTAAGTTTGGAGGACCAAACTTCCTAAAGGGGGGAAGACTGTGATATCCCTGTTACGTAATATGTTAATTGGTCCTTAACATGAATATGATTATGTGTTTAACATGATTTTGTGTGCCATTATGTGAAAATATGTGATTTTGAATTTCTATTTGTTCACCGTAGGAATAGCTGTTTGATTATCTGCTTTGGAAATTAAATTGAAGGCCCTATCGGCCACCGAAACTGAAATTGGTCGCGCCATTGTGATTGGCATAATTTTTAGAGCCCACGGTGAAGTTTAATTAAAAACTGATTTGGATCAAATTAATTAGATTGGATTGATGAATTAAGTGCCCAATTGTTTTATAAAAAAATAATGGGTTGAGTGGAGGCTTATAAGGGGCCATATAAGTTCAATACTCCTTTGGTTATTCAAATTGGCTGATATAACTCTAAGAGGATAGAGAGGGTCGGCCATAGAGAGAGAGAGGGAGCCCAAAATTGGAGTTTGATCTTAAAAGCTTGGAAATCTTGAAGATTTCTCTAGATTTGACCATAGATTGGAAGAATTGAGCCTCTAGGCAAGTGAATTCATGAGTTGAATGTTGTAAATTGTGAATTCAAGTTTGATTGGTGATCAAGAACAAGAGTTGTGCTTTAATTCATGAATTTGAAGTTAAAATGCACATGCATGTATAGGATCACCATGATTTTGCATAATCAAGCATGTATTAAGTTGAATATGGAAATATGAGTGTTAAATCATACATGCAAGCATGTTTTTGTTGAATTTCATGAGAAGCACCATTTGCATCATCTAGGTTGAGAATAAGGGTAATACATCACATGCATGTACAAATTATAAGAAGGGGAGCTATGAATGCATGAATTTGCATGTTGGAAATGAGTTTGGTGTCAATTAGGACATTCATGTGTTTGATTTATGAAATTAATCTCCATGTTGATGTAAATGGGTGTTTGTATCATGATAGAATAAATATATTTGAAGTTTGAGCCATAAAATGTAAGTTGGATTGGTGTGAATGCTGGATTTGAACTCAAGAACATGATCTGGAATTTCCAGAATTTTAATGTCCGCTCGAGCGGGGAAACCACCGCTCGAGCGTGAATTTCATGCTCCCAGCATTTTTGCAAACATGGATGTCCGCCGGCGAAGTTTTCGGCGAGGGGAGCCATGTAGAGGCCTTCGCCGAGGCCGTAATACACGCTCGAGCGTAAATTTGTCATAGCCAGTACTTTTGTAGGCCTCTTGGGTCCACTCGAGCGGGGGCCCTGTTTTCTGAAATTTTGTTTAAACATTTTGTGTTTCATTTTCTGTTCTCTTTCACTCCCAAGTACTCTTAGGCATCCATTGAGCATTGTAATTGAGTTAAAGAGATAAGAATGAAGCCTAAAGAGGAAAATGTGAATTTAGAACGGATTGAATTGTTTGTGACCCTCTTGTGTTCATGGAATGTGTAGGGTCGAGCTCAAGGGCAAACCAACCAACCGATCACTGTGAGTAATATCGACATTTGAAACTTGTCATTTGTCCAATTGCTTATTTCCTTATAAGCCTTATGAGTTTGCCAATTTGAATTATGGACAAGTGTTTGATATGAATAAATGGATGGGCCGGAGGCCGTTTTGACAAGAATGAATGTGCTAGAGGCCGTTTTGACATGAATGAATGGGCCAAAGGCCATTTTGACAAGAATGAATGGGCCAGAGGCCGTTTTGACATAAATGGATGGGCCGGAGGCTGTTTGACAAGAACGAATGAATGGGCCAAAGGCCAGTTTGTCATCTGAATGGGCCAAAGGCCGTTTTGACACAAATAAAAGTTTGAATGGGCCAAAGGCCAATTTGTTTGGAACCGCAGTCACTTGACCTAAAATTGTGTATGTATGTTAAATAGAAATATGAATTGGGCCCAGGGCCGTTTGGGGCATGTTGTTCTATATATCGCTTGTGTAACTTCTGTATTTGATATCATTCGCTGGGCTATCGCTCACGCTCATTCATGTGTTTGTAGGTGAGCCAAGAGAAGTCCAAACCCAGCCCCAGTGAAGTCTGTGAGGAACAACAAAGGTTTTGAAGAGTCAGCCTTTGCGTTTCACGCACGAGACCGTCTTCGCCTTTTTGTCATTTGGTTTTATATTGTCATGTTGGCGAAGTCTTTGAACATGTCTGTATATAGTTTGTATGGGTTGACTTAGCTTTGGATGATCCTGTTTGTACAGAACTTGATAGTACTGTATATTTGTTGTGAGTTATTAATGTGCATATGTATGGGTTATTTTGATGTGCCATGTAAGCACAACTCTATGGACAAAGTTTTAAATTTTGCTTCCGTTTGGCCCCTTTACTCTGATGAGTTATGTTTGGTTTGATTTGAGGCCGTAGGTAATCCCAGGATTACTGGCCAGTTATGGCCTAAACCCATAGGAGCGAGTTCGGGTCGTGACAATTATAAATTTTCATCCACAAGTAATTCCAAACTACATATTCGTTCAATTAAAAATCCGCTTATAATCTATATAATCATCCAATTCACATCCACTTAGCATTAAAATTTAAAACATATTCCTTAAGTGAAGAGTAGAACTCCCTTCACAGAGCATCAATAGCTTTCATTGATTGAGCAAAAAGAAAATTTTTCTAACAGTATTCATATCCAGCTATGTCTCTTTCAGCTTCTTTCCAAGCCTCATAAGCCCGAACAAGAGCAAGGTTATCACTGTAATCACGTGAAAATTGTGCTTTTGCTCCTTCTGCTAGCTGCAAAGAGAAAGACACACAAATCAATTAGTGAAACATATAAGATAAGATACTCAATTTTTTAGCAAAAGCTATCTGTTAGTGAAACCACAACTAAAATACCCAATTAACAACTATAGACATAAAATTATAATAGCATAAAAAGTCAAGAAAAATCATGATGGATCCGAATATTAAAGTTATAATAGCATTGGGCTGCTAAGGGGGCAAGAAAGGGAAACAAAATTACACTGTGGCACACTGTCAATGAAGATTTTGAAGTAGAAAAATGTGAATCATCCATTATAATTTTGTACCTGTTGGCATGAACACAATGAATGATGAGAATCCACCACCCACTTTATTTTTACCTAAATTATATACATATTAACTTGCTGTGCTGAGTAGGGAAAACAATTTACAATGATGATATGACATGATTATGGATGCATGATATATTTCTCAGTAATTATTATATAAGTATAATAACAAATCTCACTACATGTAAATGTGACAGGTACACATTATATCAAAATAGAGCATATGCCAGAGCTAGCCACAAGAACCCAACCGCAGAAGACTAGACTAGGCAGTCAACACAAGAAGGTCAAGTAGATACCGAGCCGTGAGCAAAATAAAGTCGAGCAGATAGGGTCAGAATTCGGTCATGCTCACGTGTTATAAAGAGAACTAGCATAACTGTTTCAAGTAGTTAGGCTGTTAGAATTAAACCGTAGTTAGATTAGTTTGTTATGATTAGATTAAATATAAAAGCACTAAATCTTTGTAATCAATTCATGAATCATGGTTTTTGCTGGGTTAAAGGAATTGAGCCTAACAAGTGTAAGGATAATATAGCTTTGAGTACAATAAGATAGAAAGTTTTGATGTAAAAGAAAAACTCTGTTAAGATTGAAACCTCAAGAGATACCTCAATTTTGACACCTTCTTTGGCTTCTACAGCATGATGAATCCCCTCAGACCATCTCCTTTTCTCTTCAACTCTCCCGGTCAACTACAGAAATGTCTTGTTGTGCTAATGTGAGTATTCTGCTCAACTCTCCCCTAAGACCATTTATGTACTCAGTTCAACCGTTTCATAATTGAAGTCCTTCAGAGTATCCAAACTACAGGTGCTAAGTGTCCTAATATAACGCATCAAAACCTATTCAAACAATAAGTTCATAAAATTAACAAACATTAGCAGACACCAATAGCCCAACAGTGTGATAGACAATGTAACTAATCAAAAAGTAAATGGCAGTACTACAAGAATATCATAACAAAAAAATTTAAATAACATAAAAACACAAATGCCAAAGTCAATTCCACAGATTTTTAAAAAAATCACTGAATGTAAATAATCTAGAATAGTGAACCACACACCAACGAACTGAGAGAGTATGAGGTCAAGGGTATTCAAGTAAGTCTTATCACAAGCAGAACTCCACCTCCCATGCTACTACCTCCCATGTACCAGGAGAAAAAAAAAAGAAAAAAAAAACCAAAAAACATGTTCAACACAACACAACAATTCAACAAATCCAACAATAATCACACAATTATAGAACGAAACCAATTCAGACAACCCAAAATAGTTTTTAATCCAGCATCAATAGAAAGAACTTAATTCAGACAACCCTAAAATATGTTATATGTGCCTTTTTTTGGGTGAATAATATGTTATATGTGCCATTAATGTGAAAACTCAATTAAAAATTACACTCTTTAGTCCCTCAAATATACCATATATATCACTTTAAAATATACCATATATGCTGATGCTTTACTGTTAAGAACATAAATTTAGGAAGAGTTAGCCATGTTTTGAAAGGAGTTAACACTGGAAATTCAAGAAAATTCTTGCTATACTTTTGGGACTGCAGTTGGGTATTTAGAATTAGGAAGACTGTGAATAAAGTAGGGATTTTATGGCTGTTTGGGTACTATGTTCCATACATATGGACAGTAGCTAGGCTGAGTTTTTAGTTTTTTTGGTATTAGGCTAAGACGTCTGAAGAGAGTAAGATTTAGGCTTATCAAATAGTATTTTAAGTGTAGAAGAAGGTTAACAATGTCTAATTTTAAGTTCAGAAGGACCTGATATTGTATAAATTAAAAGAAAAATGAAGAGAAATAGAAGAAGAAGATAGGCATCGCATTCAAATTCCCCAAGGCATCAAACCTGGGGATCAAAGTATTGCACACAGTTTGCCTCTCCATATCAAGCTACAATTAATTTTTTTTTTAATTGTACTCTAAAGACCTTACCAAATTCCACTACTATCAAATGTAATAGGTACATGGGAATATAGAGAGACATGAAGTCCACTACTATGTGTTATAAAAAGAACAGATCAACTCAATAAAACATGATGATTCATGATTGCAATTTGATATTTTTAGTTGCAATTTGCAATTTAATATTTTCAATTAACAGAGATCCATTGTCCATATGATAAGCAGAATCGTAAGACATTGCGCTATATTGGTTGCCATCACTTAAATCAGTCACTATCCAATAACTCACACCAATAGAATTCATAAATATATGTAACACAGATTATTTTAGGCCTTCTCAGTTTGAGAAATCCACCAAGTGGATTAGAGAGCTATTGTGAAATCTACCTAATCAGACTAGTAGGATCTAGGAAAATTCAAGTAAAAAATTATAGTTTTCCCATGATCCATGTTTGTCACTGCAACCAAACCCATCAACCCTTCAAACAACTCTTCAAACTATATGACTCTTGGTAACTTTTAAGCCATCAAATTAACAGTAGCATGTTAAGGAACAATTAAAACTAATTCATAGGCTATAATCTTTACACTAGATGAGTTGATTAAATATAAATTTTCAACCTTGCAGGTATAATTTAAAAAATTCTTCACCACAAAAGAATTATTATATACCTTTATACAATCTACCACAGCCTTTTTATACTCCCCAACTTCTTTGTAACATGAAGCCCTGCTAGATAAGACCTCCATGGAAGCAGCACCATCACAAGTCTTCTCAAGAAGAATCAATTAAATTTTTGTTTTCTTACTCTACTCCATCTTCCCCTTTTGTCAATCTATATATAATAATCAACACTCCCATATTTTTATAAAGTTTAATCTAAAATCCCTCCATTTGAAATGCATTAATCCAAGCAGAACCTTGGTTTCTCATAGCATGCTACAATCACTCTACATAATGATTTGTGCCACATATACCAGGTTGGGGGAGACTTCAAACAATGTAAGCACAATATTTATCTTTTTCTTTTCTTTATGGATGGCAGGTGCAGAAATAACTCCTTGTGCAACTATAAGATCTTTCTTGTAAACTTGGGAAACAGAGTCCAAATTCCTATAATGAAGGATACAGTAACAATGATATAACAGTTAAGTATACAACTTAATCATTTATGTATATCCTTAATTCCTTAAAAAAATGTCAAACGAAAAGAATCTCAAATTCAGAAAAGTATAGTTCTGCTAACATGTTATAGTTCTCCAGATGCATAAAATAATAAGAACACCATCAAATGTGCATACCGATATATCTTCTTTTGGAGCAAAACTGAGACAACAAACATGTCTTGATCACCATTCACCTGTCCAAGGGCAACAACTAGGAGTTCATGCAAATATTCCAAGCAGAAATCTAAACAAGAAATATACTTATTTAAGATACACTCTCATACAATTATAAGTTCTCCATCCCACAAACAGCATACTGCATTCTCAGAAACTGAATTTAGCTTTGGAGTAGATAATGAGAGACCCCTAATTGAAGTTTCCTTCAAAAGGGACAGTTCTGGTAGGGACCTATAATTTCAGAAAAGCAGTGTTCAGGTGGATATGCACCAAATCAATTATGTGATGCAATACTGAAAATGAAAATTCTGCAGGACTAGTTCCATTATTTGCTTTGATCATTGAATTAGGGAGGACACTTGTCCTAAATTTCCTTATTTTTCTCATTGAATATTGGGAACAATCTTGCACAAGGCTGAATGACTGCAAAACTAATTCAACTTGAGATTAAAACAGTTATTCTTATCTATTTAGGGCTATACAGAGTCCTTCATTTATGTCTGCTACAGGTGCATTTGGATGAAAAATGCCTAATGAATGAACAAATTCTCCTAACCCCATTGCATTTCACATCAAACAAATCAAATATCTACATAAACAAAATCGAATCAACATATTTGTTTTTGTGGATCAATAAGCACACAATCACATGAAATCAATTCTTAGAAGCCAAATCGTCTATATAACTTGCAAGGGTATTAATAAAGTATAGTATACTATAGTACCTCTGTTCCAGCTATATTCATTCCTGACCAGTGCCTTCCCACTAGGCCTAAACAGTCCATTTTCAGAGAATGCCCCAACCCCCAATGAAGAACAACCAGGCCCTACCACCAAAATAAAAATAAAAAATTTTAAAAAATTAAAATTAAAACTAAATACCCATAATATGGGTGTATATGAGGAAGTGAGAAGTTGGAGTACCTCTATTTAACCAGATAACAAGAGGCTTGGAAGCCAGATTTGATTCAGCTTCAAGAACCAGAGCTTTCTGTTTCTTGGCATCAACGGTCACATACCCAAAAAATTGCTGGTAACTGACTGCAGAGTCACACAGTTGAAGCACATCTTAGATAAATAACCATCTATCAACTGCAGAGTCACAGAGTTGAAGCACAATTCAATAGTCATCCCCATTTATACTCATAACTTTCAACTAATTAGGGCAAAATAACAAGTTGCAGTACTAAGCGAAAATCAATTGAAAGTATCTTCCAAATATAGCCCACAAAGTTTGATTATTCATAAATTGAAACCCTATGGCCAATCGGCTCTTCAATTTGACTGATTAGAAGAGGATTTAAGTCTTTTGGATCTGAGATCATTTGCATTGAGTTAGAGAGCCATGAATGAGAGTGCAAGGTTGTTCAAAAAAATAAAAATAAAAAAATAAAAGAACGAGAGCGCAGGGAAGATGGGTTTGTCTCTGGCCATAGTGGAGACGAACCGAATGGTCATAGGGTTTAAGATCTGTTCGGATTATAAAACTACATCATTGTTGTTCCAAGGACACACAGTCATATAGAGATATAGAGGAACCATTTCAACCCAGTTGATAAAGGAACCGACTGGAATGAGAGAATCAAAAGAAGAGTCAAAAGAAGCGTACCGTCTCGCCACCGAACTAGTCTCGCCGTTGCTGAACCAATCTCGCCGCTGACTGAAACCCTTCCCCTTCAACCCCAATCTCTCTTTAAACCCTCTACCTTCTCTCTCTCTCTCTCTCAGATTAAGGTTTGCTCACTGTTTTGAAACAATTTTGTGAAATTAAGGGCTCTACAAACCTGAAAGGAAATGAAAAAAAAAAGGGGAGGGGGAAAGGTATAGTGATTCCGGTTTTCCCGTTACTGTTTAGTTGTACTCCGGACTTGGTTCCGTGGAGTTTGTTATTGTATATGCCTTGTTGTCATCCTTTGATTCCGTATAGTTGAGTTTTAGGATGTATTGGGCAGGTGTGTTACAGGATGGTTGAGCCTAAGTCTCAAATCTTGTTGCCCAGTTTTCAGGTGATCCGCTCGAGCGGGTCTTATTGCACTCGAGCGGGGTTTACACACTCCCAGCATTTTGTGCCTCTGCAAAACTTCTGCAGGTGTATTTTTCACGCTCGAGCTGATCTTCTTACGCTCGAGCGGGTAGCGCTCGAGCAGGTATATTGGCGCTCGAGCGGGTAGTTCATTGTCTGTAAAAGTACTAGAAGGGGAAAATCTACGCTCGAGCGGCTTTCCCTTTGCGCTCGAGCGGGTGTGTTTTGTAGTTGTGTCTTGGCGCTCGAGCGGGTACCCTTCACGCTCGAGTGGGTCCAGTTTTTGTGCTTGACACTCGAGCGTCCTATTCTCCGCTTGAGTGGGTCATACGTATATCAGATATCAGCTGGGTGATTTTAAACCACTTTTCAACTTCCACTCTCTCTCTTACTTTTCCGGAAAGCCATTTTTGAGAGCTTCTCTCACTACTTTCTCCCTTCTCTCTTAGGATTGATCTAGTATGAGTGATTTTCTACCCTTGGGCCTTTGTAAAAAGTGTGGGGATCGTTGAGGGCTACATTTTGATCCGAGAATCTTGGGATTTGGAGCATTTTTGAGTCTCATCTCTTGAGGTAGGGATTCCTACTCATTCTTATATGTTTTAACATAGGTGTTGAGCTATTTGTATAGATGGTTAATATTTGGGAAGTTAGGGTTTGAGTTGTGTTTTATAAAAAGAGGGGTTTTGTCCTTTGGACTCAAATGTGTGTGTTTTGGGTCTTAAAAGGTGATTATTGATGTTAGTTGATGATATTTAGACCTTTGGGTCAATATTGGAAAAAGGCGGAAAATGCCATGTTTGGGTGTAATAGGGTCATTTATGTAATTAATGACATTTGTTATAAGAATATGAAATTGAGTTGAATATAATGAGATTGGCTCAATATGAGATGGAATAGTGAAGTTGGATTTATTAATCGCTCACTTTTGAAAATGTTGATAAACTATCTATTGATGCATTTATTATCTGTTTAGAAATAACTGCTTTAGGCTATCAGTGGAGGATAATCGTGATTGTTGTAGACAATGCATGATGATTAGGCAAACCGGAACTAATCAATTGAATATGTCATCGAATATGACAATTGGAATAATACATCAAATTTGTGTATTGATTGAACATGTATATGATAGTTGTTTCTATACATTGTGTTGCGTGGGAGGAGATAGTGGATGTACTCCACGGTTTAGGGAGAGATAGGGGATGGACTCCTAAACCGAATGTTATGTGGGAGGAGATAGGGGATGGACTCCATTGATACAGCAATTCTGTGTATCTATTGAAGTGTTGATACAGCAAATCTGTGTATCACTTGCGAAGTAAGGAAGTGTTTGTATGTGTTAATGATACAGCAAATATGTGTATTTGTTGAGACTTATGGAAGTATTTTGTTATGAGTCGTTATCTCGTTAGTATTATTGAAATGGAAGAACTGTTGACATGAGATGAAATCTCTGTTAAAGTAAACGGCCAGGTTCTGAGCCAGGATTATGGATTGGAAATTTGGATAAGAACTGGAATAAAACATGGACACTTGGTCATGTAATTGAAATGGATTATGAATCGATTTATGTGAGTTAAACATTTATCGATTGCTAATGTCTTAGTTATTGCTTATATTATGTTTAGCATATCTCCACTGGGCGTTGGCTCACCCTATATGGGACATCATTTTCAGGTACAGGTAGCATGCCACCTCTAAGGACGTAGCTTGAGAGGCTTAGTGACTGGGTCATCTTTTTGATTTCATTTTTGTATTACATGTATATCAAGCCAAGGGCTTATTTTGTATAGAGTTAGTACTCTTTCTTTTGTAACCAAGTGTTGACTTGGAAAGCTGTAAGCCCGTAGGGCATTTGCTTTTGTTGTTAACATGTAATACATTTGTAAGAAATACTCTGATGAAATGTACATTTGCTTTATTCTCTTGTCTAAGCATTTCATTATTGTATGCTTTATGGGTTTATTTTGAGGGCGTTACAACTTGGTATCAGAGCGTACCGGGTTTGAATACTTTGGGTACGTGGGAAGTGATTAGTATCACAATGGGTTTGTCTCGCTTGTTAGAGACTTAGATGTAATGTTATGTGCTTATGTGATAACATGTTTACGTGACTAATTGGGTATGGGATTTAATTTTTAGGATATTGATTGGATCCTTGGGTTTCTGTGAGTCTTGCTGGAAAAGCACTTGATCAATGCTGTTTCTAACCGGAACTCTAGCAACGCGTCGGGACTATCATTATCCGGAAATGAAATTCGTAAGTGCTTATGTGATTATGTGCTTATGTGGAATGACTTACTGTTGTCCAATGTATTAGGACACGAGTGTTTTAGCTTCGGCACATTTATGAATGTGCTAATGTTCTTCGTTACCTTTATTAGGATGTCCGGGCGAGGACGTGGTAGACGTGGTAGGCGTGGTAGGCAGGAGATGCCTTTACCTGAGAACATTCCGGTGCAGCCAAGAGGAAGCTATGGGTGCTTTAGCCCGTACGATAGCCGATGCTTTGAGGGAATCCATGGGCATTCTCAGAGCTGAGAATCCAGTTCAGGCCCAGGTTGTTGATGCAGGGCCTTCCTTTCTGAAGAAGGAGTTCTTCCGATCAAATCCGAATGAGTTTGTAAGGGATCCGAAGGAGCCACTTAAGGTGGATGAGTGGTTGGAACAAATGACGAAGACGTTTGAGATGCTAGGCATCGAAAACGGGGCTTTGAAGGTGACTTTGGCATCTTTCCAGCTCAAGGGAGATGCGGGTCAGTGGTGAAAATTCATGAGGGGTCGTATTGGTGGTACATTGGAGGCTTTTGTGGATGCTTTCCAAGAGAAGTTCTTGTCTCCATCTGCCAGGGAGAAGCTGAGGGACTAGTTTTGCCAGCTTAAGCAGCTGAGTTTGTCGGTGGCCGAGTTTGAGGCCGCTTTTACTAGTTTGTCCAAGTTTGCACTTGAGCTTGTGGCGTCTGAGGAACGCCATTGTCTGGAGTTTGAGAAGAAGATGAGAGTTGGGGGTTCTATGACTCGGGACTTTGGGCGCCTTGTGGATGCGGCAGCCCATATGGAGACTGTGATGCAGAAGGAGGATGAGAGACAGAGAGGCTCTAAGAGAAGTCAGGATGGCCAGGGTGATGGCAGGAGACAGAGGGGTTCTAACCCTCAGCAGTCTCAGGGTGGTTATGTTAGGTCGACCTTTCAAAGTAAGTCACGGAGTTCTGGGAGAGGCGATCGAGGAGACGTGACTTGTTACAAATGTGGTCAGCTGGGCCACAAGTCTCCAGCTTGCCCGCAGAGGAGGAGGCCGAGCTTCATCTTGGGCCGACCTCGGGGCAGTCGAGGCGAGGCCACTGTCTTGTTACCAGTGTGGTCAAGCGGGGCACCTGAAGAGGTTTTGCCTGCAGTTGAGTGGCATATCTGGTGCATCTGGGTCGAGGCAGAGTTTTCAGCCAGATCAGTCAATTCAGGTCTCGAGGGCCAATCAGGAGCCGTCGTCCCGATCTGCGTGATCTTTTGCTCCTAGAGGTGAGCAGGTAGATTAGGGGCCTACAGGGCGCGTGTATGCTGTTACCGCGCAGGATCTTGTATCGGCTCCATCGGTTGTGAGAGGTACATTTTTGTTTTGTAACTCGGTTGCCAACGTGTTGATTGATATGGGTGCATCCCATTCTTTTTATATCTCTATTTGCATTCGCTTTTGGAGTTAGATGCTTTAACGTTTACGTTTTGCCATTATATTTACAAAATTTTATAAACTGATTTTTATTTATTTTTAGAAAAACATAAACTACAAACGCGTTTGGTAATTGACAAAATGTTTAAAAAAATTTAAAAATATAAAAAAGAGTGAGAAATGGCAAGTGGTGGCAAGTGGCGGCAGAAGATGGTGGTAGAAAGTGGTGACGGTGGGTGGTAGGTAGCGGGTGGTGTGGGGTGGTGGCGGGTGGGTGGTGATGGCGGGTAGGTGGTGGTGGGTGGAGTGGTGGTGTGGTGGTGGATGGTACCGAGTGGGTGGTGGTGGTGGTGGTGGTGGCGGGTGGTGGGTGGTGGCGGGAGGTGGGTGGCGGATGGTGTGTGGTGGGGGGGGGGTGGTGATGACGGGTGGTGATGGTGAGTGGGTGGCAGTGGCGTGTGGTGGGTGGTGTGGTGGTGGGTGTGGCAGTGGTGGTGAGATGGTGGTGGTGGTGGGTGGTGGTGGTGGGTGTGGTGGCGGGTGGGGCAATGGGTGGTGGTGGTGGTGGTGGTGGTGGTGGTGGGTGGTGGGTGATGGTGGTGGTGGTGGGTGGTGGTGGCGGTTGGATAGTAGGTGGCAGGTGGCTGGTGGTGGCGGGTGGTAGATGGTGGTGGTAGGTGGGTGATCGGTGGTGAGTGGTGGTGAGAGGTGGGTAGCAGGTAGTGGTGGCGGGCGGTGGATGGTAGTGGCGGGTGGATGGCATGGTGGTGGTGGTGGTGGTGGTGGTGGTGGTGTGGGTGGTGGTGGTGGTGGTGGTGGTGGTGGTAGGGGTGGGTGGTGGGTGGTGGTGGTGGCGGAAAACGGTGGTGGAAAATAGTGGCGGGTGGTGGCTAGTGTTGGGTGGTAAAAAAAAAAAAAAAAAAACTGAAAACTCAAAATGGAAACACATTTTTTGAGTTTACATTTTTTGGCCAAATTTATAAACTGAGACAATTGATTTATAAATCAAAAATTTACCAAATAAGTTTTTATTTGAGTTTTTTAAATTTTTGTAAATATAAACAGAAAACTGAAAACGTAAATGTTACCAAACGGCATCTTAGCATCTCCTTTTGTGTTGTATCACCTGTTGGGGGTGAGTTGATTTTGAAACAGGGGTGTCAGGGTTGTGATATAGAGGTAGCAGATCGTCAGATCGCCCCCGCATCGATCCCGGCGAGGGAGGCGAGCCCCCCGCCCGGTTCGATATTGGGTCACTACAGTTCAAAGGACTCAAAAATGTCACGGTTCTTAATCTTGAACCAAAGAGTCCAATTCTGGCAAATCGTTTGAGAAAACAGATTTTTGAGAAAGAAGTGCCAAACATGGACTGCTTTGCGGAATAGTCGCCACCTAAATATTTTTTTTAAATGGGAAATTTAGGAAACCACGACTCGGTCAGAAGGCCACGTGTCCGTCATAACCAAAGTAGTCTTGGCTCGGGAGCTTGGGTACGATCGGGGAAGGTCAGCTATGAGCACCCCCTTTCGCCCGGTTCGAAGACCGGCCTCTACTAACCGTGATATCCGATTTTGAAAACGTTATGTGTTCTTATTCCGGTTATTAGCCTAGAATTACTATGTTATGCGCACAGCAAACAAGTATAGACTAGATTGTCTAATTTGGAAATAAGCATTGCATATCCGTTGGTTTTGGAAATGCTTTGGAATTTGCTACTCGCAAGTAGACTAAAACACGGATTTCAATGAGTTTTCCAACTCAAGCAACCCAACCTCCACCCACAGGCATTCAGGCAGTTTATCTCACATAAGCACTTAGCCGCATGGTAAGCATACTGTCATGGTAACATTCACACGCATGTGGTATGCTAAAGCGTAAAATACTTACCTAGTACTCCAAGCCAAAACAGAAAACTAGTTAGCAGACATGCATGTCCCTAGGTCGTGTTAAGTGGCTAATGCAACACAGGCAAGGATGCAATTTAGAGTAGGCTCGGCTAACCCTAAAATGGCACGTGAAATGCAGTCATTTGATGCACGTATTCAAGTTGGAATTTAGAATACAATGCAGTTTGTATGATGTACCGAGCCCGGTGCATGTTTAGACAAATGCATGGATGCACGCATGCATTGCATAAGGTATGCTAAAATAGACGTGCCCTAATCTACCATCATAAGCAGGTAAGTAAAAGGGAAGAAAGAAATGGGGGTTGGAAGACATACACACTCACCACACTTATTACAATTTTGCCCCCCACTCGGAGGGACCAAAATAATAATGATTAATTAACTCATAAACTAATTAAAATATTACAGTCCAACTAAATTAATCAAATAAATTAATTAATCTAATTAAGCGATAAACGCCTCGAGATGAGGCGGATGCAACGCATGTTAAGGACTTGCTTTAATTGCACTGCCATGCCTAGCCTGCCTCTGTTTTCCCTGCTTTGCATCTCAGAAGACTGCCAAAGTCTCAAGAGTGCCTCCCAGGACACTGAGGGACATCATCGGCTGAGTAGGACTTCCACCGGCATCAGCATGAGGTCACCGGCACAAAATTCATCCATCGGCCATCAATAGACTGCCGGTCGGCACTAAATACTGCCGGCCGGCACTGAATGTCTGCAGAACCTGCAACTCACAGCAGCAGAGGGCAAAAACTTGCATGGCAATGTAATTCCAACAATGTGTGCACCAATCATGCCCCTTATCATATTGGTGACTCAAAGGGGCATGTGCCTCGATTCTCGGGCCACCAATCACGCATTTCCATGCATGATGCCCAAAGAACCACATGTGCAACTTCTATTTCAAATGCATGCAAACCAAACAAACACACAAGGGTGCTAAGCCTCTATCATGACTTGGTCAAGAGGTAGAGCATGCATGTTTATGTGATGCAATCCTAGACATGTCAACTAGCATGCGATCATGTCCATACAAAGGAGCATACAGGCTAACAAACATACAAGTCATGAAACACCAATGTCAACCATCAAGTATGCAAGGTGTAATGTGGGTGTCCAAGCATGCCAACAAGCATGTGACTTCATTCAATCATGTTAGTCCATCAAGTATGCAAGGTGTAATGTGGGTGTCCAAGCATGCCAACAAGCATGTGACTTCATTCAATCATGTTAGTCCTAACATGCATTTACTTGCCAATACATTACAACACTCAAGGAGCATATGCAAGCAACAAGAGGATGGACTTACACATAGGTTAGGCAGCTCTAAATAAGCCTAAAATCAATGGCCAAATGCCATAGAAGTGAAGGCTAAGGTATATGCAACACATGCACACATGCAAGCATACATAATCCAACACTTAGGCATAAACAAGCAACTCTTAAGAACACTTAAAAGAGGCTAACATGGACATATTAACATGCATATATAAGCTTTAAAATCATGTTGGACATGGTGCCGAACCAAGCAACAAAATAGACTAAGCATGCAATAAATAGTCCAAGCATCCAAGGCAAGCCAAAGGAGACCTAAACCATGGCTAAGCCAACCAAGCCTCACAAGGCCAAGAAGGCTTAAAACAGGTCTAAGGCAGCCCTAGACCATATAAAAGGGACCTCCTAGATGGCATCTAAGTGGCTCTAGAGCAAGGCACACACAATGATCAAATCATTAGGCATACAACATATGCTTTCAAAACTTCAAAGAGGCATGAAAGGCAATCATTCAAGCATGTCTAAGGGACTGAAATAGCATGCTAAATGGTTCCAAACCATTGAAAATAATGCAAGCAAGGCATGCTATACTTTCATGCTCTTAAGGCCAATAAGCCAAATGCAAAGAGGCTATGTGATGCAAGCTAAGATCGACCAAAGCAACCATGGACAGACCTTATTCATGGAAAAATAAGCATACAAGCTTCATGAATCTAAGCCTAAAACATGTTAGAATAGAGGCACACAACCTAATGCATGTTAAAGCACTAAAGAGGCATTACAAAGCATCTATGCAAAACATGCAAGGAGTACTAAAACCAACATGATACAAAGTTATAATATGGCAATATGAGCACAAAATACAGCCATGGCATAACCAACAAACAACCAAACATGAGGCTCCCTCAAGAGGCAAAATAGGTCCTTTTCAAGGACAACAAGGAGAGGGGGTGACCCTCTCCTTCTTGGGACTTCAAGGCATCATCTTCACCACTGAAATCCCTCAAGATTTCAGTGGTGAAGAGACCCCAACACCAAAATCCCGGAGCTCTCACAAAATAGCACAAAATGAGCCCTTTTCAAGGCCTAAGGGTGGTCAAACCTCCCCAAAGCACAAAACACTCTTAACCAACAATAAAGAAGACTAAAAAACAGAACTTTTTTGTCTTAAGTGCTAAGCACAAAAACAGTTCTAAACTATTCAAAAATGAAGTACAAAAATGGGGTAAAAAGAGGTAGTTTCTCACCCTTGAAGACCACCTTCACAAAGGTTGATGTTATTGCTTCCTCAAGCTCAAATCCAACCAAAAACTTCAAGAACCAGCGCTTAGAACCTCAGTAACCAAAGGAAGGTGAAACACTAGGTGCTTGTGTGCAATAATATGGATTAAAGCACCTAGTGTAGAAACAAGAGAGGAAAAGAGAGATAGGATAGATACACAAGTTCTAACCTAGAACCAGAGCTTCTTCTCTGTCTTTTCTCTCTAAAAATGTCTAATTTTTCTAACCCTTGAGCCAAGAGAAGAGAGCCTTCTCTTGTAGGCAACAAAGCTTACAAGCTAAGTAAACCAAAGGCTCATCCCTCCATACACGTGTATGGAGGGGAAACAAATGCTATACAGCTGCTTCAAAATATCTCAAAAAGCAACTGAACAGTAGTCGGCAGGGCAAAAGTGTCATTTTGCCAAAATTTACTGCCGACCGGCACAATATAGTACCGATGGAAATACCAACCAGCCGGTGGCCTCTAGCCACTGCCGATGGTATGTGGGAATGCCTCACAAGGCATTCACTGCCCCTCCAAGGCAAAGCACAAGTGTTTGGTGCAAAACCAGACACAAAACGGTCAAGTTCGGAGGTCCTGAGGCAAGGCGCGTAGCCGAGAACTTCGGAAACTCCAAACGAACACGAACATGGACAATCACCGAGTGTTCAAGTGGTGACGTCCAGGTCTTGAGGACGGTCAAAAATGGGGTGTCTACAATTGCCGACTTCCATTTCCTTTTGTAGTTATGCCTATGTCGGGTTTCGATGTTATTTTGGGTATGGACTGGCTATCATCATACAGGGCTGTTATCGATTGTTACCGCCAGAGGGTCACAGTATGTACCTTGAGCGGGGATTGTTTCCATTTTCTGGGGGATCGGGTTGGTAGTGTGTTGCCACCGGTGTGATACTAATCACTTCCCACGTACCCAAAGTATTTAAACCCGGTACGCTCTGATACCAAGTTGTCACGCCCTCAAAATAAACCCATAATATACACAATATTGACATGCATTATTATAAGAAAAACAAAACATTATTCCATTCATCAAAGTATTCTTATTAAAAGACATTACATGTAACATTGAAAATAAATGCCCTACGAGCTTACAACTTTCCAAGCCAACACTTGGACACAAAATTCTGAGTACTAACTCAACTACACATTAAGCCCTTGGCTTGAGTTTACATCTTATATCAACATAAAACAAATAACAACTAACTAAACAGAGTCTTTAACTCCAAATCCTCCCAAGCTAAGCCCTTGGAGGTAGCATATCACCTGGACCTGAAAATGATGTTCCCGTATAAGGTGAACCACAGCCCAGCAGAAATATACTAAACCAAATATAAGAATTGACTAAAGCAATAGCATTCGATAGATGGTTAACACTTATAAACCAATTACATCACAACCCAGTTTCATGACCACTATGTCCATGATACGTTTCACTTTTCATTATTTATCCAATTTTCCATTTATACGAACATGGCTCAGAACCTGGCCAAACAATAAACTAAGACTACATCTCACATTAATATTACTTCCAATGTCGACAATTTAAGTGAGATTAAGGTTCAAACTAAAACACTTCCATAATTAGTTAAGTACACATATTTGCTGTACTAATACACTTCCATAAATCACTAAGTACACATATTTGCTGTACTAATGGAGTCCATCCCCTTTCTCCTCCCAAACAGGTTTCAGAGTCCATCCCCTATCTTCCTTCAAACCATGGAGTACATCCCCTATCTCCTCCCAAACAATATGCACATACAAGGTATTAAACACTTGTCATACACAATATTCAATCAATACACGTATTTGCTGTATTAATTCAACCGTCATATTCAATGACTTATTCAATGTGATCAGTTTCAGCTTTTCCCTAATCAACATGCAATGTCTACAACAATCACGACTATCCTCCACCGATAGCCCAAAACAGTTATTTCTAAACAGGAAATAAATGTATCAACAAATATAAACTCAACATTTTCATAGGTGAGTGATTAAATTATCCAACTACACCATTTAACCTCATAATTCCCCAATTTCATGAATTAAACCAAATTCCACATTTTTCTCTAAATTAATTATGCAAATTAATTTATTACAACAATTAGGGCTTTTCCCCCTTTCCTCAAAATTTACCCTAAGGTTCAATTTTCTCAATTTAATACTATCAATGTCATTTTTCATGACTTCCAAACACATGAATTTTTATATATAAAAATTCCCCTTTTCTCAAATTATAAATCAAATCCTAAAAATTACCAAATGACACCAACATATCAAAATGACCAAAACTTAGGACAAAACCTATAATATGGAGTAGGGTATCCCTACCTCGAAGTGAAGAACTCAAATGGAGAAGATGGCGAAAACCCAATGTTCTCCAAATCCAAGATTGTTCAGATTAAAATGAAGCCCTCGACCCACTCTATCTTTTTAACAAATGACCTAGGGTAGAAATACACTCTAAATAGATCAAACCTAAGAGAGAAGGTGTGTAGAGGGAAGGAGAACACGGACCTAGGGTTTTGAGATCAAAAGAGGATAAAAAATGAAGTTTAAAACCGCCACTGCGTATTTAAATATAACAAGCTCGCTCGAGCGAAGAAGTGGTCGCTCGAGCGACCAAACACAAAGAATACTCGCTCGAGCCAACAATACGATGCTTCAGGTCTGCAACCCAAAAGCACGCTCGAGCGACAGAAGTCTCGCTCGAGCGAAAAACTCGAAGACATTCGCTGGAGCAAAGGAAATCTCGCTCGAACCAAGAAATACAGCTCTCAGGTCTATACCCAGACGCAGTCTCTCGCTCGAGCAAAGAAACCCTAGCGCGAGCGAAGGACCAAAAACAAGGATCTCGCTCGAGCGACAAACTGCTCGCTCCAGCGAAGGACTAAAATTCTGGGCAGCAACCCTTTGCTCCCAAACACTCCCAACTTGTAACAAACCTGCCCAATACATTCTATAACTCAAAAATAAGGAATTAAAGGACCACAACAGCAAATATATAGTAACGGGATCCACAGAACCTAAGTCCGGATACAACAACCAAATGGGGAAAGACCAAGGTTGCTATAACCTCCCCCCCTTAAAGAATTTCGTCCCCGAAATTAAGTGCAAGTTTTCAAAAGCAGGTTTTTCTCAATTTCCAACAATATAACATTTCAATATTTAATAACTTGACCCATAACTGGTCATTCCGTCTCTTACCAAGAGGCATTTCACAATATATCAAACAACATATATTTCAACTTGCACTATCATTATGCAATTTCCTTTCAATTTCAACAATTTTCAATATACATGATTCCCATTTCCATATCATATTTAATTTCATGATATAACTCCATTTCTATAACATATTAAACATATGCAATGTTATAACAAACTTCCAATTCTAGGCAAGTTTCAAGATTCTTCCATTAAACCAAAACATTATCAATGTTTTACAACTCAAGACATATATAATGCTCTTACAGTTAAAAATATATATATATATATATGACAAAATCTCAATACATGATTACACATCAACAAATAAGTCCGGATATTTCTCACGGACTTCCAACTCACGTTTCCAAGTGGCTTCCTCCACTCTGTGATGTCTCCACAGAACTTTTACCAAAGGAATGGTCTTGCCTCACAAGACTTGCTCTCGCCTATCCAAGACCGTAACCGGTCTCTCCTCATACGAGGCATCCTCGTCAACCTCTAAGTCGGTCCAATCCAATACATGCGATGGATCCGGCTCATATTTCCGAAGCATACTCACATGAAACACGTCATGGACTCCGGACAACTGCGGTGGCAAAGCTAAACGATAGGCAGCCTCGCCAATCCTCTCAAGGATCTCAAAAGGGCAAATAAACCGAGGGGACAACTTCCCACTCTTCCCAAACCTCATCAATCCCCGCCTAGGTGATATCTTCAGAAAGACATGATCACCTGTAGACACCCCATTTTTGACCGTCCTCAAGACTTGGACGTCACCGCTTGAACACTCGGTGATTATCCATGTTTGTGTTTGTTTGGAGTTCCCGGAGTTCTCGGCTACGCGCCCTGCCTCAGGACCTCCGAACTTGACCGTTTTGTGTCTGGTTTTGCACCAAACACTTGTGTTTTGCCTTGGAAGGGCAGGGAATGCCTTCTGAGGTATCCCCACATACCACCGGCTGTGGCTAGAGGCCACCGACTGGCTGGTGTTGCCACCGGCACTATATTGTGCCGGTCGGCACTATTTTGTGCCGGTCGGCACTCTTTTTGGCAAAATGACCATTTTGCCCAATTCACTTACAATTTGCTTTACGAGATATTTTTAGACAGCTGTTTAGCTCTTGTTTCCCCTCCATACACGTGTATGGAGGGATGAGCCCTTGGATGACTTAGTTTGTAAGTCTTTGTTGCCTATAAAGAGAAGGCTCTTCTCTTGGCTCAAGGGTTAGCAAAATTTTAGGGTTAGAGAGAAAAAAAGAGAGGAGAACCTCTGGTTTAGGGTTTGATCTTTGTATCTATTGTATCTCTCTTCTTACCTCTCATTTTGTACACTAGGTGCTTTAGTTCACACTATTGCACACAAGCACCTAGTGTTTCACCTTCTCTAAGCAACTGAGGTTCTAAGGGTTGGTTCTTGGTGTTTTTGGTTGGATTGGAGCTCAAGGAAGCAACAACAACAACTTTTGTGAAGATAGTCATCAAGGGTAAGAAACTACCCCTTTTTACCCCATTTTTGCATTCCATTTCTACATAGCTTAGACCTGTTTTTGTGCTTGGTGATCAACACATAAAAGTTCTGTTTTTTAAGCCTCTTTATTGTTCATTAAGAGTGTCTTGTGGTTTGAGCAAGTTTGACTACCCTTAGGCCTTGAAAAGGCCACTTTTTGTGCTATTTTGTGAGAGATCCGGGACTTGTGTGCTTGGACCTCTCCACCACTGAAATCTTGAGGGATTTCAGTGGGGGAGATGGTGCCTTAGAGTCTCAAAAAGGGGAGGGTCACCCCCTCTCCTTGATGCCCTTGAAAAGGGCAAGTTTTGGCTTCCAAAGGAACACCATGTTTGAGTGTGTGTTGAGCATGCCTTGGTTGTCTTTTATGCTTATATTGCCATGATATAACATGTTTTCAAGTTGGTTTTGGTCTCCTGTGCATGCTTAGTATAGTTGCCTTGTAATGCCCTTTTATGCTCTAACATGCCTAGGTTGTATGCCCTAGTTTCTAGCATGTTTTAGGCTTACATTTGTGAAGCTTTTGTGCTTATATTATCATGTTTTAGGTCTGTCCATAAGTATTTGGGTCAATCTTAGCATGTTTAATATAGCCTCTTTGCATTTGGCTTGTTGGCCTTAAGGGCATGAGTGTGTAACATGCCTTGCTTGCATTGTTTTTGATGGTTTGGAACCATTTCATATGCTATTTCAGACCTTATAATGTGCTTGTATGCTTGCCTTAGTGGCCTTGTTAATGCTTTAGGAGCATGTGTTGTATGCCCCTTTGTTTTGGCTTCAATGCATGCCTTTGATTTAATGACTCTTAGATGCCATCTAAGTAGCCATTTAGCTTTGTTTTGACATGCTAGAAACCTGTTTTAGGTTGTTTAGTGCATGCCATGTATGTTCGTACTAGGTGTGTTTCAATGCCTCATTGGCTTGCCTTAAGCTTTAGGCCATTTGCATGCTTTGTTGGCATGCTTTATCTCATGATTTGGCATCATGTTTGACATGGATTTTAGAGCTTTTCATGCATGCTACTAGCCCATGTTTGTGCCTCTTAAGTGTGCATGAGAGTTGCTTTTGTATGCCTTGGGTTTGGACCTTAACACTTGCATGCGTGTGTGTGTGTTTAGTCCCCATTTCTAGGCACTTTAGCCACTGGTTTTAGGTATTTTTGAGTTGCCTAACTCATGTCTAAATCCATTATTCCATTGGTTTGCATGCTTGCTTCATATGCTTGTTTGTATGCTTGCATGAACACCTTGCATTGTCCATATTGCATACTAGTTTGCCATGCTTAGGGCTTCATCATATTGACTTGCATGCCAAGCCCCTTGAAGTGAGTTTGATGGAGGTTTGGCACCCTTGTTTGGTTATTTGGTTTGCATGCATTTTATAGTAAAGTTGCATTCTTGGTTCTTAGGGCTGTCACGCATGGGAATGCGCGATTGGTGGTCCGGGAATCGAGGTACATGCCCCATTGAGTCAATAACATGATAAGGGGTATGTTTAGTGCATAAATAGCTTGGATTGTATTGCCATGCTTGTTGTTTCCCTCTGCTGCTGTGAGTTGCAGGTTCTGCAGGAATTTTGTGCCGACCGGCACTAAAAAGTGCCGACCGGCATCCCTTTGGCAGCCGATAAGGGAATTCAGTGCCGATGGCCTCATCCTTCAGCCGGTGGTGTCCTACCCCAGCCGGTGGTGATCCCGATTCACGGGAGGTAGTCCTAAGATTTTGGCAATTTTCGAGGAGGAGCGAGAGAAGCGAGGCACACTTGCATGGCAAGGCGATTAAGCGAGTCCGAACGCAGCATGCATTGGACCCTCATCCCGAGGCCATTTACTGCTTAATTAGATTAATTAATTTATTTAATTAATTTAGTTGATTTGTAATAATCAATTAGCTTGTGTAGTTAATTAGTTATTCGGTTCTGTATTATTATTCGGTCCCTCCGAGCGAGGGCAAATTTGTAATAAGTGTGTGTGAGTGGGTGTATGTCTTCCAACCCCCGTTTCTTTCTCCCTTTTATTTACCCGCTTATATCGGTAGATTAGGGCACATTTAAATCAGCATACCTTATGCAATGCATGTGTGCATTCATGCATTTGTTTACATGCATTTGGGCTCGGTACATCATGCAAACTGCATCGTACTTTCAATTCCAAATTGAATACGTGATATTTGTTGCATCTCATGTGCCATGTTTAGGGTTAGCCGAGCCTACTTTAGATTACACTCTTGTATGTGTCGCATTAGCCACTTAACATGAACTAGGTCATGCATGTTTGCTAACTAGTTTACTGTTTTGGCACGGAGTACGATGTAAGTTTTTATGGCTTTAGCATACCACATGCGTGTGAATGTTTGCCATAACAGTATGCTTGCCATGCGGCTAAGTGCTTACATGATAAAACTGTTTGAATGCCTGTGGGTGGAGGTTGGATTGCTTGAGTTGGAAAAACTCATTGAAATCCGTATTTTAGCCTACTTGCGAGTAGCAAAATCTAACACGTTTTTCGAGATAAAACGGATATGCAATGTTTATTTCCAAGTTAGGCGATCTAGTCTAGACTTTTGTGTTGTGCGCATCACATAGTAATTCTAGGTTAATAACCGGAATAAGAACGCATAAAGTTTTCAAAAACGGATATCACGGTTAGTAGAGGCCGGTCTTCGGACCGGGCGAAAGGGGGTGCTCATAGCTGACCTTCCCCGATCGTACCCAAGCTCCCGAGCCAAGACCACTTTGGTGATGACGGACATGTGGCCTTGACCGAGTCGAGTTTCCTAAATTTCCCATTTTAAAATATTTAGGTGGCGACTCATGTCGGCAAAGCGGTCCATGTTTGGCACTACTTTTCAAAAAATCTGTTTTCTCAAACGATTTGCGGTTGGACTCTTTGGTTCGATTTAGAACCGCGACACAAAGGAGTCCGAATCAGAGAAGCCCAGGCGCGTCTCTGCTTCTGGCGACTTCTGGGACTTTAGAGAGCTTGACTCGAACTCGTGATATCCTGCTTTTGATTTCATTTATGTGTCTCTTTGCATTGCATGTGCATTGGTGCGCCTAGGACACCGTGTTGGCCATCTCGCTATTCTGGCGGTTCTTGGAGGCTTTTCTTGTCAAGGCATGTCCGTAAGGTCGACGGTTCTTGAGCTCTGCCAGATAGAACACAAACCCGGTTTCTTAGGGGCACCCTTTTCGACCATTCGACCTAGTGCATATTCGGAATCCATAGTGACCATTCCAAATTAGGACAGGTTGCTTGCCCGATGCTAAGTTGTTTGAAACCGCTGCGTGCGTAGTGAAACCCTAGCTCCTGACAAAATAGGACAGGGAAACCCTACCCCAACATAGGGGTGTATTGGCTCTCTTTTACCTGTTATTTGCTTTTAGAGTGTATCTCTGCAGGGAACGCATGTATCAGTTTGCAAGTTTGGGTATCCGGCCTGAGGGCACCAGTATCAGTATTGTTGAGAATCAGCTGTGTCTGCGGGTATCAGTCCAGTTTTGAATAGTGATTCTGGGGAACAGTGTTCAATAGTAGAGTGCAGTTGTTCGACTACACCCGTGTTTGATCTGTTTGGGGCTGAAAAACTGCTTGTTTTCCGTTTCAGAGATTCAGTGAGTTGATCGAGCAGTTAGTGTCTTCTCCTTCTTTGGCGAGGTGAACATGACGAACTCAAGAGATTGTGGTCATGACGGCGCGTTGAGTCGAAACCATCCTCTGAGAATGATGCTCTTGTTGATATCGCACCCGCCAGTCGCCGCACACCCAATCTGGACCCCCCAGTTCTATCAGGCTCCCAAGCCCACTACATTCGAGTTAAGGGGGATGATAGGTGATCTCCGAGGTCCGTGGCGGATCTCGCTTACGGAATGTCAACTTCGCCACCGGTTGCGCCATATGCCGGAAATTTCGAACCCCAAGAGCCCCCGCTGCTGGGGCGGATTGTGATCGAGCTCAATCAGTCGGAGATGACCTCCACCCACAACAGTGATGTACCAGTACCAACCCAAACCTCTCATCAGGCTGAGGCTAGAGGCAAAGACAAAGTGAAGGCAGATGCCAACCCCGTGGAACAACTACTGTGGGCAGTCGAGGTTTTGAAAGCCGGGGGAATGAGTAAACAACAGGTATCCGCGATTGTAACCAAAATTGTGGATGATGTTTTCCCCACTCTACCCGAGGGTAGTCCAAGTCGGTCAGAAAATCGGGACAGGCCCCGTCATGCCAGGGTAGCTCCTCCCATTCCCAACCCTGCACCAGGAAAGAATCAGAAACCCAAAGCCGCACCCGCTGACCCGTTTGCTAGTGCATCTAGCAAAAATGCTCAGGTTCCAAAGTACCTGCCCCGAGGGCGCAGGGTCTTCCATCCTCTCTACATGCCTTTGTCTAGGGCACTTCTGATTTTGGCCAAAAAGGGGCATCTTATACCCCTCGATCCTAGGCCGCTCCCCAAACCCCTTCCAGCAGGCCATGATGCTACTCAGTACTGTGCGTACCATCAGCAGACTGGCCATGCCACTGATAATTGCTTCCGCCTCCGTCATGAGGTACAGGATTTGATTGATAACAAGGTCATCCTCCCGCCTACCTCGGCCAAATCAGTCACTACAGAGTTCTTGGATTGTGAGGACACAGATACCGAGGACACCGATACTGCAAGTATGTAATTGGGATTCAACTGCCTGCGGGCAATATCTGGTACATTTTTGGATATGGCGTTAGGCGCGCATTTTTGAGCACCCGCCGATGCTAGTTTTGTAAAACCTGACTTGGGTGTCGAGTCAGTCTTTTGTCTTGAGTCTGTCTCATTGTTTTGAGTCAGTCCTTTTGTTTAAGGGTCTGTCTAATTGTAATGAGTCAGTCCCTCTTTTGTATAAGAATACCAGGTGACTTCGGGGTTGTTGCCTCAAGCACCGTTTTGTAATTACTTACTTTTTGATTTCTTTTTTTTTTTTTTTTTTGGGTCCCCCTCCGCTGTGGAGCCAGTTTACACCCGGGGAAATCTGAATGAAACAGCTGTGGCTACCGTGTTTCCATGTTTATTGATCGTGTTGGGCTAGTTGTGCCAGAGAATTCGAGTGGGGTGACAACACATTCCGCCTGCTCTTTTGTGCCTTAAAAATTATTGTTTTGACCTAAGTTTTTCAAAACCTTTTTGAACACTGCGGTGATAAAAATAAAGGGAAAGTAATTCCTCGGGTTTTGCAAAATTTTGATCAATCTGAGAGAAAGAAAGGCATGTTAAGCTTTTAATGAATGAAATTATGCTTGCCGGCGTGAGTACTTAGAAGGACCCTGGCTTGATCCAGACTGGTTCCACACTATCTTCAACACGAGCGATTTGTCGCTTCCTTAAAAACTTTCAAAAACAAAATGTCTTGCGCGGTCTTGCGAAGACCGGTGTGGCACCACTCTTGAGATTGTGCAGCCCAGGATCGCTCCCAGTCTCAAGTTTCAATTCATCTGTTGTAAACTGGATCCGTTCGAAACGATCAGTGCCATGAAACGCCTGTGTGGCCCAATTTGAAGCAGTCCTCGAACAAGAGGCATCAACGTCAGATCAAGAAGATCAGATCCCACCAGGCAAGGCTCGTGAAGCAACCGTGATGGACCTTTTCTGCAAGTTAACGCAACAGTCATTCCCTTGGATACAGAGGGCTTCGACTTCAAAACCATTTGGCATGGACTCGCTACACTTTTACCCTTTGAGAGGCTCGCTGGGCCGAAAACCCGGAAGGGCGGCCCAGGCAAAAGTTAGAGCAAAGAAAAGAAAAGAAAAGAAAAAGAAGGAAAAAGAAAAACATAGCTCGCAAGGTCGAAAACCCGCATTGGGCACCTTGGCAAAAGTAAGAGCCTGAAAATAGTGAAGGTTAAAATACCCGAGACTACCTTAACCGGAACTACGTAAGGCTTGATTCCCATGTTTGGGATACGTAGGCAACTTCATCTTGAAGTCCAGCCCCAACGCTTCCATAGCGTCTCAGTCCATGTCATGGTTTTGATCACTTTTGCCTCCTCCGAATCCAATGTCCCGATTGCAGCAACCTGGAACTACGTGACCAACTTCCTCTTGAAGTCCAACCACTTTCCCCTCTTGCATCAACACACAACCCAAACCCTCTCGTGAGGCATCACAATAGACTGCATAACCCAACCCTCTCTCTGGAATAATCAAGACCGGAGCGGTGGTCAATCTAACTTTCAGCTCTTGGAACGACTTTTCAAAGGTCTCACTCCATACAAATTTGACTCCCTTCCAAGTCAGTCTAGTCAACGGCGAAGCTAACCTAGAGAAATCCTTCACAAACCGTCGGTAGTACCCAGCTAATCCCAGAAAACTGCAGATCTCAAACACACTCTTAAGCTGTGCCCAATCTTGCACTGCCTCAATCTTGGATGTATCAACAGACACCCCTTCCCCAGAAACCACATGGCCTAAGAACTTGACTTCCCCTAGCCAGAACTCACACTTCCCAAACTTAGCATAAAGCTTATAGACTCTAAGCAACTCGAGCACCACTCTTAAGTGTTCCTCGTGCTCCTCCTCAGAAGGTGAATAAATCAGAATGTCGTCCACGAAGGCGACTACAAAACGATCTAAGAATTCCTGGAATATCCAGTTCATCAAGTCCATAAAGACTGCCGGTGCATTAGTGAGCCCAAACGGTATCACCAGAAACTCATAATGGCCATACCGCATACGGAATGCCGTCTTCGGGATATCCTCCTCCCTGACTCTCAACTGGTGGTAACCCGATCTCAAGTCTATCTTAGAGAAACAACGGGAACCCTTCAACTGATCAAACAGATCATCTATACGGGGCATAGGGTACTTATTCTTGACCGTAGCCTGATTCAATTTCCGGTAACCAATACAGAGTCTCAAAGCACCACCTTTCTTTTTAGCAAAGAGGGCCGGTGCTCCCCACGGCGAAACACTAGGACGAATATAACCCTTATCTAGCAACTCCTGGAGCTGAATCTTCAACTCAACTAACTCGGCTGGGGCAAAACGATATGGTGCCATAGAAATCGGCGCCATGTCGAGCACTAGATCAATAGAGAACTCAATCTCTCAATGAGGTGGCAAACTAACAAAATCCTCGGGAAAGACATCCGAGTACTCACAAACCACTCTCGGCAACACAGCCTGGGTCTCATCGCACTCACTACTCAAAAGGCTAGCAAGGAGACCACTCAACTCACTCCGCCCTCGCGGATCATACACCGGTGGCAAAACACTACCAACCCGATCCCCCAAGAAATGGAAACAATCCTCGCTCAAGGTACATACTGTGACCCTCTGGCGGTAACAATCAATAACTGCCCATTATGACGATAACCAGTCCATACCCAAAATAACATCAAATCCCAACATGGGCATAACTACAAAAGGAAAGGGAAGTCGGCGGTCGGCGAGCTCTATATCACAGCCCCGACATCCTTGTTTCAAAATCAATTCTCCCCCAACAGGTGATACAACACAAATAGGAGATGCTAACTGTGCCAACTCCAATCCCAAAACAGATGCAAATGCAGCAGATATAAATGAATGTGATGCTCCCGTATCAATCAATACACTAGCAACCGAGTTGCAAAACAAGAAAGTGCCTCTCACGACAGATGGAGCAGGCACAAGATCCTGTGCAGTAACAGCATACACGCGCCCTGACGGTCTCTGGTCTACCTGCTCACCTCTAGGAGCATAAGACTACTACGTAGACTGGGACGATGAAGCCCCCTGATTGGCCCTCGAGGCCTGAACTGACTGAGCTGGCTGATGACTCTGAGTTTGCCTCAAACTAGATGCACCAGATGTGCCACTCAACTGCGGGCAAAACCTCTTCAGGTGCCCTGCCTGACCACACTTATAACAAGACAGTGGCTAACATCTGCCCTAACTCTGGCTCTGCGGTCTAGCTGAAGATGAAGCAGCTCTCTGACCTCCTCCCTTCTGCGGGCAAACTGGAGACTTGTGACCCAGTTGGCCACATTTAAAACAAGTCACGTCTCCCTGGCTGCCTTTCCCAGGACCTGCACTCGGCACTGGAAAAGTCAATCTAGTAACACTACCCTGAGACTGTTGAGGGGTAAAACCTCTCTGTCTCATGCTATCATTCTGACCATCCTGACTCCTCTTGGAGCCCCTCTACCTCTCCTCCTCCTCTTGCATCATGATCTCCATATGGGCTGCAGCATCCACCAGACGCCCATACTCTCGGGTCATAGAACCCCCAACTCTCATCTTGAGGCCATGCCCCAACTTCTTCTCGAACTCAAGACAACGGCGTTCCTCAAACGCCACCAACTCAGGTGCAAACCTGGACAAACTGGTAAATGCATCCTCAAACTCGGCCACTGAAAAGCTCAGCTGCTTAAGCTGGCAAAACTGCTCCCTCAACCTCTCCTTAACAGCTGGAGACAGGAACTTCTCCTGGAAAGCGTCAACAAAGGCCTCCCAAGTCCCTCCTATACGGCCTCTCGTGAATTTCCACCACTGACCCGCATCCCCCTTAAGCTGGAAAGATGCCAAGGTCACCTTCAGAACCCCATCCTTGATGCCAAGCATCTCAAACGTCTTCGTTGTCGGTTCAAGCCATTCATCTGCCTTAAGCAGCTCTTTTGGATCGCCCAAAAATTCATCCGAATTAGACCGGAAGAACTCTCTCTTCAGAAATGTAGGCCCTGCATCTGTAACATGAACCTGGGCTTGATTCTTAGCCCTGAGAATGCCCACAGACTCCCTGAATGCCCCTGCTATCTCGCGAGATAAGACACCCATAGCCTGCTGACCCGCTGGCTCAGCCACATTGGCCTAACCAATACCTTCTTGCTGCTCCAGAATCTCATCCGGTATGGGCATCTCCTGCCTACCACGCCTACCTCGCCTGCCACGCCCACCACGTCCACGTCCACGTCCTCGTCCTCGTCCTGACATCCTAATAAAGGTAACAAAGACGATTAATACGTTTGCACATTAATAAATGTGCCGAAGCTATAACACTCGCGTCCTAATGCATTGGACAATA
Source organism: Camellia lanceoleosa (assembly GCA_025200525.1). NCBI lineage: Eukaryota > Viridiplantae > Streptophyta > Magnoliopsida > Ericales > Theaceae > Camellia > Camellia lanceoleosa. The sequence goes on along the minus strand of CM045760.1, from coordinate 111,033,118 downwards.
GTAATTCACTCCACGTAAGCACATAATCACATAAGCACCTACGAATTTCATTCCTGGATAATGACAGTCCCAAGGCGTTGCTAGAGTTCCGGTTGGAAACAGCATTGATCAAGTGCTTTTCCAACAAGACTCATAGAAACTCAAGGGTCCAATCAACATCCTAGAAATCAAATCCCATACCTAAATAGTCATATAAGCATGTTATCAAATAAACACATACTATCATACATAAGTCTCTAACAAGCGAGACAAACCCATTGTGATACTAATCACTTCCCATGTACCCAAAGTATTTAAACCTGGCACGTTCTGATACCAAGTTGTCATGTCCTCAAAATAAACCCATAATATACACAATATTGACATGCATTATTATAAGAAAAACAAAACATTATTCCATTCATCAGAGTATTCTTATTAAAAGACATTACATGTAACATCGAAAATAAATGCCATACGGGCTTACAACTTTCCAAGCCAACACTTGGACACAAAAGTCTGAGTACTAACTCAACTACACATTAAGCCCTTGGCTTGAGTTTACATGTAACATCAACATAAAACAAATAACAACTAACTAAACAGAGTCTTCAACTCCAAATCCTCCCAAGCTAAGCCCTTGGAGGTAGCATATCACATGGACCTGAAAATGATGTTCCCGTATAGGGTAAGCCACAGCCCAGAGAAATATACTAAACCAAATATAAGAATTGACTAAAGCAATAGCATTCGATAGATGGTTAACACTTATAAACCAATTACATCACAACCCAGTTTCATGACCACTATGTCCATGATACGTTTCACTTTTCATTATTTATCCAATTTTCCATTTATACGAACATGGCTCAGAACCTGGCCAAACAATAAACTAAGACTACATCTCACATTAATATTACTTCCAATGTCGACAATTTAAGTGAGATTAAGGCTCAAACTAAAACACTTCCATAATTAGTTAAGTACACATATTTGCTGTACTAATACACTTCCATAAATCACTAAGTACACATATTTGTTGTACTAATGGAGTCCATCCCCTTTCTCCTCCCAAACAGGTTTCAGAGTCCATCCCCTATCTTCCTTCAAACCATGGAGTACATCCCCTATCTCCTCCCAAACAATATGCACATACAAGGTATTAAACACTTGTCATACACAATATTCAATCAATACACGTATTTGATGTATTAATTCAACCGTCATATTCAATGACTTATTCAATGTGATCAGTTTCAGTTTTTCCCTAATCAACATACAATGTCTACAACAATCACGACTATCCTACACCGATAGCCCAAAACAGTTATTTCTAAATAGGAAATAAATGTATCAACAAATATAAACTCAACATTTTCATAGGTGAGTGAATAAATTATCCAACTACACCATTTAACCTCATAATTCCCCAATTTCATGAATTAAACCAAATTCCACATTTTTCTCTAAATTAATTATGCAAATTAATTTATTACAACAATTAGGGCTTTTCCCCCTTTCCTCAAAATTTACCCTAAGGTTCAATTTACTCAATTTAATACTATCAATGTCATTTTTCATGACTTCCAAACACATGAATTTTTATATATAAAAATTCCCCTTTTCTCAAATTATAAATCAAACCCTAAAAATTACCAAACGACACCAACATATCAAAATGACCAAAACTTAGGACAAAACCTATAATATGGAGTAGGGTATCCCTACCTCGAAGTGAAGAACTCAAATGGAGAAGATGGCGAAAACCCAATGTGCTCCAAATCCAAGATTGTTCAGATTAAAATGAAGCCCTCGACCCACTCTATCTTTTTAACAAAGGACCTAGGGTAGAAATACACTCTAAGTAGATCAAACCTAAGAGAGAAGGTGTGTAGAGGGAAGGAGAACACGGACCTATGGTTTTGAGATCAAAAGAGGATAAAAAAATGAAGTTTAAAACCGCCGCTGTGTATTTAAATATAACAGGCTCGCTCGAGCGAAGAAGTGGTCACTCGAGCGACCAGACACAAAGAATACTCGCTCGAGCCAACAGTATGATGCTTCAGGTCTGCAACCCAGAAGCGCGCTCGAGCGACAGAAGTCTCGCTCGAGCGAAAAACTCGAAGACACTCGCTCGTGCAAAGGAAATCTCGCTCGAGCCAAGAAATACAGCTCTCAGGTCTATACCCAGACGCAGTCTCTCGCTCGAGCGAAGAAATCCTAGCTTGAGCGAAGGACCAAAAACAAGGATCTCGCTCGAGCGGCAAACTGCTCGCTCGAGCGAAGAACTAAAATTCTGGGCAGCAACCCTTTGCTCCCAAACACTCCCAACCTGTAAGAAACCTACCCAATACATTCTATAACTCAAAAATAAGGAATTAAAGGACGACAACAGCAAATATATAGTAACGGGATCCACAGAATCTAAGTCCGGATACAACAACCAAATGGGGAAAGACCGGGGTCGCTATAAATGTGGTCGATTATTTTAAAATTATCAATTTGTGTGCCACTAACATGGAAGCAATTCACTAAAATCTAAATTTATCAATTTATGTGCCATTAAATATGATAAGAAATTCAACAGAACCTACCGTTATCTATGCTATAACTAATACGGAAATCTTTTACAAAATAATTTTAGGGTCTCAGTTAAAAAGCTTAATAATGACCAGTAACATGTGGATAGTTTTCCTACATAAATATTTGCGAAAAAATTGAATGAGAATTTTTTTTTTCAATAAGAGGTTGCTAATTACATTTATGGCATATTTGGTAAAACTTCATTATTGATTTTGTAATGGTAAAAGTTCCAATAAAGTATAAAATTTGTAAATTACGTAGATCTGATTCATAAATTGTAAATATAAAAAATGCTTGCAGCATTCGAAAATATTTAATTTATTCATAAATAATAAATTTTTAAATGGTAGAAGAACTATGTGATTTTCACTAAAATTTTGTAATAGACATTTTCAATCAAGTAGACAATAAAAACTTAGGCCTATGTGGTATAGTTAAATGTTTTTGCATACATATTTAGTTTAATTTATTTGTTTAGTATGTTACTTGTAAATTTTTTCAAGGAAATCAAACAATTACAATATATAAAGAATTAAAAATTAGAAATGATCTATTACAAATAAAAAATGATCTATTTAAATGTATGACCCCGTTTACAAATAAAGAATTAAATGATCTATTACAAATAAAGAATTAAAAAATGATCTATTACAATATGTAAGTATTACATAGTCTTTATCAACCAAGTCGCACCAAACATGTTCGCATGTCATGACCTATCTGCTGGCACTCACTGCAACGAGCAGTCAAACGCCTATCTGATATATCTATCTCATTCGGAATACGAGGCATAGATGTACGACCCCGTTTTACTTCTCGCAAACGAAGTACATTAGGCATTAAGGTCCACTGCGGATCATCCCAATAATCTTGATGCGGTATTAGATTGAATTTAGTTTCTCAAACCCTCTTGTATACAGGAAGCCTATATACTAGATCAACGTACTCGAATGGATTGTCACCGCATTTAGACATTACAGCGAGCATTGGGAACATGGATAGTGTCTTATCTCATATTTCCCACAACTGCATGTGGGTTGATTCATCCACAAAATTTGTGTATTGCGACCTCGTCCACGGCGAAAAGATGTTTGCACTTTAAATACGCAGCAGGGCCTATCAGACAATATTGATACAAACTAATCAAGTTCACGTTTTTAGGTGTACTTAACTTCACAACATAATAAGAACAATTTAGTTTACATTACAAACTAACCTGTCATACGATATCAACTTGAAAGTATTTCCCCTTGCGATGCCATCCTCAATAGTTTTTTGCATCTCTCTAGGGTAGTGGAACTCATTTCAGCTTGGGCTCCTATCTCGTCAAAATATTTTACGAGCCACCGAAATGTAAATTCAACCATAGCTGAGATAGCTAAGTTCCTTGCACCTTTCAAGACGCTATTGAAGCACTCTGCATCATTGCTAGTCAATATCCCCCACCGATATCCACTGTCATACGCACGGGCCCACTCCACAGGATTCATCTTGTGAACCCAATCGATGGCATCTTGGTTAATAGCATGTATTTGTTCTAAGTAACCATTACACTTTCTACGTTGATGAGCACTCCCTGATTTCCATAGAAGTTGTTTCAGCTTCTTGTTTTTGAACCTAGTGTTAAAGTTACTACAAACATGTCGAAGGCAGTGCCGATGATATCCAACAAATTAGAGCGAGAGATTCAGCCAATGCCGCCTCACAGCAGCTAAAATACTCTCAGCTCGATCAGATATCAAAGTCACCCCCTGTCGGTCCATGACAATATGTTCCTTGATATTTGAAATGAAGAACGACTAAGACTCCAAACTCTCCCTGTCGACAACAGCGAATGCAAGCGGTAATACTTTGCCATTGGCAGTGACAATCGTTGCTACAAGAAACACACCAGTGTATTTCCCGTATAAGAATGTACCATCTATGGTTATAACAGGCCTACAATATATGAATCCTTCGATGACAGGTTTAAAAGACCAAAAAATAAAGTGGAAGACGGGCATAATGGTTGTACCTCCGGTATATCTATGCTTCCATTGCACGATGGTGCCAGGATTAGATATTTGTAATGCATGCATGAATTTAGGCAACAGCCTATATGATTCATCCTAATCCCCGAATACCATTCTAATTGCCTTTGCCCTTGCATGCTACGCCTTCTTGTATGATATACTATAGTTCATGGTCTTTTTGTTATCTTCGATGACATTCTTAATTGGCATATTAGGTTCATTCTGCATACGACAATACCTATGAGTCAGATTATTTTGGTATGAACACTATAAACAAACAAATATGTATATATATGTAAACATTTATTTTGTATACTCATCGCAACTTGTCCCAAAAGATGAGAGGCAATGTAACTGAAGCTACTATTAGTGTGGTCCCTGTTCATTCATGGATATAAACAATGGTGAGGACCCCTATACTGCTTTATTTCAAAAAGACCATGTTTCCTACTAAGAGATGCACGCAACCACCATCTGCAATCGTGCTTGCAAGCACACACACAAACGTCTCGCTTGGAGGTTACGACTTTATACTCTCGATTATTAGTTGCATGGTACAATTTCACAGCATGTACGAGTTGCTTCTTATCAACGAAAACCATCCCTTTGTCCAACTTTGGATTTTCAGCGTTCTAGATTCGGTTATGAGGAACAACATCGTGGTTACTAATGTCAAAATCACCACCCATGTGAATGCTTTCATAGAAAGGGATTTCAGGTCTAGGTGGAATGGGGGCATTGTCAAGGTCAACGAGAGCGTCGACATCATCTTCTTCATCATCATCATCTGATCCGCCCAATAAATTTTCTTCATCACACATTTCATTCTCATCATTATCTAGGGCGACATCAAGATCGTACATGTCACTGTCAGCAAACTGCACATAATTCACCGTTTCAACCATATTACCAGCAACTTCAACTGGAGTTGTATGATGGTTGTAGGTGGGCACATCTTCTGTGTTATTGTGAAATTCAGTCTCATATCCACCACGTGAACTTGATTCTACACCATGGCCCTGAAATGTCTGTTGTGTGTAGCCCACTGCATAACATTCATGTGATTCATACATAGGAGACTGAAACGCTGTCGTGTCAATCCCATGTGTCAGCAATGTAGTGAATGGACGAGAATCCATCTGTGTCATATTCGGGACATTGTGTACAACCTCTTTATCAATGTACACTTCCAAACAATTTAGTGGTTGGAAACTTCCACCGATACTTAATACGGTGTTCAACACCTCATCATCATTGATCGGTAATATTTTGTATTTGCTGGTTGCTTGCCACTGGCGATAAGGATATCTACATTTGAAGATCAATCGGACAGTTTCCCCGTAACTTGCCACCTTGGGCATAAACATCTCCTCTAAATTGCTAAACGTGGTGCCAAGTTGAACCCCATATATCCCTTTCGGCTCAGCATCATATGACACACCTTCATCGGGATCCCGAATTATATTTCCCCCCAGTAGAAGATAATTGGAACAGTTGCCATCTACTTGCTTCAATGAAACAATAAACATTAAAATATCAACAATATACATATATCGAATTTTACTTCTAAAATAATTATATGAATTTTAAATCATTCAATTACAATTACTTGTGAGGCAATAACTTTATTTAAGTAATCAGTAATTGTAATCCAACAATCATTATTCATTTTTAAATTAAAATATGAGTTAAAATAAACCTTATGTTTTGGATTTTTTAGTTTTTTAAGAAAAAAGCTTACAACACATAAAGAATGTTGGTTTGTTTGGACATAACTGTCTATGGAACTCATGTGTTCTGCTTTTTCCATTATTTATTGCGCTTAACAACATGCTCTTGTGCACGGTAAATGTAAATTTTTCTTTTTCCATATTTCTTCTTCTTTGTTTTGATAATATTTCAGTGTTGATTTGATTTTTGTAAATTAACCTGCTTTTATTTTTGTGTTCGTTATTTGAATTTGTTTAGGCAGACACTTAGTGAAAGGAAGTTGTGAGAGTCAAAAGACAATTTATATTTTCCAATAAGTGACATTTATATCATAAGTGACATTTCCTATAAAAATCAACCCTCTTATTTTTGTCAATTTATATTTTCCAGGGTAGAAGGAACTGTAGAGGTGAAACATTACTTCAATTTATATTTTGTCACATTTTTTTTTGTGTCTCAATTTTATTTATTAGTGAAAAATCTAGAAACCTCCTAGATGTTGATTTGTGATTATGTATCAATTTTAAGCAGAATATAACAATCCCAATCAAACAATCAAGAGAAAGAGACACAAAGATTTTACGTGGAAAAACCACAATTGGACACCTTCCAATTGTGATCAAAAAATCACGGGCCACAGCCACCAGAACAATCCACTAAGAAGATATAAAGGAATTACACAGGTATCACTCTCAATTATCTAGCGAATCCACAACGCCTAATTGAACCAACCTCTATGTGCCTCTTCCAACCCCATCTTCACCACGGAATTGTCTTTCTGATGAGCCACTCCGGATTCCACCACCGAAGCTTTGCATCAATTCTTCAGAATCCACAACTGAAGAACAACTCTCTCTTTTGTGTAACAAACAAAACCTTTGATGTAGCCTTTTCAGATCATGAGTTGAATACTCAATAAGACATCAAAGAAAAATAAAATATCCCCAGATATAAACCTTTAAGGATCAAAAAGAAGATCTGGAGGACTTCAATCAATTACCTAGTTTTGGGAGAAAACCAAGTATTTATAGAGAACCAAAAGTAATCCAAGATTGGGAAGAAATCAAACTCCTTGAGAAATCCGGATTGAGGCTCGCCGAGCGAGGCTTTCTGCTCGAGCGAGGAGAGTAAATTTCGTGATTTCTACTAGTGCCTTCGCTCGAGCGACGGATCCTTGGCTCGAGCGACCAATCACTTTCTTCAGGTTTTTGTATGGACGCAATCCTTGGCTCGAGCGAGCATTCCTTGGCTCGAGCGAGCAAGTCTTAGCTCGAGCGAGCACTCCTTGGCTCGAGCGAGCAACGGCTGACATGCAATTTTGAATGAAAATTTGAATTTTGCTTCGGCCGCGAGCTGACCGGTCAGCTCGACCCCCGTAATAATCAGCGAAGTGGCAATCTTGAAAGCATTAACATCACAAACTTCTCCGCAAAGCTCGATTCGGGTTGGATTCGCATCTAATAAACTCATAGCCTCACTGAAATAAACATGCGAATAAAATTACAACTCAAAGGAGTTTTGTCAAACGGGGTTGCCAACAATAAGAACCTAACAATTAGTGTTTATTTTCTCATTTTTTTCTCACTTATTTTTATTCGTATAAAACAACAACTGAGATTTCATCTCTACGTGGAATTTTTATTTACTTCCTATGTGGAGATTCTTATCTTTTCTGCGTGAAGGTTCTTTGTTGTCATTGCTCTCTTGTCTTAATTCATAAAAAAACATCAAAATAACTATACTTCTTGTCTTAATTCTTTGTTGTCATTGGTCTTTTTTTATTCTCATTCTTTTTGGGGTTGGATATGCTTTGTTCATATGATCCTTTTTTGGAATTCATACACATGTATAGATGTCCTATACAAAAATGTTTATTGAATTAGTGGCCAAAAAGAAATTTTGAATCACATAGCAGCAATAACTTCAGATTTTGAATAAGTCTAAGAATACAAAAATGGTTATAGAACTGTACACAAAATGTATATAGATGGATAAAATTTTTCAAAATAGTAACAAACTCTATAAAATTTTATGCGTATATATGTATTTGTATTCAATTTTATGATCAATTTTGTTTGTTTATAACAAAACTACAAGATTTTTAGCTAGTGACCCATTTTGATTTACAAGATCTGTAAAGGGACAATTCCAAAGATTACAGTCATGGCAGAGTTTAGAGGAAGATCAGATATATGCATGCGTATTATTCAGTATCCAGAGACGGTGTGTTTGGTTTGTGTTTGTAGAGTAGTTTTTGAGATAAAAAGTATGAAAACTTATTTGGTTTGCCTTCTTTCAGAAATGGTTGTGGAAAATTGTTTTGGGAAAAGAGTTTTACAAAAAGTGATTGATTTGATGTATATGAGAGAGAAAATTATTTTGGAAAGTAGGTACAAACAAAATTTTGAGATTTTTTTTGAAAAAATTTGTTTGGTTTGATTACTCTTGAAAATTTGTTTGTACAGAAATTTTCCCAAATTTTTTTATGAAAAACAAACCAAACAAGCCCATTATTTCTATGATTTGAATCCATAACACTCGAATTATAATAGATTTATTTTATTTTATATTATTATCAGCATAATAAAACAAACTTACCATTGCGGCAAGGGCCTCTCTCCCTCAATATGATCAATTTTTAAAAGGCATTCACTCAAAATAAATAAATAAATAAATAATGACTCTACACAACCATTAATTTATGCAATGATTTAATCGTACGCATGTAAGTGAGACCAATTTTAAAAACACTTATTTTGTTTTGTTTTCATAAATCTTGATCTATTTTTTAGTATTTTGATAAAGTAGACAGATATATCATACATTTAAAAAACACTTCATTCTATCAAGTATTTTTTTTATTCAGTGAGATTGGACAAAATTGGACAAGTCATACAAACATCTTAAATCATAGTGTAAGTTTTGTATGAAATTATTATTTTTTTCATTGAGTTGAAATAACTCGATTGATTTGGACAATATAAAATAGAGGTTTCAAACATTGTTCTTAATTTTTTAAACTGGTGATCCAATTCTTCAAATTTATGGACAATTAAAGATAAGTTAATTTGATTTGCTCAAACTTGTGTCATTAGGGACCTTAATGACAAAGTTATTTCCTATGTGAAATAGTAACCCTCGTCCACTTTTTAGAGGTCATAGAGGCTTTGTTATGAAATTCAAACAAAAAGCTCATTTTTGCTTGTTCTGAAAAGTAAGAAAAAAAATTAATTTATTTACTCTTTTTTTTCTTAAACATACAAAAAAAAAAATAGAGAGATAATTTATAATGGCAAAAAAATAGAGAGAAAATTTATGTTGGTGGTTAAATCTATGTAGTAAATTTTGGATAGTTATCCATGGGAATCTATTGGGCCATCCGTAGCAATTATTTGGTATTATGAAACACAGGCTTACCCATCAAAGTGCCATTTTTTTTTTCTTCTTACCTAAGAAATTTCTATGGACTATTAATTAGAATGTTTTAAGACTCTTTTCATGCATATATTATAACTAGTGTATGCCCGTGCCAGAAGGCACGGTGCAATTAATAATGACTTCTAATTATATAAATCAAAATAAAATTATTAAAACGTAATGTTAAGATTTTCCTTTTCAATGGTGGTGGATAGTCACAAAGCGGAAGTGGCGATGAGTCCCTTCGTTTAATACCCATTTCAAAAACTTTTTCAAATTTTCTTAAGTTTTGCGAGGAAATTTTAATTTCTACTATAATGCTATTATATGTATTACAAATTCAGCTCATTAAATTTTTAAAAATTTCTATTACAAGATTATAAAATTAAATGTTAGTATTTTATGATGAAATGTCTTCAAATTATTCTAATATCAAAGTTAATATTTTTTATAAAAATTATTAATTTTATTGAATGTATATTAAAAATAATACATGATATAGCAGTTTGGTTTGATTTTTTTAATTATTTTTTGATTTTTTTGAAAAAATTTAAATACATTTGACAAAAATAAATTGTTTGGTTTGATTTTCCAAATGGTTGTGGAAGAATGTGGCACCACCCAAAATTCAATTTTTTTTTGTTGGTTAGCTTGGAGAGGCAGAGTGCAATCCGGTCTAACATACAATTTACAAGTGCTTATGTGCTTATATGCAGACACCTGCAATAAGCTATGTCCTAAAGTATGGATTTAGGTAGTTAACAACTAAGTGGAAACCTTTAGCGAAACTCAAATGAAAATAAATCCTACGAATTTTTTATAATATTTTGGGTGCCTGACCCCAAATACAGTGAAACAAACCAAACGAAACTAAACCAAACAAAGCTTTATGTCCCAATCAAGTGGGTTACAATACGTGAATCCTTTTTTCATCATTTCGTACTATTAAAAGCTATATGCTTGGTTAAATTAAATAAATTCGTTTAATTTTTTTACTATCACATCCCAAGTCAATTTACGTCTTCCCCTAATATTTCCTTTTACGATGATCCTATCACATTCTTCTCTACCATTTCATCTGCTAGTCTTCATTGTACATACCAAACCATCTTAGTTTGTTCTCTCTCAATATATTTTCAATTGGTGCTACTCCTACCATTTAATGTATATTCATTTCTATTTCTCTCGGTCCAAAACTTACCAAACACCCACCTAAGCATCCTCATCTTAACTACACTCATTTCATAAGCTTGTTGTTTCTTAATTGTCCAATATTATGTGAACTGCAAAGTATCACTAGTCTTACAATTGTTTTATAAATTAACAATGTCAATTTTGTTAGCATCATTGATCACATAATATGCCAAAGGCACTCCACTTGAACCTACTTTGATTCTATTACAGGTGGGAATTTCTAACATAACATGAATCGCACACGAAGTATAGCGATCCCGGTTTTCCCTCAATTGTTTATTCTATTCCAGACTTAGGTTCCGTGGAGTTGGTTTTGTTTGTATCTTGTTTCCGTCCTTTAATTCCTTGTATTTGAATTTTGTGATGTATTGGGCAGGTGTGTTACAGGTTGGTAGTGAGTTTAAACCAATAGTGGCTGCCCAGATTTTTGTTTCTTCACTCGAGCAAGGCTTTTGTCGCTCGAGCAAGCTCTTTGTTTTAGTCGCTTCGCTCGAGCCAGGGTTCCTTCGCTCAAGTGAGAGTTGAGTGTTGTGTCTGGTGGCTCAAGCGAGAAGTCTTGCGCTCGAGCTTGCGTCTGCGTCTAGTTTTGGACCTGAAGGTTGTGTTTCTTGGCTCGAGTGAGCTTTCCTTCGCTCGAGCGAGCGAGCTATATGTTTTGGGTTTCTTTGCTCGAGCGAGCTTTTCTTCGCTCGAGCGTGCTTCTGGGTTGCAGACCTAAAGCTTCGTACTGTTGGCTCGAGCGAGGCTTTCTACACTCGAGCGAGGTTTCTTTGTATCTGGTCGCTCGAGCGACCATTCCTTCGCTCGAGCGAGCCTCGAATATATCAGTTGGCAGCAACGGGTTTTTATACACTTTTTCATCTTCTTCTTTATTCAAACCTTAGCCTCGGCTGCCTCTCTCTCTCACACTCTCTCTCTAAGATTTCATCTACTTCTAGAGTGTTTCCACCCAAATCTCTTTGTAAGAAAGTTAGAGGGTGGCGTGGGCTTCACTTTAATCCGAAAATTTGTGGATTTGGAGCATCTTGAGTTTTCTTCATCTTCTCTATTTGGTCTCTCCATTTGAGGTAGGGATATCCTACTCTTTCTTATGGGTTTTGACATAGATATTATGTATTTTGTATAAATGGTGTTGTTTGGGTAACTTGGAAAAGTTAGGGTTTAGTTTGAGGTTATGAAAAGGGGGTTTTCAAAATGTTAAACTCCATGTGTATGTGAGACCTTGGAAAATGGAACTAGTGTTGTTAAATTGGTGAAATTGAACCTTAAGGTTGATAATGGAAACAGGGAGAAAATGCCCTAATTATGTTGAATAATTAATGTGAATAATTAATTTGGGGAAATATGAAATTGAGTCAGAAATTATGAAATTGGGAAATTATGAGGTTGATTGGTGTAGTTGGATAAATTAATCACTCACCTATGAAAATGTTGTTATTTTATTTGTTTGATAAATTTATTATCTGTTCAGAGATAACTGCTTTGGGCTATCGGTGGAGGATAGTCTTGATTGTTATAGACAATGTATGTTAATTAGGGAAAACTGAAACTAATCATCTGGAATATGTCATTGAATATGACGGTTGGAATAATTCATCAAATATGTGTATTGATTGATCATTGTATATGATGAGTGTTTAAATACATTGTATATGTATCTTGTTTGGGAGGAGATAGGGGATGTACTCCATGGTTTGAGAGAAGCTAGGGGATGTACTCTCAAACCTGTTTGAGAGGAGATAGGGGATGGACTCCATTGATAACTAAGTTGGCCGGAGTGTCTAGGGTGAAAGTCCCGAAATTCTAATTACGTTTGCATAACGTAGATGATTGAAGTATTGGAAGTGTTTTTATTATGAGTTGTAGTCTCATTTGAATTGTGGATAAAGGAAGTGTTTTAATATGAGATGTAGTCTCATTTAATTGTTTGGCCAGGTTCTGAGCCATGTTTATGAATTGAATTGGTTAAGTAAAGGAAAGTGGAATGAAACATGTACATATTTGTCACGGAACTAGATTGTGTTGTAAGTTGGTTTACAAATGTTAACCATTCATCAAATGCTAATGTTTTAGTTATTGTTCATATCTAGTTTAGTATATCTCTGCTGGACTTTGGCTCACCTTATATGGGACATCATTTTCAAGTTCAAGTGATATACCACCTCCAAGGACGTAGCTTGGGAGGCTTAGAGGCTGAAGAACTTTTGTTGTTATCTTTTTGTGTATTACATGTAAATTCAAGCCAAGGACTTTTTTGTATAAAGAGTTAGAACTCTTCTTTTGTTGAACCCAAGTGTTGACTTGGAAAGTTGTAAGCCCGTAGGGCATTTACTTTTATTGTCAACATGTAATACTTTTGTACTTAATACTCTGACGAATGGAAATATGCTTTATTATCTTAAGCTTATGGATGTCACGAATGTATGATTTATGGGTTTATTTTGAGGGCGTGACACGAAGTTAGGGGTTAGGGTTAAACATTTTCAACACAAACACAAATATGACACTATATAATAACATGATAAATAAATAGGGTTATGTCAAACCTGCATAATATGAAATTGACACAGATAACCCATTTAATAGATAATTAGTTACAAATTTAATGTTATTTTCATTAAAGGATGTCTGCAATGTTTAAATCTCTTATGTAACCTACACAATTAAATAAAGAAAATACATAAAATAGTATTTTGAGGTTAATATAGTCATTTTGTCTTTTATTTGAGAGAACATGATCTTTTCATTTATTATTTTGAAGTTAATAAAAAAAAAAATTTGAATAATTTCATTTAGTAGAGATTTGTTTCATGAAATTTAACTTAGGAAAAACCGTTAATCTTTCCATACATTTAGTATTTTTAATTACAACAATTTTTTTAGCATGATACGTTAATATGGCACGAATCAGACATGAATCCAAATAACATGACACAATAACACAAAATAATAATAATAATAATAATATCGTGTTAGTGTTAAGAGAATTCTGACACGAATTTGAGATGACATGACACAACACAAACACATTGCCCACCCTTAGATTCTATGGATCACTTCTCTATTATTTTTACTTCCATTGTTACTAAAGTTACATATTCAATTTAGCTACTAATTTTAAACCCTTTTCACTCAAATGATTACCTCCAAATTTTTAGTGTTAATTCCTCCCTTAGTTTCATCCACTAGAACAATATCATTTGCGAACAACGTACACCATGGGACATCATCCTGATTGTGTTTACTTAATTCATCCATGACTATGGAAAATAGGTAAGGACTCAAAGCTTACCTTTGGTATAGGTCCTACAATGATTGAAAATTCACTACCTTCTCCAATAGGTGAACTAATTGTAGTCACAACCTCATTATACATATTTTTATCACATCAATATACTCCTTTGTTACATTTTTTTTTTCCCTCTAACACCCACTATATTATATCTCTAAGCAACGTATTGCAAGGTTTTTTTTCTAAATCTATAAAAACTATATGAAAACCCCTCTTCTCTTTTCACTTTTTCATTAATCTACTTAGTAAATCTATGGTTTCCACAATTGATTGGCCTAGCATAAATCCAAACTAATTAACTAACCATTACCCTCTATCACATTCATTTTATGAATCATCAACACATCTATAATTGTTGCAATTTTAGATATTTCCTTTATTTTTATATATAGGTGCAAATATATACTTTTTCTCCACTCATCATACATTTTCTTAATCATTAGAATCTTATCAAATAATTTTGTTAACCAAGAGCTAAGCATTTTCAATGTCAACAATAAGAATACAATCCAATCCCAATGCTTTACCTAATTTCATCCTCTTCAATATAAATTTCACTTCAAACTCCTTTATTACATGACAAAACTTATACTCTCTAGTTCCATCAATGCTACCATATTTCTCTCCTAAAGTTTCTAAATGTTTTTCATTTAACATTTTCTCAAAATAACATTTTCACCTTTACATAACATCCTCATCCTTCACTAATACCCTCGAATCCTCACTTTTTATACACTTGACTTTTTCAGAAACTTTTGTTTTTCTTCCTCTCAATTCAACAAAGTTTGTAAATATTTTTTCTCTTTTTAATAGAGATGATCTAATAAAGATGATCTAATACCTGGATGATGTTGAAGCAATGTCTTTCCTAGCCTATCTAAGGGCTCGGCCCAAGTCTATGAACATTTTGGACAAAGTTCGTGTGGAACTCAACCCGGTCTAAAGAGGTCAGTGTGATTATGTTAAATTTGTAAGATATTATCATAAGAGATGTGAGTGTAATTTATCCGATATGTTTTGATTTACGAATAGAAATATATAATTTATAAAATATATCTAAAACAACAATTATAATATGTATAAGAAATGTATCAAACTCTAAGATTGATTACTTAATTAGTCATTTTATACCTTTTGTTTTATTTAGTCATTGAAATGAGATAGAATGACATAAAAATGGTCATTTTTTAGTCTCCCATCTAGAATCATTATTCCCGTATAATAATAAATGATTATTCCATTTATAATAAATTTTTGTCTTAATAAATCATTAAGACAAATAATAATTTTTAATGATATTAAAAATATATTTCAATTACCAATTCTCATAAACTAGAAGCATCAGCGGTTATATGAATTTCATAATATGAATTTCAATTCTCAATTCTCAATTATATGAATTTCATAATATGACATTAACAATTCTCAATTATATGAATTTCAATTCTCATAATTTTATTCTTAATTAAAAAAATTCCTTTTATTAACAAGCAAAAAATAAAATTTCCAATTCAACAAATATAGGTTGGTTTATTCCAATTCAAAATTCCAAACCCTAATTTCAAAAAATATAGACAAGATTCACAATTCACAATGCAAAAAATATAGACACGATTCAAAATTCAACACCCTAATTTCTAAAACCACAAGCATAATTTCTGATTTCACAAATTCAAAACCCTAACATTTTATGATTTCATAATTTCATAACCACACATTTAAAACCCTAACACATTTCATAATTCAAAACCCTAACACATTTATGATTTCATAACCCTAATTTCTAATTTCATAATTTATGATTTCACATTCAATTGAAAACCCTACAAAATTTTCACAATTCAAAACCACAACATTTTTTACCAATTCAAAACCACACATTCACATTTTCACAAACACAATAAACACATAAAATTCAAATGAGACAGAGAGAGATAGATGTCATACCAACGAGAAAGAGCAACCTACGGATAGAGAGAGAGAGAGTAGAGAGAGAGTGAGAGCAGAGAGAGAGTTTGAGAGCAGAGGGAAAGGGAGAGCGAGAGCGAGAGTGAAAGTCTGAGAGCAGAGTGAGAGCGAGAGCAAAAGCGAGAGTCTGAGAGCAGAGGCAGAGTGAGAGCAAGAGTTTGAGAGCAGCGCAAAGGGGAGAGCGAGAGCAAGAGTCTGAGAGCGAGAGTCGAAAAAAACATAAGTGTAAAAAATGTGATTGCAAATGAGGGGGCTTGGCGGTTTTATATAAGTTGTAAAAGCGTGGTTACAATCCACGCTTTCATTTATCAACAATGAAACCATGATTATGAATCACGTTTCTTAACAAAACAAATGCACAGTGAAAGCGTGATTGTGAATCACGTTTTCTTAAGGAAGCAATATGCACAGTGAAAGCGTGGTTTGGAACCACGTTTTCTTCACAAAACAAAATAAGCATAGTAAAAGCGTGGTTTAAAACCACGTTTTCTGAAGAAAACAAATTTTCCTTAAAAGCGTGGTTTGTAACCACGCTTTCTTAATTAAAAGCGTGGTTTGTAACCACGCTTTCACTATTTCACAAATTTTCTACTACAAACAGTGAAAGTGTGGTTTGTACTAGCGCTTTAGCCTAGTTTGGGAATTCCGTCCAAACTAGGCCTAGTTTGGGAATTAAGATGGTAATTTGGCTTAATATGGGAAAAGCCTCCAATATCTGCCTCACGCATTCAATTTAGTGCTTGTAAAACAAATACAGTTAATTTTAAAAAATCCATATATTTTTAGACTGAACTACAAAAAGGTGAAATGTAATTAATCCTCTTTTTAAATTATTTTAAAATGTGATAGTGTTTTAGTAAGTTTTATTGATAAAAAAGGATTTTGTGTTGTAGTTTTAAGTATAAATGTTCACAATTATAACTTTCACATTTCTAGAAAATTCACACTTGCAACAATTCACATTATATATATATATATATATATATCTATATAATAAGGGAGGACTGTTTTTGAAAATGTCCCAGATACAATTGTCCTACTAGGATATTTCAACAGCTGAGATGACTTTTAATAATAACATCTAACGATTAAAAATGTATAAACTAATCTAAGAGCTAAGAATAATTTGTTTCCCACCCAAACACACTCTCCACTCTCCCATCTACCCACGTCTCCTTCCCCATTCCATCTTTATCTCTTCTCTACCAGTTTTCTGAACAATAAGATAGACCTCCATATATAGATAACCATTGAGAACATCTTTATCTCTTCTCCCCCTCTCCCCCCCTACCCTCCCACTCGGTGCCTCTCCCCCTCTCGCAGAGACGCTCCGCAACCCTCCCGGCCGCCCGTCGCCAGATTTTCTCTCTCTGCTTGAACCATTCACGACTCTCCCCTCTCCTCCACCCTCCCACTCGCTACCTCTCCTCTCCTCCTTTCGCAGAGACGCCCTCCCGCTCACGCCTCTCCCCACCCAATTCCGAAGATCCAACAGTCACTTGATCCGGATTTTCTCAAAACTTCATTGTTTTGTTGGGTTCATCGACTGATCAGGTTGATTTATATTATGTGTTTTTAACTTCTGATTAAGGGTATGTTAAGGGTTATGGGTATTGATCTGATGGGAAAAAAATTATTCTTTGTTTGTAGGCTTGCAGAGAAAGCAGAACGCACAGATTCGCCTTCAACCACAGATTCGCAGATTCGCCTTCAACCACAGATTCGCAAGGTAAAATTCTCTTTTTGGGGGTTTTGAGAAGGAAATTTTGGGTTTACTTCTAAGATTCGCAAGGTAAAAAAAAATTTGAGTTATTTATTATCACGGTGAATAAGATGTTTCTGTTTCTGATTTCTCTAATTTGGAAGTGGTGTGGGAGTTATGATCATCAGGGCAGTGCAAAACTGGGAATTAGAGGTATTAGATGAGTGTGTTTTTTACTTTTTATTTTAAATTTTATTTAAAGCATCTTTATGGGGCACAATTTTGCAGGGTGGGATTAATGTTTTAGCAAAGCTTATTATTCTTTTGTAGGAGATGGATGAGAAAGTAATTTCCTTGGAGGAGCATCTGAAGACCAGGAGTCATGACAAAAATGTCCCCTTCATTTAGACCACAACATTGGTCAATTCTTATTTTCATTTTGATAAAATGGTTTTTCCAAAGAATGCATCAAAGAAAATAAGATATGCGATTAAGGTCATGTTTGTCTTTTTATGCAGAGTCCACCACCATTAGATGTCCCTCTTCAATTAATTGGAAAAGATCCCAAGGCAAAAGATTTCTTGTGGGAGGATGAGGGAGTGCCCGGTCATTCCATGGAATTTTTCTCAAGGTTTGCATTCATTACTTTAATTTAATCATTCATTACTTTTATCAAGATGGATCAAACTTACATCTAATTCTCGGCTATTTGAATTATTTTCCCACCATTCTGCAAACGTCGCTAAGTTCTTGCAACCAATTGTATTGTTGATATGGTTATAGCAATTGATTTTTGCTTGTGGATCTTTCATGGTGAACCAAGAGTAGTTGTTTTTTCGACATAATTACGAAGTTATATTTTACCGTAATCTCTTTTTTCGTTTATAATTCTTCTTTAGTTTTAAACTATTGATGTTGCAGCAGCTATCTCTGTCGTGTAAGTGTAAGCGAGAGTACACATCTGTATAGATGGACCATACCGGTCATGCGCTTTACTCAAAATGCGTGCTTGTGTGATTAGCGGAAGGAAGGAATTTCAGATTGTACATGATGTAATGGGGTTAATAGCAATTTTTGCCTTTTTGTTTTTATCTGTTGTTTGGAGATTATTGAGCTATAGGCCTTATTAGTCGTTAAACTTCTCTTTGATTAAGGTATCAGATAACTTTTCTTAGCATGTTATTTTAGTTTCCTTAGTGGCGATGATGGTATGTAATTGGTGAATACCATGATGAGGTGTCCTCCTGTCTCCCCAATCTTTATGGTGAAATGGTACTGACTGTGTTGTATTTTATGGCTATGATCCAAAGGAGGAATTATTTGGTGCGATTAAATTAGCCGTGGTCAAACTGTCCTTTGCATAAACTATATGATAAATCACCCACCAAATTGATTCTAAAGAAACTTTTTAACACTTTTGTAAAAACTAAAATTGTATTTTTTAGTTTATTAGCGCCTCACGTATTGATTTCATCTTGTGATGTATATGCCATGCCAAACCGTTTTATTTTGGGCCTGTGCCTTGATTTCTATATTAAAAGCCATTGACATCAGCTTAATAATTGCATATTAAAGCTATTGTAATAATGGTGGGCTCAGCTTAATTATGTTGAATACATTATTTTGAAAAATATTCATAATTGTAGAAAAGATAAATAAAAAATTAAGTAATTATCAATTAAGTAAGAAATTTGAAGAAGAATACAAAATAAGTGGTGGTGTGGTGCACGCATCCACCCAAAGACAAATCAACAATGGCAAGCTATGCATCAAAATCACATGTGAAAAAAGAAGATAAATAAATAAAATCAACCAGGATACAAATACAATTATAATAGCAAAGCTCCAGAAATGTCATGTAGATAATGGATACAACTACTGTTTCTTTCTTATTGTATGTCCCATCCCCCCCCCCCCTCACCCCAACACACACACACACACATTGAAGTGTGTACAGCTTGCTTTACTTCTTTACTTTGTGTTGGTCATATCATATGTATACAATGTTGTTTTAGAGATTGATGCTGGGCAAGACTTATACAATTAACTAAAAACGGTGGGTTCGGGATTTAACCGTGTAGGTTTATGATTGTAAGGTAAACTTGGTGTAAAGGTGAGATATATAGGTCAAGAGGTTTTTAAGTATTAGATCCAAGCTTTGGTCTTTGTATAATAAATTACGTAAGATTGTAAATACATCAATTTCCCATTGCACAGAAGGTGAAATATTGAAATCTTATAAACTCTTAGAGCTGGTCAATCCTATAATGTTATTAACAAAGACCAATGGGAAATATTTCCTATAATGAAATATAATAGCAATCCTATAATGTTATTAACAAATTTTGTACACATAAATAAGAAAAAAAAAATCATTTCAATCCTAACATCAATGACTAAGTTTTTCAATCCAAAACTTAGTGAATATGTATACGATTATGTGTACGAAATTTGTTAATAACATTATATGATTGAATAACATAATGTTATAAGAAAAAACTTAGTACACATATTAAAATGTTGGCTAGCGTATGTGTATGATTGGCTAGCGTTATTAACATCAATGTTTTAAATTTTTTTAGGTCAAAATAGAAGGTAAAACTTAGTACACATATTAAACTTAGTACACACTCATTTTTATTCAATATATTTTGCACATATTTCCATACAATGTGACATATTTACATTGCAATGTTTGTAATTTAGGGTCAAAATTGACCCTAATATATTGAACAAAAATACATCAATGTGACATATAAATACAATTTTCACAAGCATACATACAATGTTTCTTTTGATTACGTAAGATTGTAAGAGTTATTTACATTGATATATAAAAAATGATTTTGGGAAATTGATGTATAATAGCAATCCTCTAATGTAAGAGCAATGGGAAATATTTCATTATTTATATTTCAATCGATTTTGCTCGCGTCATAGCCATTGAATCTTGAAAATTTCAAACTTATGTCATATTTACATTTCATAGAAGCAATATTATTGTCTTTGACAAATTTAGGGTCAATTTTGTAATTTTTGTTCAATATATTTTGCAATGGGACATTATGGGCATACCTACAATCTCCATGTAATTATATAAGCAAAAGAAACATTGTATGTATGCCCGTGAAAATTGTATTTATACCAGGCATATCTATCTATCTAGCTATATATTATATAAGCAAAAGCGAGTTTTCGTGGGGAGTTTTGTGAGAACTCTAAAATTTTATAATAAATTTGTAATTTTATCAAATTAAAAAATAAATTTAAATAGTATTGGGATTACAATTATATTCTAATCCTAACATTATTTACACCGTGCCTTCAGGCACGGGTATACGCTAGTATATAATAAAGCAGAACGATTTTTAAAAATATGTAAAATGTATCAGAGATACATTTCATTTTAAGGGCTCAGATTGATTGTGATCAAGATAGATGGTTGAGATATGCTTTAATTCCCGCCCAAAGACTTGGTGCTCTCTCCCTCTCCCACCTACCCACGTCTTTCCCCATTCCATCTTTATCTCACTCTCCCTCTGTTGCACGTCTCCTCCCATTCCCTTCTTATCTCTATCTCCCTCTTTGTTCCTCTTCTTTATCTCCCCCCTTCTCTCCTACTGGCTTCAATTCGCAACCCTCTCACCCGATTTCGGCCTCTCCCCCCTTCTCTCTCAGTGGCTTCAATTTGCAATCCTCCACCACCACCCACCCACTTTCTCTCTCTGCTTCGAACCCCAATTGGAGCTCTTTGGTACCTCTCTCTCCCTCTCTCTCTTTCTCTCTATGCTTCAAATTTAAATTGTTGATTCATGGTTTTTGGTTTATCATCATTTCTGTTTCTGGTTCATGGTTTATTATTTGGTGAAACAGAGCTACTTCAAAGCTACACCAAACCATAGGCTTCTATTTGTGCAAGGTAAGATTTCTGTCTCTATTTCCATTCTCTCTCTGTTCCCCTTCGTTTTCGTCTCTTGCCATTTTCTGGTTCATTTCTGTTTATAAAAATCTGCTGACCAACATTTGGTTCTCTTGCTGTTCATTTTTGCCATTTTCAATTATGATTTAATATAACTTGGTGACTGAGGGAAAATTTTAAGTTTGGTGAATGATGTGATGGCCAAAGAAAGAACACTCCGTAAAGGTGTTTTTCTGCATGGGTTTTACAGGTATGCTTTTAGTGTTGTCCCAAACTACTTTCAGAACTACAGAATACAGATTAATAGTAAATCAAATTCGTTGGCAATACCACACAGAGTAAGCATCTGGGATGAAGACATGGGTGTTTGGATCAGTTAGACAATCAGTTAGCCAGTGACAGGTCTGTCATGAACCCACATGGGAACACCATCTGAAGGCACCTCACATTTTTCCAACACAAAAGCAAATAGAATAGAATGGGCTGTGATAGAGGGATAGCCCCACCTCTCAAATTTCAATTCCATAATTTTATTAATGAAAAAGTCTAGAAACACATACACTGACCATATGAAAATTATGTCCAATTTTTAGAAACACAGAAACTAATCATATAAAGATTGCCTCTGATTTTTAGATTGGTTTCTATGCAAAGAGAAGTACTGTTTTATTTTTACAGAGTTGATTAGTAAAATACAAAATTGATCACTAAAATACAGTTACAATTTAGAATTATAAGGGGCAATATAGCGATATCGGTTTTACCCCTTGTTGTACAGTGATTCGGACGTGTGTCCGTGGATGTTAGCAGTTGTTAGTATCTAGTTTACATCCTTTCCTACTTGTTTTTGGAGTTATAGGATGTGTTGGGCTTATTTCGAGCAGGTGAGTTGAGCCTTGGTCAAATTTCTTGTTGCTCAGTTTTTGGTCTTTCCGCTCGAGCGGGTCTACCTGCGCTCGAGCGGGATTTACACCATTCCAGTATTCCGTGCCCTGCAAAACTACTGCAGGTGTGATTTCTACGCTCGAGCGGGTCATGCTCGAGCGGGCTTGTTGGCGCTCGAGCAGACAGTACATTTTTGGTGAGAGTTCTAGGAGAGGGAGATTCACGCTCGAGCGGGGGTTTGAGCGCTCGAGCGGATGAACTTTATTTTTGTGTCTTGGCGCTCGAGCGGACCTTATTGCGCTCGAGCGGACCATGTTTTCAGTGTCTTGACGCTCAAGCGTTGTGTTTTCCGCTCAAGCGGGGAAACTGGGTTAAAGCTCCGTGTTTTGGCTTTTCAAATCACTTTTTCACATCCTCTTCTCTCTCTTACTTTTCCAAAAACGCCATTGTTGAGCTTTTCTCTCTAGATCCTTGCCTTCTCTCTAAGGATTGATCTAGTAAGAGTTGTTTCCTCACCTTTGGCCTTTCCAAAAAAGTTGTTGATCGTCGAGGGCTATCTTTTTATCCGAGAAATTTGTGATTTGGAGCATTTTCGTTTTCATCATCTTCTTCGTTGAGTATCAACTTTTGAGGTAGGGATTCCTACTCACTCTTATAGTCTTTGACATAGATTTTTGGTCATTTTAATAAAGTGTTGAAGTTTGTTGATTTTGGGACTTAGGGTTTCAAAATGGTATAAAAGAGGGTGTGTTATTTTGATTATTAAATTTGTATTTTGGGTCTCAAAATGATGATTTGGGTGTTAGTTGGTGATTTTGAACCTATGGATTGATATTGGAAAATGGGGTAGAAAACCCTAATTTGTTGTATAAATTAATTAGTATAATTAATTTGGAAAAGTTGTGGATTCATGGAATTGACTCATTATAGTGTGAGATGGTGGAGTCGGAGTTATTAATCGCCCACTTTTGAAAAACGTCGATGTTTTATCTATAGAGCTTTATTATCTGTTTAGAAATAATTGCTTGGGCTACCGGTGGAGGGTAGTTTTGATTGTTGTAGACAATGCATGAGGATTAGGCAACTAAAACTAATCAATTGGTTAAGTCATAGAGTACGACGGATAAAAGAATACATTAACGTTATGTATTGATTGAATATGTATATGACTTTTGTGTATATATATGTTGTGTTGTGTGGGAGGAGATAGGGGATGTACTCCACGGTTTAGGAGAAGATAGGGGATGGACCTCTAAACCGGATGTTGTTTGGGAGAAGATAGGGGATGGACTCTACTAATACAACTCATATGCTTGTCAGTTAATGAAATGTTGATATAGCTCCTATGCTTATCTATGGAAGTATTGATACAGCTAATATGCTTATCTGTTGAAGTGTGGATACAGCTTGTAGGCTTATCTGTTGAGATGTTGATATAACTTATATGTTTATCAGTTAATGAAATGTTGATAAAGCTTGTATGCTTATCTATTGTGAAATGAGAAACGTTTAATATGAACTATTAATTCGTTTAGAGTATGTGGCCAGGTTCTGAGCCACGGTTATGAATTGGATAATGGTTATGAAATGGGAAATGAAATGAAACATGAAAATTGTGGTCATGTAATGGAAATGGTGTAAGATTTGATTCATGGGAACTAAACATTTATCAATTGCTAATGTCTTAGTTATTGCCCATACTGTGTTTAGCATATTTCTACTGGGCGTTGGCTCACCCTATACGGGACATCATTTTCAGGTACAGGTAGCATGCCACCTCCAAGGACATAGCTTGGATAATGACGAGAGTTGAAGACTCTTTGTGTTTCTTTGTTTGTATTACATGTATGTCAAGCCAAGGGCTTCTTTGTATTGAGTTTGTACTCTCCTTTTGTGTAACCAAGTATTGACTTGGAAAGCTATAAGCCCTTAGGGCGTTTCCTTCTGTTGTGAACATGTAATACTGTTGTAAGAATTACTCTGATGGATAGAAATGGTTGGTTTATTTTATATCAACGCATGTCTAAAGTGATGGGTTTTATGTATTATTTTGAGGGCGTTACAGGCAAAATTTCTAAGCGTCGTAGTTTATAATTATTCAATGATGAGCTCCAATGTTTGATATCTGTAGTTATATTTTTTTTCTTGTGTATCTTTTGTGATTAATTTTATGATTAGTTTTATTGTTGTTGAAATTATGATATAGGTAAAGGTAGAAATTTCAAATATTCATGGATTTGGGTCATTTCTATTTTTCTCAGGAGGCATCCAGGTGAAACTATGTGGAATAGCTCAGTATGGTAATCTCATAGGTGTTATAATTGGATACACAATAACAACATCTATTAGTATCGTGTGAGTATAATTTTAATGGACTTGCTTTTCGGTTTTGAATCTCCTTATTAGTCTTTTATTGTCTTATTTATAGGAGGGGGAGAATTCTTCCCAATCCACTGTGTGAGTTGGAGGCTTTGTGGGGGTGTAGATATACCATAAAATGATTTAATTTGTTTATTTGTTATGTGTAAATTATTCATAAACAGAATTATATTAATTTAGTAATTATAATTATGTGATTTTATATATAAAAAAAAATTATGGATTATTTTTAAAATTATACTTATCGTCTATTTTTTTAAGACAAATATATATGATGAAATAATGTAGTTATAATTATCTTATCAATCTAATTTTTCTCATAACTAATTTATACATAGGATTT
Organism: Camellia lanceoleosa; assembly: GCA_025200525.1. Taxonomy (NCBI): domain Eukaryota; kingdom Viridiplantae; phylum Streptophyta; class Magnoliopsida; order Ericales; family Theaceae; genus Camellia; species Camellia lanceoleosa. Next base: position 111,007,735 of record CM045760.1, on the reverse strand, counting down.
GAAAAAATGAACAATTCAAATTATCATAATAAAACTATATAAATAATTTAGTCTCTGCCATTGTGTGATCTTTTTATGTTTTAGTGTAAGCAACAATGTTATGAAGATGCAGAGACCATGTTGGCTATGCATTAAAGTGGAACATGAATAATATGATGGCTGAAATTTGATTTTCAAATTAAATTTTATTTTTTGAATCTTTTATTTTTGTCTTTAATAAAAAAATTTCATGTTTTAAATTTTTTATTAAATGCTCTTCATTCATATCTTTCCAGTGTCAAACATTTTAAAAAAATTCACTCCCTACTCTTTGAAAAAAAAAAAAAAATTACACCGTGCCTTTAGGCACGGGCATACGCTAGTGTATATATATATGAAAGAAACATGTATGCATATGTCTGCTAGTAAAGTGGCTACGTGCAAGGCATGGAACATAGTGCCAAACGTAGAATTGTCTGTAAAGTGATTTCCCAATTCTTCTAAATCAAACTAATTTTAGAATTCAAAAAAATACATCAATTTAATTTATCTATCAAGTTAAGGGGTATGTCTATGCAAAAAATAAAAACCGAGGAGTTGAAATTGATGGGATTCAAACTGGATGGCATGGCACCATCTTCGAAGCCTAAGCAACCAATCTGCTTGTTTGGTTTGAGTTTTCAAGATTCACTTTTCAGAAAATAAATTTTTTTTATTTTTCATGTTTTTTTATTTTCATTGAATTCTTTTAATAGTTTAAGTAATTTTTTTAAATTTTTAGATGCACCTAACATAAATATACTTAAAAAGTATAATATTTGTGGAAAAAAATCTTTAAAAAATTCACTATATACCAAAAAAACAAAAAAAAAAAAAGAAAACGAAAATTCAATATATTTTTGTATTCTTATATATTTATTGATTTTTTAAAATATTTTTTTGCAAATATTTTGTTTTTTAGATATATATATATATATATATATATAAGTAAATTTCATTTAAAAAAGTAAAAAAAAAAAGTGAGAGAGAGAGAGAGAGAGAGAGAGAGATGAGAAACGTAGGAGAGATTAGGGCAAAATTTTGGGGGGTCCAAATTTTGAGTGGAAATTTCACATTAAGGTAAAATTTTGTGAAAAAATTTGTTTCTAATTTTTTGTAAATGTAAAAAATAGGCTATGCTTGTTAAATTAATATTTTTTAATTATTATTTATTGTTTATCATTTTTATTTTATTAGAGTTTTATGACTAGTTTGAGGGGGGGGGGAGTACAAAATTTAGATACATTTAAAAGTATAAATTTTAAAAATATAAAGAAAAAATCATTTATTTTTTTATATTTTTTTGTATTTATAGATTTTTTTAAATATTTAATTTTTAATTATATTTAGATTAACTGAATTTAAAAATTAAAATTTTTAATTAAAATATTAATAAAATTCACTTAAAACAAAAAAAAAAAGTATTTGAAAATTCAAGAATAATTTTTGCAATTCTAAATCAAAAATAGAATTAGTTTTTTCAAATTTAAAAAAAAAAAAAGAAGATATATTATTTTTTATTCTAATAAATAAATAATTGAATATCCATCACAATTGTCCATCACCATACAAACTCTGTCTCATGATTGTCCATCACCATTGTTGCAGCAATAAGATTTTAGATCTGCTAACATTCACCTAGATCCATCATGAGCCTTTATTTTTATTTTTATTTTTCTACCTTTCTATTTATGTCTCTTTTTCTTTATTTTATCAATGGAAAAATTAAAATTTGTAGAAGCAATTGTCAAAGGGATCAAAACATACTGTTTTCTCGTTGAACTCATGATTCTTCTGCAATTCTACATTATTGTAGGCCCCTCTTCTGCTATATGAAAATATCCTACACTCCCTTATTATTTGACTGTCCTAAAGCTATCATGAAGTATAAATTTACTCCTCTCCACTGAAACTATAGCGATCCCGGTTTTCCCTTCATTGTTTAATTGAATTCCGGACTCGGTTCCGTGGATGTGTTGTTGTCTTATTCCTGTTTCCGTCCTTTACTCTTTGTATATGAGTCTTGGGTCATGTTGGGCAGGTTTGAAACAGGTTGGTTGTGTTTGGAAACCAAGGGTTGATGTCCAGATTTTGGGCTTCATGCTCGAGCGGACCTGTTTGTATATCAGTCCGAAAAACAGCTTTTTGGATCACTTTTTCGGGCCAATATCTCTCTCTAACTTTTCAAAGCTTATGCATGATTATACTAGATTCATCTCATTAAGTAAGATATATGTACATCAATTAGTAGGTGACTAATTATTGATGAATGCACCTATATACAATGTATAGAAGACTAATGCTAATACATTGAATGTGATGGATTCATTATGAATGAATCTTAGAGATGCATTATGTATCTATTATGAATATGTAAGATACATTAATCTATCTAATGAATTCATTAATATAGAAGATGCATTATGTATCATGAATGTATAAGATACATTAATCTATTTAATGGAGTTCATTGAATGAATAACTTGAGAGCTTCTCACTCTAGACTACAACTTCTCTATAAATCATCTAGATCAAGTGATCTTCTACCTTGGTCCCTTTATATAAAGTGTGGGGTTTGGCTTGCTCTTCATTTTGATCCGAAAATTATTAGGTTTGGACCACCTTCGAAATCCTTCATCTTCTCCATTTGGTTTCTCCATTTGAGGTAGGGATTTCTTTGTTCTTTTTCAATACTCCGTCTATAGATAGACATGTGGTAGTTTTGTATTGCATGAAAATCATATCCATGTTGGATTTGTTTGAAAATCATGAAGGGGAACCTAGGGTTGGTTGTTTGAGAATGAATTTGTTAGCATTGATTGTTATTTGGGCTATTTGGGAGGTAATCTAGCATGATATTGTTGAAAGAAGAGAAAGTCCTAAATTATATTTTGATTTGGTAAATTAAAGAGGGAGGATGATTGAACAATATTTGTAAATCACTATTGTTAATATGGGTTGTGTAAAAGTATTAATGACTAAGGGATTAACTATGGCATTGGGGTTATTTTGAAATGAACGTATTGAACTAAGATGGGTTATGGCTTTATTATCCATGAAATTGGTTTTATGAAATGAAAAGAATGGAATTGGTTTTGTGAAATGAGAAAAGTGTTTTGGGAACAAGTGGTGGAACATGTCTACTTGGGAAATTATGAGGGTTGATCTTGAAAATGGGAAATGAAATGTTAACTCTATGTGAGTCTCGGAAAATAAATACGAGAATTGAACTATTGTATCATGAGTGTTGAGTACACACATTTGGGGGATTTAATCTTTAACTATCGTACTAGTGGCACTGTTGGGTTTAAGATCTCATGAGAGTTGAGTCTTTATAATAGGTGTATTAAAATCATGCATCTAGAGGTTTTGTCCTTGGTCATTAGTGGAGGATGACATAAGTTGTGTTGAATTGCCGTGTATGCATTACACTTGTGTTGGTTGAATATTATTGAATAGTTTATGTGTATGTATTACACTTGTTGGTTATGCTCTGTTGTATTGTGACTATTGGTGTTATACACTGAGCTTAGAATCAGAGGTACCATTACCTTCCAGCTAGCGCTTGGAGAACTGACTGCGTTGAGAATCTGAGGTACCACACCCTTCCAGCTAGCGCCTGGTAAGATGGCATATTGTTGTGAGAGTTATATCCTTGACTTACCGTGCATATAGCCGGTAGAACAGCGTTTTATTGTTATTGTCTCAGTGTATCTGAGTATGTTATGGGTTGAGATGGTTACAGCTTTGAAAGGCCGAGTTGCCTCATTTGTTGATTATATACATGTTGATGATTTGTTATCTTTTTTTTTTTTCTATTAAAGGCATGCATGTATAGATATGATTGTATGGGAAACAAACCTAAACGCTATTTTGAGATTTTGGAAAGTGTGAAGGAAATTGGGTTTTCGTGAACGTGTTTTGAAAAAGGCAAGTTTGTCGTAAATACGGAAAATGGGAGAAAAGTAATGGGCTTGGTGAAATTGTTTTTTTCTAGAATTGTTATTGTCATAAAACTTTGGGAAAAAGGGGTAATGGAAAGAAAAAAAAAGGTGAATCGCTTTCAGTGTTGAATGAAATGGCTAATTTTGAGAAAAGATCATACTTATGTATATTTTGTACAAACTGTCACATTACTATTTTAGTATGAGATTGGGCATCCATGATCATAGCTATCTGTAAGTTGTTATTGTCGAGGATCATGTTGAGATCCCTACTGGACTATATGTTCATCCCACGTTGTTAAATTTTTTTCAGGTATTAATCAAGAAGTGTAGCAAGGTTTTGGATCTTCTTATTTGTTGGCCACGGGGCCTCTTTTGTGTTGGCGGAATGCCATTTATGTAAAAGGGTTATACCCTTCTTCTTGACTCTTTAATGATGTAAGCCCAAGGGCAATTTATTTAGTATGCTCATGTTGTATTTAATTTGCATACGAATGAGAGAATTGTTATTCATTTCTACTAGTCGAACATTTGAGTTTATTTCTGCATGTTATCTCTGAAATTGAATTAAGTTAATGAATTTGGTAATACTTCGAGTAATAAAAAGTGGGGCGTGACAGAAACTATCACAAAGTATCACTTTACTATATGAACTATAAAATGATACAATTAAATCCTTCAATAAATATATTAATTTACTCGTTAGTCCGCATTTGGCATTTAATTTTATAAATTTTACTCATTGACTAGAAATTTCACTTGCTAATAGTTAAATTTCACCTAAACATTAAAGCTAAATTTCACTATTTGAAGAGAATGAAATTTCGCTAGTTGGAGATAATGAAATAATTATTACTATCAAGTTTTAATTAAACAATATTAAAATTTTGGCAACTACACACATTATAGAATTAATTAAAAAAATTAAATAATCATAAGCTAATTAAAAATCTAGTGACAATCACTTGTTATTCGATAACGAAATCACTAGCAACATCTTTCTGTTTAACTCAAAGTTTTTCCATTTACTCGCTAGTCCGTCTTTGGTTTTAATTTTATAATTTTTACTCCTTTAGTAGAAATTTCACTTTGTTACTAATATTAAGGTTAAATTTCACTATTTAAAGATAATGAAATTTCACTAGTTGAAGACAATGAAATGATTATTACTATTAACTTTTAATCACACAGTATTAAAATTTTAGTAATTTAATATTTTAGAATTAATTAGACAACAAAATAATTAAAAGAATGAAAATACCTTTAACTAATTAAAAATCTAGACAATCGCTTGTTACTCGACAATGAAGCCACTGGCGACATCTTTCTCCCTTAACTCATTGTTTTTTCATATTTCCAATTGATTATAAGCCTCTTTTTCATCAGATCACAAATCTATCCATCGTGTTGTACGGACATCACCATACACCAACATCCACTGACGTGCCCTCGTTATTTCAAGTAATACTTGTTGTCTCCAATTTGAATATTTGTTGATGACGGTCTAACACCATGCAAAAGAATTGATTGTGTATTTGATTGGATGGATTGGCCACCACTAATCAATTTGCTAATTGATTGGAAGGCTTGGCCACCACCAATCGATTTTACAATTGATTGCACATCTAAAATTTTACAAAAGAATTGATTGGAAAAATTGGTCACTCCAATCGATTTGGCAATTGATCGAATGGCTTGGACACAACCAATCAATTGGCCAATCGATTAGATTCGTCAATTGATTAGATAAATTGACCAATAACTATTCATATTGTGTTACTTATATATTTTTGTGAGGTCATTTACATGATTTTCAGAAAACTCACTTGATTTTGTATTGGTCAAAATTTTCTCAAATGACTTACTCGAATTTGTGTTACTTACGCACTTTTATGAGATCATTTACGTGAGTTTGTGAAAACTTACTTGATTTTGTATTGTTCAAAATTTTATGAGATGACCTATGGAAAATTTGTGTTCACTTATGTATTTTTGTGAGATTACTTATGTGAGTTTGTGAAAAACCTTAGCACTTTTGTGAAATCAAAGTTTTCTCAAATAACTACCCGAATTTGAGTTACTTATGCATTTTTTTTTAAATCACTTACGTAAATTTGTGAAAACTTATGTATTTTTGTGAGATCAAAATTTTCTCAAATGACTTACTCGAATTTGTGTTACTTACGCATTTTTTTTAGATCACTTATACAATTTTGTGAAAACTTACTTGATTTTGTGTTGTTGAAAACTGTAACGCCCTCAAAATAACACATATAAACCCATCATTCATGACATCCATAGATATAAGAGAATAAAACATATTTCCATTTATCAGAGTATTCATTACAAAAGTATTACATGTTGACAACAAAAGTAAATGTCCTACGGGTTTACAACTTTCCAAGCCAACACTTGGTTACAAAAAGAAAGTACTAACTCAAAACACATTAAGCCCTCGACTTGAATTTACATGTAATACCCAAAAATAACAAAACAACCAAAAGAGTCTTCAACTCCCAAACCTTCCAAGCTATGTCCTTGGAGGTGGCATGTCACCTGAACCTGAACCTGAAAATGATGTCCCATATAGGGTGAGTCAATGCCCAGTAGAGATATATTAAACCAATTATGAGCAATAACTAAAATATTAACATTCAACAGATGGTCAACACTTATAAACCAACTTACAATACTTTTCAATTCAACAACATATACATCCATTTTTCATTCCACTTTCCTTCACTTATACAACTTTGATTCACAAACATGGCTCAGAACCTGGCCAAACAATTAAATGAGACTACAACTCATATTAAAACACTTCCTTTATCCACAATCGAAATGAGACTACAACTCATATTAAAACACTTCCATACTTCAATTGTCTACGTTATGCAAACGCAATTAAGATTTCGGGACTTTCACCCTGGATACTCCGGCCAACTTAGTTATCAATGGAGTCCATCCCCTATCTCCTCCCAAACAGGTTTTAGAGTACATCCCCTATCTCCTCTCAAACCTTGGAGTACATCCCCTATCTCCTCCCAAACAATATACATATCCAATATATTTAAACACTTATCATATACAATGATCAATCAATACACATATTTGATGTATTATTCCAACCGTCATATTCAATGACATATTCCAGGTGATTAGTTTCAGTTTTTCCTAATCAACATACAATGTCTACAATAATCAAGACTATCCTCCACTGATAGCCCAAAGCAGTTATCTCTAAACAGATATTAAATTTATCGAATAGATAAAATATCGATATTTTCTGAGGTGAGTGATTAATTTATCCAACTACACCATTTAATCCCATAATTTCCCAATTTCATGATTTTCCACTCAATTTCACAATTCCTCAAATTAATTATTCAAATTAATTATTTCACATAACTAGGGCATTTTTCCCTTATTCACAAGGTTGTCCCCAAGGCTCATATTTCACTCATAATTCATAAACGACCCAAATTCCAAGCCTCTTACACATATTTGACTCAAACGTGGAAAACCCCTCTTTTACAAATTACAAATCAAACCCTAACTTTTTCCAAAATTACCCAACAACACCATCTAATCAAAATGACTAAAATATTATGTCAAAACCCATAAGAAGGAGTAGGATGTCCCTACCTCAAATGAAGAGACCAAATGGAGAATATGAAGAAAACTCAAGATGCTTTGAATCCAAAGATTTTCGGATCAAAACGAAGACCACGTGAAGCTCAAGCTTTTATACAAAGGAAGTAGTGTAGGGAAACCCTAGATCAAGAGTTCTTGTAGAGAGAAGTGGTGGTTTAGAGAGAGAAGCAATCGGGGCTAGGGTTTGAGTAAAGAAGATGATGAAAAAATGATGTTTAACCCGCTGCTGCCAACTGATATATTCGAAGCTCGCTCAAGCGAAGGAATGGTCGCTCGAGCGACCAGACACAAAGAAACCTCGCTCGAGCTTAGAAAGCCTCGCTCAAGCCAACAATACAAAGCTTCAGGTCTGCAACCCAAAAGCACGCTTGAGCGAAGGAAAGCTCGCTCGAGCAAAGAAACCCAAAACATAGTCCTCGTTCACTCGAGCGAAGGAAAGCTTGCTCGAGCGAAGAAATGCAACCTTCAGGTCCAAACTAGACGCAGACGCAAGCTCGAGCACAAGACTTCTCGCTCGAGCCACCAGACACACCACTCAACTCTCGCTCGAGCGAAGGAACCCTGGCTCGAGCGAAGGGACTAAAACACAGAGCTCCCTCGAGCGACAAAAGCCTTGCTCGAGCGAAGACACCAAAATCTGGGCAGCAACCATTTGTTTCAAAACACACCCAACATGTTATAAACCTGCCCAACACATCCTAAAACTCAAATACAGAGAATTAAAGGATGGAAAGAAACATATACCACAACAGACATCTACGGAACCGAGTCCGGAATACAACAACCAATGGAAGGAAAACCGGGATCGCTATAAAAACTTTTATGAGATGACTTACGGAAAATTTGTTTTCACTTATGCATTTTTGTGAAATCAAAGTTTTCTCAAATGATTTACGCGAATTTGTGTTATGTTAATCATATTATTTAATTTTGATGGTGTCTAAAATATTATTCGTAACAATTTGGATTTTTTTAATATACATATTTATTTGACACAAAATATTATCTTTTTAAAATATATATATTTGTTAAATATTATTTAAATAAAAATATTTTTGAAAACTTTACTATTCACTTTTTGAAAATTTAGGCTAATCACTATTCACTTTTTGACAAAATTAAAATTGATTAATTATATTATTTTGACAAAAATGATTGATTGGTTGTATTATCTTGACAAATGTGATATTAATGAGTTGTCTTCTTTTGACAAAAGTGATATATCCAAATGTAGTGGTAGGATATATTTAGTTTAAAATCTCTACAACATATACAATATTTTAAAGAGGGCATATATTTTCAGATCCATCATAAATATTATTAAAAAGATTTTTCTATATGCAAATATTTGATTAGAACATTATATATATAATGCATATAATATAAATAGAATACATCACGTGTGCTATTAAACTTTTTACACTACATTTATTATATCATATTATAATCAAGCAAGAAGAAAAAGATGGAGTTATATATATATGTATATATATATTATAAACAAGATGGAGCAAATCATTTGTTTGTTTGAAAGTTGTGAATTTTGTATTAAATTGTCTACAAAAACGGTGGCTCCATGTTTAAAAAAAAAAAAGGAAAAAAGGAAAAGAAAAAATTAGTCTTACTTTTATCTTTTTAATTATTAACATTTGCTGACTATTTAAAATTAAAGAGCGTGCTTATGTAAGCCATGACGTCAGAAGCGTGCTTATGTAAGCTATGACGTCAGCAAGGAGCGTCCAACGGGTATATTTTTTGTGTATAAATAGAAGTGTTGTGTGTGGAGAAAAATCAAGAACCTGAAGACAAAATTTTCTTAAGCTCCAAAATTCTGAGTACATTGTATTCTGCTCTTTCACTTTCAGATCTAAGTCTAGCATTTGTTCTTACACTTTCATATCTACTCTTTGTGAGAAAATTATTGTAAAAGAGGCTTTAAGTACCACTTATTCTTATTCCTTATTTTTGTGAGAGATTTTGTAAGGGTAAGGCATTTATTGTTGAGTGAGGCTCAATAGATAAGAGTAAATCCTGTGCCAAATCCACAAGTTTGGTGGTATATTTATTCAATTGATAGTAAAGAAATTCTCAAAGAGGTTCCTTGGGGAGTGGACGTAGGCCTAGCGTGTCGAACCACTATAAATCGCAGTATTTGATTTTCTCTCCCTATCTCTCTTACTTTTATATTGATAATTATTATTCTATTTTTTTTTATTTATTAAAATTCTGAATATTGTGTTAATTTTCATATTGTGAAATTTTTAATAACCCAATTCACTCCCCTCTTGGGTTGCCTATCTGGGATAACAATTGGTGTCAGAGCCTAAACTCTAGTTTGTGTGACTTAACCGTCTTAGAGTAGATCATGGCAACCCCTAGTTATTCTTTACCCGAGGGACAAGCATCCGATAGGCCACTACTATTTAGCGGCACAAATTTTAGCTATTGGAAAACTAGGATGACCATACATGTTCAATCTAATGATTATGAATGCTGAAAAATTATTTGCAATGGTCCAAAAATTCCTACCAAAACCGTTGAGGGACTTAGGGTACTAAAACTTGAAAAAGAGTGGGATGAATCAGATACTAGAATGGCCCAAATTAATGTCAAAGCCATAAACATGTTGTACTGCGCCTTAGATGCCAACGAGTTCAATAGAATTTCCACATGTAAAACTGCAAAAGAAATTTCGGACAAGCTTATACTGACTCATGAGGGAACCGAACAAGTTAAAGAATCTAGAGTCAGTTTGCTAGTCCATAATTATAAACTATTTAAAATGAAGCCTGATGAGACTATTCCTCAAATGTTTACTCGCTTTACTGATATTATTAATGGTCTAACTTCTCTTGGAAAAATATATACAAATGCTGAAATTGTAAGAAAAGTGCTTAGGTCATTGCCAAAAAGTTGGGAGACAAAAGTTATTGCCATTACCGAAGCCAAGGATTTATCAAAGCTAAGTCTAGATGAGTTAATGGGATCTCTCTTAACTCACGAGCTCATAATGCAAGAAGGAAAGGAAGAGGAGGACAACAACAAAAAGAAAAGAATAGCCTTCAAATCCACCTTGAAACATCAAGAGGATAAGGAATATGATTTAGATGAGGATGAGGAAATGGCATTCATCACTAGAAAGTTCCAAAGGTTTGTGAGAAAGAAACAAGGCGTACGAAATGTTTTCAGAAAAGACTTCAACAATAGGGATTTTCAAAGAGGAGAAAATCACAAAAAAATCTGAAGTAACCTGCTACGAATGCAACAAACCTGGACATTACAAATCAGAATGTCTAGAACTTAAGAAAAAAATTCAATAAGGACAAGAAGAAAGCTATGATTGCAGCATGGGGAGAAGATAGTGATGAAAGTGACACAGAAACCGAAGTTTGCAAAAATGTGGTTGCTAACCTATCCTTAATGGCACTTGGAAACGAAAATGAGGTAAATGATGAATCCTTTACATTTGATGAATTACAATTAGCTTTTGATGAATTACAAGCTAAATTTAAGAAACTTAATTTGAAAAGTAATTGTCAAAAGAAAGTAATTTCAAGTTTATCAAAAGAAAATGAATCATTGACTTTCAAGATAAATGTTTTAGAAAATGAAGCCATGAAAATGGAAAAGGAAAATGAGATTTTAACTCAAAAAAAGTCTTCAATTTCTGAAAAACATTTAGTTGTATTGCAAAAAGAAAATGAGTCTTTAAAAAAGGAGCAAATTATTTTGAAAGAAAATATTGAAGACTTGAAAAATACTCTTTTAAAATTCACTCAAGGCAGAGAAACTTTAGATAAAATTCTTAAAAATCAAAATCGTACTTTTGGTAGAGCTGGAATTGGAAATAGACTTTTTTTCAAAAGTAAAAACTGTCAAAAATGGCTTTGTGTATGCATCTTCTAATCACTCTCATCTCACATGTCATTTTTGTTTTACAAAAGGTCATATTTCACCTTCATGTCCTGTTAAAAGAAATCATTTTGCTAAAATAAAAAAGATGTGGGTCCCTAAGGACAATTCAAGAGTATCATATTCTAACTTTTATGGACCCAAGAAAAAATGGGTACCAATAGAAAAATCAAATTTTTGTAGGTATGTTTCAAGACTAAATCCAGTAACGATAGATGGTATCTCGACAGTGCATGTTCGAGGCACATGACCGGAAATAAAGCTATGTTCGCCACACTTCAACCAAAGGATGGCGGATATGTGACTTTTGGCGACAATAGCAAGGGTAAATCATTGGTGTAGGAAGTATTGGTAAAAATCTCTCTCCTATTATTGAAAATGTTTTATTTGTTGAAGGTTTAAAACATAACTTGCTTAGCATTAGTCAATTATGTGATAAAGGTTATAGAGTTATTTTTGAAAAAACTCATTGCACTATTGAAAAGACCCTAGAAAACAAAACTTTATTTGTAGGTTATAGACATGAGAATGTATATGTGTTTGATTTACATGATTTATCTTATCATTTTAACATTAAATGTTTATCTGCTATAAATGATAACGGTTGGCTTTGGCATAGAAGATTAGGACATGCTCATTTTGATTTAATTTCCAAACTTTCAAAAAATGAGTTAGTCATAGGTTTACCAAAAATTGTTTTTGAAAAAGATAAACTTTGTGATGCATGTCAATTTGGAAAACAAACTAGAATTTCTTTTAAATCCAAAAATATCGTTTCAACTACTAGACCGCTTCAACTCTTGCATATTGATCTATTCGGACCATCTAGAACATTAAGTTTAGGAGGAAAATCTTATGCTCTTGTTTGTGTGATGACCTAAGTTTATAAAAAAAATAAATAAATAAATAAATAAATTTATTATAGAATAGGATCAAGGTGTGGGGCAATGGAATATTTTTTTTGGGTGAAAGATAAAGCAAAGAGGGAGTGGAATATGATGATGTTTTCGGTGATGGAAGAAAATGATTAAAAATAATAATAATATACTATCTCTCTCTCTCTCTCTCTCTCTACAATCGTCCATTGCTTGAGTTGAGCTGAGAGCCAGATGGGTTCGAGCAACGATCGCATGCTGCTTTGCCCATCCGAGCCCCAATCTCAGCAAACGCATCCTCTCTTCTCTCATCTGCGGTGCCTCCACTTCCCAATCCCAATCAACTCCCTCTCTGATGGAAGAATATCCAAATAAATCCCCAATAAGTTCTGTGGAAAATTTAGCTCCTGTTAGTGATCAATCACGGAGCTCCAGGGAAGAATCATCTACAATCTTTGATTCAGAAACCAGGTTTAATGCTTCTGAAACTGAAGTTTGAGCCTCGTCCGGAAGCAGTATGGGTTCTTTTGAGGATAACTTTGTTGAACATCGATTGAGAAATATCGAGGCATGTAGGAGTACGGAATCAGTTTCTACACAGGTAAATGCTAATGCTAACTATAATTGCAATGGAGCTTATTTAGATAAGAATAGCCCTACAGCTAGTACTTCCCATGAAGAACAACCACATCTAGAATTGATTTCTACAAATTCAAGTATTGGATTCAATGCACATTCTTGAGGCGATAATTCAAAGAAACACAACTGTGTCTTTGATTTGTCCAGAGGAGACATTCAAGTTTTGTGTACAGGCATCCTCATGGACATTCTGTTGAAAATCATGAGAATTGATTATGGACATCGATTACTAATTACGAGTCGGTTTGTTCTTCGATGCTTTATGGAGTCTTGATTGTTTGGAGATGATACCGCTCAAGTGGCAACTCATACAGTTCGAGATTCCTTGTGTCTGATGTTGATGACGATCTGAGAACTGGAAGTTCACTTCATGTTGATGTGGTGAGCATCTCTTCCAACATTTTGTCTAGTAGCATTGCTGAAATAAGTAATCGTGAGGCAAGAAGGAATAGTAGAAGACTATTTTGGGATGCTATATCGAGGCGTAGTTTTAGAAGGCATAGTGATTCCCCCACTATAGTTTTCACAGCAGGTCATGCTGATGATCTAGGATCTCATGACAGATGGTTACTTGATTTGGGTGGTGATCTTCATTATGATGGAGTTGGCCGCGAGTTCGAATCCCTGGGCACCAGAAGGCATGATTGAAATGAACGTCGATGACAATTAGGATCTGAGGTTCTCCACGTGGAGAGGTAAGAGGGAGATTTAAATTTCAACAAAATGTTTAGTGGGTTTGACCCACGGGGTTCTTTTTGAGAGTTTTTAGAGTGAAATTTTGTCAAAGTGTTTTACATGAAAGTCGGAGGGCTTGTCGTGTTCTTCACAATGATGATCTCGGATCCATGATCGGGTGATATTTGCATTTTCGGATTAGCCTCCTCGTCAAACTTGAGGTAGGGATTTTCTTTGAGTTATATATATGTTTTTGCAAGATCTAAATGATTTTAGAAATCATCTTTTGATTTGTTTTGATAAAAATGAATTTTTGATTCAAGAAGATGATTGATTTTCGAAAGTGAGTTTACTTTCTTTTTTCTAAAAACAGAAATTGAGGGTTTTTAAACTATGTTGATGAAAGAAATATGTTTTTGGTGAGATCTTCTCAAATATTTGAAGATGAATGGCTTTTGATGAGAAAATCTAGAAGTTGGGAATTTTTAACAAAGATATTGAAAATTTTTAGAATATGTTGTTATATTTATTTTGTGTGCCAAAATGAATGATTTTTGAAAATTGTTTATTTATTTACATATAAATGATATTTTCATGGAATATGAGAATTGTTGAAATTTTGGGCATTGTTGTTTAAAGGTATTAATATAGTCTTGAGATGACTAAATTGTTAAGATTATTTGAAATGTGGGAATTATGTTATTCCTTTGATGAATTGAAATAAAAGTATTTATTCATCTTGTGAAATTGCATTGAGATGAGAATTTTGATCACAATGGGAATATTGTGTGGGAGTATTGAAAGTGAAAGAAATGTTGCATTGCAATTTTAACATGGTATTGGCATATCATTTCATTTCATTACATTACACTTTGATGGTTGATTTGAAAACTTGCATTGAGAAAAGAAAGTTGAGAAATAAGTTTTCATGAAATGGTTTTGGGGTAAATAATGATGGTAAGTCTTGACAGGTGGTGTAGAATAAGTTGGCCTGCGGGTCCGGGGTGAAAGACCGAAAAATCCGCGCAGATAGGTGATTGTTGATTTTTTCCAGTTGCGATTGATAAAAATGACAATTTGGTAGTACTTGTATAGTCTACTTGCAGACATCGGCCTAGGGATTACCAGAGACGTATTTACCACCCTTGAAATAAATTGTTAAGTTTTGAACAATTGAAATTGCATGACATCATTGAGCATGATGGTTTTCAAATGATAAATATGTAAATTATCTTCAAAAATGGCATAGCATGGCATGTGCATTTCATCTCTTGAGACTTGTATAAAATGTATATACTTTGTTAAGAATTTTCTACTGGGCTTTATGCTCACCTTACGGGATTTTTGTGCAGGAAAAGATGTGGTGATTCCACCCAACTAGAGGCGTGGAAGTACGTGTGTTGGGAGTGCAATGCTCTCATTTTGCGTGACTCTGTATTGTAAGCCAAGGGCTTTGTATGTATGGGTTTGAATAACCAATTTTGTGTAGCCAGGCTCAAGCCTTGGAAACTTGTAAACCCATGAGGGTATTTATTTATTTTATGTTATTTTGATTTGAAGTAAATGTATTATCATTTGGGCATGAAAATTTGGGGCGTTACAACTTGGTATCAGAGCGTACCGGGTTTGAATACTTCTGGTACGTGGGAAGTGGTTAGTACCACAATGGGTTTGTCTCGCTTGATTGAGACGTTAGCATGCATTGTATGCTTATGTGATTATATGGGTATGGGGTTTGATTTCTGAGATGTTGATTGAGTCTGTGAGTTCCTGGAAGTCCAGTCGGAAGAGCACTAGATCACCGCTATTGCTGATTGGAACTCTAGCAACATCATGGGACAATCATTATCTAGAAAGAAAATTTGTATGTGATTATGTGACTATGTGCTTATATGGTTCGCCTTATGTGATGTAGATACATGTGTAGGTTTATGTTTAAGCCATATGCAACGTGTTAGGACTAGCGTGAAGTACCTACTTCTGAGCTAAATTCTGTCTCTTATATAAGATAATATGTCTTGGATTGTTGACATTAGAACTCGAAAGACTAGTTCTAAATTTTCTTGGGATAGACTAAGTTAGTTATAGTTGGATTGTTTCACTTGCTTGACGGACTACTTGTGAGATTGGTGATGGGCCCGAGGCCAATTATTTTGTATGCGTTTGGGAATAAACGTGGTCTTAGCATGATAGAAATTATAGCATGAAGTAAGAAATGTGTTTCTTAGAGAGTTTGTTTTATTTATAATTTTGCAGTAAATCCTAAGAGGGCAAATGAGATAAATAATTTTGAGATGGATTGGAATGAGATTAGATTTTATTTGAATTATGCCATTTGATGGGATTATTAGTAGTAACAACATTGACTCGTGAGTCGATATTTTAGAACATGTAGGCGAGCTCTGTGTGCCTTTGAGATTGGTGGAGTCCATTGCCTCAAATTTAGTTGTTGATGTTCTCAAGTGCAATAAATGAGTGTTGAAGGACATGATATGATGGATGTTGTGGAGTTGTGTTAGCAACCAATGCTCTTAGAGGAAATTTTAAGATTTCTTTGTGAGGATATTGTAATTCTAAAGTAAGTGCTCTAGGGTAATTAGTATGGTGGTAATTTGAGTATTTAGCGGGAATGGTACTTGTATGTTGGTTCGTGTTTTGGGCTTTGCTAGTTAGTGAGTCCGTGGTGACCCCATCGGTTGTATAGGGGTAGTGTTCGTATTGTGGTTGGTTATCAATTGTGGGGTATGGTTTGTGAGTGTTTGTGTTTTAGAGTAACGAGAATAGCGTTGGTCAAAATTGTCCTTCGTGATTGGGTTGTTGTGATTGAGGTTGACCATGTCGGTCTTCGGTCGAGGAGATGAGCAGGCTTGCTATGTAGCCATGGGGAGGGAAATGGTGATTCCCTTAGACGCATTGTTGATGCGGTTTAATTTGAGGAGATCCGATGCGATTCCAAAATTTGGGGTTTGTGTAGGGAACTCCGTATCTGGGGTTAGTGGTTTGAGTGGCACATCAGTGTGTGGACTACTGAGTGTGGAGGTTATTGAATTGATTAGTTAGCTCGTTGGTATCGGGTTTTGGGTTAACATTGGTGTATGTCATGATGGTGTGATTCATGAAATGGAAATGGAGATTGTTTAGTATTTGTGGAGTAAGAGTGGTGGATCTCTTATTTTGATCCTTCATTTTGCCATTGGTATGTTTGGATTGTTTTGTTTCATTTTTCTTTCGTTAAGCCGTGATTTTGATTCTGGTTTGTATGGAATCAATGTTCAGTTTCGAGTTCAAGATTCAATCATTCTCAAATTTAGTCGAACGAAATTGCTTTCGAGCTCAAAGTATTATGCTAGTTATGCCTTAGTTGTAAAAAAAAAAAAAAAAAAGAGCAAAGCTGATTTTATTGAAGTCAGGGGATGACATCCCCGAATTACAGAGGCAACAACAACAACAAAAAAAAAAGATCTTGTTTTGGATAACAGCCTTATGCCGATTTCACTTACTCGACTCTCCCGCCGAACCCTTCCTTTTTTTGTCTCTTCGGGAGACTTTTGAAGGCTCTGCCTCAGTACGTGCAGGACCGCCGGGGGATTTGACTCCCTGTTGGTTGACTTTTGAAGGCTCTGCCTCTGTATGTGCAGGACCGCCGAGGGATATGACTCCCTGCTGGTTGTCAAATGTGAGGTATGAAGGTGCTCCGAGTCGGGTCATGACGGTGGTCTTTCGTTTCAACTCTTTGTTCTCTGCCTTTAGGGCACAAATCTCTGCTCGCGCATCTTTGTACATGCTCTGGAGCAGAGAAAGTTGGGAGTTTAGCTTTTGTACTTCAATGGTTCTATTCTGTAACCGGTGAGATAATTTGGTAACCGCAGTCACGGTTTCCATGCAAGAGCTTAGTGTGAAGTGGTTGGCCTCAATATCAGATTGAGCAGCCATGATTTGCTCAACTGATATCATAGGAAAACTAGGAAGAATGGGAACAGGGGCACTCGGTCCAGGAAGGTTAGGAAGGGTAGGAACAGGGACACTTAGTCCAGAGGAACTCGGATCATTGAGGTCCGGAAAGAGAGTGAGGGGGCGAGATGAGGCCATGTGTGGTGAGAGATGTAAAGAGCAAGAAAGGAGAGTCGGAAAAATAACAGAGAACAGACTGAGTTTTGAGACAACTCTTCTCCTCCGTTCAGTCTCTCTTTTCGCTCGATGAGAAAGAGGAAACAGAAGAGAGTGATGAAGATGGAGATGGGAGAGAGTGATGAAGAAGAAGGGGAAATGAGGGGATAAGTAGAAGAGGAAAAAATTCTGATTAGAATAATACAGAAGAGAAGAAGACAAGATGGAGAGAGAGTCGAAGCGGGCAGTAATCGATGAAGTCGACTTTTGTCGGCCAACCGACGCAAAAGCAAACTGCGTGGCAGACGCAGATTTCGAAGGAAGAGAGAGAAGCGGGAAAGCTGTATACATATATGTATATATATTGTATATTTATGTATTATATACATTTATTTGACTAATCGTGTCACAAGAATGACTTGGTTGAGTGGTCTGGTTCGGTGTCTAAGGATGGAGAGATTGAGCCCGAGGTTAAGGGTTCGAAACCCGCAACGAGTATTTATTCTATTTTGTTTTGTTTTGATGTATATGTGTCTCATACATATATATATTTGTTTGAATATCTGATCACAAGAGTAGCTTGGCTCAGTGGTTTAGCTTAGTGGTTTGGGATGTGGCCTGAGCTTGAAGTCAGGCGTTCGAAACCCCATATCTCTGTATTCGTATTTTTTTTTCTTTTTCTTTTTGCGTGTTTTGCTTATGCGCAATGACGTCAGCTAACGGAATATTTCGTCGTGGTAACGGCATATGCATAATTTGTGTTTGATCTCGTGGGTTATCATAATATTAGTGTGATGTAGAACAGTGTTGGTAAGGTATCGTCTGTTTTGGTGACGATTGATGGCCACTATTTGAGTTGGTGGTTGGTGCTTTTGAAGAGTTATTATTTCGTTTTGTGAAGGTCTCGAAGTAGTGGTAGTTATTTTGGCCTTGGGATGCATCGTGCATTAGGCGATAGAGATCGTTCGTTAAAGTTGAGTTATCACCAATAAGCTATGGTGTCTTGGCATTCAGAGGAGTCGTTTTGTCAAAATTTGTGTTATGCTTAAGAGATTAGATCCTATTTTGGTTACTTTAGGTTATTGATAGTTTATACTAGTAAGGGTTTTTATAATCAATTGTGGTGCAAAAGTAATGGTTTGGTTCGTTGCCGGTGTGACTCGTTAAGACTCACATAGTAGTCGAAGAATTTTGTTGATGCATTAATAAGTACCTGAGTGAGTTTGTAGGCGACTGTAGAATGCATTTTATTACTTCTTTAAATTTCGAGACGAAATTTCTTTAAGGAGGGTAGGTTGTGATGACCTAAGTTTATAAAAAAATAAATAAATAAATAAATTTATTATAGAATAGGATCAAGGTGTGGGGCAATGGAATATTTTTTTTGGGTGAAAGATAAAGCAAAGAGGGAGTGGAATATGATGATGTTTTCGGTGGTGGAAGAAAATGATTAAAAAAAAATAATATACTATCTCTCTCTCTCTCTCTCTCTCTCTCTCTCTCTCTACAATCGTCCATTGCTTGAGTTAAGCTGAGAGCCAGATGGGTTCGAGCAACAATCGCATGGCACACTGCCCATCTGAGCCCACCAGCCCCAATCTCAGCAAACGCATCCTCTCTTCTCTCATCTGCGGTGCCTCCACTTCCCAATCCCAATCAACTCCCTCTCTGATGGAAGAATATCCAAATAAATCCCCAATAAGTTCTGTGGAAAATTTAGCTCCTGTTAGTGATCAATCACGGAGCTCCAGGGAAGAATCATCTGCAATCTTTGATTGAAACTGGTTTAATGCTTGGCTGAAGTTTGAGCCTCGTCAGGAAGCGATATGGGTTCTTTTGAGGATAACTTTGTTGAACATCGATTGAGAAATATCGAGGCATGTAGAGTACGGAATCGGTTTCTACGGTAAATGCTAATGCTAATCGTAATTGCAATGGAGCTTATTTAGATAAGAATAGCCCTCTGACTAGTACTTCCCATGAAGAACGACCACATCTAGAATTGATTTCTACAAATTCAAGTATTGGATTCGATGTACTTCTGAGATCGATAATTCAAAGAAACACAATCGTGTCTTTGATTTGTCCAAAGGATGAGACATTCAAGTTTTGTGGCAGGGCATCCTCATGGACATTCTGTGAAAATCATGAGAATTGATTATGGGCATCGTACTAATTACGAGTCGGTTCTGTTCTTTCGATGCTTTATGGAGTCTTGTTGTTTGGAGATGATACCGCTCAAGTGGCAACTCCTACGTTCGAGATTCCTTGTGCGATGTTGATGACGATCTGAGAACTGGAAGTTCACTTCATGTTGATGTGGTGAGCATCTCTTCTAACATTTTGTCTAGTAGCATTGCTGAAATAAGTAATCGTGAGGCAAGAAGGAATAGTAGAAGACTATTTTGGGATGCTATATCGAGGCGTAGTTTTAGAAGGCATAGTGATTCCCCCACTATAGTTTTCACAGCAGGTCATGCTGATGATCTAGGATCTCATGACAGATGGTTACTTGATTTGGGTGGTGATCTTCATTATGATGGAGTTGGCCGCGAGTTCGAATCCCTGGGCACCAGAAGGCATGATAGAAATGAACGTCGATGACAATTAGGATCTGAGGTTCTCCACGTGGAGGGGTAAGAGGGAGATTTAAATTTCAACAAAATGTTTAGTGGGTTTGACCCACGGGGTTCTTTTTGAGAGTTTTTAGAGTGAAATTTTGTCAAAGTGTTTTACATGAAAATCGAAGGGCTTGTCGTGTTCTTCGCAATGATGATCTCGGATCCATGATCGGGTGATATTTGCATTTTCGGATTAGCCTCCTCGTCAAACTTGAGGTAGGGATTTCCTTTGAGTTATATATATGTTTTTGCAAGATCTAAATGATTTTAGAAATCATCTTTTGATTTGTTTTGATAAAAATGAAATTTTGATTCAAGAAGATGATTGATTTTCGAAAGTGAGTTTACTTTCTTTTTTCTAAAAATAGAAATTGAGGGTTTTTGAACTATGTTGATGAAAGAAATATGTTTTTGGTGAGATCTTCTCAAATATTTGAAGATGAATGGCTTTTGATGAGAAAATCTAGAAGTTGGGAATTTTTAACAAAGATATTGAAAATTTTTAGAATATGTTGTTATATTTATTTTGTGTGCCAAAATGAATGATTTTTGAAAATTGTTTATTTATTTACATATAAATGATATTTTCATGGAATATGAGAATTGTTGAAATTTTGGGCATTGTTGTTTAAAGGTATTAATATAGTCTTGAGATGACTAAATTGTTAAGATTATTTGAAATGTGGGAATTATGTTATTCCTTTGATGAATTGAAATAAAAGTATTTATTCATCTTGTGAAATTGCATTGAGATGAGAATTTTGATCACAATGGGAATATTGTGTGGGAGTATTGAAAGTGAAAGAAATGTTGCATTGCATTTTTAACATGGTATTGGCATATCATTTCATTTCATTACATTACACTTTGATGGTTGATTTGAAAACTTGCATTGAGAAAAGAAAGTTGAGAAATAAGTTTTCATGAAATGGTTTTGGGGTAAATAATGATGGTAAGTCTTGACAGGTGGTGTAGAATAAGTTGGCCAGTGCAAATTTGAAAGACCGAAAAATCCGCGCGGATAGGTGATTGTTGATTTTTTCCAGTTGCGATTAGTAAAAATGACAATTTGGTAGTACTTGTATAGTCTACTTGCAGACATCGACCTAGGGACTACCAGAGACGTATTTACCGCCCTTGAAATAAATTGTTAAATTTTGAACAATTGAAATTGCATGACATCATTGAGCATGATGGTTTTCAAAGGATAAATATGTAAATTATCTTCAAAAAGGGCATAGCATGGCATGTGCATTTCATCTCTTGAGACTTGTATAAAATGTATATACTTTGTTAAGAATTTTCTACTGGGCTTTATGCTCACCCTACGGGATTTTTGTGCAGGAAAAGATGTGGTGATTCCACCCAACTAGAGGCGTGGAAGTACGTGTGTTGGGAGTGCAATGCTCTCATTTTGCGTGACTCTGTATTGTAAGCCAAGGGCTTTGTATGTATGGGTTTGAATAACCAATTTTGTGTAGCCAGGCTCAAGCCTTGGAAACTTGTAAACCCATGAGGGTATTTATTTGTTTTATGTTATTTTGATTTGAAGTAAATGTATTATCACTTGGGCATGAAAATTTAGGGCGTTACAGTTTGTGTTGATGACTATACTAAATATACATGGGTATTATTTTTAGCACACAAAAATGAAGCTTTTTATAATTTATCAAAACTTTGTAAAAGAATTCAAAATGAGAAAAATCTTAATATTTGTAGTATTAGAAGAGATCATGGTAGAGAATTTGAAAATGGTGATTTTATTATGTTTTGTGATTACTTAGGAATAGGTCATAATTTCTCAGCCCCTAGGACTCCTCAACAAAACAGTGTGGTTGAAAGAAAAAATAGAACTCTTGAAGAAATGGCCCGTACTATGCTTTGTGAAAATAATTTGCCTAAATATTTTTGGGCGGAAGCTGTTAACACTGCATGCTATGTTATAAACCGTGCCATGATTAGACCTATTCTTAAGAAAACCCCTTATGAACTTTGGAAAGGTAGAAAACCTAATATTAGTCACTTGCGTGCTTTTGGTTGTAAATGCTTTATATTAAATAACAATAAAGATAACTTAAGAAAATTTGATGCTAAATCGGATGAAGCTATATTTCTTGATTATTCTATGTCCAGTAAAGCTTATAGAGTATTCAATAAAAGAACTCTACTTGTAATGCTCTCAAAATAAACCCACAAATCATACATTCATGGCATCCATAATCATAAGAAAATAAAGTATAATTCCATTTATCAGAGTATTCATAACAAAATATTGCATGTTGACAACAAAAGTAAATGTCCTATGGGCTTACAACTTCCCCAGTCAACACTTGGGTCAACAAAAGAAGAATCTAACTCTTCATACAAAATAAGCCATTGGCTTGAATTACATGTAATACACAAAATAATCACAAAAATAAGCCTTCAGCTTCTACAACCTTCCAAGCTACATCCTTGGAGGTGGCATGTCACCTGAACCTGAAAATGATGTCTCATATAGGGTGAGCCAATGCTCAGTAGAGATATGCTAAACATAATATGAGTAATAACTAAAACATTAGCATTTAATAAATGTTTAACTCATATAGATCAACTTATAACACGTGTCAGTTTCATGACAAATAAGTACATGTTTCATTCCTCTTTCCTTTACTTAACCAATTCATTTCATAAACATGGCTCAGAACCTGGCCAAACTATTAAATGAGACTACATCCCATATCAATAGTACTCCAATTTCATATGAGATAACAATTCATATCAACAATACTTCAATTTCACATGAGATAACAACTCATATAAAAAACACTTCCATACTTCAATCAATACACATATTTGATGTATTAATGGAGTCCATCCTCTATCTCCTCCCAAACAGCCGGTTTAGGAGTCCATCCCTATTTCCTCCCAAATCGTGGAGTACATCCCCTATCTCCTCCCAAACAACATACATAGACGATGTATTATACACTTATTATATAAAATGATCAAGTAAAGCACATATTCAATGTGTTATTCCATCCATCATATTCAATGACATGCTCAATTGATTAGTTTTAATTCACATAATCATCATGCAGTGTCTACAATAATCAAGACTATCCTTCACCGATAGCCCAAAGAAATTATTTCTAAACAGATAATAATTACATCCGACAGATAAATTACCAATATTTTCAAAGGTGGGTGATTAATAAATCCAACTCCACCATTCAATCTCATAATAAGCCAATTTCATTATTTCCAATCCAATTCCATATTTCCATAACTTTCGCAAATTAATTATATAAATTAATTCATAACAATAAATTAGGGCTTTTCCCCCTCTTTCTCAACATTGACCCCAAAGGTTCAAATATTAGCAATGAACATCAATAACCTCTTTTAAGACCCAAAATACACATGTATTGGTTAAAAGCACAAAACCCCTCTTTCAATATTTCAAATCTCAAACCCTAACCTCCCCAAATCAAACCATTTATACAAAGTGCCCAACATCTATGTTAAAGCTCATAAAAATAAGTAGTTATCCCTACCTCAAATGGAGAGACCAAATGGAGAAGATGATGAAACTTGAAATGCTCCAAACCCAAAGATTTTTGGATTGAAATGTAGCCCACACCAAGGTCTACACTTTTTACAAAGGGACAAGGGTGGAAGATCACCAGAGATAGATGATATTGAAGAGAGAAGGTGTTTTGTAGTAAGAGAAGCTCTCAAAAATAGGTTTTCAGAAACTTAGAGAGAGAGAGAGAGAGTCGAAAAAGTGACTAAAAATGACCCAGCTGCGATCTGATATACGTCTAACTTGCTCGAGCGGAGAATAGAACGCTCGAGCGTAAGGCACAAAAACTTCACCCGCTCAAGCGCAAAAATACCCGCTCGAGCGCCAAGGCACAATAACAAAACACTACCCGCTCGAGCGCAAAAATACTCACTCGAGCGTAGAATACACTCCTCTAGTATTTTTACAGACCTCGAATACCCACTCGACCGCAAAGATACCCGCTCGAGCACGACCCGCTCGAGCGTAATGAATCCCGCTCGAGCGTGAAAAACACACATGCAGTATTTTTGCAGATGCACAAAATGCTGAAAGGATGCAAACTCCGCTCGAGTGCAAGAAGACCCGCTTTAGCGGATCACTAAAAATCTGGGCAACAAGAATAGAGACCAAAGCTCCACCAACCTATTCGAAACACGCCCAAGACAATTCTAAACTCAAATTCAAGAAATTAAAGGACGGAAATGCAACATACACAATGATAGACAACCACGGAACCGAGTTCGGAATACAAAACCAAAGGAGGGAAAACCGGGATCGCTATACTACTTGTTAAAGAATCTGTGCATGTTGTTTTTGATGAATCTAACGATATTATTTCCAAGAATCTTGTAAGTAATAATATTGTAGAAAATCAACCAAGCATGGAGAGCATTTACAAAAAGGAAAATGAAGAAAATCCATTACGCGAACATGAAGAAGAAATGACAATGGAGAAACTTCAAGAAATATATGCTCTTCCATAAAGTGACTCAAATCTACCAAAAGAATGGAAGTATGCTCATGGCCACCCCAAAGACCTCATCATAGGTGATGCGGCGAAAAGTATAAAAACTCGTTCCTCTATTAGAAATATTTGTGGTAACTTAGCGTTTGTTTCACAAATTGAACCAACATCATTTTTAGAAGCTGAAAATGATGAAAACTGGATTTTAGCAATGCAAGAAGAATTAAATCAATTTGAAAGAAATGAAGTTTGGTTTTTGACCCCTTGACCTAAGGATCATCCCGTTATTGGTACAAAACGGGTTTTTCGAAATAAAATGGACGAATCTAGAGTTGTTACTAGAAATAAAGCTAGATTAGTAGCTCAAGGCTATAATCAAGAAGAGGGAATTGATTTTGATGAAACTTTTGCACCAGTTGCTAGACTTGAAGCTATTAGAATGTTACTTGCTTTTGCGTTTTTTAAATATTTTAAATTATATCAAATGGATGTTAAAAGTGCTTTTTTAAATGGGTACTGTAACGCCCTCAAAATAATACATAAAACCCATCACTTTAGACATGCATTGATATAAAATAAACCAACCATTTCTATCCATTAGAGTAATTCTTACAATAGTATTACATGTTAACAACAGAAGGAAACGCCCTAAGAGCTTACAGCTTTCCAAGTCAATACTTGGTTACACAAAAGGAGAGTACTAACTCAATACAAAGAAGCCCTTGGCTTGACATACATGTAATACAAACAAAGAAACACAAAGAGTCTTCAACTCTCGTCATTATCCAAGCTATGTCCTTGGAGGTGGCATGCTACTTGTACCTGAAAATGATGTCCCGTATAGGGTGAGCCAACGCCCAGTAGAAATATGCTAAACACAGTATGGGCAATAACTAAGACATTAGCAATTGATAAATGTTTAGTTCCCATGAATCAAATCTTACACCATTTCCATTACATGACCACTATTTTCATGTTTCACTTCATTTCCCATTTCATAACCATTATCCAATTCATAACCGTGGCTCAGAACCTGGCCACATACTCTAAACGAATTAATAGTTCATATTAAACGTTTCTCATTTCACAATAGATAAGCATACAAGCTTTATCAACATTCCATTAACTGATAAACATATAAGTTATATCAACATCTCAACAGATAAGCCTACAAGCTGTATCCACACTTCAACAGATAAGCATATTAGCTGTATCAATACTTCCATAGATAAGCATAGGAGCTATATCAACATTTCATTAACTGACAAGCATATGAGCTGTATCAGTGGAGTCCATCCCCTATCTTCTCCCAAACAACATCCGGTTTAGAGGTCCATCCCCTATCTTCCCCTAAACCGTGTAGTACATCCCCTATCTCCTCCCACACAACACAACATATATATATACACAAAAGTCATATACATATTCAATCAATACATAACGTTAATGTATTCTTTAATCCGTCATACTCTATGACTTAACCAATTGATTAGTTTTAGTTGCCTAATCCTCATGCATTGTCTACAACAATCAAAACTACCCTCCACCGGTAGCCCAAGCAATTATTTCTAAACAGATAATAAAGCTCTACAGATAAAACATCGACGTTTTTCAAAAGTGGGCGATTAATAACTCCGACTCCACCATCTCACATTATAATGAGTCAATTTCATTATTTCCAACTCAATTCCGTGAATCCACAACTTTTCCAAATTAATTATACCAATTAATTTATACAACAAATTAGGGTTTTCTACCCCATTTTCCAATATCAACCCATAGGTTCAAAATCACCAACTAACACCCAAATCATCATTTTGAGACCCAAAATACAAGTTTAAGGACCAAAATAACAAACCCTCTTTTATACCATTTTGAAACCCTAAGTCCCAAAATCAACCAACTTCAACACTTTATCAAAATGACCAAAAATCTATGTCAAAGACCATAAGAGTGAGTAGGAATCCCTACCTCAAAAGTTGATACTCAACGAAGAAGATGATGAAAACGAAAATGTTCCAAATCTCAAATTTCTCGGATCAAAAGATAGCCCTCGACGATCAACAACTTTAAAGGCCAAAGGTGAGGAAACAACTCTTACTAGATCAATCCCTAGAGAGAAGGCAAGGATCTAGAGAGAAAAGCTCAACAATGGTGTTTTTGGAAAAGTAAGAGAGAGAGAAGGATGTGAAAAAGTGATTTGAAAAGCCAAAACACGGAGCTTTAACCCAGTTTCCCCGCTCGAGCGGAAAACACAACGCTCGAGCTTCAAGACACTGAAAACATGGTCCGCTCGAGCGCAATAAGGTTAGCTCGAGCGCCAAGACACAAAAATAAAGTTCATCCGCTCAAGCGCTCAAACCCTCGCTCGAGCATGAATCTTCCCCTCCCAGAACTCTCACCAAAAATGTACTGTCCGCTCGAGCGCCAACAAGCCCGCTCTAGCGTGACCCGCTCGAGCGCAGGAAACTCGCTCGATCGTAGAAATCACACCTGCAGTAGTTTTGCAGGCACGAAATACTGGAATGGTGTAAATCCCGCTTGAGCGTAGGTAGACCCGCTCTAGCGGAAAGACCAAAAACTGAGCAACAAGAAATTTGACCAAGGCTCAACTCACCTGCTCAAAACAAGCCCAACACATCCTATAACTCCAAAAACAAGTAGGAAAGGATGTAAACTAGATACTAACAATTGCTAACGTCCACGGACACACGTCCGGATCACTGTATAACAAGGGGTAAAACCGGGATCGCTATATGTACATTTCAGAGGAAGTCTATGTTGAACAACCTCCCGGTTTTGAAAATCATAAATACCCGGATCATGTTTTCAAACTTTCAAAAGCTTTATATGGCTTGAAACAAGCTCTTAGAGCATGGTATGAAAGATTGAGTAATTTTCTACTTGACAAAGGTTTTTGTAGAGAAAAAATTGATACAAGACTTTTTATAAAAATCAAAAAGAAGATATGCTAATTGTTCAAATTTATGTTGATGATATCATTTTTGGTGCTACTAATAAAAATTTGTGCAAAGAGTTTGCTAAAGACATGCAGAGTGAGTTTGAAATGAGTATGATGGGGGAATTAAATTACTTCCTTGGTCTACAAATTAAACAAACTAATGATGGAATCCATTTAAATCAAACGAAATATATCAAAGATCTACTCAAAAGGTTTGAAATGGAATCATCAAAGCCTGCAGCAACTCCAATGAGCACATCGATAAAAATTGACAAAGATGAGCAAGGTAAACCTGTAGATGAAAAGAAATATCGAGGTATGATTGGTTCTTTACTCTATCTTACTGCAAGTAGTCCCGACATAATGTTTAGTGTTTGTATGTGTGCACGTTTTCAATCCACACCGAAAGAGTCACACATCACCGCAGTCAAACACATTTTTAGATATCTTGTCGGCACTCCAAATTTGGGATTATGGTATCCTAAGGGAACCACCTTTGAACTTTTTGGTTACTCATATGCCGACTTTACGGGATGTAGACTTGACCGAAAAAGCACTAGTGGCACTTGTCATTTTCTTGGACACTCACTCACTTCTTGGTTTTGCAAAAAACAAAACTCGATGGATTACATCAGCTAAGCGAGAATACATTGCAACCGCTGGGTGTTGTGCACAATTGCTTTGGATGAAACAACAACTTCAAGATTTTGGACTTCACTATGATCATATTCCTATAAAATGTGACAACACAAGTGCCATTAACCTTTCAAAAAATCTCATTCAGCACTCACGCACTAAACACATTGAAATAAGGCATCATTTTCTAAGAGATCATGTACTCAAAGGTAACATTGAGCTAGAATTTGTGCCTACAAATCGTCAATTAGCTGACATTTTTACTAAGCCTCTAAATGAAGAACAATTTTTTTATATTAGAACTGAACTTGATATGATGAATACTCCAATATAGTGTTTATATTAAAAAAAATTATAAATAAAAATAATAATAATAATTTAATAATAATAAATAATTAAATAAAAT
The DNA here is from genome assembly GCA_025200525.1 of Camellia lanceoleosa. Lineage (NCBI taxonomy): Eukaryota > Viridiplantae > Streptophyta > Magnoliopsida > Ericales > Theaceae > Camellia > Camellia lanceoleosa. Next base: position 110,978,775 of record CM045760.1, on the reverse strand, counting down.
GTTTCTAATAATAATTATAAATAAAAAATAATGATAATAATAATAAAATTATATACATATATTTTCTCTCTCTCACCCGCTCTGTCTCTATCTATCACTCGCACTCTCCTTTACTCTCTCTTTTTCTCTTTCTCTTGCTCTCTCGCTCTCCCCTTCTTCCTCATACCCTCAGCCGACTCCATCTCCACCCTCACCATAGCCTACAACCAGCTCCACCATCCACCATCCACAAAATCATCCATCACTTTCATCACTATCACCATCCACCCAAATCCCTCACCAATCTTCCGAACTCGATCACTTCTCTACCCGAAATCTGCATCTCCATCTTTACCGATTCATCAAGTTCCATCACCGATCCATCAAGATCCATTGCCGATCTACACAAATTCGTCACCGATCTACCCAATCTTCTCAATTTCTTCCGATCATCAAGGTCATCACCGATCAACATGTTAAAATTCTTGTTGTACTGTGTTATATTTTTTTACTTGTTGTATGTGCTCCAAATTCTCTTGGATTTAATAATGGTTGCTTCTACCTTGTCTGAAGAAATTGTTTTTATTTTTATTTTCTCCTTTTATGCTAGTGCACTTGGTGTAGTTGTTTATGACCAGATCTTAATGGCCCTTGGTATTATAGATTGGTGATTTGTTTCCTCAAATTTATGTAATTTTTAGTGCATTAATTTAGGGGGAGACTCATATATTTTGAGATCAAAATTATTATAAAAATATATATAAAAAAAAGGGTCGTGTGTATATTTTGTGTATAATTTTAGAGGGAGTATATATATATATTTTTTCTCTTTGTCTGCACCAACAAACAAATTTTTTTTTTTTTTTGTGTGCAAAGACAAAATTTAAAAAAAATAATAATAATAACAATAAAATAAAATATAAATAAATAAAGGAAAAAATGCTTGCAATTTTATTTCAGAAGAAGAAAATATTACTTGATTACATGTAAATTTTCAGAAGGTTTCACAGATTTTTTCCGTTTCACTTCTCTCAACAATTTTTAATGAGCCTCTTTTACATGCCTTTCTCTATTTTCGACTTCTATAAGTCTTGGCATTATAACCGTTGTGTAATATTGCACCGCATTCTCCAACTGTGCATTTTTCCTTTTTAGCTCTTTCTTCTCCTTACATATATTAACCAATTGTTGTTTTAACAAGCACACATCATCTCTCCATTGCTAATTTTCTTGTACTCTTGCTTGTAATCGTCGCGCCATATTGGAAACTACAGTCATGGCCTGTGTACTAAGAGCCATAGTGTTATTAATAGCATCGATATCATTTCGATTACCAATAACACTAAAACCCTCATTTACAGGCATAGCATGTGACTGCACCACTGGTACTCTCTCATTTGCCTGCATTACAGGCACCTCATGTAGGTCCAACTCATTGATAGATAATGTAAGGAATGACATGATTACAAAAGAAAGTAAAACAAATTTTTCTCTTCAACACTTGATATTTTCGTCTCTTTTCCTTTCATCATTTCACTTTTTATACACTCCATCGATCCAATCCTCGATGCATATCTACTCATATATTTTGTTTGTCAACATTTTTGTGCGCTCGAGATGCTCCAAAATCCCCACAACGATTCCGACAAGGCAGAAGGCCCATTATTTTATTTTTGGCCGCTCAGATTATTTTATCAAATGTGTTTGTTTCATCTCTTCATCTTTATTTTGATGATGTCAAAGGGAGAGAAAAAATATGATTTTGCTTTTGAAAATTATATGTTGTAGGGTTATCAAATATTTTGTCAATTTTATTTTGTATCAAATCCATACAAATATTGCCATCATCAAAAAGGGAGCGATTGTTAATCATATTATTTACTTTTGATAATGTCTAAAATATTATTTGTAACAATTTGGATTTTTTTAATATACATATTTATTTGACACAAAATATTATCTTTTTAAAATATATATATTTGTTAAATATTATTTAAATAAAAATATTTTTGAAAACTTTACTATTCACTTTTTGAAAATTTAGGCCGATCACTATTCACTTTTTGACAAAATTAAAATTGATTAATTATATTATTTTCACAAAAATGATTGATTGGTTGTATTATCTTGACAAATGTAATATTAATGAGTTGTCTTCTTTTGACAAAAGTGATATATCCAAATGTAGTGATACGATATATTTAGTTTAAAATCTCTACAACATATACAATATTTTAAAGAGAACATATATTTTTAGATCCATTATAAATATTATTAAAGAGATTTTTCTGTATGCAAATATTTGATTAGAACATTATATATATAATGCATATAATATAAATAGAATACATCATGTGCGCTATTAAACTTTTTACACTACATTGATTATATCATATCACACTACACCATATTGATTATATAATATTTGTAACGCCCTCAAAATAATACATAAAACCCATCACTTTTAGACACGCGTTGATATAAAATAAACCAACCATTTTCTATCCGTCAGAGTAGTTCTTACAACAGTATTACATGTTAACAACATAAGGAAATGCCCTAAGGGCTTACAGCTTTCCAAGTCAACACTTGGTTACACAAAAGAAGAATACTAACTCAACACAAAAGAAGCCCTTGGCTTAACATACATGTAATACAAACAAAAGAAACACAAGAGTCTTCAACTCTCTTCATTATCCAAGCTATGTCCTTGGAGTTGGCATGCTACCTGTACCTGAAAATGATGTCCCGTATAGAGTGAGCCAATGCCCAGTAGAAATATGTTAAACACAGTATGGGCAATAACTAAGACATTAGCAATTGATAAATGTTTAGTTCCCATGAATCAAATCTTACACCATTTCCATTACATGACCACTATTTTCATGTTCCATTTCATTCCCCATTTCATAACCATTAACCAATTCATAACCGTGGCTCAGAACCTGGCCACATACTCTAAACGAATTAATAGTTCATATTAAACGTTTCTCATTTCACAATAGATAAGCATACAAGCTTTATCAACATTTCATTAACTAATAAACATATAAGTTATATCAACATCTCAACAGATAAGCCTACAAGCTGTATCCACACTTCAACAGATAAGCATATTAGCTGTATCAATACTTCCATAGATAAGCATAGAAGCTATATAAACACTTCTCAAAGATAAGCATATGAGCTGTATCTACGGAGTCCATCCCCTATCTTCTCCCAAACAACATCCGGTTTAGAGGTCCATCCCCTATCTTCCCCTAAACCGTGGAGTACATCCCCTATCTCCTCCTACACAACACAACATATATATACACAAAGGTCATATACATATTCAATCAATACATAACATTAATGTATTCTTTTATCTGTCATACTCTATGACTTAACCAATTGATTAGTTTTAGTTGCCTAATCCTCATGCATTGTCTGCAACAATCAAAACTACCCTCCACCGGTAGCCCAAGCAATTATTTCTAAACAGATAATAAAGCTCTATAGATAAAACATCGACGTTTTTCAAAAGTGGGCGATTAATAAATTCGACTCCACCATCTCACATTATAATGAGTCAATTTCATTATTTCCAACTCAATTCCATGAATCCACAACTTTTCCAAATTAATTATACCAATTAATTTATACAACAAATTAGGGTTTTCTACCCCATTTTCCAATATTAACCCATAGGTTCAAATATCACCAACCAACACCCAAATCATCATTTTGAGACCCAAGATACAAGTTTAAGGACCAAAATAACAAACCCTCTTTTATACCATTTTGAAACCCTAAGTCCCAAAATCAACCAACTTCAACACTTTATCAAAATAACCAAAAATCTATGTCAAAGACCATAAGAGTGAGTAGGAATCCCTACCTCAAAAGTTGATACTCAACGAAGAAGATGATGAAAACGAAAATGCTCCAAATCACAAATTTCTCGGATCAAAAGATAGCCCTCGACGATCAACAACTTTTTTGTAAAGGCCAAAGGTGAGGAAACAACTCTTACTAGATCAATCCCTAGAGAGAAGGCAAGGATCTAGAGAGAGGAGCTCAACAATGGTGTTTTTGGAAAAGTAAGAGAGAGAAGAGAATGTGAAAAAATGATTTGAAAAGCCAAAACACGGAGCTTTAACCCAGTCGCCCCGCTCGAGCGCCCAAACCCCCGCTCGAGCGGCACTCACAGACTCCCGCTCGAGCGGCCAATTCCCCGCTCGAGCGTCAGATGCACACTCTCAGCACTTTTGCAGACAGGTCCCCCGCTCGAGCGGACAAGAAACAAAAGGTCCCCGCTCGAGCGTCAAAAGTCCCGCTCGAGCGAACAAGCCAAAATCTGGGCAACTAGACTTGGTTCCTAAGTTCAACCAACCTGCTCCAAATCTTCCCAACACAACCCAAGACTCAAATATAAAGAGTAAAGGATTTAACGACATATACTCAACAACCAGCTCCACGGAACCTAAGTCCGGATACAACAATTAAAGAAAAGGGAAACCGGGATCACTATAACCTCCCCCCCTTGAAGAATTTCGTCCCTGAAATTAAGCACAAGTTCTTTGAAAACAGGTTTTTCTCCATTTCCCACAATATTACAACATAATATTAAACATTCCGACCCATTACCGGTCAATCCCATCTCTTTTCAAGAGGCATTCCACATTATGCATAACAACCTGCATTATTAACATGCTTCCCTTTGAAATTCATCAATTTCAATTCATTTTCCACAGTTTCATAATACATGCAACATTAATATCATGCTTGCATTTCCACAATATACTTAACATATATAATGTTAAAACCCACTTCCATTTACCAAAACATTTACAATGTTTTATTACTTAAGACATATATAATGCTCTTAAAGTTCAATATTATTACAAAATTTCAATACATGGTCACACATCAACAAACATGTCCGGATACTTTTCACGGACTTCCAACTCACGTTCCCAAGTGGCTTCCTCCACTCCGTGATGTTTCCACAAAACCTTCACCAAGGGAATGGTCTTGCCTCGCAAAACTTGATCACGCCTATCCAAGACCCTAACCGGTCTCTCCTCATACGAGGCCTCCTCATCTACCTCTAAGTCGGTCCAATCTAACACATGGGACGGATCCGGCTCATACTTCCAAAGCATACTCACATGAAACACGTCATGCACTCCGGACAACTGCGGTGGTAAAGCCAAACGATAAGCAACCTCCCCAATCATCTCAAGGATCTCAAAGGGGCCAATAAACCGAGGGGATAACTTTCCACTCTTCCCAAACCGCATCAGACCTCGCCTAGGTGATATTTTCAAGAAAACATGATCACCTACCTCAAACACCAAAGGTCTCCTTCTATGGTCAGCATAAGATTTCTGACGCCTCTGGGCTGTAACAAGCCTCCTACGGATAAGCTCAACTTTCTCCGTCGTCTCTCTCACCAACTCTGGACCCAACAAGAGTGTATCACCCACCTCGGCCCAACAAACTGGAGATCTACAAGGTCGGCCATACAAGGCCTCAAACGGTGCCATACCGATGCTAGACTGAAAACTGTTGTTGTAGGCAAACTCCACCAAAGGTAAGTGCCTCTCCCACGTCCCACTAAAGTCAAGGACACAACCTCGAAGCATATCCTCAAGGATCTGGATAGTACGCTCGGACTGCCCGTCAATCTGAGGATGATAGGCCGTACTAAAAGTCAACTTAGCGCCCAAGGCACTCTGCAAACTCTGCCACAATCTAGCAGTAAAACGAGGATCTCTATCTGAAACGATCATCACTGGGACCCCGTGCAACCTTACTATGTCCCGAATATACAAGTCGGCAAGATGATCTACCGAGTCTCTCACGCGCATAGGAATAAAGTGCGCCAACTTAGTCAACCGGTCTACAACCACCCAAATAGCATCACTATCCCGCTGAGTCCTCGGAAGACATACAATGAAGTCCATAGTGACATGCTCCCACTTCCACTTGGCAATAGGCAAGGGTTGCAACAAACCCGCTGGCCTCTGATGCTCGGCTTTCACTTGCTGGCAAGTAAGGCGCCGATAAAATCGCCACCTCTCTTCATACCCCGCCACCAAAACTGGCGACCCAAATCCCGATACATCTTAGTACCTCCCGGATGCACCGCAAGGCATGAATGATGAAACTCTTGGAGTACTTCCTCTCGGCAAGACTCCGGCACAAACAAACAGTCTCGGTATCTCACACTCAGGTCGGGATACACCGTCAAACCCTTCTCAACCTTCCCACTAGAGATCTTCTCTTGGAGGGATCCTACCTCAAGGTCACCTCCCTGTGCCTCTAACACTCGAGTCACAAGTGTAGGCTGTGCAATAACAGAAAACAAGGTCAAATTTCAACAGATTCGCCCAAATGCAAATCAAATTCCCCAAGTGCACCCAACATCTCCCATTCCCGGATGGCTATACTAGCTATGACACCAACAGATTTCCTGCTAAGGGCATCGGCCACCACATTGGCCTTTCCCGGATGATAGTGCAACTCGAAGTCATAATCCTCAATGAACTCCATCCACCTCATCTGCCTCAAGTTCAAGTCTTTCTGTGTAAACAGATATTTCAGACTCTTATGATCCGAGAATACCTCGAATCTGTCACCACAAAGGTAGTGCCTCTATATTTTCAAGGCAAAGATCACTGCTGCTAACTCTAGGTCATGTGTAGGGTACTTCTTCTCATGAATTTTCAACTGACGTGAGCCATAAGCTACTACTTTCCCCTCTTACATCAACACACAACCCAAACCCTCTCGTGAGGCGTCACAGTAAATCACATAACCCAACTCTCTCTCCGGAAAAATCAAGACCGGAGCGGTGGTCAATCTAACTTTCAGCTCTTGGAACGACTTTTCACAAGTCTCACTCCACACAAATTTGACTCCCTTCCGAGTCAATCTAGTCAACGGTGAGGCTAACCTGGAGAAATCTTTCACAAACCGACGGTAATACCCAGCGAATCCCAGAAAACTGCGGATCTCAAAAACACTCTTAGGCTGTGCCCAATCTTGCACTGCCTCCATCTTGGATGTATCAACAGACACCCCTTTCCCGGATACCACATGGCCTAAGAACTTGACTTCTCCTAGCCAGAACTCACACTTCCCAAACTTGGCGTACAGCCTATGGGCTCTAAGCAACTCAAGCACCACTCTCAAGTGTGCCTCGTGCTCCTTCTCTGAAGGTGAATAGATAAGGATGTCGTCTACGAAAACGACTACAAAACGATCTAAGAATTCCCGGAAGATCCGGTTCATCAAGTCCATAAAGACTGCCGGTGCATTGGTAAGCCCAAATGGCATCACCAGAAACTCATAATGGCCATACCGCGTACGGAATGCCGTCTTCGGAATATCTTCCTCCCTGACCCTCAACTGGTGGTAACCCGATCTCAAGTTTATCTTAGAGAAACAACGGGAACCCTTCAACTGGTCAAATAGATCATCTATACGGGGCATAGGGTACTTATTCTTAACCGTAGCCCGATTCAACTTCCGATAATCGATACACAATCTCAAGGCACCATCTTTCTTTTTAGGAAAAAGGGCCAGTGCTCCCCACGGTGAAACACTAGGGCGAATGAAGCCCTTAACTAGCAATTCCTGGAGCTGAACTTTCAACTCAACCAACTCTGCTGGAGCAAAACGGTAAGGTGCCATAGAAATCGGCGCCGTGCCGGGCACTAGATCAATAGAGAACTCAGTCTCTCGATGAGGTGGTAAATCTACAAGGTCCTCGGGAAAAACGTCCGAATACTCACAAACCACCCTCGGCAATACAATCTGGGTCTCATCACACTCACTACTCTCAAAGCTAGCAAGTAGACCACTAAGCTCACTCCGCCCTCGCAGATCATACCCCGGTGGCAAAACACTGCCAACCCGGTCCCCCAAGAAATGGAAACACTCCCCGCTCACGGTACAACAAGTGACCCTCTGGCGGTAGCAATCAATAACTGCCCGGTATGACGACAACCAGTCCATACCCAAAATAACATCAAAGCCCCTCATGGGCATAACTACAAAAGGAAACGGAAGCCTATGATCGGCAACCTCTATATCACAACCTCTACATCCGTGTTTCAAAATCAACTCACCCCCAACAGGTAACACAACACAAATAGGAGTTGCTAACAGTGCTAACTCCAACTCCAACACAGATGCAAATGCAGCAGATACAAAAGAATGAGACGCACCTGTATCAACCAATACATTAGCAACCGAGTTACAAAACAGAAAGGTACCTCTCACAACTGACGGAGCCGGTACGAGGTCCTACGCTGTAACAACATACACGCGCCCTGTAGGCCCCTGATCCACTTGCTCACCTCTAGGAGCATACGACTAATACACAGACTAGGAAGACGAAGCTCCCGGATTGGCCGTCGAGGCCTGCATAGATTGAGTTGGCTAATAACTCAGCGTCTGTCTAGAACCAGACGCTCCCGAAGTGACACTCAACTATGGGCAAAACCTTTTCAGGTGCCCAGGTTGTCCACACTGATAACAAGACAAAGGCTGGCCTTTGCCCTGACTCTGGCCCTGAGGTCTAACTGAAGAAGAAGCAGCTCGTTGACCCCCTCCTTTCTGTGGGCAAACCGAAGACTTGTGACCCAGCTGGCCACATGCAAAACAAGTTAAGCCTCCCTAACTACCTCTCCCGGAGCCTGCACTCGGTACCGGAAAAGTCAATCTAGGTAAACCACCCTGAGACTGCTGAGGGTTAAAACCCCTCTGTCTCCTGCCATCAGCCTGGCCCTCTTGGCTCCTCTTGGAACCTTGCTGCTTCTCGTCATCCTCCTCCTGCATCATAATCTCCATATGAGCAGCCGCATCCACCAGATGTCTATACTCTCGAATGAGAGATCCACCAACCCTCAACTTGAGGCCACGCCTCAACTTCTGCTCAAACTCATAGCAACGGCGTTCCTCAGACGCCACGAGTTCAGGTGCAAACCTGGACAAGCTAGTAAAAGTAGCCTCAAATTCGGTCACTGACAAACCCTGCTACTTAAGCAGACAAAACTGATTCCTCAGCTTCTCCCTAGCAGCTGAAGATAAGAACCTCTCCTGGAAAGCATCTACAAAAGCCTTCCATGTCCCACCAACACGAACCTTCTCGTACTTCCACTATTGACCCGCATCTCCCTTCAGCTGGAAGGATGCCAAGGTCACCTTCAGTGCTCCGTCCTCGATGCTAAGCATCTCGAACGTTTTACTCATTTGTTCCAACCACTCATCTGCCTTAAGTGGCTCCTTTGGATCCCCAACAAACTCCTCCGGGTGAGACCGAAAAAATTCCCTCTTCAAGAAAGAAGGCCCTGCCAAAGAACTCGATTCTCACCGAGAATACCCAAAGCTCTCTATTTCTCCGCCAAGGCACCCATGATACCCTTGGCTCGACCACATTGGCCTGACCAACTTCTTCCTGCACTGCCGGAATCTCCTCCGGAATAGGCATTTCCTGCCTCCTAGGCCTGCCATGCCTACCACCTCTTCATCGTCCTGACATCCTAATAAAGGAAATGAAGAACATTAGCACATTCATAAGTGTGCCGAAACTAAATACCCGCGTCCTAATGCATGGACAACTTTAATTCATTCCACGTAAGCATATAAACACATAAGCACTTACGAATTTCCTTTCCGGATAATGATACTCCCGAGGCGTTACTAGAGTTCCGGTTAGAAACAGCATTGATCGAGTGCCTTTCCAACAAGACTCACAGAAACCCAAGGATCCAATCAACATCCTAGAAATTAAATCCCATACCCAAACAATCACATAAACATGCTATCAAATAAGCATGTGACACTACATCTACGTCTCTAACCAAGCGAGACAAACCCATTGTGATACTAATCACTTCCCACGTACCCAAAGTATTCAAACCCGGTACGCTCTGATACCAAGTTGTAACGCCCTCAAAATAATACATAAAACCCATCACTTTAGACATGCGTTGATATAAAATAAACCAACCATTTCTATCCATCAGAGTAATTCTTACAACAGTATTACATGTTAACAACAGAAGGAAACGCCCTAAGGGCTTACAGCTTTCCAAGTCAATACTTGGTTACACAAAAGGAGAGTACTAACTCAATACAAAGAAGCCCTTGGCTTGACATACATGTAATACAAACAAAAGAAACACAAAGAGTCTTCAACTCTCGTCATTATCCAAGCTATGTCCTTGGAGGTGGCATGCCACCTGTACCTAAAAATGATGTCCCGTATAGGGTAAGCCAACGCCCAGTAGAAATATGCTAAACACGGTATGGGCAATAACTAAGACATTAGCAATTGATAAATGTTTAGTTCCCATGAATCAAATCTTACACCATTTCCATTACATGACCACTATTTTCATGTTTCACTTCATTTCCCATTTCATAACCATTATCCAATTCATAACCGTGGCTCAAAACCTGGCCACATACTCTAAACGAATTAATAGTTCATATTAAACGTTTCTCATTTCACAATAGATAAGCATACAAGCTTTATCAACATTTCATTAACTGATAAACATATAAGTTATATCAACATCTCAACAGATAAGCCTACAAGCTGTATCCACACTTCAACAGATAAGCATATTAGCTGTATCAATACTTCCATAGATAAGCATAGGAGCTATACCAACACTTCTCAAAGATAAGTATATGAGTTGTATCTACGGAGTCCATCCCCTATCTTCTCCCAAACAACATCTGGTTTAGAGGTCCATCCCCTATCTTCCCCTAAACCGAGGAGTATATCCCCTATCTTCTCCCACACAACACAACATATATATACACAAAGGTCATATACATATTCAATCAATATATAACATTAATGTATTCTTTTATCCGTCATACTCTATGACTTAACCAATTGATTAGTTTTAGTTGCCTAATCCTCATGCATTGTCTACAACAATCAAAACTACCCTCCACCGGTAACCCAAGCAATTATTTCTAAACAGATAATAAAGCTCTACAGATAAAACATCGACGTTTTTCAAAAGTGGGCGATTAATAAATCCGACTCCACCATCTCACATTATAATGAGTCAATTTCATTATTTCCAACTCAATTCCATGAATCCACAACTTTTCCAAATTAATTATACCAATTAATTTATACAACAAATTATGGTTTTCTATCCCATTTTCCAATATTAACCCATAGGTTCAAATATCACCAACCAACACCCAAATCATCATTTTGAGACCCAAAATACAAGTTTAAGGACCAAAATAACAAACCCTCTTTTATACCATTTTGAAACCCTAAGTCCCAAAATCAACCAACTTCAACACTTTATCAAAATGACCAAAAATCTATGTCAAAGACCATAAGAGTGAGTAGGAATCCCTACCTCAAAAGTTGATACTCAACGAAGAAGATGATGAAAACGAAAATGCTCCAAATCACAAATTTCTCGGATCAAAAGATAGCCCTCGACGATCAACAACTTTTTGTAAAGGCCAAAGGTGAGGAACAACTCTTACTAGATCAATCCCTAGAGAGAAGGCAAGGATCTAGAGAGAGGAGCTCAACAATGGTGTTTTTGGAAAAGTAAGAGAGAGAGAATGTGAAAAATGATTTGAAAAGCCAAAACAGAGCTTTAACCCGATCGCCCTTCGGCGCCCAAACCCCGCCGAAGCACTCTGAACTCCCGCTTGAGCGGCTAATTCCCCGCTCGAGCGTCAGATGCACACTCTCAGCACTTTTGCAGACAGGTCCCCCGCTCGAGCGCCCAACTCCCCGCTTGAGCGGACAAGAAACAAAAGGTCCCCGCTCGAGCGTCAAAAGTCCCGCTCGAGCGGACAAGCCAAAATCTGGGCAACTAGACTTGGTTCCTAAGTTCAACCAACCTGCTCCAAATCTTCCCAACACAACCCAAGACTCAAATATAAAGAGTAAAGGATTTAACGACAAATACTCAACAACCAGCTCCACAGAGCCTAAGTCCGGATACAACAATTAAAGAAAAGGGAAACCGGGATCGCTATAATATTATAATCAAACAAGAAGAAAAAGATGGAGTTATATATATATGTATATATATATATTATAAACAAGATGGAGCAAATCATTTGTTTGTTTGAAAGTTGTGAACTTTGTATTAAATTATCTACAAAAACGGTGGCTCCCTGTTTAAAAAAAAAAAGGAAAAGAAAAAATTAGTCTTACTTTTATCTTTTTAATTATTAACATTTACTGACTATTTAAAATTAAGAAGTGTGCTTATGTAAGCCATGACATCAAGAGCGTGCTTATGTAAGCCATGACATCAGGAGCGTACTTATGTAAGCCATGACGTCAAGAGTGTGCTTATGTAAGCCATGACGTCAGCAAGAAACGTCTAACGGGTATATTTTTGTGTATAAATAGAAGTGTTGTGTGTGGAGAAAAATCAATAACTTGAAGACAAAATTTTCTTAAGCTCCAAAATTCTAAGTACATTGTATTCTGCTCTTTCACTTTCAGATCTAAGTCTAGCCTTTGTTCTTACACTTTCATATCTACTCTTTGTGAGAGAAATATTGTAAAAGAGGGTTTAAGTACCACTTATTCTTATTTCTTATTTTTGTGAGAGATTTTGTAAGGGTAAAACATTTATTGTTGAGTGAGGCTCAATAGATAAGAGTAAGTCATGTGCCAAATCCACAAACTTGGTGGTGTATTTATTCAATTGATAGTAAAGAAATTCTCAAAGAGGTTCCTTGGGGAGTGGACGTAGGCCTAGCGTGCCGAACCACTATAAATCGCAGTGTTTGATTTTCTCTCCCTATCTCTCTTACTTTTATATTGATAATTATTAATCTTTTTTTATTTATTAAAATTCTAAATATTGTGTTAATTTTAATATTGTGAAATTTTTAATAACCCAATTCATCCCCCTCTTGGGTTGCCTATCTGGGATAACATGTTACTTACTCATTTTTGTGATATTACTTCCATAAGTTTGTGAAAACTTACGCATTTTTGTATTGTTCAAAATTTTTATAAGATGACTTACAGAAAATTTGTATTTACTTACGCATTTTTGTGAGAACACTTATATGAGTTTGTGAAAACTTATGCATTTTTGTAATATCAAAGTTTTCTCAAATGACTTAGTCAAATTTGTGTTACTTGCGCATTTTTTTGATATCACTTATTGATTTTGTAAAAACTTACTTGATTTTGTATTGTTTAAAATTTTTATGAGATGACTTATGAGAATTTTGTATTCACTTACACATTTTTATGAGATCACTTACGTGAATTTGTGAAAAATTTACGCACTTTTGTGAGATCAAAGTTTTCTCAAATGGTTTACTCGAATTTGTGTTACTTATTTTTGTGAGATCACTTACGTGAGTTTGTGAAAACTTACGCATTTTTATATTCAAAATTTTTATGAGATGACTTACAGAAAATTTGTATTTACTTATGCTTTTTTGTGAAATCAGAGGGCTTGTTTGGTTTGTAGCTCAAGATACAATTTTTGAGAAAAATTTTCAAAATTTTGTTTGGTTCAAATTTTTTGAAAAAAATTTCCAAAATCACTTTATCTCTCCTATACATCAAACAATTACTTTTTTTTTTTCTCTCATCTCTCCTTCTTAATCACTTTTTCTCTCACACACATCCACTCAACTACAACAAAATATCAAATCATCCCAAACTCTCAAACTCCGAAACTATTTTCAAAATATATAAACAAACAAACCAAAAAAAATTTTAAACTCTCTCTCCAAATTGTTTTTTGAAAATTTATCTCAAAATACAAACCAAACACTCTCAAATGACTTACTTACATTTGTGTTACTTATGCATTTTTGTGAGATTACTTATGTGAGTTTGTGTAAACTTACGCATTTTTATATTGTTCAAAATTTTTATGAGATGACATACGAGAAATTTGGTTTTACTTACGCACTTTTATGAGATTACTTACGTGAGTTTGTTAAAAAATTACATATTTTTGTTAAATCAAAATTTTATGAAATGACTTGCTCGAATTTGTGTTACTTACGCATTTTTGTTAGATCACTTATGTGATTTCATGAAAATTTATGTGATTTTGTCTTCCACAAAAAATTTATGAGATCATTTATAGAAAATTTGTGTTAACTTAGGGTTGGTTTGGGGTGTCCTAAAAAAGTGCACTTTTTGACTTATTGGTGGATTTGGGTTGGGTTTGATGTGATGTGTTAGAGAGGTGATGTGATTTAAATAGGATGATGTGACTTAAATAAGATAGTGACTTTTTGACTTTTTGACTTATTTAGAACATGCCAAACCTAGGCTTAGTCATTTTTATGAGATTACTTACTTGAGTTTGTGAAAACTTGAGTGATTTTATGTTGTTTCATATTTTTTAAGATCACTTACTCAAATTTGTATTAATTACACATTTTTATAAGATCACTTATATATTTATAATATAATTTAGGATAAATTACAAACACACTCCCTAAGATTTATTTAAATTATAAATTATCCCTTGTGATTCTAGAAATTACATTATGCCTCTTAAGATTTATAATTTCATAACAAATAGGTCATTTTTTTAATAAATCATCAGGTTAATTAACAGTTTTTAATAATGTTAAAATTTTATTTCAATTAATAATTCAGATAATTTTATTATTATATAAGTAAACAGTTAGAAATTTTATTTTTTTAATTAATTCTATTAAATAAAAAATTTTAATAGGTAGATATTTATATTTTTTTAAACCACATGAGATAATTTATATTTTAAGCAAATATCAATGAGTGTATTTATAATTTATCTAAAATTGTAGAAGCTGTTATATAACGGAGAAATAACTTTACAATAGGTTGAGGGAAAAAACTATTTACAAAAAGGTCAAATGCATTATAAAAATAATAATTAAAATTATTATTATTATTATTATTGTAATTAATTTACACTGACACGATGTCAATGTAATTGTCCCTTATATAAATGTGGAGCAATGATTGAAACATTCACCTTTACAATATTATAAAACTTTCACAAATTCAGATCATTTATGATGTGAATTTTATACATATATTAGTCAGTTTCACACATATATAAAGAGTCAAAATTATTTTAGAGGTGTGGGAGTCATTCCCAAAAAAATCCCAAACATTTTTGATAAATGTCAAACGGCTTAAGTTTTTGCCATAAAACGTGTATTATCATTAATTACTAGAAAATGATACAATATAAATATATTTTTTAGATTTATTTTATAATAAATTTAATAATGTGTAAGTAATATGATTAATTGATGATTAGAGAAAATATGAGAGAGAGTATCTTAATTGATTGTCATATCACTAGCCTTAAAAATTAGATCTAATTTTTTGGGGTAAATTACAAACACACCTCTTGAGGTTTACTTAAATTACAAATTACCCTATGTGGTTCTAGAAATTACATTATGCTCCTGAGATTTCTAATTTTATAACAAATAGGTCTTTTTATTATTAAATCATTAGGTTAATTAACAGTTTTTAATAATGTTAAAATTTGATTTCAATTAATAATTCAGATAATTTTATTATTGTATAGGTGAACAGTTAGAAATTTTATTTTTTTAATTAATTCTGTTAAATAAAAAATTCTGTGAAGAAATATTTATAATTTTTTAAACTATAAAAAATAATTCATATTTTAAACAAATATTAAAGGGGGATAGATTTAATTTACTTGGAATTTAGGTCAAGTTTGGCATACTTTAAATAATCTATCTTTTTATCCTTTTTTTATCACATCACTTCTTTACTTTTCTGTATATTTTTTTATAAAAAGACAAAAAATACACTTATTTAGGTTATCTCAAACAACCCCTTATTATTTAAACGATAATGTTCTCCATGTTGGCTGAGCGGTACCCAACAACCAATGAAACTCATGGACATATTTGATAGAGAAATGTTAGGGATCATGAAAGATTTTTCATAAAAATGATCATGAAAAATTTATGACCCTTAGATTACCTTAATTAGTGTGTGGTATTTTATTCTAAGTGTAATTTAAAGATCACAAATCTTTCATGATCATTTTCATGAAAGACTTTTCATGATACCTAACATTACTGTATTTGATATAATCATTTTTCAATATATTAATCCTAGTCTTTTTGGCTGAGAGGGAAAAGGAAGAGACAACCCAATGGGCTCTGCGGCAACGCACCTCCCAACATACACATTTTTCAAAATTTTATTTATTTTTGTATTATTCAACCTATTAATTAGTACAATATATATTATAATAGTATTTCAAAAATTTTGTAACGTAAATTACAAAATGATATAATTTTTTTTTCACTACAAAAGATAATATTTTGTACATCACAAAATATAATATTTTACTCACCACGAAATATACATCTATTTTATTCACTATAAAAGTATATAATTTTTCATCATATGGTACACACCATAAAATCAATTATCAAATATTTATTATAATTTTATATAATAAATAATAATAATTCCTAATGTGATTACTACCAATCACTTAATTAAAAAAAACTAAACAATTAAACACGAATTGTAAACAAGAGCCCACTGAATTAGAACTCAAAGACCCACTGTAAATCACCGAAACCACGTGGCCCACCAAACACAACTAGCGAACAGGAACACCCAAAAGTTTGAGTTTCCCTCCAAGTAGGCCTGTAAATGGATCGGATTCGGATCGGATCTGTCAAAATCCGAATCCGATCCGATTATGTCAAATCCGAATCCGATCCGAATCCGTTTAGTCTATATCCGATTATAGATATCCGAATCTGAATCCGATGATTTCGGATATCCGATCCGATAATCCGATCCGATCCATTTATTTATTTATTGAGCTACAATTTTATATAATTTGATTTTTTTTTTCATTTTGTGTTTTTTTTTCATTCAAATTGAGAATACTCGGATCGGATTATCGGGTTATCGGGTCGGATCGGATTTTTGCAGATTCAATCCATTTAATAAATGGATTAAACGGATTCGGATTATCGGATTATCAGATCGGATTTTTTTGTAAACGGATTCGGATTATCGGATTTGGATCGGATCGGATTCGGGTTAAATCCGATCCATTGACAGCCCTACCTCCAAGATATACCATGTGATGGACCACTTAAAAAAAAACATGGCCCAAATTTTGCCAACCCTTTCAAGCTCCATGTGAGGGCCAGAAGTCACCCACTTCAATTCAAAACCACAATACTAAAACCATGTGCTGGTTTTAAAACAAAAACCATGGGCAAGATATTTACCCACGTGATTGCACTTTCCCATGTCTAGCAGAGGCGGGAATTTGAAATAGAGAAGCACTCCGCTACGTCTTAGGCGGGGAATAACATAACAAATTTTCATAATTTTCTAAAATCAGAAATTATTTTTAAAAAAATATAAAAATGAACTGTTTTTACACAGAATTTACACAGCAATTAAATTTAAAATTCGCTCAATTAAATTATGCACTGACTATTTAAAAAAAATATATTATAAGTCATCACAACAATCCAACCCAAACATTTGCTATCAGAATCGCAAAACTAGGGCTCCATAAATTGCTATCCCCTTCTCTTTTTATATCAGCCTTAACAGTTTTCTTCTCTATTATCTCTCTCAAATCACGCAGTCCCAATTCGAATCTACCTCCTCCGATAACAAAAACGTCAATCTTTCTACGAATTAATGTTTCGTGATAATTCTCTACATTTGAATTATATATATTTAATAAAATATCACACACTAATTAAAAGATAAAAAATCTTCATAACATTTTTTTTTATGATCCTTAATATTATTATTATTATTATTATTTTGGTCCGAGCCAAACTAGGTAAGAAAAAGACCCCATACAACCCATGAATATATAAATACATATATATATATACTCAGCAGCCATGGCAAAAAAGAAAAGAAAAAAATGAGAGAGAGAAGATAGGAGGTAGCGGCAAGAAGAAAAACAAAAGAAGGGCAGAGTGGACGGTTCAGCAATGTTGCAGTATAGTGACGAAAATGGCCGGACAAGAAAAGAAAAAAGAAGAAAAGAAAGGAAAAGAAAAAGGAAGGAAAAAAGGGTAGAATTGTCATTTTAATAATCTATTTGAGGCCAATATCTGCCTCACGCATTCAATTCAGTGCTTGTAAAACAAACACAGTTAATTTTAAAAAATCCATATATTTTTAGACTGAACTACAAAAAGGCAAAATGTAGTTAATCCTCTTTTTAAAATTATTTTAAAATGTGATAGTGTTTTAGTAAGTTTTATTGATAAAAAAGGATTTTGTGTTGCAGTATAAATGTTCACAATTATAACTTTCACATTTCTAAAAAATTCACACTTGCAACAATTCACATTTTATATATATATATATATATATGAAGGAAACATGTATGCATATATGTATGCCAGTGAGGTGGCTACGTACAAGGCATGCAACATAGTGCCCAACATAGAATTGTCTGTAAAGTGATTTTCCAATTCATCTAAATCAAACTCATTTTAGAATTCAAAAAAATACATCAATTTAATTTATTTATCAAGTTAAGGGGTATGTCTATGCAAAAACTAAAAACCGAGGACTTGAAACTGAAGGGATTCAAACAGGATGGCATGGCACCATCTTCAAAGCCTAAGCAACTAATCTGCTTGTTTGGTTTGAGTTTTCAAGATTCACTTTTCAGAAAATTAATTTTTTTTATTTTTCATATTTTTTTATTTTCACTGAATTCTTTTAATATTTTAAGCAATTTTTTTAAATTTTTAGATGCACCTAACATAAATATATTTAAAAAGTATAATATTTGTGAAAAAAAATCTTTAAAAAATTCACTACATACCAAAAATACAAAAAAAAAAGAAAAAAGAAAAAAGAAAAAGAAAATTCAATACATTTTTGTATTCTTATATATTTATTGATTTTTTAAAATATTTTTTTGTAAATATTTTATTTTTTAGATATATGTCTAAGTAAAGTGCATTTAAAAAAGTAAAAAAAAAAAAAAGTGAGAGAGAGAGAGAGAGAGAGAGAGAGAGAGAGAGAGATGAGAAACATAGGAGAGATTAGGGCAAAATTTTGGGGGGGTTCCAAATTTTGAGTGGAAATTTCAAATTAAGGTAAAATTTTGTGAAAAAATTTGTTTCTAATTTTTTGTAAATGTAAAAAATAACCTATGCTTGTTAAATTAATATTTTTTAATTATTATTTATTGTTTATCATTTTTATTTTATTAGAGTTTTATGACTTAGTTTGAGGGGGGGAAAATAGAAAATTTAGATACATTTAAAAGTATAAATTTTAAAAATATAAAGAAAAAATCATTTATTTTTTATATTTTTTTGTATTTGTTGAATTTTTTATAAATATTTAATTTTTAATTATATATAGATTAACTGAATTTAAAAATTAAAACTTTTAATTAAAATATTAATAAAATTCACTTAAAACAAAAAAAAAAAATATTGAAAATTCAAAAATAATTTTTGCAATTCTAAATCAAAAATAGAATTAGTTTTTTCAAATTAAAAAAAATATATATATATTATTTTTTATTCTAATAAATGAATAATTGAATATCCATCACGATTGTCCATCACCATACAAACTCTATCTCATGATTGTCCATCACCATTGTTGCAACAATGAGATTTTAGATCTGCTAACATTCATCTAGATCCATCACGAGCCTTTATTTTTATTTTTCTACCTTTCTATTTATTTCTCTTTTTCTTTATTTTGTCAATGGAAAAATTAAAATTTGTAGAAGCAATTGTCAAAGGGATCAAAACATACTTTTTTCTCATTGAACTCGTGATTCTTTTGCAATTCTACATTATTGTAGGCCTCTCTTCCGCTATATGAAAATATCCTACACTCCCTTATTACTTGACTGTCCTCAAGCTATCATGAAGTATACATTTACTCCTCTCCACTGAAACAATCACAAAGTATCACTTTACTATGTGAACTATAAAATGATACAATTAAACCCTTCAATAAATATGTTAATTTACTCGTTAGTCCCCATTTGGCATTTAATTTTATAAATTTTACTCATTTACTAGAAATTTAACTTGCTAATAGTTAAATTTCTCCTAAACATTAAAGCTAAATTTCACTATTTGAAGAGAATGAAATTTCGCCAGTTGCAGATAATGAAATAATTATTACTATCAAGTTTTAATTAAACAATATTAAAATTTTGGCAACCACACACATTATAGAATTAATTAAAAAAATTAAATAATCATAAGCTAATTAAAAATCTAGTGACAATCACTTGGTATTCGATAACAAAATCACTAGCAACATATTTCTGTTTAACTCATAGTTTTTCCATTTACTCGCTAGTCCGTCTTTGGTTTTAATTTTATAATTTTTACTCCTTTAGTAGAAATTTCACTTTGTTACTAATATTAAGGTTAAATTTCACTATTTAAAGATAATGAAATTTCACTAGTTGAAGACAATGAAATAATTATTACTATCAACTTTTAATTACACAGTATTAAAATTTTAGTAATTTAATATTTTAGAATTAATTAGACAACAAAATAATAAAAAAAATGAAATTACCTTTAACTAATTAAAAATCTAGACAATCGCTTGTTACTCGACAATGAAGCCACTGGTTAGGGTCACACTGTTTGTTTTGGCGGGTTATGGTCAAAATCAATTCGACCAAGACTTATGCGGTTGGGAAAAATGGACCAAGAACCGCCATGATGCGTGTTCAGCTTGTGCGGAAAGTGCGGTTCGGTTTGCGGTTTAGATTTTTTTTTTTTTTTTTTTTTAAAAAACTTAAGCAAATTTGACATTTTTTGTTACTTTCTAAACACTTTTTTTTTTTTTTAGAAGAGTTATAAATGAAATTACAAGATATACAATTCATGATCATAATAAATAGTCCACATGTTAGATAAGATGATATGGAACCATACTTGAGGATAGTGGATTAATCTTCCTCCTTAGCTTGCAAAAACAAATCCTTAAAAGTCAAACTAGTAACACTAATTTAAATATGCAAAAACAAACCCTTAAAAGTCAAACTAGTAACACTAATTTTAATAGTGGATTAATCTTCACTATTTAGTTTTTAATATGCAATAATGTGATAATAGAATGACAATTCAAAATATCATATTTAACTGTGTCTACTAAACTAATGGAATATAATGATTATATATATATATATAAATAAAAGTCAAACTAGTAACACTAATTTAAATATCATTAGATTATAATAATGTATATAAGTACCCATATAATAAATTTTACTTTCATCCAAAATGTAAAAATAAAAATAATAACTAGTTATCTCCATCTATCCAAAATGCAAAAAATAATAATAATAACTAGTTATTTTTTCTTATAAAAAAAAAACTGCGGGTTGCGGCCGGGTCGGGTTCGACCCGAACCCGAACTTTTGTGAATTTCTTGACCCGCACCCGCCCGCCTACCTACATCGAAACCGCCCAAAGCACTGCGGGTAGGGTAGGGTCGGGCGGTTTGTGCGGGCGGGTGGGTTGGTTGCCCAGCCCTACCACTGGTGACATCTTTCTCCTTTAACTCATAGTTCTTTCATATTTCCAATTGATTATAAGCCTCTTTTCCATCATATCACAAATCTATCCATCGTATTGTATGGACATCACCATACACCAACATCCACTGACGTGCCCTCGTTATTTCAAGTAATACTTGTTGTCTCCAATTTGAATATTTGTTGATGACGGTCTAACACCATGCAAAAGAATTGATTGTGCATTTGATTGATGAATTGGCCACGACTAATCGATTTGCTAATTGATTGGAAGGCTTGGCCACCACCAATCGATTTTACAATTGATTGCACATCTAAAATTTTACAAAAGAATTGATTGGAAAAATTGGCCACTCCAATATATTTGGCAATTGATAGAATGACTTGGATACAACCAATCAATTGGCCAATCGATTAGATTCGTCAATTGATTGGATAAATTGACCAATAACTATTCAAATTGTGTTACTTATATATTTTTGTGAGGTCGCTTAAGTGATTTTCAGAAAACTTACTTGATTTTGTATTGGTCAAAATTTTCTCAAATGACTTACTCGAATTTGTGTTACTTATGCACTTTTATGAGATCACTTACGTAAGTTTGTGAAAATTTATTTAATTTTGTATTATTCAAAATTTTTATGCGATGACTTACGGGAAATTTGTGTTCACTTACATATTTTTGTGAGATTACTTATGTGAGTTTGTGAAAAGCCTTAGCACTTTTGTAAAATCAAAGTTTTCTCAAATAACTTACCCGAATTTGAGTTACTTATGCATTTTTTCGAAATCACTTGCGTGAATTTGTGAAAACTTATGTATTTTTGTAAGATCAAAATTTTCTCAAATGACTTACTTGAATTTGTGTTACTTACGCATTTTTTTGAGATCACTAATATAATTTTGTGAAAACTTACTTGATTTTGTGTTGTTCAAAACTTTTATGAGATGACTTACGGAAAATTTGTGTTCACTTATGCATTTTTGTGAGATCACTTACGCATTTTTGTGATATCAAAGTTTTCTCAAATGATTTACTCGAATTTGTGTTACTTACTCATTTTTGTGATATTACTTATATAAGTTTGTGAAAACTTACGCATTTTTGTATTGTTCAAAAATTTTATGAGATGACTTATAGAAAATTTGTATTTACTTACGCATTTTTGTGAGAACACTTATGTGAGTTTGTGAAAACTTATGCATTTTTGTAATATCAAAGTTTTCTCAATTGACTTAGTCAAATTTGTGTTACTTGTGCATTTTTTTGAGATCACTTACTTGATTTTGTGTTGTTTAAAATTTTTTATGAGATGACTTATGAGAATTTTGTATTCACTTACACATTTTTATGAGATCACTTACGTGAGTTTGTGAAAAATTTACGCACTTTTGTGAGATCAAAGTTTTCTCAAATGGCTTACTCGAATTTGTGTTACGTATTTTTGTAAGATCACTTACGTAAGTTTGTGAAAACTTACGCATTTTTGTGTTCAAAATTTTTATGAGATGACTTACGGAAAATTTGTGTTCACTTATGCATTTTTGTGAAATCAAAGGGTTTGTTTGGTTTGTAGCTCAAGATACAATTTTTGAGAAAAAATTTCAAAATTTTGTTTGGTTCAAATTTTTTGAAAAAAATTTCCAAAATCACTTTTTCTGTTCTATACATCAATCAATCACTTTTTTTCTCTCATCTCTCCTTCTTAATCAATTTTTCTCTCACACACATCTACTCAACTACAACAAAATATCAAATCATCCCAAACTCTCAAACTCTCAAACTCCAAAACTATTTTCAAAATATATAACCAAACAAACCAAAAAAATTTCTAAACTCTCTCTCCAAATTGTTTTTTGAAAATTTATCTCAAAACACAAACCAAACACTCTCAAATGACTTACTTGAATTTGTGTTACTTATGCATTTTTGTGAGATTACTTACGTGATTTTTATATTGTTCAAAATTTTTATGAGATGACTTACGAGAAATTTGGTTTTACTTACGTACTTTTATGAGATCACTTACGTGAGTTTGTGAAAATTTACATATTTTCGTTAAATCAAAATTTTATGAATTGACTTGCTCGAATTTGTGTTACTTACGCATTTTTGTTAGATCACTTATGTGATTTCGTGAAAATTTATGTGATTTTGTCTTCCACAAAAAATTTATGAGATCATTTATAGAAAATTTGTGTTAACTTTAGTCATTTTTATGAGATTACTTACTTGAGTTTGTGAAAACTTGAGTGATTTTATTTTGTTTCAATTTTTTTAAGATCACTTAAATTTATATTAATTACACATTTTTATAAGATCACTTATATATTTATAATATAATTTAGGGTAAATTACAAATACACTTCCTAAGATTTACTTAAATTATAAATTATCCCATGTGATTCTAGAAATTACATTATGCCTCCTAAGATTTGTAATTTCATAACAAATAGGTCCTTTTATTAATAAATCATTAGGCTAATTAACAGTTTTTAATAATGTTAAAATTTTATTTCAATTAATAATTTAGATAATTTTATCATTGTATAAGTGAACAGTTAGAAATTTCATTTTTTTAATAAATTTTGTCAGATAAAAAATTCTAATAGGTAGGTATTTATAATTTTCTAAACCACATGAGACAATTATATTTTAAGCAAATTTCAAAGGGTGTATTTATAATTTATCCGAAATTGTAGAAACTGTTATATAACGGGGAAATAACTTTACAATGGGTTGAGGAAAAAAACTATTTACAAAAAGGTCAAATGCATTATAAAAATAATAATTAAAATAATAATTATTATTATTATTTTTGTAATTAATTTACACATGTCAATGTAATTGTCCCTTATATAAATGTGGAGCAATAATTGAGACATTCACCCTTACAAGACTCTATAAGACTTTCACAAATTTAGATTACTCATGATGTGAATTTCACACATATATTAGTCGGCCCCACACATACATAAAGAGTTAAGATCACTTTAGAAGTGTGGGAGTCATCCCCAAAGAGGTTCCAAACATTTTTGATAAATGTCAAACGGCTTAAGTTTTTGCCATAAAACGTGTATATCATTAATTACTAGAAAATGATACAATATAAATCTATTTTTTAGATTTATTTTATAATAAATTTAATAATGTGTAAGTAATATAATTAATTGATAATTAGAGAAAATATGAGAGAAAGTATCCTAATTGATTGTCATATCACTAGTCTTGAAAATTAGATCTAATTTTTTGGGATAAATTACAAACACACCTCTTGAGGTTTATTTAAATTACAAATTACCCTATGTGATTCTAGAAATTACATTATGCCCCCTGAGGTTTCTAATTTCATAACAAATAGGTCTTTTTATTATTAAATCATCAGGTTAATTAATATTTTTTAATAATGTTAAAATTTTATTTCAATTAATAATTCAAATAATTTTATTATTGTATAGGTAAATAGTTAAAAAAAAAATTTATTTAATTATGTTAAATAAAAAATTTTAATAGAAAAATATTTATAATTTTTTAAATTATAAAAGATAATTTATATTATAAACAAATATCGAGAAAGGTAGGTTTAATTTACTTATAGTTTATTATTTAAATGATAATGTTCTCTATACAATGTTTGCTGAACGGTACTCGACAACCAATGAAATTTATGGTCATATTTGATATAATCATTTTTTAATTTATTAATCCTGGTCTTTTTGGCATTTCTATCACTTAGAGCATTCACTTATCTAGTGTTAGTGGCAGTTGTTAAAATTTAGCTAGCAATGTTTGTTGTTAGGTCGTGCAATGGAGCTCTTAAGGTAGTATTAGTCCACTTTATTAGTGTCAGTTGTTAGTGTGTTTGTTATCTATAGCGAGTGTTCTAGCGAGGGAGGAGAAGTGAGTTTTTTGTCTTTCGGGTTGACCGGCCGGACGTCCGATCGGTTGACCGGTCAACGGTAAATTTTTTTTTTTATAACTTTTTGGGATTTTTTTTTGGATTTGAAATTTAATTTTTGGCTTGAAATTTTTGATTAAATTAAATTATTTATTTATTTTATTTATGATATACACATATATATATATATATATTTAACACACATCTTAACACATCTATTACACCACCACTCACTCTCTAAAATTAACAAAATCTTAACACATCTTAACAAATATTTTTAAATCTCATTTTTATTACTTTTTATCATATAACATACACTTTAACAAATAATTTTAATTATCCCATTGTAAATGCCCCTACATAAACAATTCATTTTGGTTTACATATTTCAATGTAGTTGTTGTGTCAAGCTGGAAACAGCTGTCAAGAACCAATAATCTATCGATACATGTCAACTTCTGTTTTTTTACTATAGTCTGTGCAATATATTATTCTTATTATAAGCTTTTGTTGGTGTGGGAACTTACATCATCAAACACAGACACAAACCCACATTGTAGTGAGAGAGAAATGGAGCTTCAACATTTTGGCCATGAACATCCGTTGATCCTCGGTGAAGTGAACGACGATGGTGAGGCAATTGTCTGCAACGCGTGTTGGGAACACATCTCTGGTTCTGCATTCAGTTGCAAAAATTGTTTATTTTTTTTGCACAAATTTTGTGCTGAACTGCCAGAGGAGATTAATCACCCGATCCACGCCCATTCCCTCACGCTCCAACAATCAAGGTCTTCTACAAGGTGTGATGTTTGTAGCAAAAAAATACGTGGATTCGGTTATCATTGTTTTCCTTGTAATTTTGATGTGGATATCAGATGTAGTGTTAGAGGCCAACATTTTAGCAGTAAACATCAGTTGATGATCCTCAATGAAGATGAGAAGAATGATGTTGATGGGAGCGTTTCTTGCTATGTGTGTTTGCAGCAGATCACAGGTTCAGCAGCAGCGTACAAATGCACAAATTGCTCTCCCTCTATCTATTTCCACAAATTGTGTGCACAACTACCCGCAGAGATGGAACACCCAATGCACCCTGAGCACCCGCTTGCCCTCCTCCCAGTAGTGCCTTATGAATTCAGATGTGACGGCTGTGATAGAGAATTGAAAGAATTCATATATCGTTGTTCCATCTGCAATTTCAACCTCGACATATGTTGTGCTTTGAGGGCACCGAAGCTTAAACATGAAAGTCACAAACACCCATTAAGCCTTATGTCCAGCTTGGCCTCCTTCCAATGTCATGCTTGTGGCACAAAGCGTGAAGGCATGTCTTATATGTGTGACATGTGCAGTTTCTGGATCCATAAGGACTGTGCTTCATTAACACCCACCTTCAAACACCACACTCACATTCACCCTCTCACCCTCATCTATCCTACTCATGAATATTATTCCCGTTTTAGTCAGGATCGGTGCGAAATTTGTGAAAATTCAATGATGGAAGGAAGGTTTTGGTTATATGTTTGTATAGGATGCGACTTTTGCATTCATGTCAAGTGCTCAACAAAGACAAAGTATGCTTTCGCATTTACCCTGATCTCGATTTTTATTCTCTTTTGACAATAAAAAGTTTATTGACAATGCTTTTCTCCTCATTTGATGTGTTTTCTATTGTTATTTTGTGGATTTAGGGAAAGAGAAAGTGCAATTGAGGTTGAAAATATTGACGAGTCCAATTTGATTCACTTGCCAATGGCTGATGACTCAATTAGTGCAATTGATCTATTTTTGAAGCAAATCAGCATGGGAGACAACAAGAGACAAACAGAGCTCAACCATTTTAGTCATCATCATCCATTAATCCTTTTCGATGCGCAAGGAGACAACAATTTGTGCTATGAGAACCAACTACTTATCTTGAATGAGCTGAATAAGGACAAAATATGCAATGCATGTGTGCGAAACATTTTGGCTCCATTTTACAGTTGTGGTCTATGTGATTTCTTTCTTCACAAATGGTGTGCCGAGCTACCAAATGAACTAAAGCATCCGTGTCATCCACACCAGCTCATCCTTCTCAAAAAGCCCCCTGAACCTAGAGGATTGTTCTTTTGCAACGGCTGCCAATATTATTGCAATGGATTTGCCTTAAGATGTATCGAGTATGAATGTTCGAATTTTGATAAGGATACTAGCCTCGATGTTAAGTGTGCTTCCTTACCCAAAGCCATCATTCATAAAGTTCATGAGCATCCCCTCTTCCTAAAGAAAGAATGTACCACCGCAGGTTGTGCTGCATGTCCTCGATGTGTTTGGATGTTCGCATTTGGATGTGACATTTGCAATTTCAACTTACACTACACATGTGCTCTGCTACCAGATACAATTAAGCATAGGTATGATGAACATCATCTCTTCACCCTAATTTATGCACCCATTAAGGATGGACCCGATGAGTATATCTGTGAATTTTGCGAGGAAGAAATAGACCCCAACTTTTGGTTCTATCATTGCATCGATTGCGATCAGTCTGCTTGTGCCAAATGCATTTGTACGGAGAGAAAGGAAGTTCAAAATATCAAGTGGGGAAGCACTTATAACTTTGACATTCACCCACATTGTCTCATCTATGTTCCAGCGATAGATGAGAGCTTTAACTGTGCCTACTGTCAAAAACATATCAATTCCATTGAGAGTGAAATACGCCTCAAATGTGAGCAGTGTAACATTATGCTCCATCCACATTGTCGTCATCCATAATATCTTAAGCCGTGTTTGTTTTGAGAATTTGATGAGAAAATGAGAAGGAAATCTATTTTTTGTTTGATTATAATAGAAAGTATAAGAGAAAAGAAAGTGAGAGGGAAATGTAATCTCACTTTTTGTATTTTGAGTGCACTTGGCTTTTTTCTTTTTTCATTTGTCAACTTAATCAAATATAATTTAAAATTTAAATCTTATCAATTATTTCTTCTTCTTTTTTTTTTTTTTTTCTTTTTATTTCTCTTATCAAATCCTCCAAGTCATAATTGAAAAAAAAAATTCAATATGATTATTCATGCTTTCAAATGTTTAAATAAAATTACTTTCAAGTTTGTAGATGCCACTGGCTAATATTAGATCATTATAGGGAGTGGTTAGTTCAATTCCACTCACATTGGTTGGGTCATCAAGAAATACTCTGTTTGGTTTTGACTTTAGTTTTCAAAAGTAATTTGATTTTTTTTTTTTTTTTTTTTTTTTTTTTTGTGTTTTCTTATTTTTTGTAATTTTTTTTAATACTTTAAGTAAAAAAAATTTTTAATGCAAAAATAGATAGAAGTATACTAAATAAATACAAAAATATATATATATATATATTTTTTTTATGTTTTAGTATTTAGTGTTCTTTTAAAAGATTTTTTTTTCACTAATAATTTATTTTTCAAGTATATCTAAATTAAGTGGGTTTAAAAAGTAATAAAAAAAAATTTGCTTAAAATATTTAAATGTTCACAAAAAAATAAAAATACACATATATAAAATGTTTCCAAAATTTAAGCTAAAAATATAATTTCTTAAAAGTTGAGAAGAGACACGTGCCCCTCTTGGTCTCTTGCTCCGCTCAACACTTGTCAAACACTTACATGTCTTATTTAAATGCACGTCGTTGTGAGGATTCTAACGACATGAAATGCACGTCGTTGTGAGCATTCTACGACGTGCAATGCAAAGCCGTATAATAACCAATCTTGAAAAGTGATTCACTTCAATGGCATGCCGCACTACGCTGCTAAAAATCCTTTACCGACGAATCTTATGCATCGTGTTTGACTTTTCTACAACTACTTTTGCAGGCCGTTAATTCAAGAGACAAACCACAACGTTCATTACTAGTCGCTGAATATTTAATACAATGACCTATTTTGCTTACCATAGATAGTTCAATTTTCACAACATTTTTTGCATGCCGTAAAATATGTATATTTTAAAAAATAAAAATAAAAAATCAATAGGTTTTATTTCACCTATTCTGTACAATCTAATAAAACATTACAAACTTCCCAAACATATATATATATATATATATCAATCAACTACCAAAATATTCTTTCAAACATCAAAAAAAAAAAAACTATCCATAAACCCTAAACATCCAAAAACTATTTATACACTCCAAACCATCCAAAAATTATGTTTTCAAACATCAAAAACTATCATTAATTTAAAACCATCCAAAACGATCCAAAAAATTCTTTAAGTTCTAAGCCATCTAAAAACTATCCTTAAATTCAAAACCACTAATGAGGGGCGTTTTGTCTTATTACGGGCCATGTCGAAATACCATCCCCTCAAGGGGCAGCCTGAGGAACAAGGAAGAGGCTCAGCTCAACGCCCACTTTAGAAAACCTGGCAGCTTGACTTAGAAGTCTCACAATTTGCAAGAATGAGTACAAGAAAGACAAATGTGGACAAGCTGAAATGCAACAGATTATGATGGGAACAACTTTAGTCAACTCACCCAAATTGAAATCAATTGATAAAATTAAATCATAACATGAAGAAATCTCAAGACTAAACAATAATATTAACAACATAAAATTAGACAACTTATTGGTTAGAGAAACAGTCAGAACTTAGTCCTGTTAGTTTATTTAATCAATGATCAAGTCTAAAGTGCTACACTAGTCTTGCACTAAAAAACTAAGAAATACTATATAGTTAATAAAAATATATTACATCCCTACTCGCATAGGTAATGAGTTTGCTTTAATGATCACACTAAATAAATCGAAGTTTCCCAGTGATGCAAAGATGAATAGTTGAAAATAATATGAACGAATTAATTCAACCAAAAAAAGAACATTTGATTGAAACTGAAAAAGTAAAAAAGTAAATAAATAGACAGTATGCCTTAAATCAACCAAAGAAAACATTTGATTGAAACCAAAACAACAAATATATAGAAGGACCAATGTCAACATTTTAAATATTAGAGAAGCACATAGAATTATCCCAACAGAAGAAGCTGATAAATCACATGGTTTACACTTTACAATTAAAGACAAAATTCCAAGAACTTTTATGAAAGTTCAGTTCTATAATACTAAGAAACCAATGCATATCTGAAAAGAGCAAAATGCTCATTATCTGCTTCCAATCATTTACTGCCCAAACTAATTGATGACATAACACTAGAAACTTCTATGGAAGATTCAAAATTGTTTAGAGAGTCGTGAATTAAGATAATAAAGGTTAGGAAAAATGAACATACCTTAAGGTTCTGCATTCAAACTCTTTGCTGTGAGCTAACCATAGTTCCCAAATGTTTCATAAAGCCCACTTATCCCAGATAGCCTTTTCACATCTTTAAACATTTGAGATACTATTCAATTTGTTTGGTTTCTGTTTTCTGAAAATTGAGTTTTTGTTTTTCGTGTTCTTTGTTTTTAATGAATATTTTTAAAATTTTAAGCATTTTTTTTTTAAAACTTTTTTAGATGCACCTTACTTAGATGTATCTAAAAAGTAAAATATTTGTGAAAACATGTTTTAAAAAATTAATAAATACACAAAAATATGAAAAATATACTGAATTTTCATTTTTTTTTTTTGTATTTTTGGTATTTTGTGAATTTTTTAAAGATTTTTTTCACAAAAATTATACTTTTTCAGTATATTTATGTTAGGTGTGTCTAAAAAATTTTAAAAAATTGCTTAAAATATTAAAAAAATTATGTAAAAAAAAAAATACAAAAAATAAGAAGTAGAATTTTCTGAAAAGTAAATTCTAAAAAATGAAAACAGAGTGATTAGTGCTTTCTAAAAGTTAAGAGGCTATACAATGATTAAATACTAAATCACTAATAGAGTATGATAATCTTGGCGATGATATATATATACTAGTTAGAACCGCCATGCGCTTGGGGTCCGCGCTGTTGTTAGCTAAGAATAAGATGCTTACAATATAATTAAGGTGCTTTGAGCTACTAAGGCCAAGTTTGGCATCTTAAAAAAAAAGTCAAAAAGTCAAAAAGTCACTATCCTATTTAAGTCACATCATCTTATTTAAGTCACATCACCTCTCTACCACATCACTTCAAACCCAACCCATATTTTCATAAAAAGTCAAAAAGTACACTTATTTAGAACATCTCAAACAACTCCTAAATATCTTATATCCAATTCATAAAGAAAAAAATAAAATAAAAAAATTGATGCTACCGGTATCTAGTGAGTAGCATCCTAAAATATTGCCAATAACACGGTCAATTTTCCATAGTCATTATGTATCAAAATAATTTTAAGATGCAAAAGAGATGAATCATAGCTAGCATAACCAATTATGGCAATGTCTGGTACATCAGACGAGATAAAATCTAAGGATTCAACTAGAAGAATTACTAAAAGTTACAGAATTAACAAATATACATGGTGAGAGGTCCAACATGACTTACTTTAAGAGTGGGTTCAAGAGTGATTCTACACCACCAATGATGCTGCAAACCTACTCTAGTCAATTTTTGTAAATTGAATTACTTCACATCTCAATGAGCCAAAAGGAAATAAACGGTTCATATTGCCATACTTACTCCACTTTATCCATAGGTAGCCTCTCTTCATAGCTTTGCATCTTCAATCACTACTAGCGAAGATACAATTCACAATCCCTTCATCAAGCTGGAAGGTAGCATCCCAAAAGGTCCCAAAATTTTGTACATAATGAATTGTGGCATGAAAATTGCAACTACATGGCTATCCCTCTGGAAGACAACTCAAAAGCTATGAAAATCAAGACTAAACTATGAATGATTGATACATTGGCTATATAATCTCAATTTTGGAAATGACTGAGATCCCATTCAAATGGATAACTCAAAAAGACCACATGATAATCATTGAATGCTACTCAAGGAATTGCTTTTTGCCTTTAAGAAGGTGGAGAAAAATGGCTATTGTCAATTCATTCTATTGCAGTCTATCCACTCATTGCTATGTACATTCCTAAATGTAAAAGACAATGAAAACTCCCACACCATTGTTTCAAGCTAAACAACCACGCATTCATTTTAAATAATTAAACCCACAATTTTTATCAACTTGAATTCTAACTTATTTTATTTTCTTAACAAAAGAAAAAAAAAATAACATTCTTAATTAACATTTGAATCGGCAATTGAATTTAACTCCAACAATCAAACAATGGTCACTTGTCCAAAAACACTTGTCAAAAACAAATTCTGAAATTAACTCAAAAAAGTGGAACCAAACATATGGCCAAACAATGGTCACTGATTTATTATGTTTTTTTAATCTTTTTGTATTTGTATCTACACTTATGGAATGAGACATGGCCAAACAATTGAAATTTTGGTTCAAAAGTGTTAGAAAATTCATCATATTTTGGATCTTGTTTCTTTGTTTGGTTTATTTCTTGTCAAGTGGATCATAAGTCAATAATATTAATGGAAGCTTTTGAATGTCTAAGAATCTGTTTCGAATTCCCGGTGGATTTGAAGGCCCAATCACAATAGTAACTTTCTACTTAAACTTTGAATAAAATA
The DNA here is from genome assembly GCA_025200525.1 of Camellia lanceoleosa. NCBI lineage: Eukaryota > Viridiplantae > Streptophyta > Magnoliopsida > Ericales > Theaceae > Camellia > Camellia lanceoleosa. The sequence goes on along the minus strand of CM045760.1, from coordinate 110,945,793 downwards.
AATTGGAGCCCTTATTTTTGTGTGTTTTTTTGTTGTTCTGAAGATACTTGAACATCTTGCAAGTGTATGAACATCATAACAAAAGCATTTTTTTTTTTTTTTTAACATGACAGTATGGTTTTACCTACTATAAAATACCCAAGGACTGAATTTATTTATTTATTTTTTATGGTTTTGTATTTGTATCTATGCTGAGAGAAGAGATATGGTAACACAATTGAATTTTTGGTTTAGACATATTCACAAGCACTTGGTGGACAATTTATGGAGGCAGAGACATGTGAATACCTTGTGTAGACATATTGTCAAACACATAGTAGGCAGATTTTGAAGGGAACGCACCATGAATAAAACAAGAGCATGAATCTATGGCAAAAAACCAAACAAAATACAGCATTGAAGATAGGATTAGACAAAGAAGAAGAACATACCAGGTATTTTGTTTGTTGCAGATGACACCAACGATAGAAGCAAGTGTTGTTCAGAGACGAAACTTGAGATCGTCGATCGACATTGACAGAGCAGTCGCGAGAGTTGAGAGAACAGATGTTGTAAACCCTAAACAAAAATGCTCCCTTCAGTGAAGATAAAGGTCATAGGATCCAAACCCCAAGAGAAGAAAAGAGAAGAGAACAGAAGAGGGGTGATTTAGTTATCAGAAACGTAGAGTGTGGAGACAGAGTTAGGGGAGGCTTTTATCTTAGGTTGGACGGAATTTTCAAATTGAACTAAACCGTTATTATAAATCGCGTTTTCACTGTTTAGAGCATAAAATTTAATGAATAGTGAAAGTGCTATTACAAAACGCGCTTTCACCGCGGTTCCAAACCAGGCTTTTACTGTGGATGTCTGTTTTCTTAAAAAAATGTTTAAAATATATTAAAATGTAATCAAAATAAATATTGAGTTCTTTGCAGCTCAAATGGTAGTGTATTGGTTTTGTCACACCTCTGCACAGGTTCAAACCACATGCACAGCAACTCTAAACAATTGCTCTGCACAGGTTCAAACCACATGCACAGCAACTCTAAACAATTGCTATCCAAAATGAAATTCAACATTTTTTTCTTTTTTTCCCTTCCATTCACTCTATACTTTATATATTTATTATGTAATTTTTTTATCAAAAAAAAGTAAAATGTTTGTTTGGTTAAATATTTTAAAAAATTAAAAATAAACAATTTATTTATTTTTAAAAAATTATATAAAGTAGTATACTATTTATTAAAAAAGTTGTATACTGTTTATAATATCATCACATCACACGTATAAATAGTATACTCACTTAGACGTATTATACTATCATCACATCACACGTATACTACTTTTTTTTTTTTTTAATAAATTGTTTATTTTTATTATTACCCATTACTTTTAAAATATGTTTATTTTTAAAATATTTTAAAAAATTAAAAAATATACGCTTTTAAAATATTTTAGTACATTTTAAAAGCGTACATTTTGCTGAAAAAATATTTTTTGAGTACGCTTTCATTTTGCATATTTTTTTTAAATGTACAATTTATTTATTTAAAAAATTAAATAAACAATTTATTTAAAATAAACAATTTAAATAAATAAAATACAATTTTTTCTATAAATAAATAAATAAATAAAATACAATAACTAAAAAATTTTTCTATAAAATACAATTTTTTTCAAAATGTCAACATAATTGTTTAAAAAGTATTAAGTGTATTTGGTTTGAGTTTTTTAAATTTAGTTATTTGAAAACTGAGTTTTTTTATTTTCGTATTTTTTTGTTTTTTACTTTTTTAGATGCACCTTAATTAGATGTATCTAAAAAATAAAAAATTTGTGAAAAAATATTTTAAAAAATTAATAAATAGTATACTACTTTATATAATTCTACTTTAAAAAATACTACTTTAAAAAATTAATAAATAGTATACTACTTTAAAAAATACTACTTTATATAAAAAAAAATTAATAAAATTAATAAAAAATTAAATTTGTAAATAGTATACAACTTTTTTAATAAATAGTGTACTACTTTATATAATTCTTTAAAAATAAATAAATTGTTTATTTAATTTTTTAAATAAATAAATTGTTTATTTTTAATTTTTTAAAATATTTAACCAAACAAACATTTTACTTTTTTTTGATAAAAAAATTACATAATAAATATATAAAGTATAGTGTGAGTGGTAGGACAAAACAGATAAAAAACTAGAATTTCAGTTTGGTCAGCAATTGTTTGAGTTGTCAGCATGTGGTTTGAACTCAGCAGAGGCGTGGCAAAACCAATGCACTACTATTTGAGCTACAGAGAACTCAAAATTTATTTTGATTACATTTTAATATATTTTAAACGTTTTCTTAAGAAAACAGATATGCACAGTAAAAGCGTGGTTTGGAACCGCTTTTGAAAGCGCTGCTTTTGTAATAGCTGCTTTTTAATTAAAAACGCGCTTTCACTATTGATCAAATTTTATGCTCCAAACAGTGAAAGCGAGACTTGTAATAGCGCTTTAGCCTAGTTTGGGAATTCCGTCCAAACTAGGTCTAGTTTGGGAATTAAGATACAAAATAGGCTTAATATGGGAAAAGCCCCGAGTTAGGGCTCTTTTGATATATTTGATTGTTTTTAACTTAATATTTTTGCTAGTGTTTGGCACTAGAGTTTTTATTTTCCCGCCTACTTTTTTTTAGGTCATACCTTTCACGACTACAATTGTGTGTCGTATAAAGTGAAATATTTTCAACGATTAGTAGTTGTGCTGTGTATATTTGATGTATTAATAGCATGCTCTGTAACAACTCAGATTTTTAATTATTCTGTAGAATTTATACTAATATTATTTAATTATAGTTAGAAAAATATATGATTTATTTTGTATTATTATGTATAATTTTGTGAAATAATATAATTATTAAAAGTTTAGCAGTTAAAATATAAAGAATAATATAGATAATAATAATAATAATAATAATGGGTGTGGTAGTAAAATAAATAATTTATTTTCTGTTAGTATATGATAAAGTGTAATTTAATTAGAAATTATTTTATTTATATAATTATATTAAAATGTTGGGTCAAATGGTAATTATCTTAAATATCTATTAAGGATAAGAACGAATCTATATAATTATAATCGAATCTACGGATTGATTTGGGAAGGGGCACGTGTTGGCCAAATACTGGGTTCACCTCCCTATAAATAGGGAGGTGATTCGGCTGGAAGGAAATGAAAGAAGAAAAGAAAGAAAAGAAAAGAAGAAAGAAAGGAAAGAAAAGAAGAGAGGAAGAAAGAAAGAGTAGTGAAAGGTGAAAGGGTCTTTAACAATTAAAGAAAAGGGTGAGGTATTAAAGTTAAGGTGAGTTATATTATACCTTGAGTCACCAAAATGTATTTTACGTATGTTTTGACTTATCAAAATCTGTTTTACACAAGTTATGTTTTATTAATATATTAATAAAAGTTATGTTTTATAAACATTTCAGTTACGTGGTTTTATTTCTGAACCTTATTTGCTTAAAAGGAAACTCATGGATATGTTTGTTTTACTTTTAAAGAATATTTGGCTGTGACCTTATATACAATTATGTTTTGTAAGTACCACCACGGGAGTTCCACGCCTTGGGGGACTTAAATAACCATTGGCCTCTGTTTGACCACTTTGTGGTCCTCTGTTTGTCATAGATCCATTGACCTCTGTTCTGTGCGGACCAAAGTGCTACACTATTGTGGGAGCCACCTCTTGAATCCGTACGAGCCACCTCTTGAATCCATACCTCTGTTCTGTGCGGACCAAAGTGTTGTGCGGAGCTAAGTGCTACACTATTGTGGGAGCCACCTCTACGAGCCACCTCTTGAACTGTGACTGCTCGACCGCCACTTCGTGATCTCTCGCTCGCTTCTCTATACCGTGGTTATGGTCATTTACTTACATAATTTCTGTATTTCAGTTTCTGCCACTTACATGATTTGTTTACCAATGATTTATGTACCAGACTGAGTTATGTAAATGTTTTGGCCTAACTAACTATCCATGGTTATTTCGTGTCCCTTATACTCTTGGTATAATATTTCTCACTCTGCCATGTGCTTATAGTTGTTTACCAATTTTCAGGAAACAATGCAATTCAGAAATAGCTTTTGGAAAGTCTTAGATGCGAGGCTGCGGATTAAACACACACAGCACTTTTATTGATATTTTTATATGTAAATATCAGCCTTTTTGGTCAATAAATTTTGTAATAAAAATAGAAGCTCCGATGATTATTTTGGTACCCTTACTTAAATATTTCTTCCGCTTGCGTTTATTGATTTATTTCAGATTTGGCCGGAGGTAAGCTCAGTTACTGGCCATCACGATGCTTAACCCTTGGATACGAGGAGCAGGTCGTGACATGCTCTATGCATATCATCAAAAATTTATTACGACTTGCATTTATTGTAGATTATTTACGACATGCAAAAAAAAAAGTCGTAAAATTGAAAATTTACGACTTGCATTTATTGTATGTTGTTGATGTGGTAAAAACTCAGTTTTGTTGTAGTGTTTTTAAAAAATTTCTACATATTAGATATGCTTTAAAGACACTTTGGAAACACACGCATTACAAATTTGAAAAAGTACTTTGAAATCAATGATAAAAGAGAAACAATATAAAATTTTCATATCGTTGTGTTCAAGCTCTTAGCATAATGCCTTAGTTACTTATTTAGGTTAATTTTATCTTTTTTTCAATTTATTGTTGTTAATTAGCTTGATTGATAATTGTTGGCAGATAGTCAGCTATACAATGAGCATTGTTGATAATGAAATGTATAAAAGAGTTTCACAAAGAAACCCATATATTACAGATATGAACCATTTGCCTCTATTCTACAACAGGATTTAAACTCCACAATTGACCCCAACTTCCCTCTGGAATCAAAACACCACCACGGTTTGCATTATCAATGCCTTGAGACATAAATTTAGTTGGGTTTTCTGGGAATCAAGCTGGGCTTGAACTTGCAACATACTTTGCTAGAGAATTATAAACTTAGTTGTATATCATTTCGAGGTGTTAGAAAGACTTAGAGTGGACTCATAGCGTAGCGGAGATTCAATTGCATAGATCTCTAGGACATTCATTATTTTGTTTTAGCTTGTTATGTCGATTTTGTGCATACATTATGGTTGGATTTTATTTAGAATTATTTTATTTTGTGGGCGGTTTGTGTTCCATTTAGTATATATTTTTGGAAGTTGGTTATGGTTGGTTTTACCATTTATACTTGTGACATGTCACTGGATTGGGTTTTGATTTATTTATTTCTGGGCTATCGTCACATTTATTCTTTGTGATTTTGAGTTCATGTTTAGGCTTACGTGTGCCTTAGGTTAAGTCTTTGTGGGCCACGGCCGATCATATCTGGATTTGGGGTGTGCTACAATCTCACATTTCCTTTGAAGTAATTATTGAAGACAAATGAAAAACAAAAGTGACACACCAGCAGATTACATAAAAATCACATCACTCTTGTGCCTGAATAAGAGTATACTGGGAAACACTAAAGTGTCCCTATGTATGCAATTCCTAAAGAAATTCACAACCTTTTACTTGCACAACCAATTCCAAACTTTGACTTGTTCTATGCTAACACAAAAGGACTAAACTAAACATAGAAATTCAACAAGCTAACTTGACAAACTAAAATGGATTGACATCTCAGTCTTGAGATCATAACCACAAAAGATAAAGGAAGTTGCAAAACAAACTTCTGCAACTAAAGCTTCACTCTCAGATGAACTAAAATATTTAGTAAGAATGGACAACATTTTTTCACAATTTAAATGAAGCATATCTCCCAAATATCATTTAATGAAGGATATGATTGACAAAGATGAGGAAATTATCAACTGCAAGTCTGCTAAATTACAACATCAAATGAAATATTTACATACTTGTCCTTCTACCATGCACAACAAACCCTAGAGACCCAAAATAAAACCTTTTCAACCCACTTCTAGAATTTCACCCAATAATACAAACACACTAAGCAAAAACAAAAATCTCAAAGGTTAGAGCAACCAACAAAACTTATCCAAGTTTAATTGGAATTTGGAATACAATCTATAAAATACAAAGTAATGATTCCATACTTCTAAATTCTAATTACCACCACCAGGCAATAATATATATATATATATATATAATCACACACTATGAAGCACGGACACCTCTCTGAGGGCTGCGTATCAGTGTCGGACACGTGTCGGACATGGACACGCGTCGAACACGCGGTGGACACGTGTCCGACACGCAGCAGAGAGTGTCGGATTTTTTTATTTTTTATTTTTGCAACTGAACACGTGACGGACACGTTTGGATACGTTGGGGACACATTCGGGGGTCAATTTCATAATTCATGAAACTTCTGTGAGGGTCAATTTGTAAAAAGCAAAAACAAAACAATATCTACCCTAAATCGACAGAGAACAAAAGAGAAAGAGAGAACAAAGAGAAGACCCGGTAGCTTTTCGTCGGTCGTTCATCGGTCGACGCTCGTTGTCGTTCATCCCTCGTTGATGGTCGGTCATCACTCGTCACTCGTCGGTGGTCGTTACTCGTCGTTCGTCGGTGGTCACTCGGCGATGGTTGTCGGTGCAACTTCGCTGCTCTTTTTCTTCGATCTTCGATCTTCTTCTTTGATCTTTCTCCCTGTCTCAGTCCCTGTCTCTCTCTCTCGCAGTCACTCTCTCTCTCTCTTCTCCTCTATTTTGAACTTTTTTTTTTCATTTTTTATTTATTATTTTTTTCTTTTATATGATCAGTGGAATGGGAGTGTAACATCTGTCTCTCTCTGTTATTTTTTTTTTGTGATTTTATTTTATATTTTCTTTTCTCTCTCTGCCTCAATTATTTGAAGTATATAATTTTTTTTTGTTGATTAGTTTTGTTAATTTTAATAATATGTGTTTTATTAATTTTATTATAGAAACCAATTTTTAATAGTGTTATTTTATATTTTTTATTACCTTTTAATAATTTTTTTATAATTTTATGACATATAATAAATAAATTTAATTATATATATTGAACGTATCCCCACCGTGTCGTGCCCTCTATTTTTTGAAAATTTATGTGTCTGCGTATCCGTGTTGTGTCCGTGTCATGTCACGTGGCCGTGTTCGTACTTCATAGATCACACAAGTACTGCGAAAACTGTTATAGGTAATATTCTATTTACTAAAGTATCATCTCAATCATAAATAGATAGCAGCTCATCTCTATTATCTATCAAGGAAATATGATGGCTTCTTGACATAGTGGCCTGCCTCCATCTGATTATATTTCATTCACATTGTCCTCACTTTTTACCTTTTCCTTTCCAAATCCCTATCAAAACCCATGATCCAAACACCAGCTAAATATTTGGGGAAGCCATTTTGGCACCCCAAGAAAATACTTGGGCAAAACCTCTTGAAATTCTTTTAAAAGAAAATGAAATTTATTTACAACATGAAATATTTTTCTAGAATTTAAAAAACAAGCACCCAGCATTTTGTTGCATTTAGATATAATAATCGACTTCAAATGCTTTTGAAATGGCCAACAACCATCGAAACATCTTTCTTAGTAAGCATTCCTCTACCACACAACTAATCTTTAGTATTACATCTTCCATTTCAATTCCTATACCGTATCTCAATCTCTATCTCCCAATAGCAAACTAAGTACCAAAACAATAGACATCAAATCAATTTCCAGCCATCAAAACCAAATTGCAAGTCTTCTGTTTTCCAATCAAGTAGCCATCACAAACTAATGCAATTGGATAAAAAGCATAACTCTCATACAAAGAATCAAAAACAATAAAAGAACACTTTGATTGTCAAGTTTGAAATGAACCTACATTCATCTAAAACAAGCTACAACTATTCAGTTCCAATTGTTCAATTACTCTAAAAATCAATTGAGACAAAGTTAGAAAAAAGACAACTTACATATAAGAGCTATGCGAACCCAAGTTTGCCAGCTTCAGAGAGCTCCACAACACCTGAAAAAGCATTTTTCTCTGAATCTCCCAACTATGAACTCTGTAATTCCCATGGCAGCCCAAAATCTAAGCTTTTGGCGTTGGCATTCTCTTAGCCTTCTTGTTTCTCTTCTCCGATAAAGCCTTCTCAAAGAACTCCACAATCCGCTCCTGTGATTCGAGAAGCATCTCGGTCCACTTCATCTCCATGTCCCTTTGCATCGCCTTGACTTCCCTTGCCATGTCCATCTTCATCCTCTCCAACCTCATAAATCCATCTCCCAATCCCTTAATCGTCCCCACCACCTCCGCCACTGGGTCCCCCTCTCTCTTCATCTCCACCCCATCACCACTACCACCACCGCCTCTCTTCCCCAACCCTAACCTCTCTCAATACCCATCTCTCACAACCCTAGTAGACACAAAATTATGGTTAGGGTTAGGGTTACGATAAGATTTTTTTTCCCCCCAAGAACCACCGTAACACTCGATCGATCGGGAATTTTGATCCGAAACCCACCGATCCCATTGCTCATCGACCCATGAACACTCCGATTTTCAGTAACACTACGCTTCACGCTCTATTACACTCCGATTTTAGATTTTGAGGTTTGGGGTGCACTACCGACGTGTATTTTTTTTTTTTTTTTAGATTATATTATTTGTCTATTTTTTTTGCATATTTTTTTCTTATTATAAAAAATCAAAAATATATTTATTTAGATCATTCTAAATACTTTTTAAATTGAAAAATGATTTACAAGATCACTGATGTGTAATTGATATGATTGGTTAATGACTAGGAAAGACATGAGAGAGAGTGTCGTACCTTATGCCTTGTTTGTTTGAATGAAAAATATTTTCTAAAAATGTTTTTTGGAGAAAATATTTTCTATATTTGGTGGTGATGGTGGGATGATAGCAACGGTGACCACGATGATGGTGGCGGTGGCCGTGGTGATGGTGATGTAGTAATGAAAGTGAGAGGGGTGTGTTGGTGGAGGTGAAAATGGTAAAATTTTAGTTCAAAAAACGTTTTTCACCTGTTAAAAATGGAAAATATTTTATGTTCAAATATGCTTGTTTTCTATTGACTATGAAAAATGTTTTCCATTGACTTTCGTTTTTCATTATACCAAACACTAGAAAATACAAAAAAATATTTTTCAAAAAATATTTTCCGTCTAAACAAACAAAATGTTAGATATTCTAAGCTCTCAAACCTTTCTTTTTAGGTATAAAAAAATCCAGATCTACACTATGAAAATATTTTTGGAGCTTGTCAAAAAGACGCTGGAAATCGCTTCAGAGAGAGGCTCTCCAACACCTTTGCAGGGTTTCTATCGCTTACATAAATTAAGATATATATAAAAAAAAAATCATTATAAGAATTCAAAAAGATAATATATGATCTTGTTACCTTATAGTTTTGCAAAATTTAGTTTATAGAAAAAAGAAAATTGAACTGATTACAGTAAATTATCGCTTAAACATTATTTTTTAAATTACTAATTAAGCTTGCATAATCAAACTAATTTAGCATAATTATATTGGATTACCTTAAGGTTATAAAACTGTGCCATTTTTTCATCAAGAATTCGTTAGACCTATACATGAAAAAAAATGATATTGACATGATATTTACACTGAAATATATATTATTTCTTGTTTATGCTTATGTCTACACACTTGTGTGAGTGAATTTCCGATCACACTGCCCTTCTTAGTAATCCAGCTGTAGAACACAGGCAGAGTAGATGACACCTCAGAATCCGCACAGAAGAAAAGGCTCAAGTGGTTCTTCCACCCGGGGGTACTCCGACGATCAAGTCAGTATCTCAAAGACAAACTAGTTTTTAACTTAAGGCTCAAGACACAAAAGTGCGTACCTTAGACCCGCCGGGGGTGCCTCTCTTTTATAGCTTTACTCCATCCTAGTCCCATTAGAAGTCTCACTTCCATGGACTCTAGTTCTCGATTTATCGTGGACTCTTCAAGAGATAAGGATAGACTCCCTGAGAGTCTTACCTATATCCATCTTGTAGTCTTTCTTCTTTCTAGGACTCCTGTCCCTTATCCACTTATCTCGGATTCCGGTATCTTCGGAGATGACCTCGGCAACCCCGAGATCACCTCGGTGTAACTGTCGTGACACGTAACACCTCGGCTGACACTTCGGTGTCACCTCAGCCACGTGTCAGTACTCAGAAAATACATCCCCACAACACTTTTTTGCATTAATTCCTATTGCTTTAACATTACGAACAAAGAGATCAATGTAATTATACCAAATTTATAGGCATATTGTAATTTTTGCCTGAACCTTATGGATGGTTAGTGTATTTATTTATTTATTTATTTTTTATTTTTTATTTTTCTGAACATCACAGAATTTTTTTTCAAATTTAGTATAAAAAAACCTTAAATCCTAATTGGCGACTTTATTCGTTTATGCCCACGAGCGGCTTGCATCCAGAATGGAAGAAATGATCTAAGGCAGGAGGGCAGGCGCGACCGGCTAGGGCCAGGTCAAAACAAAAATTCTATGATATCCCAATATTTTCTGGTAGCACAGCAAGAATTCTATGATATCCACAAAGCTTTTATTGATTTTTAGAATTTTCAGATGCGAGCGCACGCACACAAAAAAAAAAAAAATCAAGAAAGTGCCCCGAGATGTAGATTCCTCCATAATATTGTTCATTTGGTAAAAAACAATCAACTGACTGCTAACACAATACAAGCATTACAGTCACAAACATATTTATAAATAAAAAAAAAATTAAAAAATAAAAATAAATAAAAAGCATAGATCAGTTGGAAAGAGTCAAACACAGCTGTCACCAATCCATTTTGATAGCAGCAGCAACACCAAGCTCATGGAAAAGGTAGGCACTCATCTTCACAACAACAGTTGGGATGTGATAACCACAACACCAAAACCATGTTCCCAAAATGTTTTCTGATAATAAAATCTGAAACTAACCGCATTTCCTTGTATCACACTGTTATCCCAAATTAACATTTGAAATTAATCACAACACCAAAACCAAGAATACTATACAAAACTCAAAGCCTGAGAAAATTAACTCTTTTCATTGTAAAAAATAAATGTATAACAATGGTAATGATTTTGTGTTGTAAACAATGCTCTAATTTACATTGCATCATTCTGTGAAAAATTACAATAGGAAGGATACAAACTCAAGTATTACAATTTCTATCCTTCGGATAGCAAACAATCGAAATGTGGCTAGAGTGAAAGGGAGATATATTATGATGCAGCCTAAATAATATGATATACTTGACAGAGAGAAAAAAAAAAAAAAGAAGATAAAATAAAATAATTAAAAAAAAAGCCTAAAAGAATATGACAACTACAGTTTTTACAAAAAAGAAGAAGAAGATTAGATGCACACAGCAAAATCACCTAGTCATCTCGTGGGGGGATCGAAAATTGGGTTCATTTCAATTTCTGCACCTCCAAACTCCCTAAACCCCCCAAACTTCTCAGCTTCTCTTGCAATCTGAATATCATCAGCTCCATAGTATTGAACAAAAATTTTTACAACAAAATGAGGAATCAATGCTCCGATTGGGATGCCAAGCAAGCACCACCAAAACAATCCTGTTTGAGCAAGATGTACAATGGCCCTGCAAAATTAATTTTAAGAGTTGTACTTCAGTCTTTGATCTGCTAAGCAAACAATGATGAGAATTGACATTATGAAAGTCAAGAGCAGAAGAACATTTCCATTTATACGAAAATGGATTTGGTAATAAATGCCTGTGCTTATTCATTATATAAAGTGCAAAGCAATTTTAAAGAAAGTAGCGACTTTGCAGTTCAACTGTCACAGATGGTCACTAAACACATAAAGCCACCAATGGCACACTAAAGACAACTAGGTTCATCCTCTGCCCTTAGCAGGGTGGCGCTATGCATTCATCAGGGTATTCAATTGAATAATATTCAGTTTTTTTTTTTTTTTTGGCTTACCTATATATATGATAAATGTAAAGAGTGGAAAATTAGTCATGAATCCCAACACATTCTATAATTACCTTACAATTTACACACAAAAAAAAATTGGTAAAAAATAGGAGACCATGTAACTGTGAATTGTAAATTGTATTGTATTGAAGGATAGTTTAGTCTTTTAGGTGGTTAGGGTTTTATCTCTTTTGCTTGCTTATATATTTGTACTCAATATTGATTCATCTTCAATATATGAAGCATATATTCAATGTTTATATGGTATCAGAGCAATATAAACGGCTGACCTAGTTCTGTTGCACTTCGTCTCCAGTGGTTGCACTTCTCTTCGCTGGTGCTGTTTCTTTCTCATCTCGTAAACGTCGATATCTTTGTCGCAGACCATTGTTCGTGATTCACTCTCTGATCATTCGACTGTTCGTGGTTCACTCTCTGAACCATTCGACTGAAACAGGGGCTTCATCTCTCATCGTCTTTGCTGGGCTTCATCTCTCATCGTCTTCGCTGGGGCTTCATCTCTCATCGTGTCTCCCTCTAATTGCTCCTTTGCTGCTTGACATCGCAGGTCCATCGTCTCTTGTGTTTGTTGTATTTTTCGGTCGACTTGGACAACCAGTTCGTGGCTTTCCCCTCTCTCTCTGCCTTCGACAATCAGGTTGCGACTCTCATTTGCATCTTCACCATCTGTTCTGCCCTGCTCTGTTCATGGCTTCTCTCTCAATCCTTCGCAGCATCTGTTCACATTTGTTCTCAATAATTGTATCTCTCCTTCTTCTTCTATCACTGTTGCTACTGCTAATGGTTCTTCTATGCATGTCCACTCTATTGGGTCTATTTCCTCTTCCCATTTGTCTCTTTCTCCTGTATTTTATGTGCCTCACCTCTCACTCAGTCTTATTTCTATTAGTCAATTGTCTGATTCTGGTTTTGATGTTGTTTTCTCTTCTTCTCATTGTGTTGTGCAGGATCGGGTATCCAAGAGGCAGATTGGGATCGGGCGTAGAGTTGGAGAACTATATATCTTGGACAGCTTGCATGTGCCTCCAGATGTGTCTTCTACTGCATTGTCTTTTTTTTGTTTAAACAATAAGTCTTCTTTATTTTATATTTGGCATTCTAGGTTAGGTCATCTGTCGAGTGATCGATTAAGGATGTTAGTTCGGTCTGGACATTTAGGCAGCTTTCCCATTAATGATATTTCTGAGTGTCGTGGTTGTAAACTGGCTAAAATGTCTGCTCTTCCTTTTAATAAAAGTCATTCTATTTCATCTTCTCCTTTTCAATTGGTTCATACTGATGTTTGGGGTCCTTCCCCTATCGTTACTAAGGGTGGTTCGCAATATTATGTGTCTTTTGTGGATGATTATAGTCGGTTTACCTGGGTTTATTTGATGACTCGCAAATCTGATTTTTACAAAATATATTCTGATTTTCACTCCATGATTCGCACTCAGTTTTCCACCACCATTAAAGTTCTCCGTTCTGATTTAGGGGGTGAGTATTACTTATCTGAGTTTAAGGAGTTTTTAGCTACTCATGGTACTATTCATCAGTCTTCTTGTTCCGACACTCCTGCCCAAAATGGTCGAGCTGAGCGCAAACATCGCCATCTCCTTGATACCGCTCGCTCTTTGTTGCTCTCATCTTTTGTCCCTTCTGTTTTTTGGGGAGAAGCTGTGCTCACTGCTGCATATCTTCTCAATCGAATGCCTACTCCTCTTCTCTCAGGCTCATCTCCGTATGAGCATCTTTTTGGTGTTACTCCCAATTATTCTCTTCTTCGTATCTTCGGTTCTGCATGCTTTGTTCTCCTTCCCAAACGGGAGCGTTCTAAGCTTAGTTCTCGTTGTGTCTTATGTGTATTTTTAGGGTATGGCATTAATCAGAAAGGTTATCGGTGCTATGATCCTGCCACCAAAAAGTTATATGTGTCTAGACATGTCACTTTTTTAGAAAAATTACCCTACTACACTATACCTTCCACCCCTGTCCCTATTACCAAGGATGAATTGGTTCACATTGACCCATTTCCTCCGATGTTTCTCCCAATGAGTTTGTTTACGATCTTGAGGTCTCTACTTTGCCTCTTACTAGCCCTTCTACTCTCTCTCGCCACTTTCCTCTCCAGCCTCCGCTCTCTGTTCTCTTCTTGTTTATCAACAAGAAAGCACTTCCGAGCTCGCCTATCTCTAGCTCTCTACTGTCCCTCCCATTGCTTTTTGGATCCCGCCTCGCACATCGCTTTCCCAAGCGAGACCGTCATCCTCCGAATCGGTATGGTTTTGGTACTACATGTTTTCTCTTTCCTATCGGTCTTTTCTTTCTTGTCTTCATACTTATTTTGAGCCCAGTCCTACAAGGAAGCTTGTCATGATCCCAATTGATTGTCGCCATGAATGACGAGTTAACGCTGGCTAACACTCGACTTGGGATTTGGTTCCATTACCTCGACAAAAATATTATAGGGTGTAAATGGGTATATAAGGTCAAAACTCTTCGATGGTTCTTTGGAAAGGTATAAAGCTCGTTTGGTTGCCTGTGGCTTTTCTCAGAGTATGGGATTGATTATGATGTGACTTTTGCCCCCGTTGCCAAAATGACTACTGTTCGCACTCTTATCTCTGTTGCTGCTGCCTATCACTGGCCTTTGTTTCAACTAGATGTCAAAAATGCTTTTCTGAATGGGCATCTTGTTGAAGAAGTGTATATGCGGCCTCCACCGGGTCTCTCTCATCCTCCTGGTGTTGTTTGTCGTCTTCGTCGTGCTCTATATGGTCTTAAGCAGTCTCCTCGTGCTTGGTATGAGCGCTTTCACACTGTTGCACTTCAGCTTGGTTTTCGTCCTAGTCATCATGATTGTGTCTCTTTGTTCGGGCGACGACTTGGCCTTGTTCTCCTTCTCTTATATGTGGATGATATGATTATCACTGGCTCTGATTCTAATACTATTGAAGAGGTTAAGCATCAGTTGTTTCAGGAGTTGGAGATGAAGGATTTGGGATGTCTTCTGTATTTTCTTGGGATTGTGGTCGCTACTTCTCCTAGTGGGTATCTTCTCTCTCGACTAAATATGCCCGTGATATTCTTTCTCGTGCTAATCTCAATCGATGACAAAATTGTCGATACTCCTCTTGAGTTGCATGCTAAGTTTTCACTTCGATGGAGTTCCTCTTGAGGATCCCAATCGGTATCGCGAGTTGGTTGGGTGCCTTGTTTATCTCACCTTACTCGTCCGGATATCTCCTATGTCGCATATTCTTAGTCGATTTGTTTCGCTCCTCGTTCTACCCCATCGGGTTGCCTTACTCCGCACTTCACGCTACCTTCGAGGCACTTTGTTGCAATGTTTGCTATTATCTTCCTCTTCGGACTTAACTCTTCGTGCATATGCTGATGCTGATTGGGCAGGTGACATCTCTGATCGCAAATCCACTTCTGGTCTTTGTGTTTTCCTCGGTGATTCTCTCATCTCCTGGAAGAGTAAGAAACAATCTGTTGTTGCTCGTTCCACCGCTGAGGTCGAGTATCGTGCCATGGCTCATGCTACTCGAGATCGCTTTGGCTTCGGTGGCTTCTTTCTGATATGGGTGTCACTTTGTCTGATCCGACTCCCTTGTATTGTGATAATCAGAGCGCTGTCCAGATTGCCCATAATTCAGTCTTCCATGAGCGGACCAAGCATGTTGAAATCGATTGTCACTTTGTTCGACAAAGATCTTCAGTCGGCACTCTTACTCTCCTTTTGTTCCATCCTCTCTTCGCTAGCCGATTTTTTACGAAGACTCACACGTGGCTCGTTTTCATTTTTTCTTGGCAAACTTTCGATGCTTTCAAGGCTTACATCCTCGGTTTGAGGGGTGTGAATTGTAAATTGTATTGTATTGAAGGATAGTTTAGTCTTTTAGGTGGTTAGGGTTTTATCTCTTTTGCTTGCTTATATATTTGTACTCAATGTATTGAAGGATAGTTTAGTCTTTTAGGTGGTTAGGGTTTTATCTCTTTTGCTTGCTTATATATTTGTACTCAATATTGATTCATCTTCAATATATGAAGCATATATTCAATGTTTATAGTAACACTCATAAATATTGAATTTTAACAACGACATAATCCTAGGTGGTGTCACTAACCAATAAAAATATGATTGAATATGTCATCCCTTATACCCAATATTTACTCTACACTGTAATATTCTCTCCCTCTTTTTTGTTTTCTGTGGATTCTCTAATCTTATTTTTGAACAAGACATTGTACCCTAGAACTATGTATGGTGTACATATTAATTAGGTGTGATGTTTGTTTGATCACCGATAATTTTTCTCGTTATTATGCATCACAAATTTTTTGTAAAATTGCAATTAGTTTTATGTTCCCAGAAAAGATTTCTTTGCTTACATTTAATACCCATGTTTTGGAGTGTCTCAGTAAAGAATACAATAGAAAGAACTTCTCGAACCGCTATTGGACCTTAGTGGTAGCAAACCACTTGTATTGGTTAGGGATCACAAACCCACCTTTGTTTTGTAGATGCTGTAAAATTTGTATATAATAAACTCTTTAAAAAAAAATTCTTGGTGCTTTGACCAATTTACTTTCTAGAAAAATTTATTTTGAGCTAAGCTTCAAAGAACCCACACAGGTGGCCCTGTGGCTAAGGGTTTGACCATAGGAAGTAAAAAGTCCCATATTTGACTCTCATGGGGCGCATAACACTCAACTTAACTGTATGGTTTGTGGGTCATTGTATGTATCAGGAGTTTATTGATAAGGCCAAACTGAAAGTGAGATCCATGGATATTAAATTGACTCTCTTCAGAAAAAGCTTTATGAGTTTTTCCAAGTGCTTCTCAAGTTGCGCGAGAACCCTAGATAGCAGTGCAAGTCTTTTGTGTTCAGGTTTTGGTTTCTTTTTTTATTTTTCAGCTTATATCATGCTTCTTACATTTTTCTTCTATCAAACTGAAATAAAAATTAGTTTGAGAGGAGGTTCCTAGAAGGCCATAGTGCATGCAAAGAACTAACATTCAAAGATATCAATAACAAATGTTAAGAATGCAGGCAATGCAAACAAACACAAAATTACTCTATGATGCAATTGTCGTGTGCAACTAAGGCACACAAGCAAGAAGGGTGAGCACAAATTCAAAGTCCATCATGCTATGAGATTCAATGATGTAGCATTCATTTTCCATGGGCAATGTACATACAAGCAAGGAAGGCAAGTACATGTGCACAAATATAAATAGATATATTCAATATGTAAACAAAAAATTAGCAAAGAGATCTTACCAAGAACTGTGTAATCCGTATAGCATCAATAACGAGGACACAAATAAAGGTTGCAACTATAGATCCGCAAACGGCCGCATGAGTAATCCAAGTCCACCGAATCACATCCATGGCCAAGTGTATATTAACCGTAATCACCGCAAGTGTCCAAAGATCTCCTAAGCTCGAACCATCAAATGGTCGTGCCAAGACACAAAGAGGGGAGAAAAAGCATACAGTTTGCCACATAGTGTCCACCATTGTTATCCAAAATAGTTTTGCATTATAGTTTTCCCCTCTCTGTCCAGCCCCAAAAAGCTAGGGATACCTTAGAAGAGTCATTCTACTTAGATCTTGTCTAGGATTCCAACAAAGATTGTAGGAAATGAAGCATAAATTACTGAATACAAGACGCCGCTCCACTCAGTAATTGCAGTTGTCAAAGTGAAACCAGTGAAAAGCGTATACCTACACCATACAATTAATTATACAATATCAGCTACATAGTTAAAGAGTGTTTTTGTATACAACCAGTGTTCATACTAAACATGCATAATTTCCAAATTTCTTTCAATTAACTAAACAGCTTATTTAACATTCATCACTTTTAAATCGTTGTCACCAAATTTCTTGGCTCAAGGTAAAAGTATGTCAAAGTCCAACCCTTTTTTTTCTCACCCGAAACCCTCAGATCAAATGTGGTTGCAACTATTATTTTTGCAACTAGCTTTAATATATTTTTGGCCAAGTTTAAACGAGGAAAATTAGGGAACAATCAGAAGAGGACCAAAAATAGAAAGAGAAATGCAGAATTTCACTACAACAAATAGTTTTAATTTATATATGTACTTTTTTTTAAAAAAAAACCCAAAAAATATATTTATAGTATTACTCTCCTTTCATACTCCCGACATGTTACAATTGAAGACTTAGTCAAATGCAACTTCGATGTTGACTTGAAGTGTGCTTCGGTGGCATATAGTATTCAACAGAGGATTGAGCACAAAAGTCATACACAACACCAGTTGATCTCTTCAAAAGCCACCATGTTCTTTTGTGATGCTTATGTACAAAACATGAAGGCACCTCCTATCTTTGTACCACCGTGGGTTCTGGGTCAACCAGAATTGGCCGATTCATTGCCTAGCACCATTAAACTCAATAATAACCCTCACCTCACCCTCTCACCCTCATCTATTCTATTCCATTTGAAACTCGGCGATCCATAATCTGTAACAAGCTTAGTGTACGTAAGAAATTGGGTTTATTATTGTTCCGACTCAATGTTCCGACTCAATCCAAATATTTTGTCCATATAAATTGTGCAACATCGTAGACCTAACGTTACATGTTAACCCTTTTTTCTTGCAACTCATTTTCTTTCATAATCCTCTTAATTGGTTTTTTTTTTTTTTTAAAAAAAAATTAATTATGTTTCATCCTTGATTATGTGGTTTCAGAGAATGCAAACCAGAGTTTAATCTTGTTGATTTGGGGATAACAGCATCAAATAACAAACTATCCAGGTTGACCTTCTTTTTCCCTTGGAACTCTTCTTTTAATTGTCTCATCAGTTCTTTCCTTATTATTTGATTACATTCAATTATTTTGGGTAAATTACACTCACCTCACATGAGGTTTCTAATAATTACAAGGGCCTCTCATATAGATTCAATAATTACAGAAACCATTCTTCTTTTTGAAACTATTATTAAGATTCCCCACCGTCAATCTTCTGTTAATTTATTTAACAGAATATGATGATGTCATGCTGATGTCACGTATTATGAGTAAACAATTTTAAGATTGCCCTTATATATTCAAATAGTAAATTTCACTCCCCTCCCTGATGTTTTACAAAAAATTAATAAAGACCCATACATCATTTTAATAATGTTAAACAAAATTATTAAATTCTATACAATATTTTAAAAAATTCTAAATTGTTAAGACAATCATATATATAATAGTAGAATAACCAAACATTACATTGTCTTAAAAAAAAAGGGGGCTAATAAATTGATCACCATTAAACCTTATATTAGATTAAATACAATCATTCATTTGAAAAATACGAAGCAAAGTATAAAAGATGTTTTATTTTTTAAAAAGACCACCAATTTTATAAATATTATTTTGAGAAATTAGAGTTTGAATAAAAATTTAAAAATACATATAGGTGTTGGCTGCATATTTTGTACAAGCCAATTACAATTCAACGCGTGGCGAAATAAGGGTAATATAGAAAGACTATTCAGGTCCTCGATCCTGGTCGTACACGTGGCAGTTAGTATTGTTTCTCACGTGATCCGAGTAGCATTGGATCAATAAAGAGGTGCAAGGTGACATGGCTTCAACGGTTACTCGATTCAAAATCAAATATAGGAGGAAAGCCTAATGAAGTGATGGCGAGTGGAACTACTTATAAGGCAAAGATGATCGGCAATCATGGAGGAGCGCTTCGACAGCTTTGAAGTGCGATTCGATGGTCATCCTTGAGAAGTATAAATAACGGAAGACCCGTAAAAAGCCCCAAACTCGAGATCATACAAACCATTTTACTTTACATATTTTTCTTTTCCAGCTTTTACATTTCTGTTCTTTAAATTCTCGCTTTACATTCCTCAGATTTCAAATTCTCCGTGCACTTCATTCATAGGAGTAGTTTCAAGTAGATTGTTGTCAGAACCTCACGAGGTCGAAGTTTGGATCATTGTAAGTTTTCATTCTAATGAAATACTTCAATTGCTCTTCATTTAACTGTTATTTTGCTTAATTTCTCCTAAGTCAAGCCATCAGTAAAAGTCCTCTTCATTGAGGCTGAAAGAACTAAAACATAATTGTCTGATAATTGGTTGGCAATTGAATCAGCCAGCCGATCAACAGCACACACTGAACAAATCAGCAGGTCTATCAACAGCAGAGGAATTATCCACAGATCAATAGGTACCATTGGTTACTAAATCTGAATACAACTAACATTGGCTGAATAGGAAGTGGAGCACAAAACAACTTACATACCCCAACTAGCATTAAAGCTTATAAACTACGGTACAAAACTATAGCAAACACATACTAACTGCAAAAACAGAGGCAAAACTATAGCAAACACCTACTAACTGCAAAAATTGGCAACCCTTATTAACAAGAGTTCTGTTTCTCTATCTTTCTCTTCACTTCTCTTCTTGGTTTATGTATTTATGGAAAGACTTCAAAGGACAATGATATGGGCAGGGCACCACATGGCTTTGTTGAAACATGACTACTACTCATATTGAATCAATTTCATACTCTCCATTAACAATAAGTGAAAAATCCTAATATGACAAGATTTTGAGAACCCAAATTCTAATCCGTCTTTTCTTCGAACACCTTGACTGCATTTCGCAAATCTACCTCATCCACCTAACCAAGTTTCCATGAAAGAATAAAATCAAGTTTCTATGAACAAAGAGAAGTCCTAATATGATAATATTTTGATAACCCAATTTATGATCGGTCTTTTTTACCTCATAAACTTAACCAAATGGTTATTGGGTCATATAGATTTGTAACTCATCTCTGTTTTAGAAGAGATATATATATATATATTCTTAACAATGGTGGTGAATGGTTTTGGGGACTGCGTGACTACACTTTGGGGTCTCCACAAGCATCGTTGCGATCAACAAAATCAACCAAATCAAAACCCAATTCATACAATCAGCAAAATCAAAACCCAATCCACACACACACACACACACATATATATATATACACGCACAAGCAAAATCAATCCAGCCCAAAAATTATACACAAAAACAACATGCGTGTATCAATCAATATAAAAAAATTAGAGAAATAATACTTACAATCTCTTCCCAAGCAAAATCAACTCCCTACAGCTTTGATCCACTTAATCGACCAACTCGTCCAATCGGAGAGAAGAACTTGCCAAATCAAACGCAAAAACTTAAAACAAATTCCAAGTGTTTTCTAGGGTTTTTTTTGTATGCTCGATTTGTGATTTACTTGGAAGAAATACAACGCAAGAAATGGGACGTGCAAGAGATGGAAACTGAATGGCAAAAACCGCGGCAAATTTTGAGCGCCATTTTTTTTTTTTATTAAGGTTTCAATAGCATTCTCTCTTTGCTATAGCCTGTAGAAGTAAGCTCCGCATTAGCTAACTTTTAATAATGGTTTTCAATTGTTATTAAAATATAAAAAATTGTTATAAAAGATTAAATGTTATTATTTAAAATTCTTCTACAGCATTTTATTAAAAAATGTTATGTATATCTTTTATTTTATAACATTTATTAAAAAATGCTATAAACAAATGTTATTAATTCTACTTTTTGTTGTAGTGTATGAACTTAAACTCAGGAATTTAAGTTCAATTACTCACCTAGAAGCTCTAATCTTCCAAATTCTAGCTAGTTCTTGAATTAATCTTCTCAATCTTCAAGCTTTGAGGTAGAATCTTCAAGTTGAATTCTCTCTCTATCTCTCTCTATATAATCGGCTCACTTGCTCTCTCTCTCTCTCTCTCTCTCTATAGTGTGTTTTCAGACCTTTGAGCTCATAATATGAGCTTAAGTGTGTTTAGCCCATACATATATATACTAGGTGATTAGTTTAAACTAATCAAACTCAATTAAGACTAACCAATTGTACTTAATTTAATCAATTTAATCGAATTATTTTGATCGGAATCAATTTTTAATTAAATCTCACCGTAGACTTTAAAAATCATGCTAATCACAATAATACAGTGAATTTCAGTTTCTGTCGCCTCTACGGCCTTCAATTTAAATTCTATAACAGTAAATCAAATAGGTTTTCCTACGGTGAACAGATAGAAATTCAAAAACATATATAATCATATAATTGGCACTCAAAATCATATCAGGCACTATAGACGCACCCGAACGTCCCGGGAAAATCCTGTTTTGTTCATTGGGCTCACTACAGTTCGGACTCAAATGTCACAGTTCTGAATCTAATCTCACAAAGTGCAATGCAAGATTGATAAATCACCAAAGAGTCCAAATTCGGCAAATCGTTTTGAAAAATTGATTTTTTTAGAAAGAAGTGCCAAACATGGACTGTTTTGCCAGATACAGAGTCGCCACCTAAATATTTTTTATTTTGGGAAATTTAGGAAACCCTGACTCCTACCTAAGGCCATGTGTCCGTCATCACCAAAGTTGTCTCGGCTCGGGAACTTGGGTACGAGAGGGAAAGGTTATGCAATGAGCACCCCCGCTCGCCCGATCAAAGATCGGCCACTACTAAACATGATATCTTATTTTTGAAAACACATGTGCTCTTATTCTGGTTATTAACCTAGAATTACTATGTGATACGCACAGCATACAACTATAGACTGGATCACTTAAGTTGGAACAAAGCATTGCATATTCGTTTTGAAAACGGTTTGCTACTCGCAAGTAGGCTAAAATACAGATTTTGCCACCCTCAAGTGGGCTTAGAAAAACATGGTGATTTGCCACTCTCAAGTGGGCTTAAAACTCACAGTCAATGAATTGTCCCAATTCAAGTAACCCAACCTCCATCCACAGACATTTAGGCAGTTATATCACACAAGCAAATAGCCTCATGGCAAGCATGCTATCATAGCGACACTCACACTCATGCAAGATGCTAAAGCATAAACACTTACAGTGTACTACGAGCCAAAAAAGAAGCTAGTTAGTAATTAATGTATGATCCTAGCTATGTCAAGAATGCCTAATGCAACACATGCAGAATGCAATTAAGATAGGCTCGGCTATTTTAAAATGACATATGAGATGTTACAGATAACATAAATTCAACTTGGAATTGAAATACAATGCAGTTAGTATGATGCGCCCAGCCCGGTGCATGCAAGACAGATAAATGGATGCAATCATGCGAGCATAAGGATGCTAATTGAAACATGCCCTAAAATTAACCATCATAAACTGGTAAATAAAAGGGAGAAAGACGTGGGGTTGGAAGACATGCATTACACACATGTACACTTATTACAACAGTTGGCCCTCTCGATGGAGGGTCCAAATAAATAATACAACACCAACTAGCTAATCTAAAATAATCTAATTAAGCTAGTTATTACACAACCAAAATGAATAATAAATTACAGCTAATTATTACACAACTCTAATTAATTAACGAACTAACTAAGTAAGCAATTAAAACTAGCATGAAAACTACATGAATGTGGACTGCCTCAGCTCTGCCTTGAATGATAAAGGATGCATGTCATGCCTTTGTTTGCAATTGATTTCAGAAATTTGCACAAAGCTCCAGAGAGATGAAACTCCACCTCGGGAAACTGTAGGAAGGCTGCCGACCAGCTTATAGGCATGGGAGACCAACTACCGACCACCTTTTGTGGTGGAAACCAAAGAAGGTGGTCGGCCTGCCAGAAAACCTAGTTGGCCAACCAGCTTCTTCTCTTGGATTCTGTTTTTCTGCAACAAAGGGAAAGAGAGAGGCACGACAAGGTATTTGCAACACGTGTGCATGACCGCTCTCCCCGTCATTGCATTAGCTCTAGGGAGTGTAGTTCTCGACCCTCGGGCCACCGGTTGCACATCTCGATGCATGAATACCGATGAGTCGAATTGCACGACTCAATGTGAAATGAATGCACATACAAGCACCTAAAGCCAACAACTCCATCATGGGTAGTTAAGAACGTCGGCGACCGGGAATTAAGGCACGTTTCATCATTTGAAGTATGAAACGTCCCTCGTTTCCCGTGTTTGGTCTAGCACCTATTCCAAACACAATGAAAGCAACATGGCAAACACGCAATATAACTACATGGCATACACAATGCTATAGACAATATGGCATACCCAATGCAATATGATCATGGCATGCTCAATGCAAACAATAATATAACATGCACAACGCATTATGACATGGCATACACGATGCAACAATGGACTTAAACCAAGATGGATAGGCCTCAGCCATGCCCAACTCAGTGGCCATACATGATGAAAACAAGACTCCAAAACTCATGCTAGCATACACAATGCAAGGACCTAAGCCCAAGGGCACAAAATGCAACTCTACAAAAGCATTGAAAGGATGAAAATATGGCATACAATGACACATGTTCCAGCTTTGAAATGACATACAAAATGGCTCCGAATCATGCAAACAACTCACACAATGCATGTTGAAAGGCTCAAGTACCGAAGCTAGTGAAGCATTTTACACTAGAGGCATGCAAGGCGATACTCAAATGACAAAACCAACTCCAAACAGACCTTAAGCAGGCCCAAAATAGCGGCAAAATGAGCCAAGATGGTGGCTTGAAAGGTATAAGAATGAAGCTCAATGCAAAGGCTCATAAATGGGGTATAATGATGCAACTCTCAAATACATTGAAAGAGTGACAAACATGAGAATATGGCCAAGAAATAAACTCTGAAATATCATGCTCAATGATGCTAAAACATGCAAACACCTCAAGTTAAGCATGCAAGGGGATTCAAAACTCAAGGCCAAGCAAGGCTATTACACTACAACCATACATGGCAAGCATCATTCGACCAAGGGACCTCAAAACAGAGCTAAGGCAGCCCAAAATATGAACAAAATCAGTTTGGAGCATGGCCAAAATATGCTAGCATAGAGGGCCAAAACAATATGCATTATAAGCTAGTGAACATGATTTACACTACAAGCATGTGAAACATATGAGAGGCTACCAAACCAGCCAAAAATATAATCATGGCATGCCAAATGATGGCCAAAAATCCACTGAAACATAACCAATACATGCAAGAATGAGGTGTTACTTTGATAGGCTATGCAAGGGATTGTTCTACACATGCAAGAGGCAAACAAAAGGTGACCAAACCAGACATAAACAGAGTCTAGGCAGGTTCTAAAAGTCACTAAAAAGGGCCTGAACCAAGGCTAGAAAGTGTGGAAAAATATGCTCCATTGGAAAGCCAAAAATGCAAGCAAACAAGGCCAAAAGAGAGAGGGTCACCCCTCTCTGATTTTGGCCCCCAAAACCACATGCCAACCACTAAAAATCTGCTGGATTTTAGTAGCTAAAGGGCCAAGCAAAGCTCAATGCAAAAATCTCATGGCATGGCTCAAAACAAGGCTAAATAGAGCATGCAAGAGGGTAGATGACCCCCAACACCAAAAGAGCCTTAAACAAACATGAAAATAACTTAAATATGAACCTTTTTTCAGTTGACAACAAAGCTCAAATAAGCATACAAATGAGGCTAAGAGAAGGATCAAAATAATGCTTAAAAGATGAAAAAGTGATTACCCTTGAAGCTCAGCAAAACCAGCAAACTTTGGGACCAAAAACCAGCTATTTAACTTCTGAAAACAACCTCCAAGAACCTCAAATCAATGGTGGAAGTGTATGGCTATGAGGTGTAATGTAAAAGGGTTAAAAACAATGCACCTTATGAGCCAAAATATAGAGATATAGAGAGATATGTATTGTTTTGCCTTAGAGAAATTTTGAACCTGTGCAAAGGAGATGGAGGGCCTCTCTTATAGAGGTTTGAAGCTAAAGCTTCCTCAAGAAGCTAAAAGCTTGGATGCAAATCCTCTATACACGTGTATGGAGGATGCAATCTGTGCACTCCAGCTGGCACAGCTGGCATCCACAACACTTGTAGAATATGCAAGAAGGCCGCTGACCAGTTAAAGTGGTCAGCCCGCCACTTTTTCTGGTCGACCGACCACTTTTCATGAGAAAGTGGTCGACCAGCTAGTTTTTCTGGTCGGTAGGAAAATTCTACTTTTCAGGTCTAACTTCAAATGGCCATAACTTTTTCATATGGACTCCTTTTCAGGTCATTATTGTGTCCAAATTGAAGCCCCGGAAGCAAGCTTTCCAATGGTGAAAGCCTTGCATCAAAATTCCAACTATGCAAAAAGTTATGCCTGTTTTGGTGAAGCTGCGCAGTTTTAGTCCTACCCGGATTCATGCCGAACTTATCCCAAACTAGTTTTCTTCTCCCCTTTCCTCTTTTCTTCAACTCCAAACCCCTAAAAAAAGTGTTTTGAAAGATTTTCCAAAGATTTCATCTCTCTTTTATTCGTTTCCACTTTGTCCTTACTCGGTTTACCAAAAAGCGCAACATTTAACGAAATGTGAACGTCGGAACATCGTAGGAACTTTATTTTCAAAACATTTTGAAAGAGAGGGTTTCAAGGTCTAAAATTTTTTGATCAAGATTGTTTTGGTCCAAAAGGGGTATGAAGTTAGGATTTGACTCTCTCCTTGCCGAAGAAACTGAACCTTTGCCCTGTATACCTTTCTCCGCAAAGTAAACCATCAATAGTGTCCAAGTCTTAAGGGCGGTTAAAAATGGGGTGTCTACAGGCACATAATCACAATCATAATTAAGATTAATCAACATAACACAGAACAGGGTTATCACAGTTGGATCATCACCTAGGGGCTCAACTAGTACTATTTGGGAACATTTTGAAAAAATATCTATAAATAATCCTGATGGTACAGTTATATTTAAAGCAAAATGTAAATATTGTGTACATTTACTTAATGCTGCATCTACAGGGGATACTAGTCATCTAAAAAGGCATGCTAACAAACATTTACAAAGTCAACAACCTGATATTTGAAGTCAAATGCACTTAAGGGCTTCATCAATTGGTAATTTACAAACATTTTCATACGATCCTATACATGCACAAAATTCTATAGTTGATTATATTATTAAAAAAGAGCAACCTTTTACTACTAGTGAATGTCATGATTTTACCGAAATAATTCACAAAAGTTTTGCACCGCAATATCAAAGTTTTTCAAGAAATACTACTAAAAATAGGATTTTAAGAAAATTTGAGGATGTTAAAAGTGAATTATTTGACATCTTTAAAAAATTGAATAGAAGAGTTTGTTTAACATTTGAACTATGGTCAAATAATGGTTTTAAATATCAATGTATCACTTCATATTTTATTGATAATGATTAGAAATTAAATAAAAGAATTATTTCATTTAAATTAGTTGAACTTCCATACAATGGTCATTCGCTTGGTGTAGAAATAAGAAATGTATTATATAAATATGCTTTACAAAATAAAATATTTACAATTAGTTTAGATGATGCAGCATATTATAATCAAACTGTAGCCCATTTAAAATCAACTTTACAATTACTTGTTCATGGTGATTTATTTCATATTCGTTGTTGTGCCCATATTTTAAACTTGATTGTTAAAAGAGCTATATATGTATACGAGTCTTCTGTACTTGTAATAAAAAATGCAATTGTTACTATTATGTCTCCTGCTAATCGAATTTTGGAATATAGAAAAATTTGTCAACGAAAAAATATGCCATTTAAAAAATTAATTTTATTTATAGATAGTAAGTGGAATTCAACGTATAATATGTTCAAAAGAGCTTATAAACAAACAAGAGCAATAGATTTATTTTTTGCAACAATATCAATAGGACGAATACTGACTCCAACAAAACTTAATTGGCGCCAAGTAGCCTTATATAAAGATTTTTTAAAAGTTTTTTATACTTCAAAAAAATTATTTTCTTATATATATATTCCCACTTCACCATTTGTTTTACATATGCTAGCAGAAATAATTAAAATTTTTGTAAAATATATGTGAATGAATATTATGTAACCATTATTACTTTAATGAAAGCAAAATTTGATAAATATTTTGATCATTTGCCTCATCTTTTATGTTTAACCATAATAATTGATCCTAGGTGTAAAAAAATTAATTTACAAGAATTTTTAGAACGTATTTTCATTGATCAAACATAGTTTTCTCCTATTATGCAAACATGCAACAGATTATTTGAATAATACAGGGTAGTTGCATTTGTAAATACACTTTCCCACACTACACTAGCAGTCTCATCTTGAGGCGAGAGATTAAGTGTTTTTTTAACAATAAAAAGTATAAGAATATCTCAACATACAAGCATAAGTAGTTCTGAACTACAACGTTATTTGGAAAACCCATCAGTGAATGATTCCGATGATTTTGATATTTTGGAATGGTGGAAACAAAATGAAATTATGTGGCCTATGGTTTCACAAATAGCCCGTGATATACTAACTGTTTCTATTTTTATAGTTGCTTCATAAACAACTTTTAGTGTAGGTGGATGGGTGTTGAGTGATTACTACAGCAAGCTTTTATCTCAAACGGTTGAGGTACTGATGATATCTAAAGATTATATACATGCGCTTACGAAAAGGCAAAATTATGTGAAAATAAGCGGATTCAAAATGATTTTGATGACATATCCTCAAGCAACGCAACGAAACGAAAATGTCTATCTCCTCCGATGATTGATTAACAATTTGTTTTTTTATTATTTCATTATTATTATTTTTTTTATTAGATTATTGAGGTGTAGTATAATGCAAATGATTGGTAGGCTAGTAGGTGCCATGTAATAACCCGACCCTCTCAATCCTTCGCAGCATCTGTTCACATTTGTTCTCAATAATTGTATCTCTCCTTCTTCTTCTATCACTGTTGCTACTGCTAATGGTTCTTCTATGCATGTCCACTCTATTGGGTCTATTTCCTCTTCCCATTTGTCTCTTTCTCCTGTATTTTATGTGCCTCACCTCTCACTCAGTCTTATTTCTATTAGTCAATTGTCTGATTCTGGTTTTGATGTTGTTTTCTCTTCTTCTCATTGTGTTGTGCAGGATCGGGTATCCAAGAGGCAGATTGGGATCGGGCGTAGAGTTGGAGAACTATATATCTTGGACAGCTTGCATGTGCCTCCAGATGTGTCTTCTACTGCATTGTCTTTTTTTTGTTTAAACAATAAGTCTTCTTTATTTTATATTTGGCATTCTAGGTTAGGTCATCTGTCGAGTGATCGATTAAGGATGTTAGTTCGGTCTGGACATTTAGGCAGCTTTCCCATTAATGATATTTCTGAGTGTCGTGGTTGTAAACTGGCTAAAATGTCTGCTCTTCCTTTTAATAAAAGTCATTCTATTTCATCTTCTCCTTTTCAATTGGTTCATACTGATGTTTGGGGTCCTTCCCCTATCGTTACTAAGGGTGGTTCGCAATATTATGTGTCTTTTGTGGATGATTACAGTCGGTTTACCTGGGTTTATTTGATGACTCGCAAATCTGATTTTTACAAAATATATTCTGATTTTCACTCCATGATTCGCACTCAGTTTTCCACCACCATTAAAGTTCTCCGTTCTGATTTAGGGGGTGAGTATTACTTATCTGAGTTTAAGGAGTTTTTAGCTACTCATGGTACTATTCATCAGTCTTCTTGTTCCGACACTCCTGCCCAAAATGGTCGAGCTGAGCGCAAACATCGCCATCTCCTTGATACCGCTCGCTCTTTGTTGCTCT
This sequence comes from Camellia lanceoleosa, assembly GCA_025200525.1. NCBI lineage: Eukaryota > Viridiplantae > Streptophyta > Magnoliopsida > Ericales > Theaceae > Camellia > Camellia lanceoleosa. The sequence goes on along the minus strand of CM045760.1, from coordinate 110,916,144 downwards.
CATCTTTTGTCCCTTCTGTTTTTTGGGGAGAAGCTGTGCTCACTGCTGCATATCTTCTCAATCGAATGCCTACTCCTCTTCTCTCAGGCTCATCTCCGTATGAGCATCTTTTTGGTGTTACTCCCAATTATTCTCTTCTTCGTATCTTCGGTTCTGCATGCTTTGTTCTCCTTCCCAAACGGGAGCGTTCTAAGCTTAGTTCTCGTTGTGTCTTATGTGTATTTTTAGGGTATGGCATTAATCAGAAAGGTTATCGGTGCTATGATCCTGCCACCAAAAAGTTATATGTGTCTAGACATGTCACTTTTTTAGAAAAATTACCCTACTACACTATACCTTCCACCCCTGTCCCTATTACCAAGGATGAATTGGTTCACATTGACCCATTTCCTCCTGATGTTTCTCCCAATGAGTTTGTTTCTGATCTTGAGGTCTCTACTTTGCCTCTTACTAGCCCTTCTACTCTCTCGCCAGCTACTTCCTCTCCAGCTCCCGCTTCCTCTGTTCCTCTTCTTGTTTATCAGCGCCGCAAAGCACTTCCGAGCTCGCCTATCTCTAGCTCTACTGTCCCTCCCGCTGTTTCTTTGGATCCCGCTCCTCCTGCACATCGCTTTCCCAAGCGAGACCGTCATCCTCCGAACTGGTATGGTTTTGGTACTACATGTTTTTCTCTTTCCTATCAGTCTTTTCTTTCTTGTCTTCATACTTATTTTGAGCCCAGGTCCTACAAGGAAGCTTGTCATGATCCCAATTGGATTGCTGCCATGAATGACGAGTTAACTGCTTTGGCTAACACTCAGACTTGGGATTTGGTTCCATTACCTGCTGACAAAAATATTATAGGGTGTAAATGGGTATATAAGGTCAAAACTCTTTCTGATGGTTCTTTGGAAAGGTATAAAGCTCGTTTGGTTGCCCAGGGCTTTTCTCAGGAGTATGGGATTGATTATGATGAGACTTTTGCCCCCGTTGCCAAAATGACTACTGTTCGCACTCTTATCTCTGTTGCTGCTGCCTATCACTGGCCTTTGTTTCAACTAGATGTCAAAAATGCTTTTCTGAATGGGCATCTTGTTGAAGAAGTGTATATGCGGCCTCCACCGGGTCTCTCTCATCCTCCTGGTGTTGTTTGTCGTCTTCGTCGTGCTCTATATGGTCTTAAGCAGTCTCCTCGTGCTTGGTATGAGCGCTTTCACACTGTTGCACTTCAGCTTGGTTTTCGTCCTAGTCATCATGATTGTGCTCTCTTTGTTCGGCGCACTTCTGTTGGCCTTGTTCTCCTTCTCTTATATGTGGATGATATGATTATCACTGGCTCTGATTCTAATACTATTGAAGAGGTTAAGCATCAGTTGTTTCAGGAGTTCGAGATGAAGGATTTGGGATCTCTTCGGTATTTTCTTGGTATTGAGGTTGCTACTTCTCCTAGTGGGTATCTTCTCTCTCAGACTAAATATGCCCGTGATATTCTTTCTCGTGCTAATCTCACTGATGACAAAATTGTCGATACTCCTCTTGAGTTGCATGCTAAGTTTTCAGCTTCTGATGGAGTTCCTCTTGAGGATCCCACTGTGTATCGCGAGTTGGTTGGGTGCCTTGTTTATCTCACCGTTACTCGTCCGGATATCTCCTATGCTGTGCATATTCTTAGTCAGTTTGTTTCTGCTCCTCGTTCTACCCACTGGGTTGCCTTACTCCGTACTCTACGCTACCTTCGAGGCACTTTGTTGCAATGTTTGCTATTATCTTCCTCTTCGGACTTAACTCTTCGTGCATATGCTGATGCTGATTGGGCAGGTGACATCTCTGATCGCAAATCCACTTCTGGTCTTTGTGTTTTCCTCGGTGATTCTCTCATCTCCTGGAAGAGTAAGAAACAATCTGTTGTTGCTCGTTCCACCGCTGAGGCTGAGTATCGTGCCATGGCTCATGCTACTTCTGAGATCGTTTGGCTTCGGTGGCTTCTTTCTGATATGGGTGTCACTTTGTCTGATCCGACTCCCTTGTATTGTGATAATCAGAGCGCTGTCCAGATTGCCCATAATTCAGTCTTCCATGAGCGGACCAAGCATGTTGAAATCGATTGTCACTTTGTTCGACAGCATCTTCAGGCTGGCACTCTTACTCTCCCTTTTGTTCCATCCTCTCTTCAGTTAGCCGATTTTTTTACGAAGACTCACACTGTGGCTCGTTTTCATTTTCTTCTTGGCAAACTTTCGATGCTTTCTGCGCTTACATCCTCAGTTTGAGGGGGGGTGTGAATTGTAAATTGTATTGTATTGAAGGATAGTTTAGTCTTTTAGGTGGTTAGGGTTTTATCTCTTTTGCTTGCTTATATATTTGTACTCAATGTATTGAAGGATAGTTTAGTCTTTTAGGTGGTTAGGGTTTTATCTCTTTTGCTTGCTTATATATTTGTACTCAATATTGATTCATCTTCAATATATGAAGCATATATTCAATGTTTATAGTAACACTCATAAATATTGAATTTTAACAACGACATAATCCTAGGTGGTGTCACTAACCAATAAAAATATGATTGAATATGTCATCCCTTATACCCAATATTTACTCTACACTGTAATATTCTCTCCCTCTTTTTTGTTTTCTGTGGATTCTCTAATCTTATTTTTGAACAAGACATTGTACCCTAGAACTATGTATGGTGTGCATATTGATTAGGTGTGAGGTTTGTTTGATCAGTGATAATTTTTTCTCGTTATTATGCATCACAAATTTTTGTAAAATTGCAATTAGTTTTATGTTCCCGAAAAGATTTCTTTGCTTACATTTAATACCCATGTTTTGGAGTGTCTCAGTAAAGAATACAATAGAAAGAACTTCGAACCGCTATTGGACCTTAGTGGTAGCAAACCACTTGTATTGGTTAGGGATCACAAACCCACCTTTGTTTTGTAGATCTTTGTAAAATTTGTATATAATAAACTCTTTAAAAAAAATTCTTGGTGCTTTGACCAATTTACTTTCTAGAAAAATTTATTTTGAGCTAAGCTTCAAAGAACCCACACAGTGGCCCTGGCTAAGGGTTTGACCATAGGAAGTAAAAGTCCCATATTTGACTCTCATGGGGCGCATAACACTCAACTTAACTGTATGGTTTGTGGGTCATTGTATGTATCAGGAGTTTATTGATAAGGCCAAACTGAAAGTGAGATCCATGGATATTAAATTGACTCTCTTCAGAAAAAGCTTTATGAGTTTTTCCAAGTGCTTCTCAACTGGGGACACAACCCTACACAGAAGTGCAAGTCTTTTGTGTTCAGTTTTTGGTTTCTTTTTTTATTTTTCAGCTTATATCATGCTTCTTACATTTTTCTTCTATCAAACTGAAATAAAAAATTAGTTTGAGAGGAGGTTCCTAACAGAAAGGCCATAGTGCATGCAGCAACTAACATTCAAAGATATCAATAACAAATGTTAAGAATGCTGGCAATGCAAACTAACACAAAATTACTCTATGATGCAATTGTCGTGTGCAACTAAGGCACACAAGCAAGAAGGGTGAGCACAAATTCAAAGTCCATCATGCTATGAGATTCAATGATGTAGCATTCATTTTCCATGGGCAACAGAAGCATACAAGCAAGGAAGGCAAGTACATGTGCACAAATATAAATAGATATATTCAATATGTAAACAAAAAATTAGCAAAGAGATCTTACCAGTAACCAGGTAATCCGGGTATAGCATCAATAACGAGGACACAAATAAAGGTTGCAACTATAGATCCGCAAACGGCTGCATGAGTAATCCAAGTCCACCGAATCACATCCATGGCCAAGTGTATATTAACCAGAATCACCACTGCAAGTGTCCAAAGATCTCCTAAGCTCGAACCATCAAATGGTGCTGTGCCAGTACACAAAGAGGGGGAGAAAAAAGGCAGCTACAGTTTGCCACATAGTGTCCACCATTGTTATCCAAAATAGTTTTGCATTATAGTTTTCCCCTCTCTGTCCAGCCCCAAAAAGCTAGGGATACCTTAGAAGAGTCATTCTACTTAGATCTTGTCTAGGATTCCAACAAAGATTGTAGGAAATGAAGCATAAATTACTGAATACAAGACGCCGCTCCACTCAGTAATTGCAGTTGTCAAAGTGAAACCAGTGAAAAGCGTATACCTACACCATACAATTAATTATACAATATCAGCTACATAGTTAAAGAGTGTTTTTGTATACAACCAGTGTTCATACTAAACATGCATAATTTCCAGCCTCTTTCAATTAACTAAACAGTTATTTAACATTCATCACTTTTAAATACTGGTTGTCAGCCAAATTTCTTGGCTCAAGGTAAAAGTATGTCAAAGTCCAACCCTTTTTTTTTCTCACCCAGAAACCCCTGTATCAAATGTGGTTGCAACTATTATTTTTGCAACTAGCTTTAATATATTTTTGGCCAAGTTTAAACGAGGAAAATTAGGGAACAATCAGAAGAGGACCAAAAATAGAAAGAGAAATGCAGAATTTCACTACAACAAATAGTTTTAATTTATATATGTACTTTTTTTTTAAAAAAGAAAAACCCAAAAAATATATTTATAGTATTACTCTCCTTTCATACTCCCGACATGTTACAATTGAAGACTTAGTCAAATGCAACTTCGATGTTGACTTGAAGTGTGCTTCGGTGGCATATAGTATTCAACAGAGGATTGAGCACAAAAGTCATACACAACACCAGTTGATCTCTCTTCAAAAGCCAGCCATGTTCTTTTGTGATGCTTGCGGTACAAAACATGAAGGCACCTCCTATCTTTGTACCACCTGTGGGTTCTGGGTCAACCAGAATTGTGCTGATTCATTGCCTAGCACCATTAAACTCAATAATAACCCTCACCCTCACCCTCTCACCCTCATCTATTCTATTCCATTTGAAACTCGGCCGATCCACGCAATCTGTAACAAGCGAGTGTACAGAAGAAATTGGGTTTATTATTGTTCCGACTCTGAATGTTCCGACTCTGAATCCAAATATTTTGTCCATATAAATTGTGCAACATCAGAGACTGAACGTTACATGTTAACCCTTTTTTCTTGCAACTCATTTTCTTTCATAATCCTCTTAATTGGTTTTTTTTTTTTAAAAAAAAAAAATTAATTATGTTTCATCCTTGATTATGTGGTTTCAGAGAATGCAAACCAGAGTTTAATCTTGTTGATTTGGGGATAACAGCATCAAATAACAAACTATCCAGGTTGACCTTCTTTTTCCCTTGGAACTCTTCTTTTAATTGTCTCATCAGTTCTTTCCTTATTATTTGATTACATTCAATTATTTTGGGTAAATTACACTCACCTCACATGAGGTTTCTAATAATTACAAGGGCCTCTCATATAGATTCAATAATTACAGAAACCATTCTTCTTTTTGAAACTATTATTAAGATTCCCCATCAATCTTCATTAATTTATTTAATGTAATATGATGATGTCATCTTGATGTCACGTATTATGAGTAAACAATTTTAAGATTGCCCTTATATATTCAAATAGTAAATTTCACTCCTCACGATGTTTTACAAAAATTAATAAAGACCCATACATCATTTTAATAATGTTAAACAAAATTATTAAATTCTATACAATATTTTAAAAAATTCTAAATTGTTAAGACAATCATATATATAATAGTAGAATAACCAAACATTACATTGTCTTAAAAAAAAAGGGGGCTAATAAATTGATCACCATTAAACCTTATATTAGATTAAATACAATCATTCATTTGAAAAATACGAAGCAAAGTATAAAAGATGTTTTATTTTTTAAAAAGACCACCAATTTTATAAATATTATTTTGAGAAATTAGAGTTTGAATAAAAATTTAAAAATACATATAGGTGTTGGCTGCATATTTTGTACAAGCCAATTACAATTCAACGCGTGGCGAAATAAGGGTAATATAGAAAGACTATTCAGGTCCTCGATCCTGGTCGTACACGTGGCAGTTAGTATTGTTTCTCACGTGATCTGAGTAGCATTGGATCAATAAAGAGGTGCAAGGTGACATGGCTTCAACGGTTACTCAGATTCAAAATCAAATATAGGAGGAAAGCCTAACTGCAAGTGATGGCGTAGTGGAACTACTTATAAGGCAGCATGATCAGCAATCATGGAGGAGCAGTTCGACAGTTTGAAGTGCAGTTCGATGGTCATCCTTGAGAAGTATAAATAACGGGGAAGACCCCAGAAAAAGCCCCAAACTCAGATCATACAAACCAGTCTTACTTTACATATTTTCTTTTCCAGTTTTACATTTCCTGTTCTTTAAATTCCTGCTCTTTACATTCCTCAGACTTCAAATTCACCTTGCACTTCATTCATAGGAGTAGTTTCAAGTAGATTGTTGCTGTAAACCTCTACGAGGCTGAGTTTGGATCATTGTAAGTTTTCATTCTAATGAAATACTTCAATTGCTCTTCATTTAACTGTTATTTTGCTTAATTTCTCCTAAGTCAAGCCATCAGTAAAAGTCCTCTTCATTGAGGCTGAAAGAACTAAAACATAATTGTCTGATAATTGGTTGGCAATTAACATTTCTGTAAGGACTGATTGATCCTTGCTGGCACGCTCGCATTTACAAAAATACCCTTCGAAAGCCAAAAAGCCAACATATATTTTTGGCACGCCCAGTGGGACAAATTGAAATGGCTAGACGAAGAAGACAAGGAGAAAATGAACGCTTGAAAGAAGGCGTAGAAGGAGAGGTAGAAATACCTAATCCAGAGGATAATGTGGTAACACATCCTGTGGAAACTCTCATATTATCAGAACCTATGGTTAAACAGACCAGTACTTCAGGAGAAGAACCACATGTTCATAGTATTGGACGAAACCAAGGAATTGGACCATCCACTGTTCCATCTACTCATCCAACATGGGATGGCCTAGTAGATGCCATGGGACAGCAATTAATGAACACAATGGAAAGGTGGACAACATCCTTTTTGGATCGAATGAATAACCACCAGCCAACAAACACAAGACACATCAAGGAAGTTTTAAATGTCCCTCAACAAAGATTGGCTAGAGATAAATAGCCTATGCAAGTTAATGGACATTCTAATGGTCAAACTAGTAATCAGAACTATGAAAGACCATCACCTCAGTCTTGGTATGAACCCATTTCGAGGCCTATAGCAGGTCAAAATGCCTCAGTACCCAACAATGACGCCATACAAATTGGTGGATCTGGCCCAGTACAAGAAACTGGCATAAGAATGGTCACAAATCCCATGTTCGAAGCCATACCTAGTACAAGGGGGTTTACTAATCCCTTATTCAAATTTATACCCAGGGGTTGGAAGGTTGGCCTGCAAATGGAAGGGACACAACACCTGGTCCAGCACCTTTCGCAGGACAGGCTCAAAGGGGTTACCCACACCCCCAACAGCAACCTGCACCACAGGGACAACCAGTCCCAAATGTACCACCTTATGGACCAAGAGGACCACAAGCACAAGTTTGTCACCAAATCCTGTGTTTGTCCCTCTAGTAGTGGTTCAGCAGGCACAAAATATGGTCCCTAGGGACCAAATTGCTGATATTGTTAAGGAGATTTGTGGACCGATGGCTCGGGGGGTCCAGACTCCTGTATACAAAAAACCATACCCAGAATGGGTAGATAAGGTACATGAATACCCAAGGGGGTTTAGGATACCAGATTTTACCATGTTCTATGGGAGTGGAAACCAATCAACAGTAGAGCATATTGCTAGGTTTGCTGCTCAATGCGGTGAATTTACTAATCATGACTATATGAAACTAAGATTATTCCCAAATTCTCTAACTGGGGGAGCATTTGTATGGTACATCAACCTTACACCTGGCTCCATTCAAACTTGGCAACAAATGGAAGAGGCATTTCATGCCCAATTCTTCCAATGGGAACCAGAGGTTTCCATGGCAGACTTAGCAAGATTGAGTCAAAGGCCTGAAGAAAAGGCTACTTAGTTTATTGCTAGATTTAAAAGGGTTCGAAATAAATGTAGAGTCATCCTGCTAGAGCCAGAATTCGTAAGATTGGCTCAAAATGGCTTAGAGTTCAGGCTTCGAAAGAAGTTTGACTCAACTGAATTCAGAGATTTGGTGGAACTAACCTATAAGGTGTCTAGGTATGAAACATTACTAGAGGAGGAACAAGATCGAAATAATGCATCGTATAAGACATATTATAGAGATCCTAATTATGAGATCGATGCAGCAGAGATTGTGGGCAAAGAACCTGTGATCTGTGAGGCATTAATTCATAAGGATACAACAATTGACCAGCAGTTTAAAAAGAAAGACCTTCACAGAAAGTACTCTTTTAATTTAACAAAGGCAGATGACATTTTTGATCATTTGCTTGCGGCCAACTTCCTTAAGTTACTTAAAGGAGTAAAATTGCCATCCCCAGATGAACTTAAGGGAAAAGTACATTGTAAATGGCATAACTCTTGGTCTCACTCGATTAAAAACTGCATTGTTTTTCGAGACAAGATCCAAGAACAAATTCGGAAAGAAAGTTTGAAATTCCCAGCCAAAGCAGAAAAGGCCATAGGGATCGACAGTAATCCATTTTCAGAAGTTGGAGAGGTGGCAGCCAATGTTATTGTGTCAGACTTCCAGAACTTGTCCTTGACAAAATTGGAAGAAGTCAATGTGCAGATGCATGTTGCTAACCAGACAACCATTAAAAAGGACACGAAATCGCGGTTATTGGACAAGGTTTCTCACACGGAGAACACTCGATGAAGAATCCGGATGATGATTCCTTAGAGGCGATAATGCAAAGGATGTGTCCCAGGTGCAGACTGAGTTATAAATGGTTGAAGGGGCTTTCAATTGATGGGAAGTAATACTACAGGGATGTGCAGAGACGTCCTAAACCAACCAATGCTTATAACAAAAGGCCGTATCCGGCTAATGTTAGGCAGCAGCCATTGGTAGTTGAACCAGCAATCGATAGAATGCATGCTAAAGGCAAGAGGCCCTTGTATGAGTCCAGGCCACCTAACTACTACAGAATGGAGAGCAGTCATTCTGAAAAAAGACTGGAGAAGAGTTCAGGTTATGGGATCAAAGCCAGAGATTGGCCTCCTAGACCAACCTCACGCAGGACAGAAAGTGGCCACCTTCATCGAAGGCTTGAATCAGGCTCGAAACATGAGGTCAGGACCAAGCAAGTGCCTTCACAGCCAGCTTCGAAGGTAGAAAGAAGCAGTTCAACATCTGAGTCAGTAAGTTCGTGGGTACCTGGAGTTCTAGATTGGTTTGTGATGCAAAACAAACCTAGGGAAGTGCCCACTCAGAGAGATGTTGGAAACCAAGGATGGTTAAACCTCCTTTGGTGGCTCCGAACAATTGGGTATTGCTTAAACACCCAAAGACGAAGGAACCAGATATGGTCCCAGTCATTTCGAGATCACAAAGGAGAAAGATTCAGCACAGGTACACTCAGTACCAGAAAGATATGAAAGAAAATGGAGAGAGCTCTTCATTGGTCTAGACAAAAGGAAAGAAGACTCCAAAGTCAAACCATACTCCAAAGACAACTCTACAAAGCAAGGTGGGCTGCAACAGGGAACAGTTGGCCAAGGTTCATTCTGAACTAAAAGCCAGAGAGGAATCTAGCTTGGCAGGATTGGAGAAAGCTCTGATGGATAATGATAGCGACACAGAAGAAGAAATTGGCATAAGCCAAAAGAAAGAAATGGTGGAGGAAGAAATGTTCGAAGCCTTCATGGCCGAGCAAACATTTTTGGTTAAAAAACCAGTTGAGAAAGATCTTTCGAAGGAATCAGTTAACAATGAAGTACCAGAGTGCAGCATGGAGGATGCTGCTGAAGTAACTGAACAAGGTGGCCAAGAGGGGAAACATGTACAGCCAGCCATCCAATTTGGCTCATTTCCTCCAGTATCAGTCAATATGGTACACATACTGCCTCATGAGTTCCAAGCTGGAGATAAGGACCAAGATGGCCAAGAAATTGATCCTATTCCTGTCTCTAGTGAAGACTCACAAGTGAGTATGGTACAAGATGATTCTGGAATGGCTACCCCAATGGAAATTGAATATGAGAGTGAAGAAGAGATGAGCATTAACCTCTCATATCCTTTTGAGTATCCCTCGAATTCTATGACACAACATGTCAAGCCTTTGTGCATCAAGGCTTTCTTCGATGGGATACAATTGAACCGAGTCCTGATAGATAATGGGGTAGCAGTGAATTTACTACCGAAATCTTCTTTGAAGAAAATAGGGAAAAAGAATCCTAGGTTAATCCCAACCAGCACAACCATCGCTGGCTTTGCTGGAGACAAACAGATGGCTCAGGGAATTCTACCCATCAACCTGAGTGTGGGAACTAGGAATGCATACTTGGCGTTCTTAAATGTCGGCAGTAATGCTAAATACAATGCTTTACTTGGGAGAGATTGGATTCACACTAACAAATGTGTGCCTTCCTCTTTGCATCAGAAAATTATGATGGCCTTAGGCAATAGAGAGACAGAGGAAATTGATGCAGATCCTCAACCTTTCATAGCCTGTGCAGACTTCGCAAAGGCCAAACTGTATATTGAGAGAGTCACACCACTTAATATACTAAGAAAACCTGATGGCTCAGCCGAAGTGACAGCTGATGAGGAAGTGACACACCTGAAGCACTTAGTCCAGGAGAGTGCTGATGAGGAGGTTGTCGTTAAGGATGACAATGATGCCTGGTTGTAGGCAAAGAAATGAAACACAAGAAGCCAAGTCTTTAGCTCTAATTAAATTCTCAACATTGGATGTAAAATCAATAGTCCAGAAATTACAGGAGCAAGAGAGAGAAGCCATGATAATTGGCTGCAAGCAGAAGCAGCAACAGGCCAAAGTTTTGACCCTTGATAAATACTGTGCATTGGACATTGAAGCAAAAGTCCAGGAGATACAGGAAGAGGAAGCCTTGTGGACAGACTTTGTCTATGAGGAGGAGGGCAAAGATGTTGAATTAAAGAACCTGGGAGCAGAACAAAGCAGGGAGATTGCTTCGAAATAGAAGAAATCAAAGAAGAAGCTTCAGTAAGTTCTCAGACACAAGACCCCTTAGAAGAAGTAAATTTAGGGGAAGATTCTATACAGCAACCCACCTACATAAGTGCTTGTTTGAATGTTCTGGACAGGGACCAGTTGTTGGTTGTTCTAAAGAAATATAAAGATTGTTTTGCATGGTCTTATAATGAACTACCAGGATTGGATAGGTCATTAGTGGAACATAGGTTCCCTATGAAACTTAACTTCAAGCCATACAAGCAAAAACCAAGAAGAATGAGTCTAGAAGTAATTCAGAAAGTCAAGGAAGAGATTCTTAGACTACTCAAAGCAGGCTTTATTAGGATAGTTAGGTATGTGGAATGGCTATCTAATATTGTGCCTGTGGTTAAGAAGAACGGTAAAATGAGGGTATGCATTGGTTTCAGAAACTTGAATTTAGCAACTCCAAAAGATGAGTACCCCATGCCTATAGTGGATCTGTTGGTAGACAATTCAGCAGGGCATCAAGTTTTATCAATGATGGATGGCCATTCTGGTTATAACCAGATCTGCATTGCAGAGGAAGATGTCCACAAGACAGCATTCAGATGTCCTGGAAATATTGGCACCTTCGAATGGGTTAAAATGCCATTTGGCCTGAAGAATGCTGGAGCTACATATCAAAGGGCTATGAACACTATCTTTCATGACCTCATTGGAGGATATTTAGAGTGTTATATTGATGACATTGTAGTTAAATCCCAATCCATGGAGGAGCATCTGTTTCACTTAGAAGCAGCCTTTGAAAGAATGAAAAAGTTCAAATTGAAGCTCAATCCTCTTAAGTGTGCTTTTGGCGTATCATCTGGAAACTTCTTGGGCTATGTGGTACACAAGAAAGGAATACAGATTGACCAAAATAAAGGTAAAGCCATCATTGAAGCCAAACCTCCATCAAGTAAGAACGAATTACAAAAGTTCCTTGGACAGGTTAATTTTCTTCGAAGATTCATTTCTAACACTGCAGGGAAAACTAAAGTTTTTTCTTCCTTATTAAGGCTGAAAGATGAAGAAAAATTTGTGTGGACAGCAGAGCATCAAATTGCTTTCGAAGGTATCAAAGCCTACTTGGCCAACCCTCCAGTGCTGATGCCACCAAAGGGTGACAAGCCCTTGAAGTTGTACATAGCTACAACAGAAGATTCATTGGGAGCTTTCTTGGCCCAAGATAATGAAGAAGGCAAGGAGCAAGCTGTTTATTACCTTAGTAGGTTTTTAAATTCTTGTGAATATAAATATTCAGCTGTTGAAAAGCTGTGTCTTGCTTTGTATTTTACTGCAATGAAATTAAGATACTATCTTTTACCTACAATTGTCTTGGTAATTGCAACCACAAATTTGGTTAAGTACATGTTATCTAGACCTATGTTGAGGGGAAGAATTGGCAAGTGGATATTAGCCTTATCAGAATTTCATCTAGAATATGTCCCTCAAAGGACAGTAAAAGGGCAAGTTTTAGCCAATTTTCTAGCAGACCATCCATCTCAAACAAAGAGCCAAGAGATAATGGAACTTAGTATGGCTAGTGTTGAGCCATGACAAATGTGGTTTGATGGGTCGAAAGCCAATGGCTTAACTGGAATAGGCATTGTGATTAGGTCTCCACAAGGGGTAGAGACTACACATGGTTTCAGAGTGGATGAAACTACTTGTTCTAATAACCAAGCTGAATATAAAGCCTTAATAGTGGGACTAGAAATTCTTATTGGATTACAAGTTCATGCAGTTGACATATTTGGAGATTCTCAATTGGTGGTTAACCAAGTGAAAGGGATTTTCAAGTGTCAAAGCATAAGCATTTTACCATACTATGTTGTTGCATTACATCTGCTTTCTTAATTTCAAGTAGCAAATGTAACTCATGTTCCAAGATTCTTGAATAATAGAGCTAATGATGTGGCTCAGAAAGCTTCGAACTTCAAGAGAAGGGATAATGCCCAAAGGAACATAAGCCAAACAACATATCAGAAATTGAGACCACCTTTGAATAAAAAGAATGTGGTCTTGGAAGTCAATCATAATGACTTACAAGAACAAGATTGGAGGCATCCAATAATGCAGTACTTGGCTGGTCCATCTTCGAAGGCCAGCAGGAAAATTAAATTGTAGTCTATGCAATATATTATTATATGATAATGCTCTCTACAAAAGGGGGGGAGATGGCTTATTGCTGGAATGTTTAGGCCCAAAAGAAGCATTAGCAGCTATGGCTGAGGTTCATGAAGGCATCTGTAGTGCTCATCAGCCTGGTGTGAAGATGAGATGATTGCTTTGAAGGCATTCTTACTATTGGCCAACTATCCTTAAAGACTGTATAGAGTATGCAAAGGGTTGCTAGGCATGCCAAAAGCATGGCACAATAAGGCATGTGTCCATAACTGACCTACATACAGTAGTGAAGCCTTGGCCATTCAGAGGATGGGCCATGGATATGATGGGGAAAATACACCCACCTTCTTTGAAGCATCATTGTTTCATTCTAGTGGCCACTGATTACTTCACTAAGTGGGTCGAAGCTAAGCCATACAAGGCTGTAGACCAGACTGAGGTTATTGGATTTATTAAAGATCTAATCCATAGATTTGGCAGCCCACAAACTATAACTGTGGATAATGGGACTGTGTTTGATGGGAAGATGGTGAAGTCTTTTGTGGCAGAATTTGGAATTAGTCTCGTTATTCCACCCCATATTATGCACAAGCCAATGGTCAAGCTGAATCATCCAATAAGTCCTTGAAGAAAGGAATACAAAAGGTTGTAGAAGACAATCCTAGAAATTAGCATAACTTATTGTTGGATGTATTGTGGGCTTATAGAACTTCCCCAAGGTCAAGCACAAGAGTTACTCCTTATGCCTTAGTATATGGGCATGATGTAGTGTTACCTGTGGAAATTAATATTAAATCTTTGAGGGTAAGATGCCAAGACCAGCTAAATCCTGAGCAATACCATCAGAGTATGTGCTTGGAATTAGAAGGCATAGATGAAGCCAGAATTCTGGCTTTAAACAGCATTCTCTTGCAAAAGAAGAAAGCAGCCAAAAATTACAATAAGAAAGTCAAATACATTGGCTTTGATGAAGGTGATTTGGTATGGAAGACAATACTCCCAATAGGAATTAAAAGCCATAAGTTTGGTAAATGGTCACCTAATTGGGAAGGACCATATCAAATTCATAGAGTCCTGCCTTTTGGGGCATACCATTTGAGAAATTTGAATGGGTACATACATCCCAAAAAGATCAATGGCAGATATTTGAAGCCTTATTTTCCAACTATTTGGGAAACACAAGGAGTAGAATAAATGTCAGGCAAAAGAACACAAAAGTACTCAAATGATAAATCAGAATTTGTTTTTCTTCATAAAGAGTTAAATACATTCTGCCATAAATTGGCCCAAAAATCATTACAATGCCTTAATTGTTCTTTTACAACAGACTTCCTATTCTTAAATGAGGGAACCAATTGAATGGCTGTAGTCATTTCTTGCTTTCGATCGGCTAATTCTTGGTTGGTAATCTGCAGTTTGGTATCAGTTCGGACTAAGGCCTGGTTCACTGCAGATAACTCCTCTTCAAGTTAAGCTTTCCTCTCTAGCAGCTAAACTTGAAACTGAGAGGCAGAGGAGTGTTGTTCCTTGAGCTCTGAGACTTCAGTATGTACTTGGGAAACAAAACTCTGGTCTCTAGCCAATTTCTCCTCCGTAGTTTTGGCAGCATAGCAGATGTTAATGTAGAAGTCGATAGTAGCTGCTACCTGGGATAAGTGACTTGAGACATCCGTGCTTGACTGTTCAGCAACTTTGCAGCACTGGAGGAATCCATCTTTTATTATAGGCCTTTGCAAAGCCTCGAAAAGGAGATTAACAGTTCCAGGCAAGCGTCTAAGCCCATCAGAGGTGCAAAAGGCTTGCTGCTGGAGGAAGGAGAGCTTTCAAGAATTTGTAGCAAGGAGTCGGCCAAAACTAATGGCTCAGCTTCAAAATTGGTTATTGGAGAGGTAGAGAGTACATCGAAGAGACTGGTCAGCCTGGCTTCGAAGATGTCTACCTCATTCGTAGACATGAAGGGTGCAGAGAGAGTTGTGGTGGAAGGTATAAAGGACTGCATAGGGATAGGAGAAATGGATGGAGCATCTTTGGCAGTCTCTGTGGTCTTAGCCACCAATGAATCAAGTGAAGAGGGGCTGGAAGTATGCAAAGGTAATGAGCTATGAGTTGGAGAACTACCAGCACCCTCAATTGGGGGATCAGATACCTTCGAAGAAGAGGTAATGATTGAAATTTCCTTAGAATGAGAAGGAAGAGCAGGGCCCGAATGAGAAGTAAATTGAGACAGGTCAAAGGTCAGATAGGGAAGATATGGAGTCAGACCAAAAGAAAGAGTTACAGGAATACTAGAACTCAAAGAAGGTATATCAAATGTAGGCCTGGGAAGTGGGAGCATTATCTGAATGGCTTTCACATTCTACATCTGATCAACTTCAACTGAAATTGAGGGAGTCCTCATTGGAAGTATAGCCTCAGTAGTTGTTGCTGCAAAAAGGAAGAAACGTAATGTCAAGCTTCAATGTCAAAATTTGATAAGGAAAACAGTAGAAGCATGAAAGAAATTACTTATTTCAGAAATGTTGGCAGTGATGGGAGAGCTACGAAGGGAGTAATGTTTGGCAGTTTGTTGCCTTCTTATAGTTTCCCTTTGTAATGCATCAGCGGCAACAGCTTCATCTCTCAGAAATTGTTGTTGCCGTCTCTTCTCAACCCTCTCGAAGACAACTATGGCCTTAGAATGTTCTTGTTCTACTGCCTTGGCAGCTGTCTCATGGATGGTATCTTCAACCAATTTAGTAGCAGAGGCAGTCACTTTCTTTCTCTTTTCTATTGCCTCGGCAATTGTTTCGGAATCGGAGTCTTCTGTGAAATCAGAAGGAGAGACAGTCATCTTTCTTTTTTTTCTTCTCTATATTGGTTTTGTCTGCTCCTTCACAATTTCCTTCTCAACTTCTTCAATCTGGGATCTAGATTCTGTAGAGATGAGCTCCTCTTCTACCTCTCTGGCAGTTGTCTCATCTTGGACTAAGTCAGAAGTAGGGATGATCACTCTTTTCTTTCTTATTAAGGGCGACTCATGCTCTTGATCTGTTTCTTCTTCTTTTTCTTCTTGCACCTCAGCTATTTTCTTTTCAAGATCAAGCAGTCTCCTTTTCTTTTGTTGCGGGCTACCTTCACAAAAGAAGAACTAAGGATAAGACTACAACCATTATAGAGAAAGCCAAAGGAAAAGAAACAAAAGTGTATACCTTTCTTCGAAATAGCCCGAGTGACTCTAGGAGGAGTTGAGGCAGCAGGAGTGGATGCAGGCACTGCAACTGAAACAGTGGAAGAAGTAACAGTTCCAGCTCCTTTGGGCTTAGACAGATCCAATACCATTAACAGGTTCTGAGGAGAAATGGCCAAGTGTACTTCCATGTTGGTCACCCACCAGTTCTGGTACCTCTTCAACAAGGTACCCTGAGGAAGGAAAGGGATATACTCGAAATTGACCAAGTCATCTATAAATTTGAAAGTTGCCTCTTCTAGCCTGGATCTCCGAACTTTCAGATCCCTCTTAGTGAGACTTAGATTGGTATTGCTGCAGAGAGGTATTGGGACTCCTTGTGTGAAGCCAAATTGTCTAGCAAATTGAACAAGACAATACGGCTCAGCTATGCATTTGTAGGCTCTGGGGTTCAAGGTCCCAATAAATAACTCTCTAAGGATCATAATGGAAGCCCATATATCTTTGTGAGCAGGTGAGGTGCAAGACCTGTCACTTAGGAAATTCCTCAACCAAGATGGACCAATGGTGAGTTCGAAGGAACGGAAACGGAAATCAGGAAGGGAAGCTGGAAGTTGGTAGAAGAAAGAGAAGTAAAAAGCAAAAGTGGAGGGATAAAGTGAAGCATTGGCCAGCCTTATGCCATGAGTAAGAGGGTTTGGCTCAGAAAATTTAAGGCATTTGGATTGTAACTCGGTGAAATAGGCAAAAAGCCAAAGCTAAAGGATCCAGAATGGCCCCCCTTGGTTGGCATCTAAGGGTTTCTCACAGAAGAGGGAACAGACTCTATATACATGGCCTAGAACATATGGGGCTAAGGCCACCCTTTTCTGTAAAACGAAGGCTTTGGCAAGAGGGGCAAATTCAGGCATGATTCTCTGAGAGGAGGTACAGAAGAGGAATTTGCAAAGCCAATACAATAAAAAAGAAAAGAATTCCTTATCAGTCACATGGCCCTCTCTTTTATTCTCAGCCTTAGCGAAATCACTATAAGATGAGTTAAGAGAGGGGAGAGAGAAATGGATTGCTGAGTCAGGGTAATCTGGTCCAAAGGGGGTACCAATTGGGGATAATCCTAGTAGATGACAAATGTCAAGAACAGTAGGGGCCATCATCCCACATCTAAATTGAAAGAAATTAAAGATAGGATTTCAAAAACACAAGGCAGCAGGAATTAAGAAAGGGTCCTCTGAGATAGTTACCCTGGATAGTCGGAGAGCATCGAGAAGGCAGAGCTCTTGAAGGTCCAAAGTTCTAGCAGGGACAACCCGGTCATACCATTCTTGCCACTCCGGTCTCACCGTGGGCCAGCATCGGTAGAGGCGGTTTATCCTCCAGTTCCTCCAGTCAAGACCACCTTCATAAAGAAGACACTGGTTTTTCAAACGAGGATATAGGGCTGGGAGCTCAGTAAGGATCTCTTTGAATATGGGCCCAAGCACGTAGTCTTGCTGCACATGGCGACAAGGGATGAAGATTCGTCCATCGATAGCGCTTTTCTTCCCAACTTTGTACTTCTCACATTCCACATCAATGAGCCTCTTCAGGGTTACAGATGGGCTCGCACGCTCTACGACTGGCACCGAAGGAGAAGCCATTGATAGTACGCGTTTCCAGAAGGTGAAGCTGAGAAAGAAAGTAGAGAGAAGTGGAAGATCGGCAGAGGTAAAAGGGTTTGTGTGTTGAGCGAGCAAATGATTTCAGAACACGAAATAAAAGGGTTTCAAAAACCTTTGTGTTTGGGGGATATATAAACGCTTGGTTCGTTAAGCACTAAAAGTACGAATACGAAGAGTTTCCTTCAAATATTGATAGTATTTGGAGGGAAAAACACAGCCCAGATGCTGAGCCTAACTTCGAAGTAAAATATTTGGCTTCGAAACCAGATTTTGGCGCCAAAAGCCAAAAAACAACGGCTTCGAAACAAAGAAGTCGGCTTCAAAGCACATTTTCGTACTTAAAAATGTAAGAATACTCAAGTATTTGATTTACTTCGAAGGGGATTAAAAGACCTATCTTAGGTTTCTTAGTGAAAGTAATGTCCATCGAAATGAAACTTGAGACTCTGTGAGGATGGGAATTGGTGTTCAAAACATAACACACCAAATCTTGACGCTAAAATTCCAATAACAACGGCTTCAAAACTAAGAAGCTGGCTTCGAAGCACATTTCGTACCCAATGGATGCAAGAATGCTCAAGTATTCGTTTACTTCAAAGGGATTAAAGACCTGTTTTAGGTTTCTCATTGAAAGTGATGTTCTTCGAAGCAAATTTAGAAATCCCTTAGGAATGGAAATTGGCATTCGAAACATCAAAACCAATAGTTGGTTTATATATATTCAGAAAAGTTGTCTTTTCGAACTAAAACAGTGCAGCCCTCAAAAGGAGCTTCCATATTTTTGAAAGTATGG
Organism: Camellia lanceoleosa; assembly: GCA_025200525.1. Classification (NCBI taxonomy): domain Eukaryota; kingdom Viridiplantae; phylum Streptophyta; class Magnoliopsida; order Ericales; family Theaceae; genus Camellia; species Camellia lanceoleosa. Next base: position 110,897,330 of record CM045760.1, on the reverse strand, counting down.
ACTGTTGTTCAAGACAAAAAGATCAATCTAAAACTGATTGATCATAATAAATCATTGACCATATGTTGGTTGTGATTGAAACAAGTTTTGAAGAGTAAGTTTGTTAAATTCGAAGCATGGATCCTAAATGGAAAAAACAACAAAAACTATCTGCTGCATTCCATGAATTGGAAAAATTCATGATCGTTTTGTTAATATTCATTCAAAATGATTGAATCCAGGTTTGAAGGAAAAGATTGTTCAGTTCAAAGCTCTGAAATTGCTTTTAAAGACAAATGGAGACAAGATCAAACCATAAAGAGCAGTCTTAGTGGTATTAAAGCAAAAACAGTTACATCGAATGGCCATTTTTGGGTACAAACTCAATCTCATAAAAATAGGGAATGGAATAAATAACAAGATCATGAAATTTAGTCCAACAATGATCAATGAATTTCTATTCTTTCTTTATTTTGTCCTCTATTTCTTCTAACATTGGCTGCATGAGTTGATGTGCTCTCACTTCGTAAAAGAGCTCTTCAGCCTTTATTTCGAAAACTATTTCTCTCAATCTTTGTTCCAATTCGTCTATATCCAAATCATCCCAGTATGCAGAATCGTTATTCTTGAAATCATCGAATTCTTCAACAAAGTTTTCTGCTTCGTATTGGGCATGAATTCGGAGGGACGAAAGTTGGTCTAAAGATTGTGTGGTGTTCATAGAGGTCCGATGCCAGTGAAGAAGCAATGGAAGTTGGTCCAAAAACATGTGAAGTTCTGCTTGGGCGAGGGGATTGAGGACATGACCTTGAGTTAGAATATCACAAGCCCATCGAAAGTTCTTAAGAGGAACTTCATCCTCAAGAACATTGAAGGGCAAGTGGGAAAAAGCAGCGAGCAAAAGTTGAGCTTGTTTCCGCTCAGCCAGAGTAGGGGAAGATGGTGGTTTGTAAGGTGGAAAGACCTTATCCGCGAAGAGAACAAGCCTCAGTTTCTCTATCCAGCAAGGATTTGGCGGAAGAGAAGGTGTGGATGCTTCTATCTCAGGAGGTGGAGCAAGGGCAGAAGGAACAAGGGCATTAATATAATCGAGCCAGTCAGAAGAGCAAATCTTCGCCTTCTGAGCTAAGAATGATGGATTGTATCCTTGTGCCTCTTCTGGGCGTCGGGCAACATGCACTGCCTTTGTAGGCATGGAAGATGTATACCATGCCACAAGCAGATTCTCCTCCAAACTGCGTCGGTGGTCAATGGGCACGTAAGGATAGACTACCGAGCTTCGCGCATAGGAAGGGAATTCTAAAAGGTCAGTAAATTCAACAAAGTGATGGTTGATTCATTTCCTTAACTCACAGACCTCGGGTTTGGACCAGTTTCTCCAGTAAGAAGCCCCAGAAGAAGAAGAAGTTGCAGCCTTATCCCATGCAGAGGGTTGTGAAGAAAAACTTCCCATGTCCATATTTGCAACTTTCTGAATCAAAGGATTGAGAGCAGTTTGTTCGTAGTCTGAGGATGAAGAAGACCTTTCCGTGTCCATATTTGTAAGTTTTTTAATCGAAGGATTAAGGGCAATATGTTCGAAGTCCAAGGGTTGATAATCTGCAAAGGCATCCATGACCTGAATATAGAAGGGTAGATAAAGGTGGCTAATTAATGCATGGAGGTTCTTTCGAGGAAGAACAACATTATCATATGACTCTTCGTGTGCTCGATCAATGGAGGGAATAATTGATTCAGCCATAAAAAGTGTACCAGTCTGTTCGAATACCAAGGTGGTGGAGGTGTTCAAAAGATTGAAGGGGAGTTTAATGCAGATGATAAATAACAGTTGCATTGCTAGAAACCATGCACGTTCTAAAACGTGGGAAAAAAATTTGATCCACTAATATCACCAGATATTGGGTATATTAGTGCGGGGGGTAATGTTGGCTACATATTTTGTACAAGCCAATTACAATTCGACGCGTGGCGAAATAAGGGTAATATAGGAAGACTATTCAGGTCCTCAATTCTGGTCGTACACGTGGCAGTTAGTATTGTTTCTCACGTGATCTAAGTAGCATTGGATCAATAAAGAGGTGCAAGGTGACGTGGCTTCAATGGTTACTCAGATTCAAAATCAAATATATGAGGGAAGCCTAATTGCAAGTGATGGCGTAATGGAACTACTTATAAGGCAGCATGATCAGCGATCATGAAGGAGTAGTTCGATGGTTTGAAGTGCAGTTCGATGGTCATCCTTGAGAAGTATAAATAGCGGGGAAAACCCCAGAAAAAGCCCCAAACTCAAATCATACAAACCAGTCTTACTTTACATATTTTCTTTTCCAGTTTTACATTTCCTGTTCTTTAAATTCCTGCTCTTTACATTCCTGTACTTCAAATTCCTGCACTGCACTTCATTCATAGGAGTAGTTTCAAGTAGATTGTTGCTGTAAACCTCTACGAGACTGAGTTTGGATCATTGTAAGTTTTCATTCTAATAAAATACTTCAATTGCTCTTCATTTAACTGTTATTTTGCTTAATTTCTCCTAAGTCAAGCCACCAGTAAAAGTCCTCTTCATTGAGGCTGAAAGAACTAAAACATAATCGTCTGATAATTGGTTGGCAATTAACATTTCTATAAGGACTGATTGATCTTTGCTGGCACGCTCACATTTACAAAAATACCCTTCGAAAGCCAAAAAGCCAACAATAGGTATATGATTTTTTTTCCATATGAAAAATACATATTTCGAGAAATTATCTATCTCTTTCCATTTTCTTTATTTTATTTCTTTCATTTTTCTTTATGTTTATTTTCTCATTCATTTTTTCATAGTGTCACTGCAGCAAATAGCAACACCATATAATTTTTTATTATTATTATTATTATTTGTTCTCTTCTCTATGTTTTTTTCTCAAATTTTTTTCATCATTTTTTGTTTTTCATCAACGTTAGCTAGTATCACCCAATACCATAGCAACTTACAAAACATAAATTTTGCTTTTGTTTTGTAAACATATTTGTGTATTAATTTTTTTTAAGAAAAATAAACATAATAACATTTCATATTTATAATAAAAAAATTGACTTATAAAAATTACCAAATGTTACCTTATAAATATATAAAAAAAAATTATCATTTTATCTTTTCACAATCCTATATTATTCTCAAATTTTAATTATCATTAAAAAAAGTAAATATATCTCACCTTAATAATATAATTTTTCAAAATAAATATAAAAGTAAAAAAAATATCTAATCACATTACAATAAATTAAAATTAGATGATAGGGATTGAAAGATAAATAAATTATTTGAGAATAATAAACTAGTTAAATTTGTCATTTCTTACATCTAATTAAAATAGAATTTTACTTGAAGAAATAAATTATTTGAAAATAATAAAATTCTCAAATAATTTGTTATTTATTACATCTAAAATCTATATCTCCATCTTTAGTTCTTTCATTCAAATTATTTTTATTAAATTAAATCTCAAAATTAATTCAAATAAGAAACATTGATATTCTTCTTAATTTCATTAATGTTTTATTTATTTATTTATTTTTAAACTTATAAAAGTTCAAAACTTAATAGTGTAAATAAAAAAAAATACAAAGTCAAGGAAATACAAAAAAAGTTTGTGGGAAATAAAATTATAATTTAATATATATGTAAATTACAATTAAAGAGTATTAAGTGTAAAGGGTATTATGGTCATTTGCACAATCAATTTAACACCATTTGGCTTAAATTAACGAGAGGGGGGGGATCTTGACAATGTCAGAAAAAATAAGAGAGATTTCTATAATTATTACAATTAAAGGGAGGTTCTTATAATTGTTAGAAACCTCAGGTGAGTGTAATTTATCCTATTATTTTTCATTTTGTGGTTTCAGGAGTGCAAAGCAGATACTAAAGATGAAATCTTTGACCCTAATTTGATCAATTTGCCAATACCCAATGAATTTGTTGATTTGATGACCCAATTTATCAAGGGCATTAGACTACAAGGGAAGAATAAAGGGGCGACAAAAATCCAACATGTTAATCATGGCCACCCTTTAATTTTGTTCGACAAACAACTTGACAGTGAGTCATGCTCTATTGGGAGCAAAAAGCCCCTCTTGAATGAGGTGATAACGAATGATGAAAAATGCAATGGGAGTGCACAAACCATTTCTGCTCCATTTTTTTTATTGTGCTGAATGTAACTTCTTTCTCCACGAGTGTTGTGCATAGTTACCCAATGAACTGCGACACCCATGTCACCCAAAGCATCAACTTCTCTTGACTCCAAATTTTCATCGATGTAAATGTACATGCTGCAGATCAGATAGCAATACGTTTATTTTCCGCTGTATGACCTGGCCATACTTCATCGTCGATTGTGAGTGTGCATCCCTACCACGCGTTATCAGACACAAAGCTCACAAGCACACCCTTGCTCTAAGGCAAACATGGTCTGGTAGATGCGGTGCCTGTAATGATGTTTTTCTTCAATTGGCATTTGTATGTGACCCTTGCAATTTGAATATTTGTGTTGGGTGTGCTGTTTTACCGGGTACCGTTAGTCACAGATACGATAAACACCCATTCACCCTAACCTATTCTCTTTCTCCTCTCAAAGACCCGAACGTGGATAAGGAGTACTATTGTGAGATTTGTGAGGGTGAAATAAATCCAAACTTATGGTTCTATCATTGTGTCATTTTTTATCAATCTCTTCATACACTCTACAGCCGTCCTATTGATTGGATTTCAAATGTCAAGTATTGGGAGACCATTGAATTCCATCACCATCACCCACACCTTCTCAGACGTGCCCACATCCCCCTAGAGAACAGTGATATTCAATCACCATGCAGCCAATGTGGCGAATGTTTCCAAGACGGTTCGCATATGTACTATCAATGTCCACTTTGTGTTTTTTCCCTCTACTGTTGTTCCTTCTCGAAAAAATAAAATTTGTAAAAACTGAAATTTGATGAAAATCTATTTGGAGATTTTCAAATCCTAATTATGATAGTTTGGCGGTTCATTGGCTGGGTTATTTTTTAAATTTTAATTTTAATTTTTGGTTGTTGATGATTCAATTGTCAACAGAGGAATAAAATAATGTCCAGTTGCAAAATAAAGTAAATATACTTCAAATTCAATAATGTAATTTGTAGAGTTGATTGAGATTGCAAAATCATACACTCAAGTCAGATCATAATAAGGATAAATTTAAACTATTAAAAGTTAATCACTCAAAATAAAATAAAAATTGTGACAATTTTTTACACATGTCACTAAAAATTAACAATTAGTGACATTTTTTTGTCATGATTTTTATAAATTATCGCTAAAACTTACAATTATTAACATTTTTTGTGACGAATTTTTTAGGCTGTTGTTGATTTCTGCTTCAGAAATCTATGGATATAGCTCTCTCTCTGTCTGGCTTGAGTGAAAGTACGTTGATTTCTATTGTTGATTATGTGAGCATCAGTGATGAGTAACCTTTTACAATTTAATGATGAAAGTACCAATAGACTGTTGTTGATTTCTCGGCCACCTTAAAGAATTTGGTGTGGAATTTGTTGACCATCTCTTCCTAATTTTGGATAGAGTTTGGGGCTAAGTTAACGTACCAACTATATGCTCGGTTGGTGAGGGACTTGGAGAATTCTCTCAGCTGGAGGACATGATTTGAACCATGAATCCCCAAAGTCTCAATGAACCAAACAACATGTTCTCGAGTATTTCCTTGCTTGCCATCGAATTTGATGAACTTCAGCACCGTGTACCCCTCCGGGTATGGATAACTCAATATCTCGATAGGGTATTGTGGCTTGACATCCAGATCGGGCAAAGAGGGTAAAGTCCTTTTACCCCGTTCGAGATCGAATATGGCTTGCGCATCGGCGAGAGTGATAAATTGTTGAGGGAGAGAACTTGATGGTGGTATTCCCGGAACTTGGCTTGTATACTCGCAGACCTAGCTTGGAGCGACTTGGCTATTTGGGTGTTAAAAATTCACCATCGGTGTAGGAACATAGTGATATTGACCATTGGCATCTATAGATATGACATTTGGTGATAGAGCGTTTAATTGAGTTCCATAAACTCCGTTACACGCCATGAGTATGCCAGGTTGAGCTTGGAAAGCCATTGTCGGAGCCAAAGGAGACCCGTTCAGTACATAAGTAGAATTTATAATCGGTGGAACAAAATTAGGCATGGATGAAGCACCATTTTATAGAGAAATTTATGTGGGCCTTCCTTGAACTTCCACAACCAATGGAACATCATTCATCACGCCAGAAACTACTCTAACCACTGCTGAACCACGGCTCGATCCTCCAGGTGCGTGATTTTGCGCTCCATGGGCTACAGGTTGGCCATGACTTGTTCCTCCTAACACTTGATTTTGCACACCATTTTGAGCAACTTCAGGGAGAATTGGGGGTGGGTCTTGATGATTTTGACAATTCCCAACATCACCATGAAGTTGTTGATGCTTGCCAGTGCCTACTTGACCTCCATTTGTTGCTGGTGGTGCGAAATTCGAACCCATCACTAACATGGTGTGGGTGAGATTTTGAAGGGCCATGAAAATCTCTTGTTGAGTGTGTTAGAGTCCTTGAATGGCTTCAAGGATGAGAGGTGCGTCTTGAACTTGAGTCCTTTCATTACCATTGTTGGAAGAGCCTTATTGATGAACTTCTTCCTCTCTCGCCATCTTCACTGGAGTTGTGTAGATTCCGGATCTTGTTGAGACTATTAACCAATCTACTTCCCCAATGGAGTTGCCAAATATATGAGAGAGTTCAATAATGCGGTCTAAAAATTCAAAGATCTTTGAAGAAAACACAAATTCTCTAGAATTATTGAGAGGCTTAAATTCTTCAATAGCCACAACTAGAAACACACTAGCAAACAAATGATGGAGATAAGAGATTGGGTGAAGAAAAAGGCAAAGTAATTAGAGAGAAAATAATGGCAAGGCTCTTCCATAGATTTCCCACTTTCACTCTCAATGTAGTTAATTGAGAAGGGAAATTAGTTCTTTCCCAAAAAATGTCTCTCCAAAATCCATCCCTTGTAAAGCTATGGGTGGATGCTATTTATAGGCACCTCATGATGTAGGATGGAGCCCATGTGCAAGGCATATGAGAAATATTCTCTTTAACCACCTTGTCCGAGGAGGTGACCTCTCCGAGGATGAAGAAAACCCCAAAGAGGAGATCAACCTCTCGGCAAACCTTCTTCTTAGCCACACCTAACCAATGATCCCCAATCATTCCAAAGGGTCAGGGTTAGTCCAAGAGGATGTCTTACCGCAGAAGGATCAGGGGTAGTTCAAGAGAACGCCATGCCGCAAATATTGACGAGTCTCAAGGACCCCCTAGATCATGCCACCTCGACCCGGGTATAACCTAGTTTAACCGAAGAGTGAATTTATCTCCACTCACCGTCCTCGAGATCGGGTCCTTTATTCGGACTCCATTACGCCCATGGTTCTGGTGCGTAGATCCCAGAAAGCTCCGATCCCGCAAGTGTTCTGGAACTCATTAATGGAGCGGCTTCCAGATTGCGTTCGAATCCATTCGAAGCCAAGCGCTTCGGATCTCTAGGTTCGTAGATTCGAACTCTTTTGAGTCCGAGCTCAAATAGATATCTAGGTTTGTGGTTCTGAACCTTTTCAAGACTAAGCCAATACCTCGGATACTAGATCTCCTCCAAGGGTTTCATCTTTTCTGAAAGCAATGGTTAACATTCTGGAACACTCGTATGATCTGGGCCTCCTCAGAGTACCCAAATGTCTTCTCTCACTCCACTCTTGCAACCAAAGAAGAGCAGTAGCCTTTCAAGCGGTATCAGAACCGTCTTGCTGCCTTGGATTATATCATGGCACTAAAAAGTGATGTTTTTGTTTACACATATGATGGCAACATAGCAAAGGTGGTGCAAGGACACAGACGGTTTGAAGGATTTCGAAAGACCATAAACCCTGACAGGTACATTGTCTTAGGCTCTTTTCTATTGGTACTTTCACCATTAAATTGTAAGTTAGATTACCAATTTTGACATTTTTTCATTTTCAGAAAAAATTTTGTTAGATTGATTGATCATTTGGATGAGAGTGCTATGTCTTGGGAAGAGTTTTCTTCAAAGGTTAAGAGGTTGCACTCGGATAGACTTGGAGCACCATATCTTAGATTGCCGAGAGAATCACCAAGGCTAAAGGAGAATTTTTATGCAAATCTTTTTCCTGGTTGTGTCTGTAATAGTTCTCAAGAGCAACTTGACCATAGACCAAATCTATCGGCTGCTTCACAAAGATAGTGTTTTAGTTTTAGTTAGAAATACAAATTTGGCCTCTCCTGTTAAGTATATGAAACCCCATGCTTTGAAGGTGGCCAATATGGGTTTTCAAAAGAAACTGCATTTTTCAGAATTCAGGAGTTTGATGGCAGCCAACAGGGCGGAGGAGAGTCTCGAGGTTAATTTGATTGTTCAAGAAGCAAGTTTCAGTTTTGATGTACAAAATAGATAAAGAACATACATGGGAAGAAGCAGAGAAAGTTATAGATCATTGATAATAATACACACAGGTCAGTTACAAAGCATAGTGAAACTCTCCATGTGAATGTGGAGTACTTCCAAGTTCATAATCTATTCATTATTCTTTCTTCGATTGTCAAAATTCATTTGTTAAATAAGGCTATCTCACAAAGTTGGATGTAATATTTGATTAAATATCATAATAGAAAGTTCTTCCACATTTGTCAAAATTATTTTCTTTTGTCACGATTTATACGTTGCTCAAAATGTTGTTCAAAATGAGAGATATAGTTTGTCTAGTAAGAAATTGTGATGGTGGCTTTGAATCTTCCTTTTCCTCTCTTATACTTTCTTCATGTGCAAATGCAGCATTTGAGGTGTTTATAGATTAGGTGTAGTGACCATGTTGAGAAACAAACATGTTTGGTGTCTCAATATCGACTAATCCAACATCTTAGTTTTAGGTTTTTATACCCCAAATTTACTCCACTTCTTCTTCTTCTAGTATTTTGTGTGCATAACGTAGCTCAGGTTTCTAAAATGGTGTGCATAATGCAGCTAGACAATAAGAGTTTGGCTTCATTATATCCATGAGACAAATTGTTAAAAGCGACAAAATAACGAGCCCTTGAAACATTCATTCCATCTAAACAAAAAGCCAAGATGTTCAAAGTCATCCAACAACAAACAACTTTTTCTTGCACATACATAAACTAAATTATCATGCATCAATGTCAAGAACAAAACAAAAGCAAAATAGATGACAAAGTAAATCACTCAATCAAAAGCCCCCCAAAACACTAGAAAATCACTCAATGAGTAACAAGACTTCATTAGTGCTAAAAGTAAGCAAATTCCAAAGAGGGTTGTACCTAGCCACCAAGAACTCCCCAATCACCTTATACCCATCTCTCTCCAACCCTTTCCTCAGCTCCTCTACCTTCTTCACCACCACCTCCTCCGTCGCCACGCCACCAAACTTCACCACCCCATACTTCCTCTCCCCCTCCTCCCTAATCACCACCCTCTCGTCCACCGGCCTCGGCGCCTCCTCCGCCTTCCTATACTTCTCCAGCAATATAAAATGCATAGTCATCATCTTCTTCTCCTTATCCTCCACTTCCTTCGTCACCACTGGAGTTGTCATCGGAATCTTCTCCGGTGACGATTGGGTTATCACTGGAGCTGTCATTGTGATCTTCTCTGGCGTAGAATTTTGGGGATTTCCAACAGCGTCGATGTAATTGGTGAGGATCATAAAACCACCGTCTTTGTTGCCTTTGAAGTGGGTTGGATCGTATATGACCTCGGCGATCACTAAGGGAGAGTATTTACGGATCTCGTCATCGTCGGTGGATTTGATGAGTTCGAATTTGGGGGTTTCGACATCGATTTTTCCGAAAACTAAGCCCATTTTTAAGGAATTTGGATGTTTTGAGAGATGGGTTTTGTGATTAAGGATTGGATTTTGGTGTGTGAGCTATGAGTTGTGGTGGGTTTTGTAGAGGAGAGTGGATGAGTTGCGTTTGGATTTGGTGTGAAACTTTTTTCGAATTGCAAAAGTAGAATCAAGAAATAAGAATACATACTTGGGCGAAGGGTTTCGATGTGTGGCAGGAAATAAGGGATCGATATGTGGACTTCATTTTCCCACGGTTCACTCATTGCGTCAGGATCCTCTGGGGTATAAATCCTACAGTGATCTCCTAGAGTGGAAGATCCAACGGCTGAAGATAAAACTCACCAAAACGATGTCGTTTTGGTGAGTAAGTTGAAAAGAAAAAAAAAACAAAAACAAAAACAAAAACAAAGAGAGAGACAAGAAGAGAGAGAGAAGAGGAGCCCCAAACTCTGCCATGGCTGAGTTTTCAAATTTCTGAGTTTTACTTCCTTCACCCCTCCATCTTCCCTCTCCTCTTCGCCACCCCGCCTCCACCGGACGCCGCCAATATTTCATCTATTGCACAGAGAAGGTTGTTGCCAGTAGGAGTTTGTTGAAATGTTTTCAGATTTAATTTTTTTTTTCACTGATATACTTTGATAATTGAATTTGTAGATGTAGTGAGGGATTACTCAACAAACAATGTTCCAGATTCAATATTTATTAAACTTGGAATGCAACTTCATAGAAGGGATCAGCATCCAATTGGGATTCTAAAGAATGCAATATACAGTTACTTTGACACCATGTACTCAAACAAACGTGACAAGTTTAATGATCTCTGCCCAATTGTTTCTGTTAAATAGGTACAACCTTGGATTCATTAAGGAACTTGCATGACACACTTGAATCGGCGGCGTCCGGTGGTGGCGGGGCGGCGAAGAGGAGAGGGATGATGGAGGGGTGAGGGAAGTAAAACTCAGAAATTTGAAAACTCAGCCATGGCAGAGTTTGGGGCTCCTCTTCTCTCTCTCTTCTTGTCTCTCTCTTTGTTTTTTTTTTTTTTTTTTTTTTTTTTTTTTTTTTGCAACTTACTTACCAAAACGACATCGTTTTTGTGAGTTTTATCTTCAGCCGTTGGATCTTCCACTATGGAGATCACTGTAGGATTTATACCCCAGAGGATCCTGACGCTCACTCATTAGCATTTCCTAGTTTAATTTGTGAAGGAAAAAAATAATATTTGTAACTATTTCCTAATATAACACTTGATTTGTTTGCGCCTAAAACATATGTTTTACGGATATTTTCTTTTAGAAAAAATATTTTCATACGTTTGAGAGTGGTGGTTGTGGTGGTGGAACGAAAGTGAAGGTAAAAGAGGTGGCACGGTGGTGGAGTGGCGGCGGTGAAACGAAAGTAAAGGTGAAAGAGGTGGCATGGTGGACGGCGGCGGTGATGGTTGGTGGGTGTGATGTGATATTAACAAAATTTTATTCTGAAAAATGTTTTTTATATTTTAAAGGTTGAAATATTTTTTTACTCAAATAAACTTATTTTTCGTTCATTATAAAAAAACATTTTTTTAATTAATTTATGTTTTTTATAGTATCAAATATCAAAAAATAAATAAAATATCTTCCTCCTAAACAAATCAGGTGTAAATTTTTATTTAAGTTAAAATTCAAATACAAAACTTATTTTTTGCAAGCACAAACGTGAAACATGAGTAGAATGGATGGCTATAATCCTTGCTCAAATTCAATGTACAATTTTTAATTATATAATATGATAATAAATATAGAAATATGAAAATCTCAAATTAAGACTATATGGTTTACAATGCATTGAAAGCAAAAAAAATTGTTGAAAATACTGCTCTATTGAAAAATGCTTGTATAGGCTTTTTCCAGTGACACTTTGGACTGTCACAAAACTAAAGTTTTTGTGATATAAATTCAATATTAATATGAATAACACAAACACGATTTAATTTTTTTGGAAGCAAAAGAATTATTATGAATAGTTTTGATCTTATTATCCCTTTAAATTAGATTAGAGCATGGATGTTTAGTATAATCATTCACATAAATAATGATTATTAATATTTTTTAGAAAAAATAATGAAATTTTTATGAACTTGAATCAAATAAATTATCCTTCTTTCAATTTTCAAAGAAATGAAGTAAACAAACTAGAATACCACATAGTGAAGTCAAGTTACTATCGCTATTTGATAATGTTTTATGATTTGTTCATTATATTCATTTTCATTGAATCATGTAATTATTAAATTCAACATGAAATTTTCTAAAAAGCACCACTAAATTTTTAAAAAACACGATAATTATTCATGCAATAACGGGCCTTAGGCCCCTAACTATTCAAGCAGGCCTGATCACTAGGCACAATGGATCTCTTCAACAGCACAATTGTAACGCCCGTATTTTATTACTCGGATAACCTTACCAATATTCATTAATTAAGTCCATCTATAAATAATATTTTATCCTTGGATGAAATGATGAATAATTAAATATACATATTCCCTCTCATTATACAACAATGACATTTGCATACAAATAAAAGAAATGCCCTGAGATTTACAATAAAAGATAGGACGCTACTCTTTACCAAAAAAATAGCACTCAGCAAAACAACAAATGAAGTAGTACAATCCATCACTGCATTACACTTATGAAATGGTAAAACCCATTGTTTGATCTTCAAATCCGAAAAGCATTCCATGTACACATGTACAAGCAGGGGGTGAGCAATCACTAGCTCGCCAAGCAATCTCATATTAAAACATTAGAAGATATGCGGGTACCAAAATACTCATACATATACGAGAAGTCATATCATGTCAAAACCATATGATTTTATTACATAATCTCTTAAATCCAATTTATTTAATTAATCACAACAAGCTAACTTAAATAAATAAACATGTTTCAATAGCAATAGACATCCTTTTCAATTCATTCAATTATCTCATTATTAATTGAATCAAATAATTAAATAATTTATCAAATTCATTTTATACGGTCTTATGAGATAAATGCATATGCTATGTCATGCTCAAAATATTTTTCTTATCTTTTGAAAATCTTACGCACAATGCCATTTAAAAAAAAAAACACACACACACATTAATCCAACAATTTCAATAAAATTCCAAGATGATAAATACGACTCAGGTAATCCCTAGGCTGGTATCTGTAAGTAGACTATACAAGTACTACTAATCTGTCATTTTTACCAGTATTATCTGGAAGGCTCGACACCTATAATCTATCATTTTTATCAGTATTAACTGGAAGGTTAGACACCTGTAATCTATCATTTTTACCAGTATTAACTAGAAAGCTCGACACCTATCATCTACTACACCTTTCAAGACTTACTACCGTATTTACCTCAAAATCATTTCATGAAAACTTGTTTCCCAACATTCCTTTCTCAATGCAAAATTTTCAAATCAAATTTCAAAACTTATCATTATTAAATGAATTGATATGTCAATGCAATGATTAATAATACAATGCAATATTTCTTCCACTTTCAATACTTCCACACAATATTCTCATTGTGATCAAAATTCTTATTTCTCATTTTAATATAATTTCTCAAGATGAATATAAATACTTTTATTCTAATTCATCCATGGAACAACAAAATTCCTACACTTAGAGTAATCTCAACCATTTAGTCACTTCAAGACTATATCAACATTTTGAACAACAATTTCTAAAACTTCAACAATTCTCATATTCTATGAAAACCATCATTTATATGTAAGCAACTAAACAATTTTTCAAACATCATTTATTTTGGCACATAAAATAAATATAACAACATCTTCAAAGATTATCAACATTTTTCTTAAAAACTCCCAATTTCTAAATTTTCTCACCAAAACCACTCATCTTAATTTACTGAAAGAAAATCACAAAAAACATCTATCTTCAATCCTCATAGTTCAAAAACCTCAATTTCTATTTCAAAAGGAATAAGAAAGTACATCCACTTTCAAAAAGAAAATCTCTCATATTCTTGAATCAACAATCAATTTTCAAAACAAATAAAGGATGATTTCGAAAATCATCTAAATCTTGCAAAAACATATATATAACTTAAAGGAAATCCCTACTTATTAAATCTTACAATTCCATCCTACTATGTCAAAAGTTATGGTATAATTTTAATAACACACTTTTAACCATCACGGATATAACTTTTTAACCAAAACTACTTTAATCCACTAAATTAGTAGGGTTATTATCTTCAAAAATTTTCAAATTAATAATACCAAACCTAACTTCACATGCCTCATCCCTCAAACATAACTATATTTCAACATAACCATTTTTCATGCCAAACTATTTAAAGAGGTAATAGTTTTACCAAATTCTCTACCAATAACAATTTCACAACTTTTTCTAAAATTACTTACCAACATGATATTTACATCAAAAATTATGAAATATGGCCAATAGTAACATTTTCAATGTTATGAGTTTGAAAGTCCACATTTCACATTTTTTTTATTTTCATAAAAATGAACACAACTTAATCATCAATATATCATCTTTTATAAAATATCATGAATATAAATATTTTTAGAGCTTTTAATCGCAAAACAACTCTATAATTCCTACTTAAGCATTTACTCTATATTCCTCTATATTAATTTATTTTTCTCAAAAATAAATTCCAAATCAAAGATAAAAAAAAATTCAATTTTATGTTTCTTAAAATAAATCATCTAATTATAATATGATATAGATACAATCCATACAACTATTAAATTTTATTTTCGGATTTCTTTTTCAAAATTAACAACACAAAGTGATTTTTCCAAAATCAATTTCAAAATACCAACATTCTTAACATTTCAACATAATTTTTCTTTCAAAAATTTTCAAACAAAAATCTGAAAATATATCTATATGCAATACCTCTTATAATGATATATTTTCTCAAAATAACCCTAACATAGCTTTAATGTAAAAATATAAAGAAAGTCGCTACCTCAAATATGAAGAAAAGCAATCCGAAAATGCAAACATCACCCGATCATGAATCCGAGAACACCATTACGAAGATCACGACGAGCTCTCCAACTTTCATTTACAACACTTTTGCAAAATCTCACTCTAAAAACCCCATTTCAAGCTCAAAGATTGAGCTTCTATGGAATACAAGAGAGAGAAAGAGAGGAGCAGAGCCTCTGCTCAACGAAAATCAGAAAAGAAATGAAGAAAGAAATCAGGATCCTCTCCTTAAGGTTTCTACTTGACTTCCTACTTGTTGCTATTAGGCCTACGTTTAGGCTCAATTTTGATAATCTGAACTGTTCATATTTTAAGATTTATTAAATATATCACACCTGTGAAAAATCAAATTAATCGGATATCAGAAAGCATGTGTTCGAAAAACTGTTTATTAAATTTTTTTTAAAAAAAGTAGTTTTTAGTTAGTTTTTCGAACATATACTTTCCGATGTTCGATCAGCTTGATTTTTTACATGTATGATATACTAAACAAATCTTAAAATGTGCACGGTTCGGATTATCAAAATTAGGTCTAAAAGTAGACCCAATAGCTCAGTATGTAGGAAGTCAAGTAGGAACCTCAAGGAGAGGATCCTGATTTTGAAGGAAGATGGAAGTAAAGGAAATGAGAAAAAGAGGGAAAAGGAAGAGACAGCCCAATGGGCTCTGCCACAACGCACCTCCCAACACACATATTTCTCAAAATTTTATTTATTTTTGTATTATTCAACCGATTAACTAGTACAATATATATTATAATAATATTTCAAAATTTTGTAACATAAATTATAAAATGATATAATTTTTTTCTCACTACAAAATATAATATTTTGTACACCACAAAATATAATATTTTACTCACCACAATATATACACTCATTTTATTCATTATAAAAATATATAATTTTTTACCATATAGTATACACCATAAAATTAATTGTCAAATATTTATTATAATTATATATAATAAATAATAACAACTCTTAATATAATTACTACCAATCACCTAATTAAAAAAGACTAAATAGTTAAACACGAGTCATAAACAAGAGCCTACTGACTTACAACCCAAAGACCCACTGTAGATCACCAAAGCCACGTGGCCCACCAAATACAACTAGCGTACAGGAACACCCAAAAGTTTGAGTTTCCCTCCAAGATATACCATGCAATGGACCACTTAAAAAAATACATGGCACAAATTTTGCCAACCCTTTCAAGCTCCATGTGGGGACAGAAGTCACCCACCTCAATTCAAAACCACAATACTAAAACCATGCTGATTTTAAAACAAAAACCATGGGCCAGATATTTACCCACATGATTCCACTTTCCCATGTCTAGCATAGGCGGGAATTTGAAACAGAGAAGCACTCCGCTACGTGTTAGGTTGGGATTAACATAAAAAATATTTCATAATTTTCTGAAGTTAGAAATTATTTTTAAAAAATATAAAATTAAACTATTTTTTATAGAATTTACACAATAATCAAATTCGAAATTTGCTCAATTAAATTATACACTGACTATTTTTTTTAAAAAAAAAAAATCTGAGTCATTACAACAATCCAACCCAAACATTTGCTATCAGAATTGCAAAACTAGGACTCCATAAATCGCTATCCCCTTCTCTTTTTATATCAGCCTTAACAGTTTTTTTCTCCATTATCTCTCTCAAATCACGCAGTCCCAATTCGAAACTACCTTCTCTGACAACAAAAACGTCAGTCTTTCTACGAATTAATGTTTCATGACAATTCTCTACATTTAAATTATATATATATAATAAAATACCACATACTAATTAAAAGATAAAAAAATTTCATGACATTTTTTTTAGGGTAAACTACCAATAGGTCCTACTTTTAAGACTTATTACTCATTAAGTCCTGTTGATAAATTTATTAAGTGATAACATAAATTTATCAGTCTTTTATTTTTATGAATAAATTTATAGTGATAAATTTATCAGTCTCTTTGTTTTTATGAATAAATTTATAGTGATAAATTTATCAATCTCTTATTTTTATAGTGTTAAATTTATTAGTTAGGACCTATAAGTAAATAAGTCTAGTTAATAGGACCTACACGTAAGCACCCCTTTTTTTTATGATCCTCAGTATTATTATTATTATTATTTTTTGGTCCCAACCAAACTAGGCAAGAAAAAGACCTCACACAACCCACGAATATATAAATACATACATATATATATATATATACTCAGCAGCCATGGCAAAAAAGAAAAGAAAAAAAATGAGAGAGAGAAGATAGGAGGTAGCGGCAAGAAGAAAAACAAAAGAAGGGCAGAGTGGATGGTTCAGCAATGTTGCACTATAGTGACGAAAAGGGCCGGACAAGAAAAGAAAAAAAAGAAGAAAAGAAAGGAAAAGAAAAAAAGAAAGAAAAGAGGGTAAAAATGTCATTTTAATAATCTATTTGAGGCCAATATCTGCCTCACGCATTCAATTTAGTGCTTGTAAAACAAACACAGTTAATTTTAAAAAATCCATATATTTTTAGATTGAACTACAAAAAGGCAAAATGTATTTAATCCTCTTTTTAAATTATTTTAAAATGTGATAGTGTTTTAGTAAGTTTTATTGATAAAAAAGGATTTTGTGTTGCAGTTTTAAGTATAAATGTTCACAATTATAACTTTCACATTTCTAAAAAATTCACACTTGCAATAATTCACATTATATATATATATATATGAAAGAAACATGTACGCATATATGTATGCTAGGGAGGTGGCTACGTGCAGAGCATGCAACATAGTGCCCGACCTAGAATTGTCTGTAAAGTGATTTCCCAATTCATCTAAATCAAACTCATTTTAGAATTCAAAAAAGAGCATTGATAGAGGCCTCGAATTCGAGGCCTCGAATTTGCCTCGAATGAATTTTTTTTTTTTTTTTTTTTTTCTTTTCTGGTTCAGAGACGAAGAAGACGAAGAAGAAAGAAGGAGAAGAGAAGGGAGGAGGAGGAGGAGGAGGAGGAGGAGGAGGAAGGAGGAGGAGGCGGAGGCGAGGTAGAGGGGGGCTGCCGGAGACGACGATCGGGCAGAGGCGGGGGCTGCCGGAGACGACGATCGGACGAGGCGACGCCGGGTGACGCTGCGACGAGCTACTGCGAGGACGCCGGCGACGATCGGGCGGCAACCTCGAGCCCTCTTCCCCTCTCTTCTCTTCTCTCTCTCTCTCTCTCTCTCTCTCTCTCTCTCTCTCTCTCGGCAAATTCGAGCCTCAATCTCTCGAGGCCTCAATCATTTTTCTTCAAAAAAATACATCAATTTAATTTATCTATCAAGTTAAGGGGTATGTCTATGCAAAAACTAAAAACCGAGGAGTTGAAACTGATGGGATTCAAACTGGATGGCATGGCACCATCTTCAAAGCCTAAGCAACCAATCTGCTTGTTTGGTTTGAGTTTTCAGGATTCACTTTTCAAAAAATTAAATTTTTTTATTTTTCATATTTTTTTATTTTCACTGAATTCTTTTAATATTTTAAGAATTTTTTTTTAAATTTTTAGATGCATCTAACATAAATATACTTGAAAAGTATAATATTTGTGGAAAAAAATCTTTAAAAAATTCACTACATAGCAAAAAAAAAAATTTATGAAAATTCAATATATTTTGTATTCTTCTATATTTATTGATTTTTAAAATATTCTTTTGCAAATATTTTATTTTTTTGATATATATCTAAGTAAAGTGTATTTAAAAAAGTAAAAAAAAAAATTTGAAAGATAGAGAGAGAGATAGAGATGAGAAACGTAGGAGAGATTAGGGCAAAATTTTGGAGGGTCCAAATTTTGAGTGAAAATTTCAAATTAAGGTAAATTTTGTGAAAAAATTTGTTTCTAATTTTTTGTAAATGGAAAAAATAGGCTATGCTTGTTAAATTAATATTTTTTAATTATTATTTATTGTTTATCATTTTTATTTTATTAGAGTTTTATGACTTAGTTTGAGGGGAAAAAAGTACAAAATTTAGATACATTTAAAAGTATAAATTTTAAAAATATAAAGAAAAAATCATTTATTTTTTATATTTTTTTGTATTTATAGATTTTTTTATAAATATTTAATTTTTAATTATATTTAGATTAACTGAATTTAAAAATTAAAATTTTTAATTAAAATATTAATAAAATTCACTTTAAAAAAAAGTATTGAAAATTCAAAAATAATTTTTGCAATTCTAAATTAAAAATAGAATTAGTTTTTTCGAATTTAAAAAGAAAAAAGATATATTATTTTTTATTCTAATAAATAAATAATTGAATATCCATCATGATTGTTCATCACCATACAAACTCTGTCTCATGATTGTCCATCACCATTGTTGCAGCAATAAGATTTTAGATCTACTAACATTCATCTAGATCCATCACGAGCCTTTATTTTTATTTTTATTTTTCTACCTTTCTACGTCTCTTTTTTTCTATTTTGTCGATGGAAAAATTAAAATTTGTAGAGGCAATTGTCAAAGGGATCAAAACATACTTTTTTCTCATTGAACTCGTGATTCTTCTGCAATTCTACATTGTTGTAGGCCTCTCTTACGGTATACGAAAATATCCTACACTCCCTTATTATTTGACTGTCCTAAAGCTATCATGAAGTATAAATTTACTCTTCTCCACTGAAACTGTCACAAAGTATCACTTTACTATATGAACTATAAAATGATACAATTAGACCCTTCAATAAATATATTAATCTACTCGTTAGTCCGTATTTGGCATTTAATTACTAGAAATTTCACTTGCTAATAGTTAAATTTCACCTAAGCATTAAAGCTAAATTTCACTATTTGAAGAGAAGGAAATTTCGCTTGTTGGAGATAATGAAATAATTATTACTATCAAGCTTTAATTAAACAATATTAAAATTTTGGCAACTACACACATCATAGAATTAATTAAAAAAAAATTAAATAATCATAAGCTAATTAAAAATTTAGTGACAATCACTTGTTATTCGATAACGAAATCACTAGCAACATCTTTCTGTTTAACTCATAGTTTTTCCATTTACTCGCTAGTCCGTCTTTGGTTTTTATTTTATAATTTTTATTCATTTAGTAGAAATTTCACTTTATTGCTAATATTAAGGTTAAATTTCACTATTTAAAGATAATGAAATTTCACTAGTTGAAGACAATGAAATAATTATTACTATCAACTTTTAATTACACAGTATTAAAATTTTAGTAATTTAATATTTTGGAATTAATTAGACAACAAAATAATAAAAGAAATGAAATTACCTTTAACTAATTAAAAATCTAGACAATCGCTTGTTACTCGCTTGTTACTCAACAATGAAGCCACTGGCAACATCTTTCTTCCTTAACTCATAGTTCTTTCATATTTCCAATTGATTATAAGCCTCTTTTCCATCAGATCACCAATCTATCCATCGTATTGTATGGACATCACCATACACCAACATCCACTGACGTGCCCTCGTTATTTCAAGTAACACTTGTTGTCTCCAACTTGAATATTTGTTGAGGACGGTCTAACACCATGCAAAAGAATTGATTGCGCATTTGATTGGATGGATTGGCCACCACTAATCGATTTGCTAATTGATTGGAAGGCTTGGCCACCACCAATCGATTTTACAATTGATTGCATATCTAAAATTTTACAGAAGAATTGATTGGAAAAATTGGCCACTCCAATCAATTTGGCAATTGATCGAATGGCTTGGACACAACCAATCAATTGGCCAATTGATTAGATTCGTCAATTGATTGGATAAATTGACCAATAACTATTCAAATTTGTGTTACTTATATATTTTTGTCTGGTCACTTACGTGATTTTCAGAAAACTTACTTGATTTTGTGTTGGTCAAAATTTTCTCAAATGACTTACTCAAATTTGTGTTACTTACGCACTTTTATGAGATTACTTACGTGAGTTTGTGAAAATTTACTTGATTTTGTGTTGTTCAAAATTTTTATGAAATGACTTACAGGAAATTTGTGTTTACTTACGTATTTTTGTGAGATTACTTATATGAGTTTGTGAAAAACCTTAGCATTTTTTAGAAATCAAAGTTTTCTCAAATAACTTACCTGAATTTGTGTTACTTATGCATTTTTTCGAAATCACTTACGTGAATTTGTGAAAACTTAGGTTGCGTTTGGTAGAGCTTTCTAACTATGATTTGATAGTATGAGTTGTATTTTGAGTTTGTGAGTTTTGAAATTATGATTTGAGTGTGGAAAATTTGTTTGGTGAAAGAGTTTTGAATTGAGTGGGAAATTTTTGATGTAACATTTGATATTTGATACAAAAACTTACAACTTATAACCAAACATACAACTCAAAATTCTATTAAAGTACATAAATTTTTTTTTAAAATTCGGAAAATATTTTTTTTGGAATATATAAAAATTAACATATAAATTACAAAAATAATAAATAAAAAAAAATTTGCACTGTTCCGGTCAACCAGGCGGACGACCGGTGGGACAACCGGTTAGGCCAAATTTAAAAAAAAAATAAAATTTGAAAATCGCGCTTTACACAAAGTTTTGTGTTTGTTGTGGAAAACTAATTCCAAAACTCTATCCAAACATGATGTTACAATGTGGGGTTAGAATTAGGATTTGAAAATCCTTCCAAACAGAGTTATGTATTTTTGTGAGGTCAAAATTTTCTCAAATGAATTACTCGAATTTATGTTACTTACGCATTTTTTTGAGATCACTTGTGTAATTTTGTGAAAACTTACTTGACTTTGTGTTGTTCAAAACTATTATGAGATGACTTTTGGAAAATTTGTGTTCACTTATGTATTTTTGTGAAATCAAAGTTTTCTCAAATGATTTACTCGAATTTGTGTTACTTACACATTTTTGTGATATTACTTACGTAAGTTTGTGAAAATTTACACATTTTTGTATTGTTCAAAATTTTTATGAGATGACTTACAGAAAATTTGTATTTACTTACGCATTTTTGTGAGAACACTTATGTGAGTTTGTGAAAACTTATGCATTTTTGTAATATCAAAGTTTTCTCAAATGACTTAGTCAAATTTGTGTTACTTGCGCATTTTTTTGAGATCACTTACTTGATTTTGTGTTGTTTAAAATTTTTATGAGATGACTTATGAGAAATTTGTATTTACTTATACATTTTTATGAGATCACTTATGTGAGTTTGTGAAAAATTTACGCACTTTTTTGAGATCAAAGTTTTCTCAAATGGCTTACTCGAATTTGTGTTACTTACTTATTTTTGTGAGATTACTTGCGTGAGTTTGTGAAAACTTACGCATTTTTGTGTTCAAAATTTTAATGAGATGACTTACGGAAAATTTGTGTTCACTTACGCATTTTTGTGAGATCATTTACGTAAGTTTGTGAAAACTTGCGCATTTTTGTGAAATCAAAGGGCTTGTTTGTTTTATAACTCAAGATACAATTTTTGAGAAAAAATTTCAAAATTTTGTTTGGTTCAAATTTTTTGAAAAAAAATTTCAAAATCACTTTCTCTCCCTGTCACGACCCAAACCCGGCCCTATGGGTTTAGCACCGTAACTGGCCAGTAATCCGTGATTACCAAAGGCCTGCTTAACAATTAATCAATATAAACAGAGTTCAGGGCCTGGCGGAAGCCAAAACAATAAATGAATAGTGTCCAATGAGCTGTGATAATCTGTATGCCAAAAACATTTTTTCATGCATTCAAACAGTTCGGTCTATACGACCTATACAGTCAGTTAGTACAGGGATCCAATCCCTTGACAATAGTACAATACGTAACGGCATACACAATATACATATACATAACAGTCGATAAAACTGGGGCCTAACCCCTTGGACAATACAGTAACGGTATACAGTCTATACAATGATCCCACGATAGTACAAAACAGTGAGACAGACTGGGGAAATCAAAACCCCAAGGCCATAGCATGGCAACAAGGAACCTCGCTGTGAGGCACACAGGCTGGCTGGACAAAACTGGGGACTGACCCACGCTCCTAGCTCCGATCAGGCTGCTGAGAACCTACATATATATATAAACAGTGAGCTAAAGCCCAGTGAATAACATAATGTGTAAAGGGGTTATGAATGAATGTCCTTACAGTAATGAAATCAATTCATTAAACAGTATTTCAATCTTTCAATATTTCAGTCAATCAATATTCCGATCAATCAATAATTCAGTCAATCAGTCATATGTGGTACATACATTAGCCTATAAACAATAGGTCCAAAAGGACCGGGCCTTCACAGACCCAAACAATAATGATGGCCATCAATCGATAACAATATGGTTCCACAAGGAAACCGACCGATGTGGATTCAAGAGGTGGCTCCCACTGTAGCACTTAGCTCCGCAGATTCTAGAGGTGGCTCCCAGTGTAGCACTTTGCTCCATATCAGTAAACAATCAGTAACAGTAATGCTAAGGATGCCACAATATAATTCGCAATACAGGACATACATTCATTCAATAAACAATATCAGTTCAATAAACATTTCAGTTCAGTATTCAAAAGATAACCATTTTGAACATATCTTTACACAATCTGTTACTCACAGAGATTGGGCTATTAGCAGCTAGAGCGTGTCCCCGAGAGCCAACCCTAAACAATTAAACAATTGAACACACACTAAGTTTAACAGTTGGGGAAGCATAGTAATTAACTTCCTAATATGCCTCGGTGTGTTCTATGTCTAAATCCTCATTAAGATGTCTTAAACTAGGCCTAAGAATGCCTAGGATGGGATGAGGATGCAAAATTACACTTGGAAGGCATTTTTCAAAAGTTGCTGGGAATAGGCACCTCGCTCGAGCGAGCTTACCTTCGCTCGAGCGAGCTCCCAAAATCAAAGGCTTCGCTCGAGCGAACAATCCTTCGCTCGAGCGGAAAACTACTGGTTGCTCGATTTTTACGCGCGATACCACGCTCGATGCTCGCTCGAGCAAGCTTGCAAAATCGCAGGGCTCGCTCGAGCGAGGAATCCTTCGCTCGAGCGAGGAAGCAAAATCTGGGATTTCCAGATTTGTCTCCCAAGTTCGAACCAAGCATTCAACCATCCAAAACTCAACCTCTTGGGCCCAAAATCTGGGAAAACACTCTAAACTCAATGTACTTCAAGTTTTAAAAGCCAATTTGTACATGCAAGGCCCAAGAGTTGATCAATCAAAGCCATTTTCAAACCCAAATTCAAGAACACTTTGAAAACATGAAATGCATGATATTCAAACCAAATTTCAGCTTTAAATCTTGCTCTAAAGAGCTCAATACTTTGAAAACAAACTGAAAACATGGATTCTTACATGAATATGGGCATGCATGAAATCCTTAACCATGAATCAACTTCAAAATGCCTCAATATACACATGCATGTAACATTTGAGCTTCAATTCACCATATATGAGCAAAATCATGTCTTAGCTCTACAATGATGCATGAATCATGCAAAACTTAGCTCAAAGACAACAATAATGAGATGAATGTTCTACCTTAATCTTGTATTCAAGGTGTGGAAGCTAAATTTGACAATCCTCTACTAATTTCTTCAATTCTTCAAGTCAATCAAGCCAAAATACAAGATGAAATCAACTCTCTCTACTCTCCTCTCTCTATGGTCGGTTAGAGTGAAGAAGAAGGGCTGATCAAATGTTTGATTAAGTGCAATAAGGTTCTAATGATAGAATAAACAAGTGTCCACTATAGGTGGCAATTTCGTAATTAAGCCTAACTCTTTAATTAATTCAATTTAATCTAATTTAATCATTCCTAATCAATTTTCAGATAATTATACCATTAAATCACATAAATTATGCTGATTACAAAACACTAAACGATTCCTAATTCGGCCGCCGACAAGGCCTTCAATTAGCAGTTTAAATACATAACATGAACAGATATTTTATCAATCAAACAGATGCAATATGCAATTCAATAGGTACACTTATTCAATTTCGGTTTCGATTTCAATCGATCTATTCAATACTTCAATCAATTCAATTATCAGTCATTATCAATTCGGTTTAGCAATAATCAGTATATAATTCGGTAATCAATAACGAGGGTCGTTACACTCCCCTATACATCAATCAATCACTTTTTTTTTCTCTCATCTCTCCTTTTTAATCACTTTTTCTCTCACATACATCTACTTAATTATAACAAAATATCAAATCATCCTAAACTCTCAAACTCCAAAACTATTTTCAAAATATATAATCAAACAAACCAAAAAAAATTTTAAACTCTCTCCCCAAATTGTTTTTTGAAAATTTATCTCAAAACACAAACCAAACACTCTCAAATGGCTTACTTGAATTTGTGTTATTTATGCATTTTGGTGAGATGACTTACGTGAGTTTGTGTAAACTTACTCATTTTTATATTGTTCAAAATTTTTATGAGATGGCTTACGAGAAATTTGGTTTTACTTACGCACTTTTATGAGATCACTTACGTGAGTTTGTAAAAATTTACATATTTTTGTTAAATCAAAATTTTATGAAATAACTTGCTCGAATTTGTGTTACTTACGTATTTTTGTTAGATCACTTATGTGATTTCGTGAAAATTTATGTGATTTTGTCTTCAACAAAAAATTTATGAGATCATTTATAGAAAATTTGTGTTAACTTAGTCATTTTTATGAGATTACTTATTTGAGTTTGTGAAAACTTGCATGATTTTATATTGTTTCAATTTTTTTAAGATCACTTACTCAAATTTGTATTAATTACACATTTTTATGAGATCACTTATATATTTATAATATAATCTAGGGTAAATTACAAACACACCCCCTAAGATTTACTTAAATGACAAATTATCCCATGTGGTTCTAGAAATTACATTATGCCTCCTAAAATTTATAATTTCATAACAAATAGGTCATTTTATTAATAAATCATCAGGTTAATTAACAGTTTTTAATAATGTTAAAATTTTATTTCAATTAATAATGTAGATAATTTTATTATTGTATAAGTGAATAGTTAGAAATTTTATTTTTTTCAATTAATTCTGTCAAATAAAAAATTCTAGCAGCTAGGCATTTGTAATTTTCTAAACCATAAGGGATAATTCATATTTTAAGCAAATCTCAAGAGATATATTTATAATTTATCCAAAATTATAGAAGCTGTTATATAACGAGGAAATAACTTTATAATGGGTTGAGGAAAAAAACTATTTACAAAAAGGTCAAATGTATTGTAACGCCCTCAAAATAAACCCACAATATATACAATATTGACATGCATTGATATAAGAAAACGAAACGCTATTCCATTCATCAGAGTGTTTTTATTGAAAAACATCACATGTAACATCAAAAGTAAATGCCCTATGGGCTTACAGCTTTCCAAGCCAACACTTGGACACAAAATGTGAGTACTAACTCAACTACAAATTAAGCCCTTGGCTTGAGTTTACATGTAATATCAAAATAAAACAAATAACGACTAACTAAACAGAGTCTTCAACTCCAAATCCTCCCAAGCTAAGTCCTTGGATGTAGCATATCACTTGGACCTGAAAATGATGTCCGTATAGGGTGAGTCACATCCCAGCAGAAATATACTAAACCAAATATAAGAATTGACTAAAGCAATAGCATTCGATAGATGGTTAACACTTACAAATCCATTATATCATTATACAGTTTCATGACAATAATGTCCATGACATGTTTCACTTTCCATTTTTATTCAACTTTCCATTTATACAGACATGGCTCAGAACCTGGCCAAATACTAATAATGAGACTACATCTCATATTAATATTACTTCCACTATTGACAATTTAAGTGAGATTAAGGCTCAA
The DNA here is from genome assembly GCA_025200525.1 of Camellia lanceoleosa. Taxonomy (NCBI): domain Eukaryota; kingdom Viridiplantae; phylum Streptophyta; class Magnoliopsida; order Ericales; family Theaceae; genus Camellia; species Camellia lanceoleosa. The sequence goes on along the minus strand of CM045760.1, from coordinate 110,870,528 downwards.
ACTAAAACACTTCCATAAATCGATAAGTACACATATTTGTTGTACTAATACACTTCCATAAATCGATAAGTACACATATTTGTTGTACTAATGCACTTCCATAAATCGATAAGTACACATATTTGCTGTACTAATGGAGTCCATCCCCTTTCTCCTCCCAAACAGGTTTGAGAGTCCATCCCCTATCTTCCCTCAAACCATGGAGTACATCCCCTATATCCTCCCAAACAATATGCATATACAATGTATTTAACACTTGTCTTATACAATATTCAATCAATACACGTATTTGCTGTATTAATTCAACTGTCATATTCAATGACTTATTCAATGTGATTAGTTTCAGTTTTCCCTAATCAGCATGCAATGTCTACAACAATCACCACTATCCTCCACCGATAGCCCAAAACAGTTATTTCTAAACAGGAAATAAATGTATCAACAAATATAAACTCATTGTTTTTATAGGTGAGTGATTAAACTATCCAACTACATCGTTTAATCTCAAAATTCTCCAGTTTCAAGAATTAAACTTAATTCCACATTTTTCTCTAAATTAATTATGCAAATTAATTTATTACAACACTTAGGGCTTTTCCCCCTTTTTCCTCAAAATCAACCCTAAGGTTCGATTTTGTCAATTTAATACTATCAATGTCATTTTTCATGACTTTCAAACACATGGAGTTTAATATATAAAACTTCCCTTTTTCTCAAATTATAAATCAAACCCTAAAATTACCCAACGACACCAACATATCAAAATGACCAAAACTTAGGACAAAACTTATAATATGGAGTAGGGTATCCCTACCTCGAAGTGAAGAACTCGAATGGAGAAGGTGGTGAAAATCCAAAGTGCTCCAAACCGCCAAACTCTCAGATTAAAACAAAGCCCTCGCAACCCTCTAACTTTTTAATAAAGAATCTAGGGTAGAAACACCCTAAAAATAGATGAAACCTAAGAGAGAATGTGAGTGGAGGGAGAGAGAACACGGACCTAGGGTTTTGAAGTCAAAAAGAAGATAAAAAGTGTATTTAAAACCGCTGCTGTGTATTTAAATAAAACAGGCTCGCTCGAGCGAAGGATTGGTCGCTCGATCGACCAGACACAAGAAATACTCGCTCGAGCGAAGAAAGTCTCACTCGAGCCAAAAACTCGAAGCTTCAGGTTTGCAACCCAGAAGCACGCTTGAGCGACAGAATGCTCGCTCGAGCGAAGAACTCGAAAACATACACCTCACTCGCTCGAGCGAAGGAAAGCTCACTTGAGCCAATAAACATAGCTCTCAGATTCTATACCCAGACATAGTTTCTCGCTCGAGCGAATAAACCTTGGCTTGAGCGAAGGACTAAAATTCTGGGCAGCAACCCTTTGCTCCCAAACACCACCAAACTATAATAAACCTGCCCAATACAACCCATAACCTCAAAAATAAGGAATTAAAGGACGACAACAACAATATATAACCACAAGATCCACGGAACCTAAGTCCGGATACAACAACCAAATGGGGAAAGATCGGGGTCGCTATAACCTCCCCCCCTTACAGAATTTCGTCCCCAAAATTAAGCACAAGTTTTTCTCAAATTAACAATATTACATTTCAATATTAAACAACTTGACCCAATACCGGTCATTTCATCTCTTATCAAGGGGCATTTCACAATATATATTTCAACCTGCATTATCAATATGCAATTTCCTTTCAAATTCAACAGTTTTCATTATACGTGATTCTCATTTCCATATCATATTCAATTTCATGATATAACTCTAATTCTACAACACATTCAACATATGCAATGTTACAATAAACTTTCATTATGAGACAAGTTTCAAAATACTTCCATTAAACCAAAACATTTTCAATGTTTTACAACTCAAGACATATATAATGTTCTTAAAGTTAAATAATATTATAGAATCTCAATACATGATTACACATCAACAAATATGTCCGGATATTTCTTACGAACTTCCAATTCACGTTCCCAAGTGGCTTCCTCCACTCCGTGATGTTTCCACAGAACTTTTACCAAAGGAATGGTCTTGCCTCGCAAGACTTGATCCCGCCTATCCAAGACCCGAACCGGTCTCTCCTCATACGAGGCATCCTCGTCAACTTCTAAGTCGGTCCAATCCAACACATGCGATGGATCCGGCTCATGCTTCCGAAGCATACTCACATGAAAGACATCATGAACTCCGGACAACTGCGGCGGCAAAGCTAAACGATAGGCAGCCTCGCCAATCCTCTCAAGGATCTCAAAAGGGCCAATAAACCGAGGAGACAATTTCCCGCTCTTCCCAAACCTCATCAGTCCCCGCCTAGGTGATATCTTCAGAAAGACATGGTCACCCACCTCAAATACCAAAGGTCTCCTTCTATGGTCGGCATAGGATTTCTGACGACTCTGGGCTGTAACAAGCCTCCTACGGATAAGCTCTACTTTCTCCGTCGTTTCCCTCACCAACTCTGGACCCAACAAAGGTGTATCACCTACCTCGGCCCAACAAACAGGAGACCTACACGGTCGGCCATACAAGGCCTCAAACGGTGCCATACCGATACTAGACTGGAAACTGCTGTTGTAGGCAAACTCCACCAAAGGAAAGTGCCTATCCCACGACCCACTGAAGTCAAGAACACAACTCCGAAGCATATCCTCAAGGATCTGAATAGTACGCTCAGACTGCCCGTCAGTCTGAGGATGATAAGCTATGCTAAAGGTCAGCTTAGTACCTAAGGCACTCTGCAAACTCTGCCACAACCTGGCAGTAAAACGAGGATCTCTATCTGAGACGATCGTCACTGGAACCCCGTGCAACCTCACTATGTCCCGAATATACAAGTCGGCAAGATGATCTACCGAATCTTTCACGCGCATAGGAATGAAGTGCATCGACTTAGTCAACTGGTCTACAATCACCCAAATAGCATCACTACCCCGCTGAGTCCTCGGAAGACCTACAACGAAGTCCATAGTGACGTGCTCCCACTTCCACTCGGCAATAGGCAAGGGTTGTAACAAACCCGCTGGCCTCTGATGCTTGGCCTTCACTTGCTGACAAGTAAGGCACTTAGACACGAAAACTGCCACATCTCTCTTCATACCCCGCCACCAAAATTGGCGACCCAAATCTCTATACATCTTGGTGCCTCCCGGATGCACTGCAAGACGTGAATAATGAAACTCTCGAAATACCTCCTCTCGGCAAGACTCCGGCACAAACAAACGGTCTTGGTATCTTACACTCAAGTCGGGATACACAGCCAAACCTTTCTCAGCCTTCCCATTAGAGATCTTCTCTCGGAGGGATTCTACCTCAAGGTCACCTCTCTGTGCCTCCAACACTCTAGTCACAAGTGTAGGCTGCGCAACAACAAAAAACAAGGCCGCAGCCTCGACGGATTCGCCCAAAGACAAGTCAAACTCACCAAGTGCACCCAACATCTTCCATTCTCGGATGGCTATACAAGCTACATCACTAATGGATTTCCTGCTAAGGGTATCAGCCACAACATTGGCCTTCCCCGGATGATAATGCAACTCGAAGTCGTAATCCTCAATGAACTCCATCCACCTCCTCTGCCTCAAGTTCAAGTCTTTCTGTGTAAACAGATACTTCAGACTCTTATGATCCGAGAATACCTCGAATTTCTCACTATACAGATAATGCTTCCAAATCTTCAAGGAAAAGATCACAGCTGCCAACTCTAGGTCATAGGTAGGGTAATTCTTCTCGTGTATTTTCAACTGACGTGAGCCATAGGCTACCACTTTCCCCTCTTGCATCAACACATCTCGTGAGGCATCACAATAGACTACATAACCCAACCCTCTCTCCGGAATAATCAAGACCGGAGCGGTGGTCAATCTAACTTTCAACTCTTGGAACGACTTTTCACAAGTTTCACTCCATACAAATTTGACTCTCTTCTGAGTCAGTCTAGTCAACGGCGAAGCTAACCTGGAGAAATCCTTCACAAACCGTCGGTAGTACCCAGTTAATCCCAGAAAACTGCGGATCTCAAACACACTCTTAGGCTATGCCCAATCTTGCACTGCCTCAATCTTGGATGTATCAACAGACACCCCTTCCCCAGAAACCACATGGCTTAAGAACTTGACTTCTCCTAGCCAGAACTCACACTTCCCAAACTTAGCGTAAAGCTTATGGGCTCTAAGTAACTCAAGCACCACTCTCAAGTGCTCCTCGTGCTCTTCCTCGGAAGGCGAATAGATAAGAATGTCGTCCACAAAAACGACCACAAAACGATCCAAGAATTCTCGGAAGATTCGGTTCATCAAATCCATAAAGACTGCTGGTGCATTGGTGAGCCCAAATGGCATCACCAGAAACCCATAATGGCCATACCGCGTACGGAATGCTGTCTTCGAAATATCCTCCTCCCTGACTCTCAACTGGTGGTAACCCGATCTCAAGTCTATTTTAGAGAAATAACGGGAACCCTTCAACTGGTCAAACAAATCATCTATACGGGGCATAGGGTACTTATTCTTGACCGTAGCCCGATTCAATTTCCAGTAGTCGATACACAGTCTCAAGGCACCATCTTTCTTTTTAGCAAAGAGGGCCGGTGCTCCCCACGGTGAAACACTAGGATGAATGAAGCCCTTATCTAGTAACTCCTGGAGTTGAACCTTCAACTCACTCAACTCGACTGGGGCAAAACGGTAAGGTGCCATAGAAATTGGCGCCGTGCCGGGCACTAGATCAATAAAGAACTCGATCTCTCGATGGGGTGGTAAACTGACAAGATCCTCGAGAAAGACGTCCGAGTACTCACAAACCACTCTTGACAATACGGTATGGGTCTCATCACACTCACTACTCATAAAGCTAGCAAGTAGACCACTAAGCTCGTTCCTCCCTCGCGGATCATACACCGGTGGCAACACACTACCAATCCGATCCCCCAGAAAATGAAAACACTCCCCGATCAAGGTACAAACTGTGACCCTCTGGCGGTAGCAGTCAATAACAGCTCGGTATGACGATAACCAGTCCATACCCAAAATAACATCAAATCCCGACATGGGCATAACTACAAAAGGAAACGGAAGTCGACGATTAGCTACCTCTATATCACAACCTCTACATCCGTGTTTCAAAATCAACTCACCCCCAATAGGTGATACTATACATATAGGAGATGCTAACTGTGCCAACTCCAATCCCAAAACAGATGCAAATGCAGCAGATATAAAAGAATGGAATGCTCCCGTATCAATCAACACATTAGCAACCGAGTTGCAAAACAAAAAGGTACCTTTCACAACAGATGGAGCCAGTACAAGATCCTGCGCGATAACAGCATACACGCGCCCAGACGGTCTCTGATCAACCTGCTCACCCCTAGGAGCATAAGACTGCTGCACAGACTGGGACGATGAAGCCCCCTGATTGGCCCTCGAGGCCTGAACTGACTGAGCTGGCTGATGACTCTGAGTCTGCCTCAAACCAGATGCACCAGATGTGCCACTCAACTGTGGGCAAAACCTCTTCAAGTGCCCCGCCTAACCACACTGATAACAAGACAGTGGCTGGCCCCTGCCCTGACTTTGGCTCTACGGTCTAGCTGAAGATGAAGCAGCTCTCTAACCTCCTCCCTTCTGCGAGCAAGCTGGAGACTTGTGACCCAGTTGGCCACACTTAAAGCAAGTAATGTCTCCCTGGCTGCCTTTCCCAGGACATGTACTCGGCACTGGAAAAGTCGATCTAGTAAAGCTACCCTGAGACTGCTGAGGGTTAAAACCTCTCTGTCTCCTGCCATCACTCTAGCTATCCTGATTCCTCTTGGAACCCCTCTACCTTTCCTCCTCCTCCTGCATCATGATCTCCATGTGGGCTGCAGCATCCACCAGATGCCCATACTCTCAGGTCATAGAACCCCCAACTCTCATCTTGAGGCCATGCCTCAACTTCTTCTCAAACTCAAGACAACGGCGTTCCTCAGACGCCACCAACTCAAGTGCAAACCAGGATAAGCTAGTAAATGCGGCCTCAAACTCGGCCACTAAAGAACTCAGCTGCTTAAGCTGGCAGAACTGCTCCCTCAACCTCTCCTTAACAGCTGGAGACAGGAACTTCTCTTGGAAAGCGTCAACAAAGGCTTTCCAAGTCCCTCCTATACGGCCTCTCGTGAATTTCCACCACTGACCCGCATCCCCCTTTAGCTGGAAAGATGCCAAGGTCACCTTCAAAACCCCGTCCTCGATGCCAAGTATCTCAAACGTCTTCGTTGTCTGTTCGAGCCATTCATCTGCCTTAAGCGGCTCTTTTGGATCACCCACATACTCGTTCGGATTAGACCGAAAGAACTCTCTCTTCAGAAATGCAGGCCCTGCATCTGCAACATGAACCTGGGCTTGATTCTCAGCCCTGAGAATGCCCACGGACTCTCTGAATGCCCCTGCTATCTCGCGAGCTAAGGCACCCATAGCCTGCTGACCAGCTGGCTCAGCCACATTGGCCTGACCAACACCCTTCTGCTGCTCTGGAATCTCATCCGGTATGGGCATATCCTGCCTACCACGCCTACCACGTCCTCGTCCTCGTCCTGACATCCTAATAAAGGTAACAAAGACGATTAATACATTTGCACATTAATAAATGTGCCAAAGCTATAACACTCGCGTCCTAATGCATTGGACAACAGTAATTCACTCCACGTAAGCACATAATCACATAAGCACCTATGAATTTCATTCCTGGATAATGACAGTCCTAAGGCGTTACTGGAGTTCCGATTAGAAACAACATTGATCAAGTGCTTTTCCAACAAGACTCATAGAAACTCAAGGATCCAATCAACATCCTAGAAATCAAATCCTGTACCCAAATAGTCATATAAGCATGTTATCAAATAAACCCATACTATCATACATAAGTCTCTAACAAGCGAGACAAACCCATTATGATACTAATCATTTCCCACGTACCCAAAGTATTCGAACCCGGTACGCTCTGATACCAAGTTGTAACGCCCTCAAAATAAACCCACAATATATACAATATTGACATGCATTGATATAAGAAAACGAAACGCTATTCCATTCATCAGAGTGTTTTTATTGAAAAACATCACATGTAACATCAAAAGTAAATGCCCTATGGGCTTACAGCTTTCCAAGCCAATACTTAGACACAAAATGTGAGTACTCACTCAACTACAAATTAAGCCCTTGGCTTGAGTTTACATGTAATATCAAAATAAAACAAATAACGACTAACTAAACAGAGTCTTCAACTCCAAATCCTCCCAAGCTAAGTCCTTGGATGTAGCATATCACCTGCACCTGAAAATAATGTTCCCGTATAGGGTGAACCACAGCCCAGCAGAAATATACTAAACCAAATATAAGAATTGACTAAAGCAATAGCATTCGATAGATGGTTAACACTTACAAATCTATTATATCATTATACAGTTTCATGACAATAATGTCCATGACATGTTTCACTTTCCATTTTTATTCAACTTTCCATTTATACAGACATGGCTCAGAACCTGGCCAAACACTAATAATGAGACTACATCTCATATTAATATTACTTCCACTATTGACAATTTAAGTGAGATTAAGGCTCAAACTAAAACACTTCCATAAATCGATAAGTACACATATTTGTTGTACTAATACACGTCCATAAATCGATAAGTACACATATTTGCTGTACTAATGGAGTCCATCCACTTTCTCCTCCCAAACAGGTTTGAGAGTCCATCCCCTATCTTCCCTCAAACCATGGAGTACATCATCTATCTCCTCCCAAACAATATGCATATACAATGTATTTAACACTTGTCTTATACAATATTCAATCAATACACGTATTTGCTGTATTAATTCAACTGTCATATTCAATGACTTATTCAATGTGATTAGTTTCAGTTTTCCCTAATCAGCATGCAATGTCTACAACAATCACGACTATCCTCCACCAATAGCTCAAAACAGTTATTTCTAAACAGGAAATAAATGTATCAACAAATATAAACTCATCGTTTTCATAGGTGAGTGATTAAACTATCCAACTACACCATTTAATCTCAAAATTCTCCAGTTTCAAGAATTAAACTTAATTCCACATTTTTCTCTAAATTAATTATGCAAATTAATTTATTACAACACTTAGGGCTTTTTCCCCTTTTTCCTCAAAATCAACCCTAAGGTTCAATTTTATCAATTTAATACTAACAATGTCATTTTTCATGACTTTCAAACACATGGAGTTTAATATATAAAACTTCCCTTTTTCTCAAATTATAAATCAAACCCTAAAATTACCCAACGACACTAACATATCAAAATGACCAAAACTTAGGACAAAACTTATAATATGGAGTAGCGTATCCCTACCTCGAAGTGAAGAACTCGAATGGAGAAGGTGGTGAAAATCCAAAGTGCTTCAAACCGCCAAACTCTCAGATTAAAACAAAGCCCTCGCAACCCTCTAACTTTTTAATAAAGAACCTAGGGTAGAAACACCCTAAAAATAGATGAAACCTAAGAGAGAAGGTGAGTGGAGGGAGAGAGAACACGGACCTAGGGTTTTGAAATAAAAAAGAAGATAAAAAATGTATTTAAAACCGCTGCTGCGTATTTAAATAAAACAGGCTCACTCGAGCGAAGGATTGGTCGCTCGAGCGACCAGACACAAGAAATACTCGCTCGAGCGAAGAAAGTCCCGCTCGAGCCAAAAACTCGAAGCTTCAGGTCTGCAACCCAGAAGCACGCTCGAGCAACAAAATGATTGCTCGAGCGAAGAACTCGAAAACATACACCTCGCTCGCTCGAGCGAAGGAAAGCTCGCTCGAGCGAAGGAAAGCTCGCTCGAGCCAATAAACATAGCTCTCAGGTTCTATACCCAGACGCAGTTTCTCGCTTAAGCGAATAAACCCTGGCTCGAGCGAAGGACCAAAAACAAAGAGCTCGCTCGAGCGACAAACTGCTTGCTCGAGCGAAGGACTAAAATTTTGGGCAGCAACCCTTTGCTCCCAAACACCACCAAACTGTAATAAATCTGCCCAATACAACCCATAACCTCAAAAATAAGGAATTAAAGGACGACAACAACAATATATAACCAAAAGATCCACGGAACCTAAGTCCGGATACAACAATCAAATGGGGAAAGACCGAGGTCGCTATATGCATTATATAAATAATAATTAAAATTATTATTATTATTATTTTTGTAATTAATATACACCGACACGATGTCAATGTAATTGTCCCTTATATAAATGTCAAATAATGATTGAGACCCTCACCTTCATAAGACTTCACAAGACTTTTATAAATTTTGATCACTCGTGATATGAATCTCACACATATGTTAGTCGGCTCCATACATATATAAAAGGCCAGGATCACTTTGAAGGTGTCAAAATTATCCCCAAAAGGGTCCCAAACATTTTTGATACTCCCTCCGTCCCAAAATAATGGTCGCTTTTGGGGAATCCAACTTTTTTTGGTAGTACAATTATTGCATTTGAAAAAAGTTGATTTTCCAAAATGACCCTTTTGATAGTACATTTTTTGAGAATATCAATGTCATAATTGTACTTTTTATATTGTTTATTAATTCAAAAGAAGGGCAAAATAAAAATTTTATATTATTTTTGTTCTTGATTTTATAAGAGTGACTAATATTTTGGGATAATGAAAAATAAAATAATGAACTAATATCTTGAGACGGAGGAAGTAAATGTCAAACCGCTTAAGGCCTCGTTTGGGAACCCTCATTTTTAGCCAAATAGTCAAAAAGTTACTAAATTAGCCAAAAAGCCAACAACCCATACCAAAAAGTCAAAGATTCTCTTTTCTCTCTACTTTTTGCACATCTTTTCGTAAAAAATCAAAAAGTCATCCCAAACATACTAGTTTTTTTTAGCTCATATTTTAGCCAAATAGCCAAAAAGTTACTAAATTAGCATGTTCCCAAACGAGGCCTAAGTTTTTGTCATAAAACGTGTATATCATTAATTACTAGAAAATGATACTATATAAATTTATTTTTTAGATTTATTTTATAATAAATTTAATAATTTGTAAGTGATATAATTAATTGATGATTAGAGAAATATGAGAGAGAATATCCTAATTAATTGTCATATCACTAGCCTTGAAAATTAGATCTAATTTTTTGGGATAAATTACAAACACACCTCTTGAAATTTACTTAAATTACAAATTACACTATGTGGTTTTAAAAATTACATCATGCCTCTTAAGATTTTTAATTTCATAATAAATAAGTCTCTTTATTATTAAATCATCAGGTTAATTAATAATTTTTAATAATGTTAAAACTTTATTTCAATTAATAATTTAGATAATTTTATTAATGTATAGGTGAACAGTTAAAAATTTTACTTTTTCAATTAATTCTGTTAAATAAAAAATTCTAATAAGGAGATATTTATAATTTTTTAAACTATAAAAAATATTTTATATTTTAAACAAATATCAAAAAGTATAAGTGTAATTTACTTATAATTTATTATTTAAATGATAATGTTTTCTATACAATGTTTGCTGAGCGGTACTCGTCAACCAGTGAAATTCATGGGCATATTTGATATAATCATTTTTCAATATATTAATCCTACTCTTTTTGGCATTTCTATCACGGGTAATGCTATAGTGTGCAACTTACACCTTACACCTTTTTGTGTTCACTTACACCTTACACTTATACTTATTTTACCTTGTACTTACACCTTTTGTGTAAGTGACACATGGTGTGCAACTTATACATTTCATTTATACCTTCCACTTACACTTACGCCTTCCACTTACACCTTTTGTGTGAGTGGCACATGATGTGCAACCCACTTACACTTTTTGTGAATTGCACACCTAAGAAAACTCCTTCTATCACTTACATAAACAATTCATTTTGGTTTACATATTTCGTAGTTGTTGTGTCAAGCTGGAAACAGCTGTCAACAACCAATAATCTATAGTCTGTGCAATATATTATTTTATTATAAGCTTTTGTTGCCGTGGGAACTTACATCATCAAACACAGACACAAACCCACATTGTAGTGAGAGAGAAATGGAGCTTCAACATTTTAGCCATGAACATCCGTTGATCCTCGGTGAAGTGAACGACGATGGTGAGGCAATTGTCTGCAACGTGTGTTGGGAAAACATCTCTGGTTCTGCATTCAGTTGCAAAAATTGTTTATTTTTTTTGCACAAATTTTGTGCTGAATTTCCCGAGGAGATGAAACACCCGATCCACGCCCATTCCCTTACGCTCCAACGTTCAGGTTCTTCTAGAGGTTGTGATGTTTGTGACAACAATATACTCGGATTCACCTATCAATGTTCTCCCTGCGATTTTGACGTGGATATCAGATGTATTGTTAGAGGCCAACATTTTAGCAGTAAACATCAGTTGATGATCCTCAATGAAGATGAGAAGAATGATGTTGATGAGAGGCTTTCTTGCGATCTGTGTTTGCAGCAGATCACAGGTTCAACAGCAGCGTACAAATGCACAAATTGCTCTCCCTCTATCTATTTCCACAAATTTTGTGCACAACTACCCGCAGAGATGGAACACCCAATGCACCCCGAGCACCCGCTTGCCCTCCTTCAAGTAGCGCCTAATAAATTCAGATGTCATGGCTGTCATATAGGTTTGAAACAATTCATATATCGTTGTTCCATCTGCAATTTCAACCTCGACATATGTTGTGCTTTGAGAGCACCGAAGCTTAAACATGAAAGTCACGAACACCCATTAAGCCTTATGTCCAGCTTGGCCTCCTTCCAATGTCATGCTTGTGGCACAAAGCGTGAAGACATGTCTTATATGTGTGACACATGCAGTTTCTGGATCCATAAGGACTGTGCTTCATTAACACCCACCTTCAAACACCACACTCACATTCACCCTCTCACCCTCATCTATCCTACTCATAAATATTATTCCCGTTTTAGTCGGTATACGTGCAAAATTTGTGAAAATTTAATAGTGGAAGGAAGGTTTTGGTTATATGTTTGTATAGGATGCATCTATTGCATTCATGTCAAGTGCTCAACAAAGACAAAGTATGCTTTCGCATTTACCCTGATCTCGATTTTTATTTTCCCTTTTGATAAGAAAAGGTTTATTGACAATGCTTTTCTCCTCATGTGATGTGTGTTCTCTTCTTATTTTGTGGATTTAGGGAAAGAGAAAGTGCAATCGAGGTTGAGAATATTGACGAGGCCAATTTGATTCACTTGCCAATGGCTGATGACTCAATAAGTGCAATTGACCTATTTTTGAAGCAAATCAGCATGGGAGACAACAAGAGAGAAACAGAGCTCAACCATTTTAGTCATCATCATCCATTAATCCTTTTTGATGCGCAAGGAGACAACAATTTGTGCTATGAGAACGAACTACTTATCTTGAATGAGCTGAATAAGGACAAAATATGCAATGCTTGTGTGAGAAAAATTTCGGCTCCATTTTACAGTTGTGGTCTGTGTGATTTCTTTCTCCACAAATGGTGTGCCGAGCTACCAAATGAACTGGAGCATCCGTTTCACCCACACAAGCTCATCCTCCTCAAAAAGCCCCCTGAACCTAGAGGATTGTTCTGTTGCAAAGGCTGCAACTATTATTGCAACGGATTTGCCTTCAAATGTATCGACGAAAAATGTACGAATTATTACAATTACTGCCTCGATGTTAAGTGTGCTTTCCTACCCAAAGCCATCATTCATAAAGTTCATGAGCATCCCCTCTTCCTAAAGGCAGATTGTATCAGCACAGGTTGTGCTGCATGTCCTCGAAGGGTTTGGATATTCGCATTTGGATGTGACATTTGCAATTTCAACTTACACTACACATGTGCTCTGCTACCAGATACAATTAAGCATAGGTATGATGAACATCATCCCTTCAGCCTAATTTATGCACCCATTCAGGATGGACCTGTTGAGTATATCTGTGAATTTTGTGAGGATGAAATAGACCCAAACTGGTGGTTCTATCACTGCATAGATTGCGATCAGTCTGCTTGTGCCAAATGCATTTGTGCAGAGAGAAAGGAAGATCACAATATCAAGTGGGGAAGCACTTGTAACTTTGACAGTCACCCACACTGTCTCATCTATGTTCCAGTGACAGACGAGAGCTTTAACTGTGCCTACTGTCACAAGCATATCAATTCCCAGTGTCTTGTAAGACGACTCATCTCGATTAAAATAGCCTTCAAATGTGAGCAGTGTAACATTATGCTCCATCTATATTGTCCTCATCCATAATATGTTAAGCCGTGTTTGTTTTGAGAATTTGATGAGAAAATGAGAAGAAAAAGAAAATGTAATCTTATTTTTTATTTGATTATAATGGAAAGTATAAGAGAAAAGAAAGTGAGGGAAATGTAATTTCACTTTTTGTATTTTGAGTGCACTTGGCCTCTTTTTTTTTCATTTGTCAACTTAACCAAATATAGTTTAAAATTTAAATTTTATCAATTATTTCTTCTTTTTTTTTTCTTTTCTTTCATCAAATCCTCCAAGGCATAATTGAAAAAAAAAAATTCAATATGATTATTCATGCTTTCGAATGTTTAAATAAAATTACCTTCCAAGTTTGTAGATGCCACTGGCTAATATTAAATCATTACATCAAGAAATACTTTGTTTGGTTTTGACTTTAGTTTTCAAAAATAATTTGATTTTTTTTGTGTTTTCTTGTTTTTTGTAAATTTTTTTAATACTTTAAGTAAATTTTTTTTTAATGCAAACATAGATACAAGTATACTGAATAAATACAAATATATATATATATATATATATTTTATGTTTTAGTATTTAGTATTCTTTTAAAAGATTTTTTTTTCACTAATAATTTATTTTTCAAGTGCATCTAAATTAAGTGGGTTTAAAAAGTATAAAAAAAAAATTGCTTAAAATATTTAAACGTTCACAAAAAAATAAAAATATACATATAAAATGTTTCCAAAATTTAAGCTAAAAATATAATTTCTTAAAAGTTGAGGAGAGGCACGTGCCCCTCTTGGTCTCTTGCTCCGCTCAACACTTGTCGGACACTTACATGTCTTATTTAAATGCACGTTGTTGTGAGCATTCTACTATGCGCAATGCAAAGCCATATAATAACCAGTCTTGAAAAGTGATTCACTTCAATGGCATGCCGCAGTATGCCGCTAAAAATCCTTTACCAGCGAATCTTATGCATTTTGTTTGACTTTTCTACAACTACTTTTGCACACCGTTAATGCAAGAGACAAACCACAACGTTCATTACTAGTCGCTGAATATTTAATACAATGACCTATTTTGCTTGCCATATATAATTCAAGTTTCACAGCATTTTTTACATGTCGTAAAATATGTATATTTTAAAAAATAAAAATAAAAAATCAATAGGTTTTATTTCACCTGTTCTGTACAATCTAAGAAAACATTACAAACAAACTTCACAAACATATATATATATAAGAGAAGCAGACTTACATTTGCGAGAATTTGTATTGAAGTGTCAGCAAATAAAGAAATCCCTAAGTCTTTCAAAATAAATCTTGGTTATGGTGACCCATATGAGATTCAAGTTGAGGTACCATGGAAGCCTCAAAGGTGTGATGGTTGTAAGACTTTTGGCCGTACCACTAATTTGTGCCCTCAGAAGCCAAAGTCTTTGAACCCTCCCTCCTTCAATCATGAGTGGAGAGTCAAGGACACTAAAACACAAATTCCGACTAAATGGGAAGTGGTGAAGAAAAAAGGGAGTGATGGTGGACAAGGTTCAACGCCATTGATCAACAAAGAGAGAGAGAGACACAGTCTTCTGTCCCCTCAACATCTAATGCTTTTGATGTCCTTGAATCGTGTGATATGGACGAGTTAGGAAATGAAGATTCAAGTCAAGAGTTGAGAAATAGAGGGAGTCCATCTCCAAGTGATCCTAGTTATGGGGAGACTTCAAAAGAGGATAACAGAAGGAAACTTAAAGCGAAACTTCATGACTTGAAGAATGCTAGAAGGAAATTCCGAATCCTTGTTTTGTTGGAAATGTTGTGCTTGTTTTCTATAAGCTCAGTTTGTCTTTTGATGGAGTAATTTATTTTGTTTATTTTTGTGCTCCCATCAAAAGTTGTGTATTGAATTTCATTGTATATCTTTTTTTTTTGTTATAATATGACTTACTTATCCAAAAAAAAAACATATATATATATATATCAATCAACTACCAAAATATTATTTCAAACATCCAAAAAAAAAAAAACTATCAATAAACCCTAAACATCCAAAAACTATCTATACACTGCAAACCATCCAAAAATTATGTTTTGAGACATCAAAAACTATCCTTAATTTAAAACCGTTCAAAACGATCCAAAAAATTCTTTAAGTTCTAAACCATCTAAAAACTATCCTTAAATTCAAAACCACTAATGAGGGGCCTTTTGTCTTATTACGGGCCATGTCGAAATATCATCCCCTCAAGGGGCAGCCTGAGGAACAAAGAAGAGGCTCAGCTCAACGCCCACTTTAGAAAACCTGGCAGCTTGACTTGGAAGTCTCACAATCTGCAAGAATGAGTACAAGAAAGACAAATGGGGACAAGCTGAAATGCAACAGATTATGATGGGAACAACTTTAGTCAACTCACCCAAATTGAAATCAACTAATAAAATTAAATCATAACATGAAGAAATCTCAAGACTAAACAATAATATTAACAACATAAAATTAGACAACTTATTGGTTAGAGAAACAGTCAGAACTTAGTCCTGTTAGTTTATTTAATCAATGATCATGTCTAAAGTGCTACAATAGTCTTGCACTAAAAAACTAAGAAATACTATATAGTTAACAAAAATATATTACATCCCTACTCGCATAGGTAATGAGTTTGCTTTAATGATCACACTAAATAAATCGAAGTTTCCCAGTGATGCAAAGATGAATAGTTGAAAATAATATGAACGAATTAATTCAACCAAAAAAAGAACATTTGATTGAAACTGAAAAAGTAAAAAAGTAAATAAATAGACAGTATGCCTTAAATCAACCAAAGAAGGACCAATGTCAACATGTTAAATATTACAGAATCACATAGAATTATCCCAATAGAAGAAGCTGATAAATCTCATGGTTTACACCTTACAATTAAAGACAAAATTCCAAGAACTTTTATGAAAGTTCAGTTCTATAATACTAAGAAACCAATGCATATCTGAAAAGAGCAAAATGCCCATTATCTGCTTCCAATCATTTACTGCCCAAACTAATTGATGACATAACACTAGAAACTTCTATGGAAGATTCAAAATTGTTTAGAGAGTCGTGAATTAAGATAATAGAGGTTAGGAAAAATGAACATACCTTAAGGTTCTGCATTCAAACTCTTTGCTGTGAGCTAACCATAGTTCCCAAGTGTTTCATAAAGCCCACTTATTCCAGATAGCCTTTTCACATCTTTAAACATTTGAGATACTATTCAATCTGTTTGGTTTCTGTTTTCTGAAAATTGAATTTTTTGTTTTTCGTGTTCTTTGTTTTTAATGAATATTTTTTAAATTTTAAGCATTTTTTTTCAACTTTTTTAGATGCACCTTACTTAGATGTATCTAAAAAGTAAAATATTTGTGAAAACATATTTTAAAAAATTAATAAATACACAAAAATATGAAAAATATACTGAATTTTCATATTTTTTTGTATTTTTGGTATTTAGTGAATTTTTTAAAGATTTTTTTCACAAAAATTATATATTTTAAGTGTATTTATGTTAGGTGTGTCTAAAAAAATTTAAAAATTTGCTTAAAATATTAAAAAAATTCTGTAAAAACAAAAAAAAAATACAAAAAATAAGAAGTAGAATTTTTTGAAAAGTGAATTCTAATAAATGAAAACAAACAGAGTGATTAGTGCTTTCTAAAAGTTAAGAGGCTATACAATGATTAAACACTAAATCACTAATAGAGTATGATAATCTTGGCGATGATATATATATACTAGTTAGAACCAGACACGCCATGCGCGTGGGGCTCGCGCTGTTGTTAGCTAAGAATAAGATGCTTACAATATAATTAAGGTGCCTTGAGCTACTAAATATCTTATATCCAATTCATAAAGAATAAAATAAAATAAAAAAATTGATGCTACCGGTATCTAGTGAGTAGCATCCTAAAATATTGCCAATAACATAGTCAATTTTCAATAGTCATTATGTATCAAAATAATTTTAAGATGCAAAAGAGATGAATCATAGCTAGCATAACCAATTATGGCAATGTCTGGTACATCAGACGAGATAAAATCTAAGGATTCAACTAGAAGAATTACTAAAAGTTACAGAATTAACAAATATACATGGTGAGAGGTCCAACATGACTTACTTTAAAAGTGGGTTCAAGAGTGATTCTACACCACCAATGATGCTGCAAACCTACTCTAGTCAATTTTTCTAAATTGAATTACTTCACATCTCAATGAGCAAAAGGAAATAAACGGTTCATATTGCCATACTTAATCCACTTTATCCATAGGTAGCCTCTCTTCATAGCTTTGCATCTTCAGTCACTACTAGCGAAGATACAATTCAAAATCCCTTCATCAAGCTGGAAGGTAAAGGTCCCAAAATTTTGTACATAATGAATTGCGGCATGAAAATTGCAACTACATGGCTATTCCTCTAAAAGACAACTCAAAAGCTATGAAAATCAAGACTAAACTATGAATGATTGATACATTGGCTATATAACCTCAATTTTGGAAATGACTGAGATCCCATTCAAATGGATAACTCAAAAAGACCACATGATAATGATTGAATGCTACTCAAGGAATTGCTTTTTGCCTTTAAGAAGGTGGAGAAAAATGGCTATTGTCAATTCATTCTATTGCAGTCTATCCACTCATTGCTATGTACATTCCTAAATGTAAAAGACAATGAAAACTCCCACACTATTGTTTCAAGCTAAACAACCACACATTCATTTTAAATAATTAAACCCACAATTTTTATCAACTTGAATTCTAACTTATTTTATTTTCTTAACAAGAGAAAAAAAAATAACATTCTTAATTAACATTTGAATCGGCAATTGAATTTAACTCCAACAATCAAACACTGGTCACTTGTCCAAAAACACTTGTCAAAAACAAATTCTGAAATTAACTCAAAAAAGTGGAACTAAACATATGGCCAAACAATGGTCACTGATTTATTATGTTTTTTTAATCTTTTTGTATTTGTATCTATGCTCATGGAATGAGACATGGCCAGCCAAAGAATGGTCACTGATTTATTATGTTTTTTTAATCTTTTTGTATTTGTATCTACACTTATGGAACGAGACATGGCCAAACAATTGAAATTCTAGTTCAAAAGTGTTTGAAAATTCATCATATTTTGGATCTTGTTTCTTTGTTTGGTTTATTTCCTGTCAAGTGGATCATAAGTCAATAATATTAATGGAAGCTTTTGAATGTCTAAGAATCTGTTTCGAATTCCCGGTGGATTTGAAAGCCCAATCACGATAGTAACTTTCTACTTAAACTTTGAATAAAATAAATTGGAGCCTTTATTTTTGTCTGTTTTTTTGTTGTTCTGAAGATACTTGAACATCTTGCAAGTGTATGAACATCATAACAAAAGCAATTTTTTTTTTTTTTTTTAAACATGACAGTATGGTTTTACTTACTATAAAATACCGAAGGACTGAATTTATTTATTTATTTTTTATGGTTTTGTATTTGTATCTATGCTGAGAGGAGATATGGTAACACAATTGAATTTTGGTTTAGACAAATTCACAAGAACTTGGTGGACAATTTATGGGGGCAGAGACATGTGAATATCTTGTGTAGACATATTGTCAAACACATAGTAGGCAGATTTTGAAGGGAACGCACCATGAATAAAACAAGAGCATGAATCTATGGCAAAAAACCAAACAAAATACAGCATTGAAGATAGGATTAGACAAAGAAGAAGAACATACCAAGTATTTTGTTTGTTGCAGATGACACCAACGATAGAAGCAAGTGTTGCTTAGTGACGAAACTTGAGATCGTCGATCGACATTGACAGAGCAGTTGCGAGAGTTGAGAGAACAGATGTTGTAAACCCTAAACAAAAATGCTCCCTTCAGTGAAGATAAAGGTCATAGGATCCAAACCCCAAGAGAAGAGAAGAGAACAGGAGGGGTGATTAGTTATCAGAAACGTAGTGTGTGGAGACAAAGAGTTAGGGCTCTTTTGATATATTTGATTGTTTTTAACTTAGGTCAAGTTTGAGAAGACTAAATAAGTGCACTTTTTGTTTTTTTTGACTAAAAAATTGAGGTTAAAAATATGAATGTTTGGGTTAATTTTTTGACTTTTTATAGAAAAATGTGTAATAAAAAATTGTGAAAATTGGTTTTTAGAGGAAAATTTGAATTGGGAATTGTGCAGCCGTAATTGTTGACTTTTGGTGAATAGTGTTAACTTTTTAACTTTTTGAGTAACTTTTTGTCTTTTTGGATTATTTGGGAGTACCCAAACTTAGCCTTAATATTTTTGCTAGTGTTTGTCACTAGAGTTTTTATTTTCCCGCCTACTTTTTTTTAGGTCATACCTTTCACAATAGTAATTGTGTGTCGTATAAAGTGAAATATTTTCAACGGTTAGTAGTTGTGTGCTGTGTATATTTGATGTATTAATAGCATGCTCTATGCATATCATCAAAAAATTTATTACGACTTGCATTTATTGTAGATTATTTACGACATGCAAAAAAAAAAAAGTCGTAAAATTGAAAATTACGACTTGCATTGATTGTATGTTGTTGATGTGGTAAAAACTCAGTTTTGTTGTAGTGTTTTTAAAAAATTTCTACACATTAGATATGCTTTAAAGACACTTTGGAAATACACGCATTACAAACTTGAAAAAGTAATTTGAAATCAATGATAAAAGAGAAACAATATAAAATTTTCGTATTGTTGTGTCCAAGCTCTTAGCATAATGCCTTAGTTACTTATTTAGGTTAATTTTATCTTTTTTTCAATTTATTGTTGTTAATTAGCTTGATTGATAATTGTTGGCAGATAGTCAGCTATGCAATGAGCATTATTGATAATGAAATGTATAAAAGAGTTTCACAAAGAAACCCATATATTACAGATATGAACTATTTGCCTCTATTCTACAGCAGGATTTAAACTCCACAATTGACCCCAACTTCCCTCTGGAATCAAAACACCACCACGGTTTGCATTATCAATGCCTTGAGACATAAATTTAGTTGGGTTTTCTGGGAATCAAGCTGGGCTTGAACTTGCAACATACTTGCTAGAGAATTATAAACTTAGTTGTATACTAAGAAGCACGCAGATTTAGAATGCAGTGCGATACTGACAAAATTCCAAAAAGTAAGTAAGGTATAGATGCAATGACGCCGATTTTTTTTTTATTTTTTTTATTTTTTATAATTATGGTTAAAAGATCCAACCTACAAATTGAAGTTAAATATCAAAACTAAAAAGAGAACTATAAATAAAACTAAAAGACAAATATAAATATATTTGAATTCAACATAACATAACCAACACCAATTCAGTCTATAATCCAAGCAAAGAAAAAACGACCAACAACACCAAAAGAAAAACAAGGCCAATTCAGCAAAGACAAATATACTTCTGCTTGATGAACTCATTTTCCTATAAGCATAAAAAATAATATTTTTGATTATTAACTAATTTTCATCTCTAATTTTGTTATTATTAGCATTTTCATCTCTAATTTTTTATTATTAATAACTAATAATATTTCTGATTATTACCATTTATGATTATTAGCATTTTCACCTCTAATATTTATTATTAATATTTATTAACATTTTCAGTATTAATAACTAAAGAAGAAACAAGAAAAAAAAAAATAAATAAAGATGAAGTAATTTTTTATTATTAATAACTAATAATAATATTTATGATTATTACCATTTTCATCTCTAATATTTATTAGCATTTTCAGAATTAATAATTTAAAAAAAAATATTTTCAGTATTTTTTTTTTTTGTGTAAGTAATATTTTCAGTATTAATAACTAAAGAACAAATAAGAAAAATAAATAAATAAATACAGATGAAGATAGATATACCTGCGAAGTCGAGGGTTGAGGGCCAAATCGAAGTCGATATCTGGGTGGGTCCAAGTCCAAGTCGAAGACGAAGGTGAGTGAGGGTCGAAGTCGAATCTGTGGCCGAAGTCGATCTCTCTCTATTTGTTTGAAGTCGAGACGAGGTGAGGTCAAGTCGATCTGTTTTGAAGTCTTGAGACAAGGGTGAGGGTCGATCTCTCTGTCGAAGTCGCAGAAGAGGGAGATGGAGAAGGTCGAATCGCCTCTCTCTTTTGCTTCGATGATTCGATCAGATTAGGGCACATCACAGATTAGGGCAATATTAAGAATTTTTCTTTTTTTTTAAAAAAAAAAAATTCTTAATATTGCTCCGGTACCCCTCAATTTTTCAAAAAATTTGGTTTTTGCCCCGCCGCGCACGCAAAAGGCGTGCCCATGCCGTGCGAGCCGTGCATGTATCTATGGCGAGGCGAAGTACCGACTAGTTTTTTCCGGTATGCGTCTTGACCTGCGATGCCGCAAGATACTTACCGCACCCGATAAGTACCCGGTGCGTGTACGGCACTATTTTTGAAGTACCCGTGCTTCATAGGTTGTATACCATTTCGAGATGTTAAAAGGACTTAGAGTGGACTCATAGCGTAGTGGGGATTCAATTGCATGGATTTTTAGGACATTCATTATTTTGTTTTAGCTTGTTATGTCGATTTTGTGCATACATTGTGGTTGGATTTTATTTAGAATTATTTTATTTTGTGGGCGGTTTGTATTCCATTTAGTATATATTTTTGGAAGTTGGTTATGGTTGGTTTTACCATTTATACTTGTGACATGTCACTAGATTGGGTTTTGATTTATTTATTTCTGGGCTATCGTCACATTTATTCTTTGTCATTTTGAGCTCATGTTTAGGCTTACTTGTGCCTTGGGTTAAGTCTTTGTGGGCCACGGCCGGTCATATCTGGATTTGGGGTGTGCTACAATCTCACATTTCCTTTGAAGTAATTATTGAAGACAAATGAAAAACAAAAGTGATACACTTGCAGATTACATAAAACTCACATCACTCTTGTGCCTGAATAAGAGTATACTGGGAAACACTAAATTGTCCCTATGTACGTAATTCCTAAAGAAATTCACAACCTTTTACTTGCACAACCAATTCCAAACTTTTGACTTGTTCTATGCTAACACAAATGGACTAAACTAATCATGGAAATTCAACAATTCAACTTGACAAACTAAAATGGATTGACATCTCAGTCTTGAGATCATAACCACAAAAGATAAAGGAAGTTGCAAAACAAAGTTCTGCAACTAAAGCTTCACTCTCAGATGAACTGAAATATTCAGTAAGAATGGACAACATTTTTTCACAATTTAAATGAAGCATATCTCCCAAATATCATTTAATGAAGGATATGATTGACAAAGATGAGGAAATTATCAACTGCAAGTCTGCTAAATTACAACATCAAATGAAATATTTACATACTTGCCCTTCTACAATGACAACAAACCCTAGAGACCCAAAATAAAACCTTTTCAACCCTCTTCTAGAATTTCACCCAATAATACAAACACACTAAGCAAAAACAAAAATCTCAAAGGTTAGAGCAACCAACAAAACTTATCTAAGTTTAATTGGAATTTGAAATACAATCTATAAATACAAAGTAATGATTCCATACTTCTAACTTCTAATTACCACCACCAGGCAATGATATATATATATAATCACACACTATGAAGCACGAACACCTCTCTGAGGGCTACGTATCAGTGTCGGACAAATGTCGGATACAGACACGGACACGGACACAGACACGCGGTGGACACGTGTCCAACACGCAGCAAAGAGTGTTGGATTTTTTTTATTTTTTATTTTTTGCAGCTGGACACGTGACAGACACGTTTGAATACGTTGGGGACACGTTCGGGGGTCAATTTCATAATTCATGAAACTTCTGTGAGGGTCAATTTGTAAAAAGCAAAAACAAAACAATATCAACCCTAAATCTACAGAGAACAGAAGAGAAAGAGAGAACAGAGAGAAGACTCGTTAGCTGATCGCCGTTTAAATCGTCGTTAAATCGCTTCGTCGGTGGTCGGTCGTTACTCGTCACTCGTCGGTGGTCGTCACTAGTCGTTCGTCGGTGGTCACTTGTCGATGGTCATCAGTGCAACTTCGCTGCTCTTCTTCTTCGATCTTCGATCTTCTTCTCTGATCTTTCTCCCTATCTCAATCCCTATCTCTCTCTCTCTCTCTCTTCTCTGTTTTGAACTTTTTTTTTTCATTTTTTATTTATTATTTTTTTCTTTTATATGTTCAGTGGAATGGGAGTGTAACATCTGTCTCTCTCTCTCTGTCATTTTTTTTCTGATTTTATTTTATATTTTCTTCTCTCTCTGCCTCTATTATTTGAAGTATATAATTTTTTTTTTGTTGCTTAGTTTTGTTAATTTTAATAATATGTGTTTTATTAATTTTATTATAGAAACCAATTTTTAATAGTGTTATTTTATATTTTTTATTACCTTTTAATAATTTTTTTATAATTTTATGACATATAATAAATAAATTTAATTATATATATTGAACGTGTCCCCAGCGTATCGTGTCCCCTATTTTTTGAAAATTTGCGTATCCGCGTGTCCATGTCATGTCACATGTCCATGCCCGTGTCCGTGTTCGTGTCCGTGCTTCATAGATCACACAAGTACTGCGAAAACTGTTATAGGTAATATTCTATTTACTAAAGTATCATCTCAATCATAAATTGATGGCAGCTCATCTCTATTATCTATCAAGGAAATATGATGGCCTCTTGACATAGTGGCCTGCCTCCATCTGATTATATTTCATTCACATTGTCCTCACTTTTTACCTTTTCTTTTCCAAATCCCTATCAAAACCCATGATCCAAACACCGGCTAAATATTTGGGGAAGCCATTTTGGCACCCCAAGAAAACACTTGGGCAAAACCTCTTGAAATTCTTTTAAAAGAAAATGTAATTTATTTACAACATGAAATATTTTTCTAGAATTTAAAAAACAAGCACCCAGCATTTTGTTGCATTTAGATATAATAATCAACTTCAAAAGCTTTTGAAATGGCCAACAACCATCGAAACATCTTTCTTAGTAAGCATTCCTCTACCACACAACTAATCTTTAGTATCAGATCTTCCATTTCAATTCCTATACCGTATCCCAATCTCTATCTCCCAACTCCAGTTATACTAGCAAACTAAGTACCAAAACAATAGACATCAAATCAATTTCCAGCCATCAAAACCAAATTGCAAGTCTTCTGTTTTCCAATCAAGTAGCCATCGCAAACTAATACAATTGGATAAAAAGCATAACTCTCATACAAAGAATCAAAAACAATAAAAGAACACTTTGATTGTCAAGTTTGAAATGAACCTACATTCATCTAAAACAAGCTACAACTATTCAGTTCCAATTGTTCAATTACTCTAAAAATCAATTGAGACAAAGTTAGAAAAAAGACAACTTGCATATAAGAGCTATGCGAACCCAAGTTTGCCAGCTCCAGAGAGCTCCACAACACCTGAAAAAGCATTTTTCTCTGACTCTCCCAACTATGAACTCTGCAATTCCCATGGCAGCCCAAAATCTAAGCTTTTGGCGTTGGCATTCTCTTAGCCTTCTTGTTTCTCTTCTCCGATAAAGCCTTCCCAAAGAACTCCACAATCCGCTCCTGTGATTCGAGAAGCATCTCGGTCCACTTCATCTCCATGTCCCTTTGCATCGCCTCGACTTCCCTCGCCATGTCCATCTTCATCCTCTCCAACCTCATAAACCCATCTCCCAATCCCTTAATCGTCACCACCACCTCTGCCACCGGGTCCCCCTCTCTCTTCATCCCCACCCCATCACCACCACCGCCTCTCTTCCCCAACCCTAACCTCTCTCAATACCCATCTCTCACAACCCTAGTAGACACAAAATTAGGGTTAGGGTTAGGGTTACGATAAGATTTTTTTTCCTCCCAAGAATCACCGTAACACTCGATCGACCGGGAATTTTGATCCGATACCCGCCGATCCCATTGCTCATCGACCCATGAACGCGCCGATTTTCGGTAACACCACGCTTCACGCCCTGTTACACTCCGATTTTAGATTTTGCGGTTTGGGGTGCACTACCGACGTGTATTTTTTTTTTTTTTTTAAAATTATATTATTTGTCTATTCTTTTTGCATATGTTTTTTTTTATAAAAAAATAAAAAACATATTTATTTAGATCCTTCTAAATACTTTCTGAATTGAAAAATGATTTACAAGATCACTGATATGTAACTGATATAATTGGTTAATGAGTAGGGAAGATATGAGAGAGAGTGTCGTACCTTATGCTCGTTTGTTTGAACGAAAAATATTTTCTGAAAATATTTTTTGAATAAAATATTTTTCTATGTTTGGTGGTAGTGTGATAACGATGATGGTGGCGGTGGCCATGGTGATGGTGATGTAGTAGTGAAAGTGAGAGGTGTGTGTTGGTGGAGGTGAAAATGGTAAAATTTTAGTTCAAAAAACGTTTTTCACCTCTTAAAAATGAAAAATATTTTATGTTCAAATAAGCTTATTTTCTGTTGACTATGAAAAATATTTTCTGTTGACTTTTATTTTTCATTATACCAATCACTAGAAAATACAAAAAATATTTTTCAAAAAATATTTTCCGTCTAAACAAACAGAATTTTAGATATTCTAAGCTCTCAAACCTTTCTTTTTAGATATAAAAAAAATCCAAATCTACACTAGGAAAATATTTTTGAAGCTTGCCAAAAAGATGCTAGAAATCGCTTGAGAGAGAGGCTCTCGAGGCTCTCCAACACCTTTGCAGGGTCTCTATCCCTTACATAAATTAAGATATTAAAAAAAAAAAAAATCATTATAAGAATTCATATATGATCTTGTTACCTTATAGTTTTGCAAAATTTAGTTTATAGAAAAAAGAAAATTGAACTGATTACAGTAAATTATCACTTAAACATTATTTTTTATATTACTAATTAAGCTTGTATAATCAAACTAATTTAGCATAATATTGGATTACCTTAAGGTTTTAAAACTGTGCCATTTTTTCATCAAGAATTCGTTAATCCTATATATGAAAAAAAAAATGATATTGACATCATATTTACACTAAAATATATATTATTTCTTGTTTATGCTTATGTCTACACACTTTTTTGCATTAATTCCTATTGCTTTAACATTACGAAAAAAGAGATCAATGTAATTATACCAAATTTATAGGCATATTGTAATTTTTGCCTGAACCTTATATGGATGGTTAGTGTATTTATTTATTTGTTTATTTATTTATTTTTCTGAACATTGCAGAATTTTTTTTCAAATTTAGTATAAAAAAACCCTAAATCCTAATCGGCGACTTTATTCGTTTATGCCCACGAGCGGCTTGCATCCAGAATGGAAGAAATGATCTGAGGCAGGAGGGCAGGCCCAGCCGGCTAGGGCCAGGTCTAAACAAAAATTCTATGATATCCCAATATTTTCCGGCAACACAGCAAGAATTCTATGATATCCACAAAGCTTTTATTGATTTCCAGAATTTTCAAATGCACGCGCACACACATAAAAAAAAAAAAAAACAAAAAAAAAAAAGAAAGTGACTCGAGATGTAAATTCCTCCATAATATTGTTCATTTGGTAAAGAACAATCAACTGACTGCCAACACAATACAATCATTAGAATCACAAACATATTTATAAATAAAAAAATTAAAAAATAAAAAGCATAGATCAGCTGGGAAGAGTCAAACACAACTGTCACCAATTCATTTTGATAGTAGCAGCAGCAAGCTCATGGAAAAGGAAGACACTCATCTTCACAACAACAGTTGGGATGTGATAACCACAACACCAAAACCATGTTCCCAAAATGTTTTCTGATAATAAAATCTGAAACTAACCGCAGTTCCTTGTATCATACTGTTATCCCAAATTAACATTTGAAATTAACCACAACACCAAAACCAAGATTACTATACACAACTCAAAAGCCCGAGAAAATTAACTCTTTCCATCGTAACAAATAAATGTATAACAATGGTAATGATTTTGTGTCGTAAACAGCGCTCTAATTTACATTGCATCATTCTGTGAAAAATTACAATAGGAAGGATACAAACTCAAGTTTTACAATTTCTATCCTTCGGATAGCAAACAATCGAAATGTGGCTAGAGTGAAAGGGAGATATATTATGATGCAGCCTAAATAATATGATATACTTGACAGAGAGAAAAAAAAAAAAAAGAAGATAAAATAAAATAATTATAAAAAAAAAGCCTAAAAGAATATGACAACTACAGTTTTTACAAAAAAGAAGAAGATTAGATGCACACAACAAAATCACCTAGTCATCTCCTGGGGGGATCGAAAATTGGGTTCATTTCAATTTCTGCACCTCCAAACTCTCTAAACCCCCCGAACTTCTCAGCTTCTCTTGCAATCTGAATATCATCAGCTCCATAGTATTGAACAAAAATTTTTACAACAAAACGAGGAATCAATGCTCCAATTGGGATGCCAAGCAAGCACAACCAAAACAATCCTGTTTTAGCAAGATGAACGATGGCCCTGCAAAATTAATTTTAAGAGTTGTACTTCAGTCTTTGATCTGCTAAGCAAACAATGATGAGAATTCACATGATGAAAGTCAAGAGCAGAAGAACATTTCCATTTATAAGAAAATGGATTCGGTGATAAATGCTTGTGCTTATTCATTATATAAAGTGCAAAGCAATTTTAAAGAAAGTAGCAACTTTGCAGTTCAACTGTCACAGACGGTCACTAAACACATAAAGCCACCAATGGCACACTAAAGACAACTACGTTCATCCTCTGCCCTTAGCAGGGTGGCGCTATGCATTCATCAGGGTTTTCAATTGAATAATATTCAGTTTTTTTTTTTTTTTGGCTTACCTATATATATGATATATGTAAAGAGTGGAAAATTAGTCATGAATCCCAACACATTACATTCTATAATTACCTTACAATTTACAAAAAAAAATTGGTGAAAAATAGGAGACCATGTAACACTCATAAATATTGACTTTTAACAATGACATAGTCCTAGATGGTGTCTCTAACCAATAAAAATATGATTGAATATTCATCCCTTATACCCAATATTTACTCTACACTGTAATATTCTCTCCCTCTTTTTTGTTTTCTGTGGATTCTCTAATCTTATTTTTGAACAAGACATTGTACCCTAGAACTACGTATGGTGTAGATATTAATTAGGTGTCATGTTTGTTTGATCACCGATAATTTTTCTCATTATTATGCATCACAAAATTTTTGTAAAATTGCAATTAGTTTTATGTTCCCAGAAAAGATTTCTTTGCTTACATTTAATACCCATGTTTTGGATTGTCTCTGTAAGGAATACAAAAGAAAGAATTTGTGGAACCGCTATTGGACCTTAGTGGTAGCAAACCACTGCTTGTATTGGTTAGGGATCACAACCCCACCTTTGTTTTGTAGATGCTGTAAAATTTGTATATAATAAACTCTTTAAAAAAAAAAATCTTGGTACTTTGACCAATTTACTTTCTATAAAAATTTATTTTGAGCTAAGCTTCAAAGAACCCACACAGGTGGCCCTGTGGCTAAGGGTTTGAACATAGGAAGTAAAAAGTCTCATATTTGACTCTCATGGGGCGCGTAACACTCAACTTAACTGATATGGTTTGTGGGTGATTGTATGTATCTGGAGTTTATTTATAAGGCCAAACTGAAAGTGAGATAGATCCATGGATATTAAATTGACTCTCTTCAGAAAAAGCTTTATGAGTTTTTCCAAGTGCTTCTCAACAGGGGACACAACCCTACACAGAAGTGCAAGTCTTTTGTGTTCAGTTTTTGGTTTCTTTTTTATTTTTCAGCTTATATCATGCTTCTTACATTTTTCTTTTATCAAACTGAAATAAAAAATTAGTTTGAGGAGCTTCCTAACAGAAAGGCCATAGTGCATGCAGCAACTAACATTCAAAGGTATCAATAACAAATGTTAAGAATGCTGGCAATGCAAACTAACACAAAATTACTCTATGATGCAATTGTTGTGTGCAACTAAGGCACACAAGCAAGAAGGGTGAGCACAAATGCAAAGTCCATCATGCTATGAGATTCAATGATGTAGCATTCATTTTCCATGGGCAACAGAAGCATACAAGCAAGGAAGGCAAGTACATGTGCACAAATATAAATAGATATATTCAATATGTAAACAAAAAATTGGCAAAGAGATCTTACCAAGAACTGTGTAATCCGGGTATAGCATCAATAACGAGGACACAAATAAAGGTTGCAACTATAGATCCCCAAACAATTTGCATGAGTAATCCAAGTCCACGAATCACATCCATGGCGGTGTATATTAACGAGAATCACCACTTGCAAGTGTCCAAAGATCTCCTAAGCTCGAACCATCAATGGTGCTGTGCGATTACACAAAGAGGGGAGAAAGAAGGCAGCTACACTTTGCCACAAAGTGTCCGCCATTGTTATCCAAAATAGTTTTGCATTATAGCTTTCTCTCTCGTCAAAATTTCATAAAGTGGGGATACCTTAGAAGAGTCATTCTACTTAGATCCTTGTCTAGGATTCCAACAAAGATTGTAGGAAATGAAGTATAAATTACTGAATACAAGACGCTGCTCCACTCAGTAATTGCAGTTGTCAAAGTGAAACCAGTGAAAAGTGTATACCTAAACCATACAATTAATTATACAATATCAGCTACATAGTTAAAGAGTGTTTTTGTATACAACCAGTGTTTGTACTAAACATGCATAATTTCCAGCCTCGTTCAATTAACTAAACAGTTATTTAACATTCATCACTTTTAAATACTGGTTGTCAGCCAAATTTCTTGGCTCAAGGTAAAAGTATGTCGAAGTCCAACCCTGTTTTTTTTTCACACCCAGAAGCCCCTGTATCAAATGTGGTTACAACTATTATTTTTGCAACCAGCTTTAATATATTTTTGGCCAAGTTTAAACAAGGAAAATTAGGGAACAATCAGAAGAGGACCAAAAATAGAAAGAGAAATGCAGAATTTCACTACAATAAATAGTTTTAATTTATATATGTACTTTTTTTAAAAAAAGAAAAACCCAAAAAATATATTTACAGTATTACTCTCCTTTCATACTCCCGACATGTTACAATTGAAGACTTAGTTAAATGCGACTTCGATGTTGACTTGAAGTGTGCTTCGGTGGCATATAGTATTCAACAGAGGATTGATGCTTGCGGTACAAAACATGAAGGCACCTCCTATCTTTGTACCACCTGTGGGTTGTGGGTCAACCAGAATTGTGCTGATTCATTGCCTAGCACCATTAAACTCAATAATAACCCTCACCCTCACCCTCTCACCCTCATCTATTCTATTCCATTGGAAACTTGGCTGATCCACACAATCTGTAACAAGCGAGTGTACAGAAGAAATTGGGTTTATTATTGTTCCGACTCTGAATGTTCCGACTCTGAATCCGAATATTTTGTCCATATAAATTGTGCAACATCAGAGACTGAATGTTACATGTTGACCCTTTTTTCTTGCAACTCATTTTCTTTCATAATCCTCTTAATTGGTTTTTTTTTTTTTTTTTTTAAATTTAATTATGTTTCATCCTTGATTATGTGGTTTCAGGGAATGCAAACCAGAGTTTAATCTTGTTGATTTGGGGATAACGGCATCAAATAACAAACTATCCAGGTTGACCTTCTTTTTCACTTGGAACTCTTCTTTTAATTGTCTCATCAGTTCTTTCCTTATTATTTGATTACATTCAATTATTTTGGGTAAATTACACTCACCTCGCATGAGGTTTCTAATAATTACAAGGGCCTCTCATATAGATTCAATAATTACAGAAACCATTCTTCTTTTCGAAACTATTATTAAGATTCTCCACCGTTAATCTTCTGTTAATTTATTTAACAAAATATGATGATGTCATGCTGATATCACGTATGCTGATGTCACGTATTATGAGTAAACAATTTTAAGATTGCCCTTATATATTCAAATAGTAAATTTCACTCACCTCCCTGATGTTTTACAAAAAATTAATAAAGACCCATACATCATTTTAATAATGTTAAACAAAATTATTAAATTCTATACAATATTTAAAAAAATTCTACATTGTTAAGACAATCATATATATAATAGTAGAATAACCAAACATTACTTATCTTAAAAAAAAGGGGGGCTAATAAATTGATCACCATTAAACCTTATATTAGATTAAATACAATCATTCATTTGAAAATTACGAAGCAAAGTATAAAAGATGTTTTATTTTTTAAAAAGACCACCAATTTTATAAATATTATTTTGAGAAATTACATATAGGTATATGATTTTTTTTCCATATGAAAAATACATATTTGGAGAAATTATCTATCTCTTTCCATTTTCTTTATTTTATTTCTTTCATTTTCCTTTCTGTTTATTTTCTCATTCATTTTTTCATAGTGTCACTGCAGCAAATAGCAACACCATATAATTTATTTTTATTATTATTTGTTCTCTTCTCTATGTTTTTTTCTCAAATATTTTTCATCATTTTTTGTCTTTCATCAATGTTAGCTAGTATCACCCAATACCATAGCAACTTACAAAACATAAATTTTGCTTTTGTTTTGTAAACATATTTGTGTATTAATTTTTTTTAAGAAAAAAAAACATAATAACATTTCATATTTATAATAAAAAAATTGACTTATAAAAATTACCAAATGCTACCTTATAAATATATAAAAAAAAAAAAAATTATCATTTTATCTTTTCACAATCCTATATTATTCTCAAATTTTAATTATCATTAAAAAAATAAATATATCTCACCTTAATAATATAATTTTTCAAAATAAATATAAAAGTAAAAAAAAATATCTAATCACATTACAACAAATTAAAATTAGATGATAGGGATTGAAAGATAAATAAATTATTTGAGAATAATAAACTAGTTAAATTTGTCATTTCTTACATCTAATTAAAATAGAATTTTACTTGAAGAAATAAATTATTTGAAAATAATAAAATTCTCAAATAATTTGTTATTTATTACATCTAAAATCTATATCTCCATCTTTAGTTCTTTCATTCAAATTATTTTTATTAAATTAAATCTCAAAATTAATTCAAATAAGAGACATGGATATTCTTCTTAATTTCATTAATGGTTTATTTATTTATTTTTTTTAAACTTATAAAAGTTCAAAACTTAATAGTGTAAAAAAAAATACAAAGTCAAGCAAAATCCAAAAAAAGTTTGTGAGAAATAAAATGATAATTTAATATATATGTAAATTACAATTAAAAAGTATTAAGTGTAAAGGGTATTATGGTTATTTGTACAATCAATTTAACACCATTTGGCTTAAATTAACAGGAGGGGGGGGTGATCTTGACAATGTCAAAAAAAATAAAAGAGATTTCTGTAATTATTAAAATTAAAAGGAGGTTCCTATAATTGTCAGAAACCTCAGGTGAGTGTAATTTACCCTATTATTTTTCATTTTGTGGTTTCAGGGAGTGCAAAGCAGATACTAAAGCTGAAATCTTTGACCCTAATTTGATCAATTTGCCAGTAATGAATTTGTTGATCTGATGACCCAATTTATCAAGGGCATTAAACAAACATGTTAGTCATGGCCACCCTTTAATTTTGTTCGACAAACAACTTGACAGTGAGTCGTGCTCTACTGGGAGCAAATTACCCCTCTTGAATGAGATTTGTAAGTTCTGCATGGTGATGAAAAATGCAATGGGTGTGCACAAACCATTTCTGCTCCATTTTTTTTATTGCACTGAATGTAACTTCTTTCTCCAAGAGTGGTGTACAGAGTTACCCAATGAACTGCGACACCCATGTCACCCAGAGCATCAACTACTCTTGACCCCAAATTTTCATCTATGTAAATGTACATGCTGCAGATCAGATAGCAATACGTTTATTTTCCACTGTATGACCAGCCCATACTTCATTGTCGATTGTATGTGTGCATCCCTACCACGCGTTATCAGACACAAAGCTCACAAGCACAACCTCGCTCTAAGGCAAACATGGTCTGGTAGATGCGGTGCCTGTAATGATTTTTCTTCGATTTGCATTTGTATGTGACCCTTGCAATCTGAATATTTATGTTGGGTGTGCTGTTTTGCCGGGTACCGTTAGTCACAGATACGATAAACACCCATTCACCCTAACCTATTCCCCTCCTCCTCTCAAGGACCCGAATGTGGATGAGGAGTACCATTGTGAGATTTGTAAGGGGGAAACAAATCCAAACTGGTTCTATCATTGCGTCATTTGTGATCAATCTCTTCATACACTCTGCAGCTGTCCTATTGATTGGATTCCAAATGTCAAGTATTGGGAGACCATTGAATTCCGTCACTATCACCCACACCTTCTCAGACGTGCCCACATCTCCCTGGAGTATAGTGATATTCAATCACCATGCAGCCAATGTGGCGAATGTTTCCAAGACGATTCGCATATGTACTATCAATGTCCACTGTGTTTTTTTTTCCTCTACTGTTGTTCCTTCTCGAAAAAATTAAATTTGTAGAAATTGAAATTTGATGAAAATCTATTTGGAGATTTTCAAATCCTAATTGTGATAGTTTGGCGGTTCATTGGCTGGGCTATTTTTTAAATTTTAATTTTAATTTTTGGTTGTTGATGATCCAATTATCAACAGAGGAATGAAATAATGTCCGGTTACAAAATAAAGTGAATATACTTCAGATTCAATAATGTAATTTGTAGAGTTGATTGAGATTGCAAAATCATACACTCAAGTCAGATCATAATAAGGATAAATTTAAACTATTAAAAGTTAATCACTCAAAATAAATTTTTTTGTGACGGTTTTTTACATATGTCGCTAAAAATTAACAATTAGTGACATTTTTTTTTTCACGATTTTTATAAATTATCGCTAAAACTTACAATTATTAACATTTTTTGTGACGAATTTTTTAGATTGTTGTTTTCTGCTTAAGAAATCTATGGACATAGCTCCCTATCTGTCGGGCTTGGCTGCTCTGTTTTTTTTTTAATTTTATTAGTACTAAATTTTTTTGTTTTGCTCAATTGTATTTTTTTGGATAGGATCAATGATGATTGATAAAAACTGCATTATCTATCTGTAATTCCCTCAAAAGGGACTGAAGATAGTCATATTATTCTAAGATCCATTTTACCACACTATTTGTTTTTGTATTTTTTTCTTTTCTTTTTTGGCTCATTAGTTTTAATGTGTTTTCTATGGAATCAATGGATTTATGTGAGCATCAGTGATGAGTAAACCTTTTGTTATCCTTGCACTTTGATTGCTAGTGAAGAAAACTATGGGGACTATTGACTCTGAGATGCTTATCATTTTTTCATGATCTGTTTTCTCCTATTTTCTCTATAGGTTTTGTTTTCAACTTCATTATTGTACCACAAAAAAATGTAATAGG
This sequence comes from Camellia lanceoleosa, assembly GCA_025200525.1. Taxonomy (NCBI): domain Eukaryota; kingdom Viridiplantae; phylum Streptophyta; class Magnoliopsida; order Ericales; family Theaceae; genus Camellia; species Camellia lanceoleosa. The sequence goes on along the minus strand of CM045760.1, from coordinate 110,835,818 downwards.
TTTCGTATGATGCTTTCATTTGATGATATGAACCACTCCAATGGACAAACTAACTTTAAAGAATACATTTGAAAACCTTCAAATGTATGTTTGTTGGAGTAAAACAATATACATTTGAACGGTTTCTGTAGTATTATTGTTTGGGTAAAACCTCCACCAGACACAATATAGCTTTGTAAATTTAAAGTAAACATTATTTTGTACACCTCGCACAATGAGAAAATGTGTCAAAATCTAAGGGATCAAACCTTAACAATGAGTCAAAATCTACAAGATCAAACCTATGGGACTTAAGGAATGATATAAAAAAAGAGAGGGAAAAATATTAAATCAAAGTAAAAAAAAAGTAAATAAAAATGAAGTAGAAGAGCCAGATACCTTGGTTTTATAAAAAAATTTAGGTGATAAATTTGGATCAAGGTGTGAATGTGTCTTTTTTAGATGGTAAGGTGTGGATGTGTTTGAGATGACTTTAGTTTTTAGATTGTGTTTAATTTATGAATTTTGGGGGTAATTTGTTTAAAAAAAAAAAAAATAGAAATAGAAAAGGCAAATGTAATATAACTATATATTTTTATATTTTTTTTAAATTTTCTTTTCAAATTTTTCTTAAATTCATAAATCAAACATGAGGGTTTTAAACTTTAATGGTTCAAGACTAGTTACTACAGTCTACAAGCTGTGATTTGATTATGATTTGGATAGTAATTTAAAAAATAAAGAAAAATGTGAATAAAATAAATCTAACTTTTCACTCTTTAAAATTTTAATTTGAATTCAAGACCCTCAAACACAATCTTAATGGAGTATGTTTTTTTAGATGAGAATCTTAATTAGGGAGGTACAAAAAATCAAAAAAAAAAAAAAATCAATTAAATCGATTGAATCGGACCAAATTAGTTATATTTGATTTGTTTTTTTAGCAAAAATTGTGCGTTTTTAATTTTGTTCTCGGTTCAGTATTGGTTCAAGTACCTTATGCACGGGACTAAATTGAAATCGATCGCTTCAACATATATTGTATTTATAATACATACATACATATATATATATATAATCTAATAATATAGTGATATTAATAAGTAAAATAAATTATTAACCTTAATTAATTAACTTTATCATCTTTATAACTTAAATTTATAAATTCTTATTATATATAATCTTAATTCTAATTCATTATTCTTGAAATTTTAGTTTTTTTAAACTTTTTTTTTGTTTTTATTTTTGTTAATTTGGGAATTGAAAAGTATTTATTAAATGGATGAATTGGATATGTTTGAAATGATAGACAAATAATTAATTTAATATTTTTTATATAAATTAGTGATTATATTTAAAAATGGTTCAAGTTTAAAAGATTTTAAACCGATTAAAATGCATCAAACTGAACTATTTCAATCAGTTCGATGCGATTTGATGAGATAAACGGTCTGTATCGGTATTCAAAATAATAAAACCGATATTATCGATTCATGTATGAGAGGGTTCAAGAATGTGGTCTAAAAATTCAAAGATCTTTGAAGAAAACTCAAATTTTCTAGAAATGATGAGATGTATGTTGATGTTCTGAGATGCTTCAATTAGTGCCGAGAAGGTGGGCAGCTTGTGGTTAACAAGAAGCATCTTGTACCCGTTCAATGCCCCTTCAACATAGATTTGGACCAAGTAGCTTTCCTCTACAGTCTCGTGACAGTCCATGTCTTTGTCTTGGAACCTCTTCACATATTTAAGAATGTCTTCACCCTCTTACTGTTTTTCCTTACACAGGGCGAGTGTGGTCACTTTCTCGGCCACCTGAAAGAATTTGGTGTGGAATTTGTTGACCATCTCCTCTCAACTTCGGATAGAGTTTGGGGCCAAGTTAACGTACCAGTTATATGCTCGGTTGGTGAGGGACTTGGAGAATTCTCTCAGTCGGATGACATGATTTGAACCATGAATCCCCAAAGTCTCAATGAACCAAACAACATGTTCTTGAGCATTTCCTTGCTTGCCATCGAATTTGATGAACTTCGGCATTGTGTACCCCTCTGGATATGGATAACTCAACTTCTCAATAGGGTATGGTGGCTTGACATCCAGATCGAGCAAAGAGGGTAAAGTCTTTTTGCCCCCATTCGAGATCGAACATGGCTTCCGCATCGGCGAGAGTGATAAATTGTTGAGGGAGAGAACTTGATGGTGGTTTTCCCGAAACTTGGCTTGTAGACCCGAAAACCGAACTTGGAGCGACTTGGCTATTTGGGTATTGAGAATTCACCATCGATGTAGGAACGTAGTGATATTGACCATTGGCATCAATAGATATGATATTCGGTGATAGAGCGTTGAATTGAGTTCCATAAACTCCGTTACACACCATGGGTATGCCGGGTTGAGCTTGGAAAGCTGTTGTCGGAGCCAAAGGAGACCTGCTCGGTACATGAGTAGAATTTATAATCGGTGGAACAAAATTAGGCATGGATGAAGCACCATTTTGTAGAAAAATTTCTTTGGGCCTTCCTTGAACTTCCACAGCCGATGGAACACCATTTATCATGCCGAAAACTACTCCAACTACCACTAGACCATGGCTCGATCCTCCAGGTGCTTGATTTTGCGCTCCATGGGCCACAGGTTGGCCATGACTTGTTCCTCCTAACACTTGATTTTGCACACCATTTTGAGCAACTTCAGGGAGAATTGGGGGTGAGTCTTGATGGTTTTGAGCATTCCCAACATCACCATAAAGTTGTTAATGTTTGCTAGCACCAACTTCACCTCCATTTGTTGCTGGTGGTGCGAAATTTGAACCCATCACCAACATGGTGTGGGTGAGATTTTGAATGGTCGTAAGAATCTCTTGTTGAGTGTGTTGGAGTCCTTGAATGGCTTCAAGGATGAGAGGTGCATCTTGAACTTGAGTCCTCTCATTACCACTGTTGGAAGAGCCTTATTGATGAACTTCTTCCTCTGTCGCCATCTTCACTAGAGTTGTGTAGATTCCGGATCTTGTTGAGACTATTAACCAATTCGCCTCCCCAGTGGACTCGCCAAATGTATGAGAGGGTTCAAGAATGTGGTCTAAAAATTCAAAGACCTTTGAAGAAAACTCAAATTCTCTAGTTTAACCAAAGAGTGAATTTATCTCCACTCACCGTCCTCGGGATCGGATCCTTTGTTCGAACTCCATTACGCCCATGGTTCTAGTGTGCAGATCCCAGAAAGCTCTGATCCTGTAAGTTTTCTGAGACTCATTAATGGAGCGGCTTCTAGATTGCGTCTGAATCCGTTCGAAGCCAAGCGCTTCGGATCTCTAGGTTCATAGATTCAAACCCTTTCGAGTTCGAGCTCAAATAGGTCTCTAGGTTCGTGGTTCTGAACCCTTTCAAGACTAAGCCAATACCTCAGATAATGGATCTCCTCCGAGGGTTTCATCTCTTCTGAAAGCAATGGTTAACCTTCTGGAACATTCGTATGATCTGGGCCTCCTCAGAGTACCCAAATGTCTTCTCTCACTCCACTCTTGCGACCGAAGAAGAGCTGCAGCCTTTCAAGCGGTATCAGAATCGTCTTGCAGCCTTGGATTATATCATGGCACTAGAAAGTGATGTTTTTGTTTACACATATGATGGAAACATGGCAAAGATGGTACAAGGGCACAGATGGTTCGAAGGATTTCGAAAGACCATAAACCTCGACAGGTACATTATCTTTGGCGCTTTTCTATTGGTACTTTTACCCTTAAATTGTAAGTTAGATTACTAATATTTGACATTTTTTTCATTTTCAAAAAAAAAAAAATTTAGATTGGTTGATCATTTGGATGAAGGTGCTATGTCTTGGGAACAGTTTTCTTCAGAGGTTAAGAGGTTGCACTCGGATAGACTTGGAGCACCATATCTTAGACTGCCGGGAGAATCACCAAGGCTAGAGGAGAATTTTTATGCAAATCATTTTTCCTGGTTGTGTCTGTAATAGTTCTCAGGAGCAACTTGACCATAGACCAAATTTATCGGCTGCTTTACAAAGATAGTGTTTTAGTTTTAGTTAGAAATACAAATTTGGCCTCTCCTGTTAAGTATACGAAACCCCATGCTTTGAAGGTGGCCAAGATGGGTTTTCAAAAGAAAATGTATTTTTCAGAATTCAGGAGTGGTGATGGCAGCCAACAGGGCGGAGAAGAGTCTCGAGGTTAATTTGATTGTTCCAGAAGCAAGTTTCAGTTTTGATGTGCAAAATAGATAAAGAACATACATGGGAAGAAGCAGAGAAGGTTATAGATCATTGATAATAATGCACACAGGTCAGTTACAAAGCATAATGAAACTCTCCATGTGAATGTGGAGTACTTCCAAGTTCATAATCTATTCATTATTCTTTCTTCAATTGTCAAAATTCATTTGTTAAATAAGGCTTTCTCACAAAGTTGGATGTAATATTTGATTAAATATCATAATAGAAAGTTCTTCCACATTTGTCAAAATTATTTTCTTTTGTCACGATTTATACGTTGCTCAAAATGTTGTTCAAAATGAGAGATGGTTTGTCTAGTAAGAAATTGTGATAGTGGCTTTGAATCTTCCTTTTCCTCTCTTATAATTTCTTCATGTGCAAATGCAGTATTTGGGGTGTTTATAGATCAGGTTTAGTGACCATGTTGAGTAACAAACATGTTTGGTGTCTCAATATCGACTAATCCAACATCTTAGTTTTAGGTTTTTATACTCCAAATTTACTCCACTTCTTCTTCTTCTAGTATTTTGTGTGCATAACGTAGCTCAGGTTTCTAAAATGGTGTGCATAATGCAACTAGACAATAAGGGTTCGGCTTCATTATATCCACGAGACAAATTGTTAAAAGCGACAAAATAACAAGCCCTTGAAACATTCATTCCATCTAAACAAGGAGCCAAGATGTTCAAAGTCATCCAACAACAAACAACTTTTTCTTGCACATACATAAACTAAATATCATGCATCAATGTCAAGAACAAAACAAAAGCAAAATAGATTGACAAAGTATGCAACTAAATTAGGAAATCACTCAATCACGAACCCCCTAAAACACTAGTGAAAAATCTAGAAACCCTAGATGTTGATTTGTGATTATGTATCAATCATAAGCAGTAAAAAACAATCCCAATCAAACAATCAAAACAAATCGACACTACGAGTTTTACGTGAAAAAACCACAATTGGACACCTCCAACTATGATAAAAAAAAACCATGGGCAACAGCCACAAAACAATCCACTAAGAAGATATAAAGGAATTACATAGGTATACTCTCAATTACGTAGCGAATCCACAACGCCTAATTGAACCAACCTCTATGTGCCTCTTCCAACCCCATCTTCACCTCGGAATTGTCTTTCCAATGAGCCACTCCAGAATCCACCGAAGCTTCAGGCTCGTATTCTTCAGAATCCACCGAAGAACAACTCTCTCTTTTGTATAACAAACAAAACCTTTGATGTACTCTCTTTTAAACCATGAGTTGAATACTTAATAAAAACATCAAAGAAACTAACAAAATATCCCCAGATATAAACCTTAAGAACCAAAAAGAAGATCTGAAGGAATTACCTTAGTGTTGGGAGAAAACCAACTATTTATAGAAAAACAAAGCAACCCTAATTTCAGAAGAAAACCAACTCCTTAACGAATCTGGAAATCTGGGATCGCGCGGTCTGCTCGAGCGTGGGCCTTCCCGCTCGAGCGGAGACTTCATATTTTGTGATTTCATATAGGCTCCCCGATCGAGCATCCGTTTCCCCGCTCGAGCGGGGAATCACACCATCTAGTACTTTTTCAGGCATAGTAGAGATACTGTGAGCTCGCAAACCCCGCTTGAGTGCCCCTTTCCCCGCTTGAGCGGGAAGGCCAAAACTAGAAAAACTGGAAAAGTATAACATGATCGGACAGGCAACTTTGAATGCATTTTTGCATTTTGCTTGAACATAGTGGCCAGAGCAACTCGACCCCCGTCATAATCAGCGAAGTGGCAATCTTGAAAGCATTAAAATCACAAACTTCTCTACAAGGCTCGATTTGGGTTGGATTCGCATCTAATAAACTCATAGCCTCACTGAAAATAAAATGCGAATAAAATTAAAACTCAAAGGAGTTTTGTCAAACGGAGTTGCCAAAAATAAAAACCTAACAATCTCCCCCTTTGGTAATGCCGTGACAAAACACACCTAACAAATGAAATCCTACTCACCCCAACCCATTACAGTCAACAAAAACAAAAACAAACTCCTTTCTCAATGTCATGATCTGCAAAACAACTATTAGTGCCACAATCTCCAAAACAACTGTTAGTCCCACAAGAGTATATGAAAAAACAATAAACATATGATAAGATTATCTTGGAGATTTTAAGAACATGTAGCATGCAAAGTTGAAAACTAAAACACATGCACCCGACAACATGACTCCCCGTAAGACATATGCACCAAACTCCCATATACTAAAAACAATAAACAAGAAGAAAACGACAAAAAATAATATGGTGAAGCAAGTAAGGAATTTCAGATTAGTACCTTAAAACATATAAGACTATCCAAGAAGCACAATTACTTGAAAACACAATGTGCACAGCCTCTAGAAAATTCCTCATAAAAGAAAGTGATGCATTATGTGAAAAGCATAGATCCCATGATAAAAGTGTGTGTGTGACTCTTGGAGTTCGACAAACACAAGATTCAAATCCTAGTAGTGATATGAAAGCTGGACCTCCGACAAGAGAATCCAAGCACAACTAAGGAAAGTCAAACCACTAGGAATCAAGGGGTATTTGTTGAGTAAAAGCGGAGGCTCCCCCTCAATCAATGAATCCCTTTTTTTTATTTTCACATTTTTTTCTTTCCTTTCTTCTGCACATTTTTTCTTCTTTTTTTTTTTCTTTTTCTTTTTCTTTTGCACACTTATTGGCGGCTGACACGCTCAAGAGTATGGAAACCGAACCAGAGAAGCATGGATATAATAAGGATGGCCTGGTTGGTGACTCTGAGGTAGCCTTTTCCTCATGCCTAGACTACAAAGAATAGAGGAGAAAGCCATGGAGATGCAAAAAGATGGAAGATGGTTAAGAGACTCAACATCACCCATGATATGCTAGTATAGGTCAATTCCTCTAGAAAAACAAAAGATACAATGTCTGAAGTCCATAAAAAAAATCACTAAGGCGGAAGACTCCGATATTTGCTAATCCAAGAGTGTGTACAGAATGAGACATACTAATCAAAAAACACACACTCCAAAATGAGTAATGACCATAGAAGGCACACACATATTAACATGTAATGGTTATTCTCATCAATTCCAATATACACCAAGGACTGCTCAAAAATTTCAAGCTTGCAAAACCATACTAAGAAAATCTTTTTAGATTTTTTTTTTTTCAACAATAAAGCAAGACCAAAAAAAAAAACAAACATGCACACAATTTTTTTTTTTCTCATTAAAGAAAACACAGAGGCCCAAAAAAAAAAAAAAAACTAAAAAGAGTAAACACATTAACACAAGTCAAGTTTTCTCACCCAAATCTTTTTGGTCTTAACACAATCAGGTCTAGCGGTCTTGGTAAATATCATGGCGTTGTGAACACCCTCATGAATCTTGGTATTTTGCCTAGACATGTAAGGTTGTCTCCTAACCCAAAAAGTATTTGAATTTCTACCCTTTTGAAACACTCTCCCATGCAACTTATAACAATAAGGGCGAATATGACCATGCATACCACAATGATGACAAATAAAAACAAGGTGTACCTTCTTTTCTTTTACCTTACCAACTCTAGGGAGTTTGAGAAGTCTTTCCTCTTGTTGAATCTTTTGTCCTCCATTTCCTTGAGTTCTTGTATCATGAGATGTGGAAGCACTCTGTTTTTGCTCTCTCTTATCTCCAAAGCCAATGCCACTCTTGTCTAAACAGATTTGTTGAGACCCAATGATATCCTCCAAAGTCTTTGATCCTTCGTTCCAAAGACCAATGGTAACCATGGCACACTTGAGCTCTTCCTCTTTCTTGATCAGTAGTTCTTCCAAAGCAACTTGTGACATCTCGAGAGATTCAATCTTTTCTTCAAACATGGCATGGGTTTCCTGTAGCTCATTCCTCTATATCTCACAAGTCAACAGTTTTGCACAAAGAACTTGTTGATCATCAGCTATCTTGATGGCATTGATCCTAGCCTCGGAAATCTCCTCCTTAAGTTTGACATTCTCACTTTCACATGCTTTGAGTTTCTTTGTGAGTTTGTCATTCAATTTGAATAAGTTAAGAGACTCCTTATACAACTTTTCATAAGCTTGCTCAAGCTCTTCATGATCACTCTCCGAGGATTCATCATCAGTGGTATTCTCAACTAACCTCTTCGAAGACTCTGTTTGTCCTTCAGTTTCGGAAGCCGCCATGAAAGTAAGGAATTGTTTATGTCCCTCTTCACTTTGATCTTCATTGTCACTATCATCTTCATCACATTCTGATTCATCATCCCAGGTGATGGCAAGGGCTTTCTTCTTCTTCAAACGAGTGGGGCATTCTGAAGCAAAGTGGCCAAATCCTTGGCATTCATAGCATTGGACACTTTCAGAGTTTCCTTGTATCTTTCATTTCTCCTTCTTGGCTATAGAATTAATTTTGACTTTATCTTTGCCTTTGGATTTATGAGAATGAGTAGATTCCAAAAGATTAGGGCTCTGATACCAATTGAAGAATCTAGAAATCCCCTAGATATTGATTTGTGATTATGTAACAATTTTAAATTGTTTAACAAAAGCAGTCATAATCTTGGAATCTATCTCACAATCCTCATCAGAATCCTCTCCAACTCTATGAGCACTACTAAAAGCAATATCTTTTTGTTTCTTTTTGAAATTCCTATGTGCCTCATAAGTTTGGAGATTTCCAACCAACTGATCCAGCTTGAGGTTGTCAACATCTTGAGTCTCCTCAATAGCCGTAACTTTTGGTTGGAACCGATCGGGCAAAGATCTCAAAATTTTTCTCACAACTTTGGATTCTGGTATTTTTTCACCTAAATTGAAGCTGGAATTTACAATGTCACTCAACTTCGCATAAAATTCATCAAAGGTCTCACTATCTTTCATTTAAAGGTTTTCGAAACTAGACGTGAGCCTTTGAAGTTTTGAGCCTTTAATCGAAGGAGTGCCCTCATGAATAGTTTGTAAGATATCCCAAGCCTCTTTTGCGACTTCACAATTGCAAATACGACTAAACTCTTCAGGTGTGACAGCGCAAAAAAGAGAATTGATAGCTTTACTATTCCAGCTACTATTTTGACAATCAATTGTGTCCCACTTATCAATTGGTTTGGGGAAAGTTACTCCATCAACGGTAATCGTTGGTTCAGTCCACCCATTCATGACAGATTGCCAAAATTTTTCATCAATAGATTTTAAAAAGGATCTCATCCGACCTTTCCAAAAAGAATAATTGGATCCGTCAAGTAGGGGTGGTCGAACCATAGAATTTTCCTCACGAATTGTATCCATTATCACAAATCAAACAAGATCTCGTTCTAAAAGATTTTTTTTTTTTTTAAAAAAATGGAGCGTTCTAAAAGAATTTTTTTTTTTAAAAAAAATAGAATGAACTGCTCTGATACCAATTGAAAAATCTAGAAACCCTAGATGTTGGTTTGTGATTATGTATCAATCATAAGCAGTAAAAAACAATCCCAATCAAACAATCAAGACAAATCGACATAACGAGTTTTACGTGGGAAAACCACAATTGGACACCTCCAACTATAATAAAAAAACCACGGGCAACAGCCACAAAACAATCCACTAAGAAGATATAAAGGAATTACACAGGTATACTCTCAATTACCTAGCAAATCCACAACGCCTAATTGAACCAACCTCTATGTGCCTCTTCCTACCCCATCTTCACCTCGGAATTGTCTTTCTAATGAGCCACTCCAGAATCCACCGAAGGTTTAGGCTCGTATTCTTTAGAATCCACCGAAGAACAACTCTCTCTTTTGTATAACAAATAAAACCTTTGATGTACTCTCTTTTAAACCATGAGTTGAATACTTAATAAAAACATCAAAGAAACTAACAAAATATCCCCAGATATAAACTTTAAGAACCAAAAAGAAAATTTGGAGGAATTACCTTAGTGTTGGGAGAAAACCAACTATTTATAGAAAACCAAAACAATCCTAATTTCAGAAGAAAACCAAATCCTTAACGAATCTGGAAATCTGGGATCGCGCAGTCCGCTCGAGCGGAGACTTCATATTTTGTGATTTCATATAGGCTCCCCGATCAAGCGTCCGTTTCCCCGCTTGAGCGGGGAATCACACCATCTAGTACTTTTTTAGGCATAGCAGAGATACTGTGTGCTCGCAAGCCCTGCTCGAGCGCCACTTTCCCCGTTCGAGCGGGAAGGCCAAAACTGGAAAAACTGGAAAAGTATAACATGATCGGACAGGCAACTTTGAATGCATTTTTGCATTTTGCTTGACATGACAGTAGCGACCTTCGACATAATCATGTCAATAAGTGGCAATTTTGAAAGCATTAACATCACAAACTTCTCTACAAGGCTCAATTCGGGTTGGATTCGTATCTAATAAACTCATAGCCTCACTGAAAATAAAATGCGAATAAAATTACAACTCAAAGGAGTTTTGTCAAACGGGGTTGCCAAAAATAAAAACCTAACAACTAGAAAATCACTCAATGGGTAACAAGACTTCATTAGTCCTAAAAGTCGACAAAGTCCAATGAGGGTTGTACCTAGCCACCAAAAACTCCCCAATCACCTTATACCCATCTCTCTCCAACCCTTTCCTCAGCTCCTCCACTTTCTTCATCACCACCTCCTCCGTTGCCATGCCACCAAACCTCACCACCCCATACTTCCTCTCCCCCTCCTCCCTAATCACCACCCTCTCGTTCACCGGCCTCGGCGCCTCCTCCGCCTTCCTAGACTTCTCTGGTAATATAAACTGCATAGTCATCAACTTCTTCTCATTATCCTCCACTTCCTTCGTCACCACCGGACCTGTCATCGGAATCTTCTCCGGCGAAGATTAGGTTAGCACCTGAGTTGTCATTGTGATCTTCTTTGGCGTGGAATTCGGGGGACTTCCAACAGCACCGATGTAATTGGCGAGGATCATAAAACCGCCATCTTTGTTGCCTTTGAAGTGGGTTGGATCGTATGTGACCTCGGCGATCCCTGAGGGAGAGTATTTGCGGATCTCATAATCTTCAGTGGATTTGATGAGTTTGAATTTGGGGGTTTCTGTGAGAACCCAAATATAAAAATTGAGTAAATAATTAAATAATAACAATAATAATATTACAATCTCAAATATTTTGATGGTGAATCCTAAAGTGAAAATTAAATATTTGGAGGGTCTTTTAATTAATTTTAAAACCTAAAATAAATTTATAGTGAAAGTCTTCAATTTAAAGGCAAGATTTATTATTTAAAAAGAAATAAATAAATAAATAAATAAAATTAAGTGTCAAATTAGTAAGCATATTTTGATCTAATAGTAGTTGTATTTTATTTAAATTAATGGAGAGATAAAATAAAATAAAATAAAACAAAGGACATTTTTATCTAGAGTCATTTATGTTATGTATAACAAAGAAAAGAAAAGAAAAACCCTAGGTTCCTAATCAACACTATAACAGCAGCCACAGCAACCACGAGGAGAGAGAGAGTTTGAGAAAAAAGAAGAAGAAAAAAAAAAGGGGATTGCAAACAAGGAGTAATTTTTGGGTGTGGTAGGTCTTTATCTTTCTTCTTTTCTTTGTTTTTGTTCTTTATCCTTACTCTATTATTATTTAGTTCATTGATGAAGAGGTTGTAGATTTATGTATTTTGTATATATGTATACTGTTAAGAAATCTAAGGAGTTAAATTCATGTATAAAGAATGGTGTAATTCTTAGTCCAAAAATTCTGCACAGAATCACAAACTTTAAAAATCAATAAACCATATCAAACGGATGAATTTTAACCTAAAAATTTTACAGTAGATTAATTACATATTGAATTACATATCTGAATTTTTTCATAATTTTTGAGAGTCAAAATCGATATAAACTGAGGTGTTCAAATCTGTCCAGAAAACTAGTTTTTAACAGTAAATTCGGGAGTGTTGTTCTCTTTGGGTATAAATCCAAAAATTATCAAATCAGTATCATTAGAACCGGTTACGAGTCTAGTTTCTTACATTTTTGTCCTTGCATTGATTGCTCGTGTATACTAAGAGAACCGTCAATTTCTTTAAAGTGCTGCAGAAAACAATCTGTTTGGGCATAATTAATTGTAAATAATTATTTTGATAGGCAAATCAAGTGAAACCAATTGGGATTGAAACTTAGAATATATTAGTTGATATCTTAAGGGTTTTAGAATTTTTCGAACAACGTGGAGTGGGTTTTTAATTTTCAAAGTTAGCGAAGAGATTGGAAAAACTCTGTTTTATCTTAAAGTCACTTTTAGTTAAGTTTCGATCGGAACCTATGTCTTGGATGGCTTTAGACTGTGAAGAACATGAACTTAGGTAATATTTAAGAGTAACAGTGAGTTGGGTTGAGCCGTGTTAGTGCGCTTTAGTTTGGGGTTACATAGTTCGTATTCTTTAGTATTTTTAAATTAGTAGTGACGTGTAGTTTTCATATTGATTCAGGGTACTAGTTGGACTTTCATACTCTATTCGAGATTATATTATTTCGTTTCCAGGTAAGTAGTTCCATGCTACGTACTTTTATAAATGTTCCCCTATCCCGAACTGTTGGAAAATTAAATTATTGTTTTAAGACTAAACTGTTTTAATAAATTATTTATATTATCAATGGAATCAAATTATTTCTAAAACATGTGTGAACTTTGCATACTGTAAACTATTTGTTTTGGTCTCATGTTTATAATGATGAACTACCATGTTTTGCGAAACTGATGTGTATTGATTATTGGGACCATGTGTGTATTTAGTCCAGGGAAATTATTCCACTGTGTGTGGTGACTCTGGCCATTAAGGACCAGATCCGGGTTGGGCCGTGATGACTCTAGTGCTCAACGATTGTAAGGAAAAGACCTTTAAAAACAACTAGGTGACCTTCAATCGGATCGTCTTTGAGAAAAGGCCCAGGTGCCACCCTGAGGATGACTCTTAGTTCGGTATTGGATCCAACAGGGCTTATAGCCTTGAGAACTGTGTGGCATATTATTTGTTTTTCTTGGTACCCAGAAAATTATTGGTGTTCATGTTATAATCTGTTTTAAGTAGAAAATGTCGTTTATCATGTTCTTGCGAGACATGAGCATTTTAAGTGTTAAACTGTGAAACCTTCTTTTTGAAACAGATTGTATTTACCAAACTGTATGCCAATCTAGTTTCTGTGATATATATCTTATTTTGGAATTGAACCCTGTTTTCAAAACTGTATTTACTATCCATGTTGCTACTCACTAAGCTATCAGCTGACTTAGTTGTTTACCATTTCCAGGTGTTAGAAGGACTTAGAGTGGACTCATGGCGTAGCGAGGACTCAATTTCATAGACCTCTAGGGCATTTATTTAATTTGTTTTAGGCTGCTTGTCGAGTTTTGTGCATACATTGTGGTTGGGTTTTATTTAGAATTATTTTATTTTGTGGGCGGTTTGTGTCCCATTTAGTATATATATATATATATTTTTTAGGAAGTTGGTTATGACTTGTTTTTCACTTGTGGTATGTCACTGGATTGAGTGTTGATTTATTTATTTCTGGGCTATCATCACATTTATTCTTTATGGTTTTGGGTTCATGTTTAGGTTTACGTGTGCTTTGGGCTAAGTCCCTGTGGGCTACGGCCGGTCATGCCCGAATTTGGGGTGTGACAATTATGGTATCAGAGCTGTAGCTTATCGAGTTACATATCTTGCATTTCATCATTTAGACGAGGTCCGAGTCCCTATAGTCCTTAGTAGTGTTTGGTTAAGTTAGTTTTGTTTAAGCTTGTGTTGAGTTGTTCTTAATTTCATTTTGAAGGTTAAGAGATGGCACATAGGAGAAGAAGTGTCAATGCTCTTGGAACTGATCAACTAGCCGCTAATCGTAGAGTTCCCCCTATTCCTATACCCCCTACCGCACCACCTGTTGCTCCAGTCGTCCCTGAAGCACCAGGAGTTGTTCCTGCTGCACCAGCCGCACAGGTTTTACAGTCATTGTTGGGATTATTGAACAATCATGTAGCCCCACAACCAGCAGTTCACCCAACTTTAAGTTTGGATAGAGGTTCCTTATTCGAGAGGTTTATGAAGGCAAAATCTCCAGAATTTCACGGAACAGTGGACCCTACGGAGGCAGAGGCATGGGTACTAGAGATGGAGAAAATATTTGATGTTCTAGGTTGTTCAACAGACCAGAAGGTGGCCTTTGCAGCTTTTAGGTTCAAGGGCTAAGTAGAGCATTGGTGGCGCATGGTGAAGCGTCAATATGAGGGTAGAGAAACAGAGCTAGTGTGGAGCAAGTTTCTAGAATTGTTTAATGAGAAATACTTTCCTGAAGCAGTGCGAAGGCAGAAGCAAGTGGATTTTCTCAAATTGAAGCAAAATGACATGACAGTGGCTCAGTATGAAGCCAAGTTTGTAGAGTTGTCGAGGTATGCCCCACATCAGGTGGCCATAGAGGAAGATAGAGTGATGTTGTTTAAGAATGGCTTACAGTCAGAGATCTATGCAAAAGTAGTTATTTTAAAGATGAAGACATATTCTGCATTGGTAAGCAAGGCATTACTAGTTGAAAAGGGAGCAGAAGAGGAAAAGAGAGCTGAAGAACAAAAGGCCAAGGAACCACAAAACAAGAGACTTAGGGAGGAGAGACAAGTAGAGCATCGTGGTAGTGGTTACAATCCTAGCAAGAAGCCTTACACCCAAGGTCAGGTTAGTAATGGCGTGAAGCAGCAGAATCGGAGGATTTGTGATAGATGTGGTAGGTCACATTCTGTTGGGTATAATTGTGATGGCACAGCTCGAATATGCTTTAAGTGTGGTAAGCCTAGGCATCTCTCTGCACTATGTAGGTCTAAGGGACTGAGAGGTCAGTCAGTAGCACAGTCATTTTAGGGGCAAGGGCAGAGACGAACTTTTTATAGCGGTGGGTTTAACCAGAAGCAGAATAATGGCAAAAGTGGGATTATCAATGGAATCAAATTATTTCTAAAACATGTGTGAACTTTGCATACTGTAAACTATTTGTTTTGGTCTCATGTTTATAATGATGAACTACCATGTTTTGCGAAACTGATGTGTATTGATTATTGGGACCATGTGTGTATTTAGTCCAGGGAAATTATTCCACTGTATGTGGTGACTCTGGCCACTAAGGACCAGATCCGGGTTGGGCCGTGATGACTCTAGTGCTCAACGATTCTAAGGAAAAGACCTTTAAAAATAACTAGGTGACCTTCAATCGGATCGTCTTTGAGAAAAGGCCCAGGTGCCACCCTGAAGATGACTCTTAGTTCGGTATTGGATCCAACAGGGCTTATAGCCTTGAGAACTGTGTGGCATATTATTTGTTTTTCTTGGTACCCAGAAAATTATTGGTGTTCATGTTATAATCTGTTTTAAGTAGAAAATGTTGTTTATCATGTTCTTGCGAGACATGAGCATTTTAAGTGTTAAACTGTGAAACCTTCTTTTTGAAACAGATTGTATTTACCAAACTGTATGCCAATCTAGTTTCTGTGATATATATCTTATTTTGGAATTGAACCCTGTTTTCAAAACTGTATTTACTATCCATGTTGCTACTCACTAAGCTATCAGCTGACTTAGTTGTTTACCATTTCCAGGTGTTAGAAGGACTTAGAGTGGACTCATGGCGTAGCGAGGACTCAATTGCATGGACCTCTAGGGCATTTATTTAATTTGTTTTAGGCTGCTTGTCGAGTTTTGTGCATACATTGTGGTTGGGTTTTATTTAGAATTATTTTATTTTGTGGGCAGTTTGTGTCCCATTTAGTATATATATATATATATATATTTTAGGAAGTTGGTTATGACTTGTTTTTCACTTGTGGTATGTCACTGGATTGAGTGTTGATTTATTTATTTCTGGGCTATCATCACATTTATTCTTTATGGTGTTGGGTTCATGTTTAGGCTTACGTGTGCCTTGGGCTAAGTCCTTGTGGGTGTAACGCCCCCAAAATAATAACAGAAAACCCATCCATTCATACATACATTGCTACAAGGGATAAACATCTTTACATGTCAATCAACAGAATTAAACGCCCCATGGGCTTACATCTTTCCAAGCTAACACTTGGTTACAAACAGAAGAGTACTAACTCAAATACATGAAAAGCCCTTGGCTTGAAATTACATGTAATTAAAACAAAATACAGTCAAAATCCCAGTCATCTGCCTGCCTCTAGCCTCTCAAGCGATATCCTTGGAGGTGGCATGCTCCTCAAGACCAAAAATGATGTTCTATATAGGGTGAGCCACACCCAAGAGAAATACACTAAACCAACTATGAACAATGCCTAAAACATTAGCAATCAGCAGATGGCCTACACCTATACATTACGAGACAACACTTACATTCTTTTACCATTTCAAGACAACCCAAATTTTAAGTACCAATTCACTTTCCATTTCTTTTCAACAAGAGTTTGAAAACCCGCTCAAGATCTGGCCAAAACCTTTTCGTTATATCACTAACACATAAATCACTTTCATTCTTTACTTATGACACACATGTTGGTGTGGTATCAACTTAACATAGAAACATTTTCTATACTTCACAATTGATAACGATATACATTTTAGTGCTATATCAAATCAATCCATACACTTCCGTACTTCCCAAAACAATAATGATATACATTTTAGTGCTATATCATATCAACAAACAACACTTCAACACATCTCCATGGAAAAGCATATGAGCTATTTCCAATATTTCTCCATGGACAAGCATATAAGCTACATCCAATATTTTCCATGGACAAGCATATGAGCTATATCCAATATTTTTCAATGGCCTAGAGGTACATCCCCCATCTTCCCCTAGCCATCAGATTAACCGGTTTAGAGGTACATCCCCATCTTCCCTAAACCGTGAGTACATCCCCTATCTCCTCCCATACACAAACACAAACAATGCATATAAACACATAACCACATACGCATTCAATCAATACATAAAATCAATGTATTCGATCCTCGTCATACTCTATGACATTTCCACTCGATTAGGTTTAATTTGCCTAATCGATGCATTGTCTACAACAATCAACACTACCTCCACCGTAGCCAAAGCGATTATTTCTAAACAGAAATAAATGCACAAATGGATAATATAACCATATTTCAATCGGTGAGTAATACACGATTCAACTACACCCTTTAACCCCGTGCATTCTCAATTTCCACATATTCAATCCAATACTCCGTTCTGTTTAACTAATTATATACATTAATTAATTAAACCAATTAGGCAAAAATACCATAATTCACAAAACAACCCTAAGGCTCCATTTTCATTTACAATCCGTCATTTACTCCCTTTCCTATGCCAAACATGCATACAGGCTCATTTCTAAACAAAACCCCAACTTTTGTAAAATTGCACAAAAGGCCCCAAAGTTTCTCAAAAATTACGCAACAACCCCCAACATATCCAAATGCTAAAATTTAAAGACAAAGACCATAAGGAGGAGTAGGATATCCCTACCTCGAAATTCGAGCCCCAACGGAGATGAAGACCCAACAATCAACGTGCTCCAAATCCCAAAATTTCAGATAAAATGGAAGCCCTCGACGATCCACGCAACTTTTGTAAAGGCCAAAGGTGAGCAAATCACTCCTATTAGATCAATACCAAGAGAGAAGGTAGAGTTCTAGAGTGAGAGGCTCAAGAATGGTGTTCTTGGAAAGTAGGAGAGAGAAAGAAAAGTGAAAAGTGATTTTAAAATGTCAAAACTCGAACTTAAACCCGGTCTTCCGCTCGGCGCCTGCTTCTCCGCTCGGCGGACAAGCCAAAATGTACCCCGCTCGAGCGCAAAACCCTCCGCCGGAGCGCACCACCGAAGTCCCCGCCGGCGCTCAATTTCGCCGGCTGGATGCAACCTTCGAAAATTTGCGATTTACAAAGCTTTGGGAGGTGATTTCTCGCCGAGCGCTCTAATCCTCGCCGAGCTGCAAAAAAAATTACGCTCGGCGCCCTAACCTACGCTTCGGCGTAAAGGTCAAACTCAGGCAGCTTAACTTTGGTTCTAAGTTCAACCAACCTGTCTCCAACTGGCCCAACACATCCTATAACTCAAATACAAGGTAGGAAAGGGGTATAAACAATATAATACTCAACTACCAACACCCACGGACACACGTCCGGATCACTGTACAACAAGGGATAAACCCGGGATCGCTATAACCTCCCCCCCTTAAAGAATTTCGTCCCCGAAATTCAGGTAACGCCAACACTAAGGCCAACTGACTACCAACCCCTCAATACAAAGAAGTCAATCTCTCAACTGGTGTTCTATTCATCCCTCACACTAGGAAAGGACTAAACGAGGATACATGCCCAAAGTAAGACAACTCAAGATACGAATTTTCAACAAAACCCAATCTCTTCCGAGATAAATCACCAAAACAAACGACTAGTTCTAGAGGCTAAGTCACTACTCAACAATTCAACAACCACAATACTGAATGGAACAATTAACATATCGGTTTGTCTGAGCACATAAAATTTCTCACGGTTCAAAAAGCATTTTTAAAAATAACCAAACTTTTAAATGTTAAGAATTTTGAAATTTATTTTTGCACTTCCCATGCAATTTCGAGTTTTGTAAACATTTTAAAAACATGATCTTTCACAACCCAATCATTTTCATCCGATTTAGCCAATCGGACCCACCATTTGTTACCCGTCCTATTCAAGAGACAATTCACATATATACATATGCCACCACACGCATCCATAACATGCATTTCTTCTTATTCAAAAATTTCTATCATGCAAAACCCGAATTCCATAATCTATTCAATGCTAGTGACACACTTGCATTTTTACCACACATTTAACATATATAATGCTAAATACAATTTCATTCTCATGGCATAACCCACAAGATGACCATAACCCACAATACCTATAATATGCACACCACATTAAAGATATAATATATACCCAAATGCCCATGATGGCTTCAGAGATTCCTCTCCCATTCCAAAGGCCGCTTAACCCCACCGTGTTTTCACAACACCTCAACAAATGGAAAGGTCTAATCACATAGACCCAAAATCAACAGCAATAGTAATGCACATACTATCACTACAACGTCCTGAGACATCTTCTACGCCATTTCGCTAACCACATGCTAACGGTGTTCAACACTTAACACTCCAAGCAAGTCACAATAAGGCCAATTCACAACACCCGTCATACTCAAGGAATGACGCGATACTCACAACAACACGTTCACAGAGAGACTCTAACACTTTGGAAGTCCCAACAACATAACATCCCAACGGACAACGGACACACCCTCGTGCCTCGCCACGCACAAGTAGGAACCAAACAAACCGAATCGATTACATCGAGTGTCTCAATCACTCTTCACAACCTTACCACCTCACTTGTGTTACCACTATCCGACACAGACGACGGACACCTATGTCCAACTCCTTTCTAGATTTATCCACCCAAACACAACATATCGACCACTCATCATCATGCATCACACCGTGCAAAGCTCCCTCATTTAGAGGTCTCACCCTCCACCTCGAGAGTACAACCCTGACACCCAATCTCCGTGCCAAACCACTAGCCAATGCTATCGTCCGACAACCACCATGGACTAACCCGTTTAACATACGCCGCCAACTCGGCTTTCACTATTCACCATTCTAACCTCTCGGAGGAGTACAAGTCCTCACCCCCCCTCCTCGTCATTAAGACATACCTGGGTCTGCCAATCTCACACCAGTGTGACTCTATCCATGGGTCACACCTCAACTACGGGTTATACACCCAATCAACCCTTCTAACAATACCTCCTGACTTGGTCAAAACTAAGGTACAAATCTATCACCCTCGATTCACATAAAGAACTTAGGAAACTCTTATCTCCCCTCGCCCAACACATAGCACCGACTACTCACCACATACCACTCCTAGCATAACAAATTATTGAATACGAGGACTAACATCCCTCACTCAAAACAACCATACTAGTGTACCTACAATCTCGTAATGCTAACCGCCACGAAGGTACCGATCCAACCCTGACAAAATCATAAATGGGTTACACACTTGGCAAGTGAAACAGCTCTCGCCCCACCAGTACCTTAACTAACACACACACCTCTCGGTGGTTCACAACTTTTGAAAACATGGCTCCTTAGCCCCTACTTTGCCCAAATCAGATTTCCTGCAAGGAAATGTATTAACTACCCACCCTTTCGGTCTCACCCCAACTCGTTACATTAATAACACTCTTGAGCTATAACACGTTCACATGCATCCAGTCCAGGGAAATCGACAAACAGAGCATACATACATATAGTTAAACAAATAGTTCAAGTGTTTCAACATTCCCAACCACTTGGGTTATACAACAAACCTCCAACACACGGGTTACACAACCAAACCCAAAGATTACAAAATGATAAACCACGGATTACAAAATGGATCAGTCAAAACAGAACCAATCCCTCGGTATTACCACCACTATCGTCCCTCATTTGGGGACCGACAAAATTGGTCATCTCCAAACACAAGATAACCTACGAGTTTACAGGCCATGGACAGGTACTACCAACGTGCCCCCCTCTGGCCACACCGAGAACAACTATCAACCTCCCCAACTGGAACTTGGAAACTCGACTCTCCCGAGGCCCTCGGGATCGCTGCTAGTCCTCAAACGACATCGCCGCCTTAGTCGAAAGAAATCGGGCTCGACTAGGCTGCAGGTCCCTAAAGAAGCCCCTGCCGAGTACAAAACGTCGAAGATGGCCCGCCGCTACACACCCAACAAGTAAACGGCTCCTGCACGAGCTCGATTCAAGTTTGAGCGAAGGCTCCAACAATTGCCTCCCCATTGAACTTCGGTCGGCGAAACCCTGATTGGACAATCTGATGGTACAACCATTGGTTGAATCGCTAATCTTGCCCCCTCCTTTGTGGGCAAACCGAAAACCTTGTGGCCCCAGACCACATCTGAAACAAATAACACCCTCTGCTCGCTTGCTCTCGAACCCAAATCCGTCCTTTGGAAGAGTAGTTCTAGCCCATCCTCCCGATGCAGTGCGAACCCTCTCGCCTCTTCAAAGGCCTACCAACACCTCGAGTCACCGAGTCGCCGAAATGGCTTCCTCCCCACTGCCCCATTGCTAACACCGCAGCCTCTACATGAGCAAATACCAACAAGCACACTATAACTCCTATGCCAGATCCCGCAATCCTCACCGGATATCATCACACAACTTACTCTCAAACTCCGCACAACGTAACTCTTCCGTTTCGACCAACCACGAGCAAACCTCGACAAAGTTAGCAAACCATCTCAAATGCGCCAAAGGTGTAGTGCCTTGGCGTAACGCCACAAATTGTTTCATAACTCTTCCCGAGCGGAAGGAGGGTAATCATAAGCGCCTCGCCTAGGCATCCTAGTAAAGATAACAAGAGTATTAGCACATTCATACATGCGCGAAACCAAACATTCGGCCCCTAATGCATGGACAAATGTAATTCACTCCACGTAAGCACATAAACATATAAGCACTTACAATTTCATTTCCGGATAATGATAGTCGGCGTTACTAGAGTTCGATTAGAAGCGGCATTGATCGGTGCCTTTCCAACAGACTCGAAACCCAAGGATCCAATCAACATCCTAGAAACCAAATCCCATACCCAAATAGCCACATAAACATGTTATCACACTTCGTCTCTATCAAGCGAGACAAACCCATTGTGATCCTAATCACTCCCCACGTACCCAAAGTATTCAACCGACGCCTCGATACCAAGTTGTAACGCCCCAAAATAATAACGAAAACCCATCCATTCATACATACATTGCTACAAGGGATAAACATCTTTACATGTCAATCATCAATTAAACGCCCCATGGGCTTACATCTTTCCAAGCTAACACTTGGTTACAAGCGAAGAGTACTAACTCAAATACATGAAAAGCCCTTGGCTTGAAATTACATGTAATTAAAACAAAATACAGTCAAAATCGGTCATCACTGCCTCTCTAGCCTCTCAAGCGATATCCTTGGAGGTGGCATGCTCCTGCACCAAAATGATGTTCCCATATAGGGTGAGCCACACCAAGAGAAATACACTAAACCAACTATGAACAATGCCTAAAACATTAGCAATCAACAGATGGCCTACACCTATACATTACGAGACAACACTTACATTCTTTTACCATTTCAAGACAACCCAAATTTTAAGTACCAATTCACTTTCCATTTCTTTTTCAACAAGAGTTTGAAAACTGCTCAAGATCTGGCCAAAACCTTTTCGCGTTATATCACTAACACATAAATCACTTTCATTCTTTACTTATGACACACATGTTGGTGTGGTATCAACTTAACATAGAAACATTTTCTATACTTCACAATTGATAACGATATACATTTTAGTGCTATATCAAATCAATCCATACACTTAGCATTCCCAAAACAATAATGATATACATTTTAGTGCTATATCATATCACCAAACAACACTTCAACACATCTCCATGGAAAAGCATATGAGCTATTTCCAATATTTCTCCATGGACAAGCATATAAGCTACATCCAATATTTTCCATGGACAAGCATATGAGCTATATCCAATATTTTTCATTGGCCTAGAGGTACATCCCCCATCTTCCCTAGCCATCGATTAACGGTTTAGAGGTACATCCCCATCTTCCCTAAACCGTGAGTACATCCCCTATCTCCTCCCATACACAAACACAAACAATGCATATAAACACATAACCACATACGCATTCAATCAATACATAAAATCAATGTATTCGATCCTCGTCATACTCTATGACATTTCCACTCGATTAGGTTTAATTTGCCTAATCGGCATGCATTGTCTACAACAATCAACACTACCTCCACCGAGCCAAAGCGCTTATTTCTAAACAGAAATAAATGCACAAATGGATAATATAACCATATTTCAATCGGTGAGTAATACGATTCAACTACACCCTTTAACCCGTGCATTCTCAATTTCCACATATTCAATCCAATTCCTCGTTCTCTTTAATTAATTATATACATTAATTAATTAAACCAATTAGGCAAAATACCATAATTCACAAAACAACCCTAAGGCTCCATTTTCATTTACAATCCGTCATTTACTCCCTTTCCTATGCCAAACATGCATAAGGGCTCATTTCTAAACAAAACCCCAGCTTTTATAAAATTGCACAAAAGGCCCAAAGTTCCTCAATAATTACCCAACAACCCCCAACATATCAAAATGCTAAAATTTAAAGACAAAGACCATAAGGAGGAGTAGAATATCCCTACCTCGAAATACGAGCCCCAACGGAGATGAAGACCCAACAATCAACGTGCTCCAAATCCCAAAATTTCAGATTAAATGGAAGCCCTCGACGATCCACGAACTTTTGTAAAGGCCAAAGGTGAGCAAATCACTCCTATTAGATCAATACCAAGAGAGAAGGTAGAGTTCTAGAGTGAGAGGCTCAAGAATGGTGTTCTTGGAAAGTAGGAGAGAGAAAGAAAAGTGAAAAGTGATTTTAAAATGTCAAAACTTAGCCGAACTCTTCCGCTTCTTTCGCTTCGAGCGGACAAGCATAAAGTACCCGCCGGCGCTAAAACCTCCGCCGAAGCACCACCGAAAGTCCCCGCCGGCGCTCGAATTCGCTCGGCTGGATGCAACCTTCGAAAATTTGCGCACGCATTTTTGGGAGGGTGATTTCTCCGCTCCAGCGCTCTAATCCTCGCCGTGACAGCTAAAAACAGCTACGCTCGGCGCTTCTAACCTACGCTCGAGCGTAAAGGTCAAAACCTGGGCAGCTTAACTTTGGTTCTAAGTTCAACCAACCTGTCTCCAACTGGCCCAACACATCCTATAACTCAAATACAAGGTAGGAAAGGGGTATAAACAATATAATACTCAACTACCAACACCCACGGACACACGTCCGGATCACTGTACAACAAGGGATAAACCCGGGATCGCTATAGTGGGCCACAGCCGATCATGCCCGAATTTGGGGTGTGACAGTTTTGACATCGATTTTTCTAAAAACTAAGCCCATTTTTGAGGAATTTGGATGTTTTGAGAGATGGGTTTTGTGATTAAGGATTGGATTTTGGTGTGTGAGCTATGAATTTTGGTCGGTTTTGTAGAGGCAAGTGGATGAGTTGTGTTTGGATTTGATGTGAAACTTTTTTTTGAATTACAGAAGTGGAATTGAGAAAGAAGAATACATACTTGGGCGAAGGGTTTCAATGTGTGGTGGGAAATAAGGGATCGATATGTGGACTTCATTTTCCCATGGTTCACTCATTAGTATTTCCTAGTTTAATTTGTGAAGGAAAAAAATAATATTTGTAACTATTTCCTAGTATAACACTTGATTTGTTTGCGCCTAAAACATATGTTTTATGGATATTTTCTTTAAGAAAAAATATTTTTATACGTTTGAGAGTGGTGGTTGTGGTGGTGGAACGAAAGTGAAGGTAAAAGAGGTGGCACGGTGGTGGAGTGGCGGTGGTGACACGAAAGTAAAGGTGAAAGAGGTAGCATGGTGGTAGAGCAGCAGCGGCGGCGGTGATGGGGTAGGTGGCTGTGATGATGGTGTGATGTGCTATTAACAAAATTTTATTTTGAAAAATGTTTTTTATATTTTAAAGGTTGAAAATATTTTTTTACTCAAATAGACTTATTTTTGGTTCATTATAAAAAAAACATTTTTTTAATTAATTTATGTTTTTTATCGTATCAGATATCAAAAAAAAAATGAAATATCTTCCTCCTAAACAAATCAGGTGTAAATTTTTATTTAAGTTAAAATTCAAATACAAAACTTATTTTTTTGCAAGCACAAACGTGAAGCATTAGTAGAATGGATGGCTATAATCCTTCCTCAAATTCAATGTACAATTTTTAATTATATAATATGATAATAAATATAGAAATACGAATATCTCAAATTAAGATTATATGGTCTACAATGCATTGAAAGTAAAAAAATTGTTGAAAATACTGTTCTATTGAAAAATGCCTGTATAGGCTTTTTCCAGTGACACTTTGGACTGTCACAAAACTAAAGTTTTTGTGATATAAATTCAATATTAATATGAATAACACAAACACGATTTAATTATTTTGGAAGCAAAAGAATTATTATGAATAGTTTTGATCTTATTATCCCTTTGAATTAGATTAGAGCATGGATGTTTAATATAATCATTCACATAAATAATGATTATTAATATTTTTTAGAAAAAATAATGAAATTTTTATGAACTTGAATCAAATAAATTATCCTTTTAATTTTCAATGAAAGGAAGTAAATAAACTAGAATACCACATAGTGAAGTCAAGTTACTATCGCTATTTCATAATGTTTTATGATTTGTTCATTATATTCATTTTCATTGAATCATGTAATTATTAAATTCAACATGAAATTTTCAAAAAAGCACCACTAAATTTTTAAAAAACACGATAATTATTCATGCAATAACGGGCCTTAGGCCCCTAACTATTCAGGCGGGCCTGATCACTAGGCCCAATGGATCTCTTCAATAGCACAGTCCAACCCAAACATTTGCTATCAGAATCGCAAAACTAGGGCTCTGTAAATCGCTCTGTAAATCGCTATCCCCTTCTCTTTTTATATCAACCTTAACAGTTTTCTTCTCCATTATCTCTCTCAAATCATGCAGTCCTAATTCGAATCTACCTCCTCCGACAACAAAAGCGTCAGTCTTTCTACGAATTAACATTACTTCACTACTAGAAGTATGACTTTTTGCATCTATTTTTTTTGCAACTAATTATTTAACCGTTGCAAAAAGTCACTTTTTACATTAAAAAAAATCACAAAATCATTCAACCCAAAAAAAAAAATCATCTAGACGTATCTCTCCCTTTCACTCTTATTTGGTGTAGCTCATTTCCTGTTGTTGCCTAATCTCTCTCTCTCTCTCTCTCTCTCTCAAAATCTCTCTCTTGCTTGACTAAATTGAATCTCGATTGAATCTCACCCTCACGTGATGAAGATTTGAATCTCGCTTAAATCTCACTCTCACTTGATGAAGATTTCGATCAGACGTGATGAAGATTTGAATCTCGCTTGAATCTCACTCTCACGTGATGAAGATTTCGATCAGCTGTTGATGAAGATTACGATCGATTCATAATCGAGATTCATAATTGGTAAGTTACTTTCTATGTATAAATCCAACTCTCTGTCTCTCTCGGTAATCTAGCGTGTTTGCTTCATGCATAGTTGCTGAATTTCTGTGTTGATTTATTCTGAATTTCTGTGGTTATTTC
Organism: Camellia lanceoleosa; assembly: GCA_025200525.1. NCBI lineage: Eukaryota > Viridiplantae > Streptophyta > Magnoliopsida > Ericales > Theaceae > Camellia > Camellia lanceoleosa. The sequence goes on along the minus strand of CM045760.1, from coordinate 110,809,263 downwards.
GATCGTTCTTTAATCTGTGTTGTTGATTTAATTTTTCAATTTTTTCTTTATCTTGTTGTTTTGATTGATTGATCCATGATTTTTCCCATTTTCCTGCTAATATATATGTACAAGTATATGTAAACATATGTTTTTTTTTTTGTTTTTTCATTGAATATATGGCCATCTATGGCAGCTTGACAGCACAGTTAGCTTACATGTTTAACAAGCCTGTTGATTGTTGTTTGTCCAGTTTGACACAATGAACAGTAATAGTTCCAAACCACAGGTGAAATCAATAATTTACGTCTTTTGATGGTACAATAGTTGGTGTAGTCGTAGTGTTGGGGGATTATTTGAAGGATGAACCATGGCTAAAGCTCCTCTGAAGCTACATAAAGCATGAACTATTTTATTTGTAATTTTTATTTTAATGTTGCTATAAATCATGACATGTTTCATTTAAAATATTATAGGTTAAATCAATTTATGTAACGCCCTCAAAATAAACCCATAAATCATACAATCTTGACATGCTTAGACATAAGAGAATAAAACATAATTTCATTCATCAGAGTATTCATTACAAAAGAACTACATGTTGACATCAAAAGTAAATGCCCTTTAGGCTTACAACTTTCCAAGTCAACACTTGGTTACAAAAAGGAGAGTACTAACTCTACACAAAATAAGCCCTTGGCTTGATATACATGAAATACAATAAAAACAACAAAAAAGAGTTTAACAGTCTCAAGCCTCCCAAGCTACGTCCTTGGAGGTGACATAACACCTGTACCTGAAAAGGATGTCCCATATAGGGTGAGCCAACGCCCAGTAGAGATATGCTAAACATAATATGAGCAAAGACTAAAACATTAGCATTTGATAAATGTCTAACCCACATAAATCATTTCATAATCCATTTCAATTATATGAAAAATATGTCCATGTTTCATTCCTCTTTTCTTTACTTAACCGGTTTTCGATTCATAAATATGGCTCAGAACCTGGCCAAACAATTCCCATGAGACCACAGCTCATATCAACAACACTACCACACTTCACAATAGATACACACATTTGCTGTATTAATATCACATAAAACACTTCCATACTTCACAATAGATACACATATTCGCTGTATCAATACTTCAATAGATACACATATTTGCTGTATCAATGGAGTCCATCCCCTATCTCCTCCCAAATAATATCCGGTTTAGGAGACCATCCCCTATCTCCTCCCACACAACACAATGTATATAAACACATATCATATACATATTCAATCAATACATAAATTTGATGTATTATTCCAACAGTCATATTCAATGACATACTCAATTGATTAGTTTTAGTTTGCCTAATCATCATGCAGTATCTATAACAATAAAAACTATCCTCCACCGATAGCCCAAAGCAATTATTTCTAAACAGATAATAATTACATCTAACAGATAAATTACCAGTAATTTTCACAAATGAGTGATTAACAATCCCAATTCCACCATTCTATCTCATAATGAGCCAATCTCATTATTCCCAACTCAATTTCACATATCCACAATTTTCCAAATTAATTATACCAATTAATTTATATAACAAATTAGGGCTTTCTCTCTCATTTCTCCATATTGACCTAAAGGTCCAAATATCAACAATTTATAACACTAATCTCATGTTAAGACCCAACATACTCATGTATTGGCCCAAAGAACAAAACCCTTTTTCCACATTTTGAAACCCTAACACCCAAACTTCCCAACTCTCAACATTTAATCAAAATGACTACAAGTTTATGTCAAAAACCATAAAAATGAGTAGTTATCCCTACCTCAAGAGATGAAACCAAGTGGAGAAGATGAAAAAATTCGAAATGCTCCAAACCCCAAGATTTTCGGATTAAAATGTAGCCCTCAACGATCTCCACACTTTTTATAAAGGCCCAAGGATAGAAGATCACTCTTACTAGATCAAACCCTAGAGAGAAGTTGTGTTTTAAGAGAGAGGAGCACTCCAATGGAGATTTTGAAAAGTAAGAGAGAGAGAGAGAGAGAGAGAGCGAGTGTGTGTGTGTGTAAAAAGTGATTTAAAATATCACAGTCCAGATCTGATATACACATGACCCGCTTGAGCGGAGAATAGGACGCTCAAGCGTCAAACACAAAAACTTGACCTGCTCGAGCGCAAAAGGACCCACTCGAGTGCCAAGGCACAAAACAAAACACCACCCGCTCGAGCGCAAAAAAGGAATCCGCTCGAGCGTAGATTACATCCTCCCAGAACTTTTACAGACATAAAACACCCGCTTGAGCGCAAAGGTACCCGCTCGAGCGCGACCCGCTCGAGCGTAATTAAACCCGCTCGAGCGTGAAAGACACATTTGCAGTAGTTTTGCAGACGCACAAGATATTGAAAATGTGCAAACTCCGCTCGAGCGCAAAGGGACCCACTCGAGCGAATCACCAAAAACCTAGGCAACAACACTTGAAACCAAAACTCAACCCACCTATTCGAAACATGCCCAAAACAATTCTAAACTCAATTACTAAGAGTTAAAGGTTGGAAATGTAACACAGACAACGACCATCAACCACAGAACCGAGTATGGAATACAAAAATCAAAGGAAGAGGAACCAGGATCGCTATAACCTCCCCCCCTTAAGGAATTTCGTCCCCGAAATTAAGTATAAGTTTTCAAAAACAAGTTTTTCTCAATTCTCAACAACATTACCAACCAACATTTCATAACCTAACCAATTACCGGTCATCCCATCTCTATTCAAGAGGCAATTTACAACATACAACTCCATATACATTATCAACATGATTTCCTTTGAAATTTATCAATTTCAACACATTTTCCATAACGCAATTATATATTCAATGCCAACGATATATTTGCATTTCTAAAACATCATTAACATATTCAATGTTAAAATAAACTTCCATTTCAAGGCAAGTTTCACAATACTTCCATAAACCAAAACATTTACAATGTTTTACAACTTAAGACATATTTAATGCTCTTAAAGTTAATCAATATTACAAAATTCCCAATACATGATTATGCATTACCAAACAAGTCTAGATATTTCTCGCGAACCTCCAACTCACGTTCCCAAGTGGCTTCCTCCACTCCGTGATGTTTCCACAAAACTTTTACCAAGGAAATGGTTTTGCCTCGCAAGACTTGATCCCGCCTATCCAAGACCCATACCGGTCTCTCCTCATACGAGGCATCCTCATCAACCTCCAAGTCAGTCCAATCTAATACATGTGATGGATCCGGCTCGTACTTCCGAAGCATACTAACATGAAACACGTCATGCACCCCGGACAACTGTGGTGGTAAAGCTAAACGGTACGCAACCTCCCCAATCCTCTCAAGGATCTCAAAGGGACCAATAAACCGAGGGGACAACTTCCCACTCTTCCCAAACCTCATCAGACCCCGCCTAGGTGATATTTTCATAAAAACATGATCACCCGTCTCAAATGCCAAAGGCCTCCTCCTGCGGTCGGCATAACTCTTTTGGCGACTCTAGGCTGTCACAAGCCTCCTACGGATAAGCTCAACCTTCTCCGTCGTTTCCCTCACCAACTCCGGGCCCAACAAAGGTGCATCACCCACCTTGGCCCAACAAACTAGAGACCTACACGATCGGCCATACAAGGCCTCAAACAATGTCATACCGATACTGGATTGGAAACTGTTGTTGTAGGAAAACTCCACCAAGGGCAAGTGCCTCTCCCACGACCCACTAAAGTCAAGTACACAACCTCAAAGCATATTCTCAAGGATCTGAATAGTAAGCTCGGACTGCCCGTCAGTCTGAGGATGATAAGCCGTGCTAAAGGTCAATCTAGTGCCCAAGGCACTCTGCAAACTCTGTCACAACCTAGTAGTAAAACGTGGATCTCTATCTGAGACGATCGACACTGGGACCCCGTGCAACCTTACTATGTCCCGAATATACAAGTCGGCAAGATGATCTACCGAATCTCTCACGCGCATAGGGATAAAGTGCGCCGACTTAGTCAACCGGTCTACAACCACCCAAATAGTATCACTACCCCGTTAAGTCCTCGAAAGACCTACAACGAAGTCCATAGTGACATGTTCTCACTTCCACTCGGCAATAGGCAAGGGTTGTAACAAACCCGCTGGCCTCTGATGCTCGGCCTTCACTTGCTGACAAGTAAGGCATTTAGACACGAAAACTGCCACATCCTTCTTCATACCCCGCCACCAAAACTGGCGACCCAAATCATGATATATCTTGGTGCCTCCCAGATGCACCGCAAGGCGTGAATGGTGAAACTCTTGGAGTACCTCCTCTCGGCAAGACTCCGGCACAAACAAACGGTCTCGGTATCTCACACTCAGGTCGGGATACACTGTCAAACCCTTCTCAACCTTCCCATTGGAAATCTTATCTCAGAGGGATTCTACCTCAAGGTCACCTCCCTGTGCCTCTAACACTCGAGTCACAAATGTAGGCTGCGCAACAACAGAAAACAAGGCCACAGCCTCAACAGATTCGCCCAGAAACAAATCAAACTCGCCAAGTGCACCTAACATCTCCCACTCCTGGATGGCTATACAAGCGACATCACTAATGGATTTCCTACTAAGGGCATCGGCCACAACATTGGCCTTTCCCGGGTGATAGTGCAACTCGAAATCATAATCCTTAATGAACTCCATCCATCTACTCTGCCTCAAATTCAAGTCTCTCTGTGTAAACAGGTACTTCAAACTCTTATGATCCGAGAATACCTCAAATCTCTCACCATAAAGGTAGTGCCTCCAAATCTTCAAGGCAAAGATCACTACTGCTAATTCTAGGTCATGTGTAGGGTAATTCTTCTCGTGTATTTTCAATTAACGTGAGCCATAGGCTACCACTTTTCCCTTTTGTATCAACACACAACCCAAACCCTCTCATGAAGCATCACAATAAACCGCATAACCCAAACCTCTCTCCGGAATAATCAAAATAGGAGCGGTGGTCAATCTAACTTTCAACTCTTGGAACGACTTTTCACAAGTCTCACTCCATACAAATTTGACCCCTTTCCGTGTCAATCTAGTCAACGGCGAAGCTAGTTTGGAGAAATCCTTCACAAACCGGCGGTAATACCCAGCTAATCCTAGAAAACTGTGGATCTCAAAAACACTCTTAGGCTGCGCCCAATCTTGCACTACCTCAATCTTGGATGTATCAACAGACACCCATTCTCCGGAAACCACGTGGCCTAAGAATTTGACCTATCTTAGCTAGAACTCACACTTCCCAAACTTGGTATACAGCCTATGGGCTCAAAGCAACTCAAGCACCACTCTCAAGTGTTCCTCATGCTCCTCAAACGGTGAGTAAATCAGAATGTCGTCCATGAAAACGACTACAAAACGATCTAAGAATTCCCGGAAGATCCGGTTCATCAAATCCATAAATACTGCCGGTGCATTGGTGAGCCCAAAAGGCATCACCAGAAATTCATAGTGGCCATACCACGTACGGAATGCTGTCTTCGGGATATCCTCCTCCCTAACCCTCAACTGGTGGTAACCCGATCTCAAGTCTATCTTAGAGAAACAACGGGACCCTTTCAACTAGTCAAACAAATCATGAATACGAGGCATAGGGTACTTATTCTTAACCGTAGCCCAATTCAATTTTCGATAATCGATACAAAGTCTCAAGGCACCATCTTTCTTTTTAGCAAAGAGGGCCGGTGCTCCCCATGGCGAAGTACTAGGGCGAATAAAGCCCTTATCTAGCAATTCCTGGAGTTGAATCTTCAACACACTCAACTCAGCTGGGGCAAAACAATAAAGTGCCATAGAAATCGGCGCCGTGCCGGGCACTAAATCGATAAAGAACTCGATCTCTCGATGTGGTGGCAAACTCACAAGATCCTCGGGAAAAACGTTCGAGTACTCACAAACCACTCTTGGCAATACAGTCTGGGTTTCATCACTCTCACCACTTATAAAGCTAGCGAGAAGACCACTAAGCTCACTCCACCCTCGCGGATCATACACCGGTGGCAACACACTACCTACCCGATCCCCCAAGAAATGGAACCGATCCCCCAAGAAATGGAAACAATCCCCGCTCAAGGTACATACTGTGACCCTCTGGCAATAACAATCAATAACAGCTCGATATGACGATAACCAATCCATACCCAAAATCACATCAAAACCCGACATAGCCATAACTACAAAAGAAAATGGAAGTCGGCGGTCGGCGACCTCTATATCACAGCCCCGACACCCTTGTTTCAAAATCAACTCACCCCCAACAGGTGACACAACACAAATAGGAGATGCTAACTGCACCAACTCCAAACCCAAAACAAATGCAAATGCAGCAGATATAAAGGAATGAGATGCACCCGTATCAATCAACACATTGGTAACCAAGTTGCAAAACAAAAAGGTACCTCTCACAACAGATAGAGCCGGTACTAGATCCTGTGAATAAAGATACACACGCTACAGAGGCCCCTGATCTACTTGCTCACCTCTAGGAGCAAAAGACTGCTGCACAGACTGGGACGATGAAGCCCCCTGATTGGTCCTCGAGGCCTGAACTGACTGAGCTAGCTGAAAACTCTGCCTCGGCCCAGATATACCAGATGTGCCACTCAACTGTGGGCAAAACCTCTTCAGGTGCCCCGCCTGACCACATTGGCAACAAGAGAGCGTCTGGCCTCTGCCCTGACTCTGGCTCTAAGGTCGAGCCGAAGATGAAGCTGCTCTTTGACCTCCTCCCCTCTGCGGGCAAGCTAGAGACTTGTGGCCCAACTGACCACATTTGTAATAGGTGATGTCTCCCTGACTGCCTCTCTCAGAGCCTGCACTCGGCACTGGAAAGGTCGATCTAGCAAAAGCACCCTAGGACTGCGGAGGGTTAGGACCCCTCTGCCTCCTACCGTCCCCCTAACCATCCTGACTCCTCTTGGAGCCCCTCTGTCTCTCCTCCTCCTCCTGCATCATAATCTCCATATGGGCCGCAGCATCTACCAGGCGCCCATAATCCCGGGTCATAGACCCCCAACTCTCATCTTGAGACCGTGTCTCAACTTCTTCTCAAATTCCAGACAGCGGCGTTCTTCAGACGCCACAAGCTCATGTGCCAACCTGGATAAACTAGTAAATGCGGTCTCAAACTCGGCCACTGATAGACTCAGCTGCTTAAGCTGGCAGAACTGATCCCTCAACTTCTCCTTGACAGCTGGAGATAAGAACTTCTCCTAGAAAACATCTACAATGGCCTCCCAAGTGCCACCAATACAACCCCTCATAAACTTCCACCACTGACCCGCATCCCCCTTAAGCTGAAAAGATGCCAAGGTCACCTTCAATGCCCCGTCTTCGATGCCAAGCATCTCAAACGTCTTCGTCATCTGTTCGAGCCATTCATCCGCCTTAAGTGGCTCTTTTGGATCACCCATAAACTCGTCTGGGTTAGACCGGAAGAACTCCCTCTTCAGAAATGAAGGCCCTGCTTGGACCTGATTCTCAGCTCTGAGAATGCCCAAGGATTCCCTCAAAGCTCCTGCCATCTCGCGGGCTAAGGCGCCCATAGCTTGCTGTCCTACTGGCTCGGCCACATTGGCCTGACCAACACCCTCCTATTGCTCGGGAATCTCATCCGGTATAGGCATCTCCTACCTCCTAGGCCTACCTCGCCTACCACCACGTCCTCGTCCTGACATCCTAATAAAGGTAACGAAGAACACTAGCACATTCACAAATGTGCTGAAGCTATAACACTTGCGTCCTAATGCATGGATAACAGTAATTCACTCCACGTAAGCACATAATCACATAAGCACTTACGAATTTCATTTCTAGATAATGATAATCCCGAGGCGTTACTAGAGTTCCGGTTAGAAACAAAATTGATCAAGTGCTTTTCCAACAAGACTCACAGAAACCCCAAGATCCAATCAACATCCTAGAAACTAAATCACATACCCATATAGTCACATAAACATGTTATCACATAAGCATATAACATTACATTAAAGTCTCTAACAAGCGAGACAAACCCATTGTGATACTAATCACTTCCCACGTACCCAAAGTATTCAAACCCGGTACGCTCTAATACCAAGTTGTAACGCCCTCAAAATAAACCCATAAACCATACAATCTTGACATGCTTAGACATAAGAGAATAAAACATAATTTCATTCATCAGAGTATTCATTACAAAAGTACTACATGTTGACATCAAAAGTAAATGCCCTTTAGGCTTATAACTTTCCAAGTCAACACTTGGTTACAAAAAGGAGAGTATTAACTCTACACAAAATAAGCCATCGGCTTGATATACATGTAATACAATAAAAACAACAAAAAAGAGTTTACCAGCCTCAAGCCTCCCAAGCTACGTCCTTGGAGGTGGCATAACACCTGTACTTGAAAAGGATGTCCCATATAGAGTGAGTCAACGCCCAGTAGAGATATGCTAAACATAATATGAGCAAAGACTAAAATATTAGCATTTGATAAATGTCTAACCCACATAAATCATTTCATAATCCATTTCAATTACATGACAAATATGTCCATGTTTCATTCCTCTTTCCTTTACTTAACCGGTTTTCGATTCATAAATATGGCTCAGAACCTGGCCAAACAATTCCCATGAGACCACAGCTCATATCAACAACACTACCATACTTCACAATAGATATACGCATTTGCTGTATCAATATCACATAAAACACTTCCATACTTCACAATAGATACACATATTCGCTGTATCAATACTTCAATAGATACACATATTTGTTGTATCAATGGAGTCCATCCCCTATCTCCTCCCAAATAATATCTGGTTTAGGAGTTCATCCCCTAGCTCCTCCTAAACCGTGGAGTACATCCCATATCTCCTCTCACACAACACAATGTACATAAATATATATCATATACTTAATCAATCAATACATAAATTTGATGTATTATTCCAACAGTCATATTCAATGACATACTCAATTGATTAGTTTTTGTTTGCCTAATCATCATGCAGTGTCTATAACAATCAAAACTATCCTCCACCGATAGCCCAAAGCAATTATTTCTAAACAGATAATAATTACATCCAACAGATAAATTATCAGCAATTTTCACAAGTGAGTGATTAACAATTCCAACTCCACCATTCTATCTCATAATGAGCCAATCTCATTATTCCCAACTCAATTTCACATATCCACAATTTTCCAAATTAATTATACCAATTAATTTATATAACAAATTAGGGTTTTCTCCCCCATTTCTCAATATTGACCCAAAGGTCCAAATATCAACAATTTACAACACTAATCACATGTTAAGACCCAACATACTCATGTATTGGCCCAAAGAACAAAACCCCTTTTTCTACATTTTGAAACCCTAACACCCAAACTTCCCAACTCTCAGCATTTAATCAAAATGACTATAAGTTTATGTCAAAGACCATAAAAATGAGTAGTTATCCCTACCTCAAGAGATGAAACCAAGTAGAGAAGATGAAGAAATTCGAAATGCTCCAAACCCCAAGATTTTCAGATTGAAATGTAGCCCTCAACGATCTCCACACTTTTTACAAAGGCCCAAGGATAGAAGATCACTCCTACTAGATCAAACCCTAGAGAGAAGTTGTGTTTTTAGAAAGAGGAGCTCTCCAATGGAGGTTTTGAAAAGTAAGAGAGAGAGAGAGAGAGAGAGAGAGAGAGAGAGAGAGAGAGAGTAAAAAGTGATTTAAAATATCACAGTCCAGATCTGATATACGCATGACCCGCTCGAGCGCAAAAGGACCCGCTCAAGCGCCAAGGCACAAAACAAAACACCACCCGCTCGAGCGCAAAAAGGGAATCTGCTCGAGCGTAGATTACATCCTCCCAGAACTTTTACAGACATAGAACACCCACTCGAGCACAAAGATGCCCGCTCGAGCGCGATCCGCTCGAACGTAATTAAACCCGTTTGAGCGTGAAAGACACATCTGCAGTAGTTTTGCAGACGCACAAGATACTGAAAATGTGCAAACTCCGCTCGAACGCAAAGGGACCCGCTTGAGCGGATCACCAAAAACCTGGGCAACAACACTTGAGACCAAAACTCAACCCACCTATTCGAAACATGCCCAAAACAATTCTAAACTCAATTACTAAGAGTTAAAGGATGAAAATGTAACACAGACAACAACCATCAACCACAGAACCGAGTCCGGAATACAAAAATCAAAAGAGGAGGAACTAGGATCACTATAATTTATATGCTTGCATGTTGAATTTTATTGATGATTCAGTAGCTATTCATGACCTGCTGAATAATTTGAATGTGCGAAAGCTTAGGCCTTTTCGAGATTAGGATTGATTACTCTAGATTAAGATGAAAGCAATGTTGGAATGTAGTGACTACAAGCTGATTATCCAAATGATGAAGCTGGATAATCACAGGGATAGTGATACTCGAGAAACTTGTACTCTATTTGGCAAGAAAATCTCAGTTTTAAGTTGTTCACGTAAAAATTAATCGTTTTTAAAGTGTTTTGAGTAATTTAATTTCTGACCGAACAGTTATGATTTGTGATTGTAATGACCTTTGAACTTGTTATCTCTTTGAACTGTTAATGAAATACTGAAGTAAATATTTTTATTTTACTTTATTAAATATAAGGACTAAAATTTCATAGTCAGACATTGTAGATGACATAATCGTTAAATAATGTACAAAATGCAGAGTCAAGTTTTAGATGTTTACATTTATTAAAGTAGATCAACAACACATTGGAGCTATAATTTTGTGCATGTAGAAGGTGCTAGTGTGAGGAAGGTTAAAAAAGACATTACTAGAATAACTTTTTGTTCCATCATTGTATGATATTACTTTAGGTGTTGTCAAGGCTACTATTATTGGAATGATTCTTTAGGAAAACTTGTGCTAGTTGTTGCTATTCTTTGGGCTTCACTACTAGAAAAGAAAAAAAAAATCTGATTAGACTGAGTTAGATTCCTCAGTTTTTGAAAACATTCACGAACCAGTTTAATTCCTTAGTTTTTTAATTGTATTTAAATTTACAACAACATCCACAACCACAGTCCAGACTACTATGAACCTGTATTACTGTTTCTCTCTCACAGAGATTAGGAAGCTTATGCAAACTTAGCACACCATCCACAACACAATGAACCTGCATCTCTCTCTCTCTCTCTCTCTCTCTCTCTCTCACTCAGTGATGAGGAAGTTGTATTGAATCTAGACAAAACATAACCTTGAATTGCAATTCAGAAAAGAAAAAAAAAATCCAATCGAAAATGGCTCTTTTGTTCCGTCAAGACAAAAAACCAAAAAACTACTGCAAAATTCATGTGTTCCATACATCCCGTACCTATACCCAATTTATGTCTTGTTAACATAGGTTCATATTGGGGAATATGAAAGTCCATATAACTAGTTTAAAGTGTTTGATTCTTGATTTTTAGAAAATTCTACCACTTGTATTGTGTAAAAAATTGCAATTTTTATGCTTTAACAGCTTATTTTATGCTTGATATGTTTGTTACTTTGTTAGTTGTTTTGCTTTGATTTCTGTCAGAAATCTATGGATATAGCTCTCTCTTTGTCTGGCTTGGCTGCTCTGTTTTTTTTTTTTTTTTTTTTTTTTAGTACTAAAATTTTTTGTTTGGCTCAATTGTGTTTTTTTGGATCGGATCAATGATGATTGATAAAAACTGCTTTATCTATCTGTAATTCCCTTTAAAGGGATTGAAGATATTCATATTATTCTGAGATCCATTTACCACTTGTTTTTGGTTCATTAGTTTTTATCTATTCTTTTTATGGAAGCTATGGATTTATGTGAGCATCAGTGATGAGTAACCTTTTGTTACCCTTGCACTTTGATTGCTAGTGAAGAAAACTATGGGGAAACTAACATTAAAGAATACATTATTGCACCACTTCAAAGTAATAGGTTTTGTATGATGCTTTCATTTGATGATATGAACCACTCCCATGGCCAAACTAACATTAAAGAATACATTTTGAAAACCTTCAAATGTATATTTGTTTGAGTAAAACAATGTACATTTGAATGGTTTCCATAGTATTATTGTTTGGGTAAAACCTTCACCAGACACAATATAACTTTGCAAATTTTAAGTAAACATTATTTCGTACACAATATAGCTTAGACAATTGCTAGAATTAATTTTTCACCAATTTTCTCAATTATTTATGACTAAATCCAAAATATCGTAAATAATATTTTTTTTATAAATATATGTCTAACCAAAACTATTAGTCTATTAGCTATATTTATTGAGCCAAAACTATCAAAAATAAAAAAAATAACTTGATATTTAATTTAAAGGTGTTAAAATTTAGCGATTTTTTATTGTTATTTTAATTAAAAAATAAAAATAATTAATTTGATTAAAAAAAATTAGAAAGTCTTAACCGTCAGAAAAGTCTTTGAAATTATTTGTCTGAAAAATATCTTGAAGTAATCATAAAATTGTGGTAGCTAGATAGCAGCCAGCAAGACCTTAATAGTTCTGCCCAACTATCTATCTAAAAAATATCTTGAAGTAATCATAAAGTTGTGGCTAGATAGCAAGTAGCAAGACCTTATCAGTTCTGCCCAACTATCCATCTAAAAAACAAGGTGATTTAGTCAAAATTCACTCCTAATAAAATTTAATATATAATATATTAAAGATGAGCATAAAAAAAATATCTTAAAAAGTTTAACACATATTATTATTATTAAAATATTAAATTTTAAAATAATACTGTAGATGTTAGTTTTTTTTTTTAAAGAATTAGTATTTTTTAAAATTCTCTCATCAAGATCTATCAAATAAGATCCATATTGATTATGAAATTCTTTATAAAAAAAAATATTACCGTCGAAATTGATTTAAACAGTAATATGTTACTCTGCTCACAGTTACTCTCACAGTAACATGTTACTTTATTTTACAATAATATGATACTCTAGCAATATTTTCTAAGAAAAAAAGATATTTTATTTTGTCTTTGTTCAATTATGTATTTTCTCCTTGGGGAGTTTATGAACAAAATAAATTGGACTGTCTTTTTCACTTAATAATGGTCTAATGGAGGAGTTTTGGCTAAATTTTCTTAAAATTTATTCTGAATGATACAACCATGATGAGTATTTTGCTTTTCACCAAACAAGGGTCCAGTTAAAGAGTTTTGGCTAAATTTTCCCAATATACTCAAATACGAATATAAATACAAATATATATACATATATATATATTTTATGAACTCTTCGAAAAATTAAAATTATAAAAATAATAATTTACAAACAGAATTTTAATACATAAAATTTATGCTGAATGATACAACGTAATGAGTATTTTGCTTTGAATAAGAGTTACACAAGACCACATTATTTTGTACATATATAGTTTTTTGATATGAAAATTATGTTTAAAATTACTCAAAACAATAATTGTCTTACTCAATTAATTCAATGCATGTGGAATAAATTAGAAAAGTATGAGCATGCCTAGTCTGAACATTGTAGGCCATGAAAGTACAAAGGAATCTATAAATCTATGAACGCAACCATAAATCAATTGTTGTCAGAAAGATGGAGAGGCAGAGGCAGAGAGAGGATGAAGCTTGAACACTTCAGCCATGACCAGCCCCTAATCCTCAAAACAGAGCACATGTATGATGATGATGGTGTTGTGAAAATTTCTTGCTACGCGTGTGAGCAACTAATAATCTCTGGTCAATCCTACTACGGTTGCAATCGTTGTTGGTTTTTCCTGCACAAATCATGTACAGAACTACCCAAGAAAATTACACATCTTTCTCATCTTGAACACCCCCTTACTCTCTTTTCAAACCCAGCTTATAATTACTCAAGAAGCATTTGTGATGTCTGTAGAGAAACCTGCAACGAATTCATTTACAGTTGTTCCCCATACGACTTCGATGTTGACTTGAAGTGTGCTTCGGTGGCGTATAGTATTCAACAAAGGATTGAGCACAAAAGTTATACACAACACCAGTTGATCTCTCTTCAAAAGCCGGCCATGTTCTTTTGTGATGCTTGCGGCACAAAACATGAAGGCACCTCCTATCTTTGTACCACCTGTGGGTTCTGGGTGAACCAGAATTGTGTTGATTCATTGCCTAGCACCATTAAACTCAATAATAACCCTCACTCTCTCCCTCACCCTCTCATCCTCATCTATTCTATTCCATTTGAAACTTGATCGATCTGCGCAATCTATAACAAGCGAGTGTATAGAAAAAATTGGTTTTATTATTGTTCTGACTCTGAATCCAAATATTTTGTCCATGTAAATTGTGGAACATCAGAGTGTTCCATGTTGACCCTTTTTTTTTGCAACTCATTTTCTTTCATAATCCTCTTAAATGGTTCTTTTAAAAAAAAAAAAAAAAAAAAAAAAAAAAATTCATTATGTTTCATCCTTGATTATGTGGTTTCAAAGAACGCAAACCAAAGTTTAATCTTGTTGATTCGGGGATAACAGCATCAAATAACAAGCTATCCAGGTTGACTTTTTTTCCTTAAAACTCTTCTTTTAATTGTCTCATCAATTCTTTCCTTATTATTTGATTACATTCAATTATTTTGGGTAAATTACACTCACCTCGCATGAGGTTTCTAATAATTACAAGGGCCTCTCATATAGTTTCAATAATTATAAAAATTATTATTATTTTTGAAACTATTATTAAGATTAATCTTCTGTTAATTTATTTAATAGAATATGATGATGTCATGTTGATGTCATGTATTATGAGTAAACAATTGTAAGATTGCCCTTATATATTCAAATAGTAAATTTTACTCACCTCCCTGATGTTTTACAAAAAATTAATAAAGACCCATACATTATTTTAATAATATTAAACAAAATTATTAAATTCTATACAATATTTAAAAAAATTCTAAATTGTTAAGACAATCATATATATAATAGTAGAATAACCAAACATTACCTTATCTACAAAAAAAAAAAAAAAAAAAAAAAAAAAAAAAAAAAAGCTAATAAATAGATCACTATTAAACCTTATATTAGATTAAATACAAGCATTTATTTGAAAATTACGAAACAAAGTATAAAGATGTTTTATTTTTTAAAAAGGCCACCAATTTTATAAATAATTATTTTGAGAAATTAGAGTCTGAATAAAAATTTAAAAATACATATAGGTATTTGATTTTTTTTTTCCATATGAAAAATACATATTTGGAGAAATTATCTACCTCTTTCCATTTTCTTTATTTTATTTCTTTCATTTTTCTTTCTATTTATTTTCTCATTCATTTTTTCATATTGTCACTGTAGCAAATAGCAACACCATATAATTTATTATTATTAGTATTTGTTCTCTCCTCTATTTTTTTTCTCAAATTTTTTTCATCATTTTTTCTCTTTCATCAATGTTAGCTAGTATAACCCAATACCATAGCAACTTACAAAACATGAATTTTTCTTTTGTTTTGTAAACATATTTGTGTATTAATTTTTTTTAAGAAAAATAAACATAATAACATTTCATCTTTATAATAAAAAAATTGACTTATAAAAATTACCAAATGTCACCTTTTAAATATATATATAAAAAAAATATCATTCTATCTTTTCACAATCCTATATTATTCACAAATTTTAATTATCATTAAAAAAAAGTAAATATATCTCACCTTAATAATAAAATTTTTCAAAATAAATATAAAAGTAAAAAAATATCTAATCAAGTTACAATAAATGAATTAGATGATAGGGATTGAAAGATAAATAAATTATTTGAGAATAATAAACTACTTAAATTTGTCATTTCTTACATCTAATTAAAATAGAATTTTACTTGAAGAAATAAATTATTTGAAAATAATAAAATTCTCAAATAATTTGTTGTTTATTACATCTAAAATCTATATCTCCATCTCTAGTTCTTTCATTTAAATTATTTTTATTAAATTAAATCTCAAAATTAATTCAACTAAGAAACATGGACATTCTTCTTAATTTCATTAATGGTTGATTTTTTTTTTTTTTTTAACTTATAAAAGTTCAAAGCTTAATAGTGTAAAAAAAAAAATACAAAGTCAAGGAAATACAAAAAAAGTTTGTGAGAAATAAAATGATAATTTAATATATATGTAAATTACAATTAAAAAGTATTAAGTGTAAAGGGTATTATGGTCATTTGCATAATCAAGTTAACATCATTTGGCTTAAATTAACGGGAGGGGGGAATCTTGACAATGTTAAAAAAAATAAGAGAGACTTTTGTAATTATTAAAATTAAAAAGGAGATTTCTATAATTGTCAGAAACCTCATGTGTGTGTAATTTACCCTATTATTTTTCATTTTGTGGTTTCAGGGAGTGCAAAACATATGAAATCTTTGACCCTAATTTGATCAATTTGCCAATACCCAATGGATTTGTTGATCTGATGACCCAATTTATCAAGGGCATTAGACTACAAGGGAAGTATAAAGGGGCGACAAAGATCCAACAACTTGACAGTGAGTCGTGCTCTACTGGGAGCAAATTGCCCCTCTTGAATGAGTGATGAAGAATGATGAAAAATGCAGTGGGTGTGCACAAACCATTTCTGCTCCATTTTTTTTATTGTGCTGAATGTAACTTCTTTCTCCATGAGTGTTGGGCAGAGTTACCCAATGAACTGCAACACCCATGTCACCAAGAGCATCAACTTCTCTTGACCCCAAATTTTCATCTATGTAAATGTACATGTTGCAGATCAGATAGCAATACGTTTATTTTCCGCTGTATGACCTGCCCATACTTCATCGTCGATTGTAAGTGTGCATCCCTACCACGCATTATCAGACACAAAGCTCACAAGCATGGTCTGGTAGATGCGGTGCCTGTATTGATGTTTTTCTTCGATTTGCATTTGCATGTGACCCTTGCAATCTGAATATTTGTGTTGGGTGTGCTGTTTTGCTGGTACCGTTAGTCAGAGATACGATAAACACCCATTCACCCTAACCTATTCCCCTTCTCCTCTCAAAGACCCGAACGTGGATGAGGAGTACTATATTGAGATTTGTGAGGGGGAAATAAATCCAAACTTATGGTTCTATCATTGTGTCATTTGTGATCAATCTCTTCATACACTTTGCAGCCGTCCTATTGATTGGATTCCAAATGTCGAGTATTGGAAGACCATTGAATTCCATCATCATCACCCACACCTTCTCAGACGTGCCCACATCCCCTTCGAGAATAGTGATATTCAATCACCATGCAGCCAATGTGGCGAATGTTTCCAAGACGATTCGCATATGTACTATCAATGTCCACTTTGCGTTTTTTTCCTCTACCGTTGTTCCTTCCCGAAAAAATAAAATTTGCAGAAACTGAAATTTGATGAAAATCTATTTGGAGATTTTCAAATCCTAATTGTGATAGTTTGGTGGTTCATTGGCTGGGCTATTTTTTAAATTTTAATTTTAATTTTAATTTTTGGTTGCTGATGATCCAATTATCAACAAAGGAATGAAATAATGTCCGGTTACAAAATAAAGTGAATATACTTCAAATTCAATAATGTAATTTGTAGAGTTGATTGAGATTGCAAAATCATACACTCAAGTCAGATCATAATAAGGATAAATTTAAACTATTAAAAGTTAATCACTCAAAATAAAAAATTTTGTGACGGTTTTTTACACATGTCGCTAAAAATTAACAATTAGTGACATTTTTTATCACGATTTTTATAAATTATCGCTAAAACTTACAATTATTAACATTTTTTGTGACGAATTTTTTAGACTACTGTTGATTTCTGCTTCAGAAATTTATGGATATAGCTCTCTCTCTCTGTCTAGCTTGGCTGCTCTGTTTTTTTTTTTATTTTATTTTTGTTAGTACTAAATTTTTTTGTTTTGCTCAATTGTATTTTTTTGGATAGGATCAATGATGATTGATAAAAACTGCATTATCTATCTGTAATTCCCTCAAAAGGGATTGAAGATAGTCATATTATTCTAAGATCCATTTTACCACACTATTTGTTTTTGTATTTTTTCTTTTCTTTTTTGGCTCATTAGTTTTAATGTGTTTTCTATGGAATCAATGGATTTATGTGAGCATCAGTGATGAGTAAACCTTTTGTTATCCTTGCACTTTGATTGCTAGTGAAGAAAACTATGGGGACTATTGACTCTGAGATGCTTTTCATTTTTTCATTTTTTGTTTTCTCCTATTTTCTCTATAGGTTTTGTTTTCAACTTCATTATTGTACCACAAAAAAATGTAATAGGTTTCGTATGATGCTTTCATTTGATGATACGAACCACTCCAATGGCCAAACTAACATTAAAGAATACATTTGAAAACCTTCAAATGTATGTTTGTTGGAGTAAAACAATATACATTTCAACGGTTTCTATAGAATTGTTGTTTGGATAAAACCCTTCACTAGACACAATATAGCTTTGTAAATTTAAAGTAAACATTATTTTGTACCCCTCGCTCAATGAGAAAATGTGTCAAAATCTACGGGATCAAACCTATGGGACTTAAGGAATGATATTAAAAAAGAGAGGGAAAAATATTCAATAAAAGTAAAAACAATAAGTAAATAAAAATGAAGTAGAAGAGCCAAATTCCTTGGTTTTATAAAAAATTCTAGGGTATAAATTTGGATCAAGGTGTGGACGTGTCGTTTTTTTAGATGGTAAGGTGTGGATGTGTTTGAGATGACTTTAGTTTTTAGATTGTGTTTAATTTATGAATTTTGGGAGTAATTTGTTTTAAAAAAAATTGAAAAGGCAGATGTAATATAACTATATTTTTTTAAATTTTCTTTTCAAATTTTTCTTAAATTCATAACTCAAACATGAGGGTTTTAAACTTTAATGGTTCAAGACTAGTTACTACAATCTACAAGCTGTGCTTTGATTATGATTTGGATAGTAATTTAAAAAATAAAGAAAAATGTGAATAAAATATAAATCTAACTTTTCACTTTCTAAAATTTGAATTCATGATTCTCAAACACAATCTTAATGGAGTATGTTTTTTTAGATGAGAATCTTAATTAGGGAGGTACAAAAAATCAAAAAAAAATCGATTAAATTGATAGAATCGGACCAAATTAGTTATATTTGATTTGTTTTTTTTAGCAAAAATTGTGCATTTTTAAATTTGATTTTTTTTTGTTCTTGATTCAGTATTGGTTCAAGCACCTTGTCCACCGAACTAAATCAAAATCAATCTCTTCAACATATATTTTATTTATAATATATATATATATATAATCTAATAATATAATGATATTAATAAGTATAATAAATTATTAATCTTAATTAACTAACTTTATCATCTTTTTGTAAATTCTTATTATATACAATCTTAATTCTAATTCATTATTCTTGAAATTTTAGTATTTTTAAACTTTTTTTTGTTTTTATTTTTGTTAATTTAGGAATTGAAAAGTATTTATTAAATGGATGAATTGGATATGTTTGAAATGGTAGACAAATAATTAATTTAATATTTTTATATAAATTAGTGATTATATTTAAAAATGGCTCAAGTTTAAAACATTTTAAACCGATTAAAATGCATCAAACCGAACTATTTTAATCAGTTCGATGCGATTTTATGAGAGAAACGGTCTGTATCAGTATTCAAAATAATAAAACGATATTATCAATTCATGTATGAAAGGGTTCAAGAATGTGGTCTAAAAATTCGAAGATCTTCGAAGAAAACTCGAATTTTCTAGAAATGATGAGAGGTATGTTGATGTTCCGAAATGCTTCAACTAGTGCCGAGAAGGTGGGTAGCTTGTTATTAACAAGAAGCATCTTGTACCCGTTCAATGCCCCTTCAACACAAATTTGGGCCAAGTAGCTTTCCTCTACAGCCTCGTGACAGTTCACGGTTTTGTCTTAGAACCTCTTCACATATTCAAGAATGTCTTCACCCACTTATTGCTTTTCCTTATACAGGGTGAGTGTGGTCACTTTCTCGGCCACCTAAAAGAATTTGGTGTGAAATTTGTTGACCATCTCCTCCCAACTTCGGATGGAGTTTGGGGCCAAGTTAACGTACCAACTACATGCTCGGTCGGTGAGGGACTTGAAGAATTCTCTCAACAGGAGGACATGATTTGAACCATGAAGTCCCAAAGTCTCAATGAACCAAACAACATGTTCTCGAGCATTTCCTATCATTTCCTTACTTGCCATCGAATTTGATGAACTTCGGCACCGTGTACCCCTCCGCGTATAGATAACTCAACATCTCGATAGGGTATGGTGGCTTGACATCCAGATCGCGCGAAAAGGGTAAAGTCCTTTTGCCCCGTTCGAGATTGAACATGGCTTGCGCATCGGCGAGAGTGATAAATTGTTGAGGGAGAAAACTTGATGGTGGTATTCTCGGAACTTGGCTTGTAGACCCGAAGATCGAGCTTGGAGCGACTTGTCTATTTAGGTGTTAAGAATTCACCATCCGTGTAGGAACATAGTGATATTGACCATTGGCATCTATGGATATGACATTCGATGATAGAGCGTTGAATTAAGTTCCATAAACTCCGTTACACGCCATGGGTATGCCGGGTTGAGCTTGGAAAGCCGTTGTCGGAGCCAAAGGAGACCCGCTCAGTACATAAGTAAAATTTATAATCGATGGAACAAAATTAGGCATGGATGAAGCACCATTTTGTAGAGAAATTTATGTGGGCCTTCCTTGAACTTCCACAGCCGATGGAACACCATTCATCGCGCCGGAAACTACTCTAACCACCGCTGGACCATGGTTTGATCCTCCAGATACATGATTTTGCACTCTATGGGCCACAGGTTGGCCATGGCTTGTTCCTCCTAACACTTGATTTTGCACACCATTTTGAGCAACTTCAGGGAGAATTTGGAGTGGGTCATGATGGTTTTGACCATTCCCAACGTCACCATGAAGTTGTTGATGCTTGTCAGCACCGACTTGACCTCCATTTGTTGCTGGTGGTGCGAAATTTGAACCCATCACCAACATGGTGTGGGTGAGATTTTGAAGGGTCGTGAGAATCTCTTGTTGAGTGTGTTAGAGTCCGTGAATGGCTTCAAGAATAAGAGGTGCATCTTGAACTTGGGTCCTCTCATTACCACCATTGGAAGAGCCTTGTTAATGAACTTCTTCCTTTCTCACCATCTTCACTGGAGTTGTGTAAATTTCGGATCTTGTTGAAACTATTAACCAATCTGCCTCCCTAGTGGAGTCACTAAATGTATGAGAGGGTTCAAGAATGTGGTCTAAAAATTTAAATATCTTTGAAGAAAACTTGAATTCTCTAGAAATGATAAAAGGCTTAGATTCTTCAACGGTCGCAACTAGAAAAACAATAGCAAAGAGATGATGGAGATAAGAGATTGGGTGAAGAAGAAGGCAAAGTAATTAGAGAGAGAATAATGGCAAGGCTTTTCCATAGATTTTCCACTTTCACTTCAAGGTAGATAATTGAGAAGGGAAATTAGTTCTTTCCCAAAAAATCTCTCCAAAATCCATCCCTTGTAAAGCTATGGATGGGTGCTATTTATAGGCACCTCATGATGTAGGATGGAGGCCATATGCAAGATACATGGGAAATATTCTCTCTAACCACCTTGTCCGAGAAGGTGACGTCTCCGAGGATGAGGAAAACCCCGAAGAGGAGATCAACCTCTCGGCGAACCCTTCTTCTTAGCCACACCTAACCAATGATCCCCAATCACCCCAAAGGGTCAGGGGTAGTCCAACAGGACGTCCTTCCGCAGAAGGGTCAGGGGTAGTTCAAGAAAGTGCCCTGCCGCAAATATTTTCGAGTCTCAAGCACCCCCTAGATCGTGCCACCTCAACTCGGGTACAGGCTAGCTTAATCGAAGAGTGAATTTATCTCCACTCACCGTCCTCGAGATCGGGTCCTTTGTTCGGACTCCATTCCGCCCATGGTTCCGGTGCGTAGATTCCAGAAAGCTCCGAGCTCGCAAGTGTTCTGGGACTCATTAATGGAGCGGCTTCTAGATTGCGTTTGAATCCGTTCGAAGCCAAGCGCTTCGGATCTCTAGGTTCGTAGATTCGAACCCTTTCGAGTCCGAGCTCAAATAGGTCTCTAGGTTCATAGTTCTGAACCCTTTCAAGACTAAGCCAACACCTCGGATAATGTATCTCCTCCGAGGGTTTCATCTTTTCTGAAAGCAATGGTTAACCTTCTGGAACACTCATATAATCTGGGCCTCCTCAGAGTACCCAAATGTCTTCTCTCACTCCACTCTTGGAACCGAAGAAGAGCTGCAGCCTTTCAAGCGGTATCAGAACCGTCTTGCTGCCTTAGATTATATCATGGCACTAGAAAGTGATGTTTTTGTTTACACATATGATGGAAACATGGCAAAGGTGGTGCAAGGGCATAGACTGTTTGAAGGATTTCGAAAGACCATAAACCCTGACAAATACATTGTCTTTGGCTCTTTTCTATTGGTACTTTCACCATTAAATTGTAAGTTAGATTACTAATATTTGACATTTTTTCATTTTCAGAAAATTTTTGTTAGATTGATTGATCATTTGGATGAGAGTGCTATGTCTTGGGAATAGTTTTCTTCAGAGGTTAAGAGGTTGCACTCGAATAGACTTAGAGCACCATATCTTAGAGTGCCAGGAGAATCACCAAGGCTAGAGAAGAATTTTTATGCAAAGCCTTTTCCTGGTTGTGTCTGTATTTGTTCTCAAGAGCAAACTGACCATAGACCAAATCTATCGGCTGCTTCACAAAGATAGTGTTTTAGTTTTAGTTAGAAATACAAATTTGGCCTCTCCTATTAAGTATACCAAACCCCATGCTTTGAAGGTGGCCAATATGGGTTTTCAAAAGAAACTGCATTTTTCAAAATTCAGGAGTGGTGATGGCAGCCAACAGAGCGAAGGAGAGTCTCGAGGTTAATTTGATTGTTCCAGAAGCAAGTGTCAGTTTCGATGTACAAAATAGATAAAGAACATACATGGGAAGAAGCAGAGAAGGTTATAGATCATTGATAATAATGCACACAGGTCAGTTACAAAGCATAGTGAAACTCTCCATGTGAATGTGGAGTACTTCCAAGTTCATAATCTATTCATTATTCTTTCTTCGATTGTCAAAATTCATTTGTCAAATAAGGCTTTCTCACAAAGTTAGATGTAATATTTGATTAAATATCATAATAGAAAGTTCTTCCACATTTGTCAAAATTATTTTCTTTTGTCACGATTTATACGTTGCTGAAAATGTTGTTCAAAATGAAAGATGGTTTGTCTAGTAAGAAATTGTGATGGTGGCTTTGAATCTTCCTTTTCCACTCTTATACTTTCTTCATGTGCAAATGCAGCATTTGGGGTGTTTATAGATCAGGTTTAGTGACCATGTTGAGAAACAAACATGTTTGGTGTCTCAATATCGACCAATCCAACATCTTAGTTTTAGGTTTTTATACCCCAAATTTACTCCACTTCTTCTTCTTCTTCTAGTATGCTGTGTGCATAACGTAGCGTAGGTTTCTAAAATTGTGTGCATAATGCAGCTAGACAATAAGAGTTCGGCTTCATTATATCCATGAGATAACTTGTTAAAAGCGACAAAATAATGAGCCCTTGAAACATTCATTCCATCTGAACAAAGAGCCAAGATGTTCAAAGTCATCCAACAACAAACAACTTTTTCTTGCACATACATAAACTAAATTATCATGCATCAATGTCAAGAACAAAACAAAAGCAAAATAGATGACAAAGTATGCAACTAAATTAGGAAATCACTCAATCACAAACCCCCCAAAACACTAGAAAATCACTCAATGGGTAACAAGACTTCATTAGTCCTAAAAGCAGGCAAAGTCCAAGGAGTGTTGTACCTAGCCACCAAGAACTCCCCAATCACCTTATACCCATCTCTCTCCAACCCTTTCCTCAGCTCCTCCACCTTCTTCACCACCACCTCCTCCGTCACCACGCCACCAAACTTCACCACCCCATACTTTCTCTCCCTCTCCTCCCTAATCACCACCCTTTCGTCCACCGGCCTCAGTGCCTCCTCCGCCTTCCTGTACTTCCTCGGCAATATAAACTGCATAGTCATCATCTTCTTCTTCTTATCCACCACTTCCTTCATCACCACCGGAGCTGTCATCGGAATCTTCTTCGGCGACGATTGGGTTATCATTGGAGCTGTCATTGTGATCTTCTCTGGCGTGGAATTCTGGGAATTTCCAACAACACCGATGTAATTGGCGAGGATCATAAAACCGCCGTCTTTGTTGCCTTTGCAATGGGTTGGATCGTATATGAGCTTGACGATCACTGAAGAAGAGTATTTGCAGATCTCGTAGTCGTTGGTGGATTTGATGAGTTCGAATTTGGGGGTTTCGACA
The DNA here is from genome assembly GCA_025200525.1 of Camellia lanceoleosa. Lineage (NCBI taxonomy): Eukaryota > Viridiplantae > Streptophyta > Magnoliopsida > Ericales > Theaceae > Camellia > Camellia lanceoleosa. The sequence continues at coordinate 110,784,818 of CM045760.1, read as the reverse complement.
TCGATTTTTCCAAAAACTAAGCCCATTTTTAAGGAATTTGGATGTTTTAAGAGATGGGTTTTGTGATTAAGGATTGGATTTTGGTGTGTAAGCTATGAATTGTGGTGGGTTTTGTAGAGGAGAGTGGATGAGTTGCGTTTGGATTTGGTGTGAAACTTTTTTCGAATTGCAGAAATGGAATTGAGAAAGAAGAATACATACTTGGGCGATGTGTGGCGGGAAATAAGGGATCGATATGTGGACTTCATTTTCCCACGGTTCACTCATTAGCATTTCCTAGTTTAATTTGTGGAGGAAAGAAATAATATTTGTAACTATTTCCTAGTATAACACTTGATTTGTTTGCGCCTAAAACATATGTTTTACGGATATTTTCCTTTAGAAAAAATATTTTTATACGTTTGAGAGTGGTGGCTATGGTGGTGGAATGAAAGTGAAGGTAAAAGAGGTGGCATGGTGGTAGAGTGGCGGTGGTGAAATGAAAGTAAAGGTGAAAGGGGTGGCATAGTGGTAGAGCGGCGGCGACAGTGATGGTAGGTGGCTGTGATGATGGTGTGATGTGATATTAACAAAATTTTATTCTGAAAAATGTTTTTTATATTTTAAAGGCTAAAAATATTTTTTTACTCAAATAGACTTATTTTTTGTTGATTATAAAAAACATTTTTTTTAATTAATTTATGTTTTTTATTGTATCAAATATCAAAAAATAAATAAAATATCTTCCTCCTAAACAAATCAGGTGTAAATTTTTATTTAAGTTAAAATTCAAATACAAAACTTATTTTTTTGCAAGCACAAACGTGAAACATGAGTAGAATGGATGGCTATAATCCTTGCTCAAATTCAATGTACAATTTTTAATTATATAATATGATAATAAATATAGAAATATGAAAATCTCAAATTAAGATTATGTGGTTTACAATGCATTGAAAGTAAAAAAATTGTTGAAAATACTGCTCTATGGAAAAATGCCTGCATAGGCTTTTTCCGCTTTTTCCAATGACACTTTGGACTGTCACAAAATTAAAGTTTTTGTGATATAAATTCAATATTAATATGAATAACACAAACACGATTTAATTATTTTGGAAGCAAAAGAATCATTATGAATAGTTTTGATCTTATTATCCCTTTAAATTAGATTAGAGCATGGATGTTTAGTATAATCATTCACATAAATAATGATTATTAATATTTTTTAGAAAAAATAATGAAATTTTTATGAACTTGAATCAAATAAATTATCCTTCTTTCAATTTTCAATGAAAGGAAGTAAATAAACTAGAATACCACATAGTGAAGTCGAGTTACTATCGCTATTTGATAATGTTTTATGATTTGTTCATTATATTCATTTTCATTGAATCATGTAATTATTAAATTCAATATGAAATTTTCAAAAAAGCACCACTAAATTTTTTAAAAATACGATAATTATTCATGCAATAACGGGCCTTAGGCTCCTAACTATTCAGGCGGGCCTGATCACTAGGCCTAATGGAACTCTTCAACAGCACAATTGTAACGCCCTGTATTTTATTACTCGGATAACCTTACCAATATTCATTAATTAAGTCCATTTACAAATAACATTTCATCCTTGGATGAAATGATGAATAATTAAATATCTATATTCCCTCTTGTTATACAACAATGACATTTACATACAAATAAAAGAAATGCCCTGAGACTTACAATAAAAGAGAGGACGCTACTCTTTACAAAAAAAAAAAATAGCACTTAGCAAAACAACAAATGAAGTAGTACAATCCATCACTGCATTAGACTTATGAAATGGTAAAACCCATTGTTTGATCTTCAAATCCGAAAAGTATTCCCTGTACACATGTACAAGCAGGGGGTGAGCAATCACTAGCTCACCAAGCAATCTGATATTAAAACATTAGAAAATATGCGAGTACATGAGAAGTCATATCATATCAAAACCATATGATTTTGTTACATAATCTCTTAAATCTAATTTATTTAATTAACCACAATAAGCTAACTTAAATAAATAAACATGTTTCAATAGCAATAGACATCCTTTTCAATTCATTCAATTATCCCATTATCAATTGAATCAAATAATTAAATAATTCATCAAATTCATTTTATACGGTCTTATGAGATAAATGCATATGCCATGTCATGCTCAAAATATTTTTCTCATCTTTTGAAAATCTTACGCACAATGCCATTTTAAAAAAAAAAACACATTAATCCATCAATTTCAATAAAATTCCAAGATGATAAATACGACTCAGGTAATCCCTAGGCTAGTGTGTGCAAGTAGACTATACAAGTACTACCAATTTATCATTTTTACCTGTATCATCTGGAAGACTCGACACCTATAATCTGTCATTTTTACTAGTATTAACTAGAAGGCTCGACACCAGTAATCTATCATTTTTACCAGTATTAACTGGAAGGTCAGACATTTGTAATCTGTCATTTTTACCAGTATTAACTAGAAGGCTCGACACCTATCATCTACACTACCTTTGAAGACTTACCACCGTATTTACCCCAAAATCATTTCATGAAAACTTGTTTCCCAACATTCATTTCTCAATGCAAAGTTTTCAAATCAAATTTCAAAGCTCATCATTATTAAATGAATTGATATGCCAATGCAATGATTAATAATACAATGCAATATTTGTTCCACTTTCAATACTTCCACACAATATTCCCATTGTTATCAAAATTCTCATTTCTCATTTTAATATAATTTCTCAAGATGAATATAAATACTTTTATTCCAATTCATCCATGGGACAACAAAATTCCTACACTTAGAGTAATCTCAACCATTTAGTCACTTCAAGACTATATCAACATTTTGAACAACAATTTCCAAAACTTCAACAATTCTCATATTCCATGAAAACCATCATTTATATGTAAGCAACTAAACAATTTTTCAAACATCATTTATTTTGGCACACAAAATAAATATAACATCTTCAAAAAATGTCAACATCTCTCTTAAAAACTCTCAATATCTAAATTTTCTCACCAAAATCACTCATCTTCATTTATTGAAAGAAAATCACCAAAAACATCTTTCTTCAATCATCATAGTTCAAAACCCTCAATTTCTATTTTAAAAGGAACAAGAAAGTAAACCCACTTTCAAAAAGAAAATCTCTCATCTTCTTGAATCAACAATCAATTTTCAAAACAAATCAAAGGATGATTTCGAAAATCATAGGATGATTTCGAAAATCATCTAGATCTTGCAAAAACATATATATAACTTAAAGGAAATCCCTACTTATTAAATCTTACCATCCCATCCTACTATATCAAAAGTTATGGTATAATCTTAATAACACACTTTTAACCATCACGGATATAACCTTTTAATCAAAACTAATTTAATCCACTGAATTAGTAGGTTTATTATATTCAAAAAATTTCAAATTGATAATACCAAACCTAATTTCACATGCCTCATCCCTTATAACGATCCCGATTTTCCCTCCACTGTTTATTGCATTCCGGACTCGGTTCCGTGGATTATTGTTGTTGTCTGTATCGCATTTCTGTCCTTTAATTCTTTGTATTTGAGTTTTGGGATGTGTTGGGCAGGTTTGAAACAGGTTGATTGTGTTTAGAAACAAATAGTAACTGCCCAGATTTTGGTCTCCTCGCTCGAGCGGGCCCTTTTGCATTTGCTCCTCCGCTCAAGCGGCCAATTTGACACTCGAGCAGGATTCTTTAGCCTTTAGTATTTTTTTCACAGGTCTACAGAAACTGGAAGTGTGCTTTCAACACTCGAGCGTCCATTTTTACGCTCGAGCGGGAGTTTGTGTCTGACGCTCGAGCGGGGCGTTCCACGCTCAAACGGGCTATGTGTATTTTAGTTCGAGAAGAAACCATTTTGAATCACTTTTTCGGCTCTCTCTCTCTCTCTAAAACTTCCCAAAACCCTCATTTGAGAGCTTCTTACTCTAGAATACTCTCTCTCTCTCTCTCTCTCTCTCTCTCTCTCTACATTTTGAGCTAGATCTCCTCACCCTCTTTCTTTTGATAAAAAGTTTAAGCTTCGCGTGGGCTCCATTTTGATCCGAAAAGTTGTGGGTTTGGAGCACTTTCAAGTTTCTTCATGATCTCCTTTGAGTCTCTTCACTTGAAGTAGGGATAACCTACTCCTTTCCATGAGTTTTAACATAAATGTTATGCATTTTGTATAGATGGTGTTGTTTGGGAGTTTTGAAAAAGTTAGGGTTTGAAATTGAAATTATAAAAGAGGGATTTTCTATTTTTGGGGTTCCAAGTGTATGAGTGGCCCCTAAAATGAAGTTATTGTGTATGATTGATGAAATTTGGCCTTGGGTGCAATATTTGAGAAAATGGGGAAAAAGCCCTAATTTAATGTGATTGATTAATTTATATAATTAATTTGGGAAATATGGAAATATGAAATTGAGTTGAAAATCATGAAATTGGGAAATTATGAGATTGAATGGTGGAGTTGGATTGATTAATCACTCACCTTTGAAATTGTAGATAATTTATCTGTTTGATAATTTATTATCTGTTTAGAAATAATTGTTTTGGGCTATCGATGGAGGATAGTCTTGATTGTTGTAGACATTGCATGTTGATTAGGGAAATTAAAACTAATCATCTAGAATATGTCATTGAATATGACGGTTAAATTAACACATTGATTATGTGTCTGGATTTGATTATTGTATATAATAAAGTGTTTAAATACATTGCATATGTATCGTGTTTGGGAGGAGAAAGAGGATGAACTCCATGGTTTAGAGAGGAGATAGAGGATGTACTCTCAAACCTGTTGGAATGAGATAGGGGATAGACTCCATTGATAACTAAGTTGGCTGGAGTGTCCAAAGTGAAAATCTCGAAATCTTGATTACATTTGCATAACGTAGATGAATTGAAGTATTGAAGTATTAATAATATGAGTTGTAGTCTCATTTTGAATTGAAGTATTGAAGTATTAATGATATGAATTGTAATCTCATTTTGAATTGAGGTATGGAAGTATTAATGATATGAGTTGTAGTCTCATTTTAAAGTGATTATGATTGGAGTGTTGATAATATGAGTTGTAATCTCATTTGAAACTATTCGAATAAACAATAAACCGTATCTATGAATTGATTCGGATAATGAAACGGAAAAGGATTGAAACATGATTGTGAATATGGTTTGGTTATGGAAGAGATGTACGTTGGTTAATAATATGAGTTAAACATTTATCAAATGCTATTGTTTCAGTTATTTCTCATGTTTGGTTTAGCGTATCTCTACTGGGCTTTGACTTACCCTATATGAGACATCATTTTCAGGTACAGATGCTATGCCACCTCCAAGGATATAGCTTGGAAGGCTTAGAAGCTGAAGGCTTATTTTTGTAGTTATCTTTTGTTATTACATGTAATTCAAGCCAGGGGCTTAATATGTTAAGAGTTAGAACATTCTTTTGTTGAAACCAAGTGTTGACTTGGAAAGTTGTAAGCCCGTAGGACATTTATTTTTGTTATCAACATGTAATACTTTTTGTAATGAATACTATGATAAATGAATACATGTCTATTTCTCTTATGTCTATGGATGTCATGAATGATTGGTTTATATGTATTATTTTGAGGGCGTTACATCCCTCAAACATAACTATATTTCAACATAACCATTTTTCATGCCAAGTTATTTAAAGAGGTAATATTTTTACCAAATTCTCTACCAATAACAATTTCACAACTTTTTCTAAAATTACTTAACCAACATGATATTTACATCAAAAATTATGAAATATGCCCAATAGTAATATTTTCAAGGTTATGACTTTGAAAGTCCACATTTCACATTTTTCATTTTTTTATTTTCATAAAAATGAACACAACTTAATCATCAACATATCATCTTTTATAAAATATCATGAATATAATATTTTTAGAACTTTTAATCCCAAAACAACTCTATAATTCCTACTTAAGCATTTCCTCCATATTCCTCAATATTAATTTATTTTTCTCAAAAATAAATTTCAAATCAAAGATTAAAAAAAATTCAATTTTATATTTCTCAAAATAAATCATCTAATCATAATATCATGTAGATACAATACATACTGTGATGCCCCGATTCTAAACTATTGGTTGTAGTCAAGGAAGAATCACGAATGAGTCTTGTGACCAAGTAAGATCCCAGTTCGCCGGAAGAGTCAAATTAGCCTCCCTTCTAAATCCGGCTTTTTTAGGCAGCGCACTACCCTTTTGACAGATTTTAAAAGGCAATGACACAAGGTCTCATAAGCAACGATAAGATTCATACATATACGTAGAATATAAATACATAACAACCACGAATATCCTTAATTCAAAAGCTTGTTTAGTTACATTACATCCAAAGAAAATTTAAATCTTCACATGAGTCTTACAAAACATCAAAAGGAAATTTCTAACTTTACTAAGATAGCCAAAAGTCTTCGAAGGTTTCAAGCTCTTCATCTCCAGCTATAAGTTCCTGTAACAACCCTCGTGATCGACATCGATTAAACCGAATTACGTCTTGATTTTGTTAATGACTGATAATTGGATTAACTGAAGTACTGAATGGACTGATCGAAATTGAAACTGAATTGATCGAGTTTATCTATTGTATTGCATTACTATCTGTCTGATCTATTTGATTATATGTTCATGTTTTGTGTTTAAACTGCTAATTGGAGGCCTTATCGGCGGCCGAATTAGGAACCGTTTAGAGTTTTGGGATCAGTAGAATATTTGTGATTTAATGGTCTATTTATTTGAAAATTGATTAGGAATGATTAAATTAGATTTAAAATGAGCTAATTGCAAACTTAGGCTTATCTACCAAATTGCCACCTATAGTGGACCTTTGTTTACTATTATAATAGAGCCTTATCACCTAATCAAAACATTTGATCAGCCATTCCTTACACTCTAGCCGACCATAGTAGAGAGAAACAAGGGAGAGTGAGAGTTAAGAGAAGTATTAAGCTCATCTTGTAGAAATTGCTTGGAATTGGTGTATAACTTGGCATAATCTAGCTTCCTTACCTTGAATTGAGACTTAGGTAAGTGAATTCATTGTCTTCTTGTTATCTTGAAGCTCCATCTTGCATGTATCATGGTTATAGAGAACTTGAGTCTTGATTTTGTTCATAATTGTTGAATTAGAGCTCCATTGTTGCATGCATGGTCATTTTGGCATATTTTGAAGTTAAATTCTTGGAGAATTATACATGCATGTCCATGTTTTTATCATAGTCCATGTTTCCACATTGTTTTCAAAGATTGGAGCTCAATAGAGCAAGATTTGAACCTTGAAATTGGTTTAAAACTCATGCATTGCATGTTTTGAAAGTGTTCTTGAAATGGGTTTGAAGTTTGGATTTAATTAACTTACCTTTGGGGCTTGGATTCATAAATTGCCTTTTGAAACTTGTTATACATTGTTTTGGGATGTATTCTCCAGAATTTGGGCCCAAGAGGTCGAGAATTGAGTTGAGAATGCTTGGTTTGAGCTTGGAAGGCAAATCTGGAAATTCCAGATTTGGCTTCTTCGCAGCGAAGGATTCTCGCCGAGCGACCAACGTTTCCTCTGAGCCACGCTCGAGCGAAGGATTGGTGGCTCGGGCGTAAAATTCGAGCATCCAAGATTTTTCTTGTTTCATCGACCGCTTCGGCGAAGGATTGTTCGCTTGGGCGAAGCCTTTGATTTTGCAACCTCGCTCGAGCGAAGGAAGGCTCGCTCGAGCGAGACCCCTGTTTTCAGCAACTTTTGAAAATGCCTTCCAACTGTATTTTTGCATCCTCATCCCATCCTAGGCATTCTTAGGCCTAGTTTAAGGCATCTTAATGAGGATTTAGACATAGAACCACACCGAGAAAATTTAGGGATTTAATTATCATCCTTCCGACTGTGAACTTAGTGTGTGTTCTATTTGTTACTGTTTAGGATTGGCTCTCGGGGACGCGCTCTAGCTGCTATTAGCCCAATCTCTGTGAGTAACAATTGTGTAAAGATATGTTCAAAATGGTTATCTTTTGAATACTGAACTGAATTGTTTATTGAACTGATATTGTTTACTGAATGAATGTATGTCCTGTATTCTGAACTGTATTGTGGCATCCTTAGCATTGACTGTTACTGTTACAGAGCTCTGTCGGTCCCCTTGTGGAACCATACTGTTTACTGATCGATGGCCATCATTACTGTTGGGTCTGTTAAGACCCGGTCCTTTTGGACCTACTGTTTATAGGCTAATGGGTGTACCACATATGACTGATTGACTGAAATACTGAAAGACTGAAATACTGTTTAATGAACTGATTTCATTACTGTAAGGACATTCATTCATAACCCCTTTACGCATTATGTTATTCACTGGGCTTTAGCTCACTATTTATATATATGTAGGTTTTCAGCAGCCAGACCGGAGCTAGGAGCGTGGGTCGGTCCCCAGTTTTGTCAAGCCAGCCTATGTGCCTCACTGCGAGGTTCCGAGTTGCCATGCCATGGCTTGGGGTGTTTTTGTGTCCCCATCGGTCTCCTTACTATTTTGTACTGCTGTATAGATTGTCTACTATTTTACCGTACTGTTGTCTAGGGATTTGATCCCTGTATTGATTGACTGTAAATGATTGTATAGACTGTACTGTATGAATGCATGAAAAATATTTTTGGCATACAGATTTTCACAGCTCAATGGACACTAGTTACTTACATATTTCCGCCGTGACTGCTTAATCAGACATCGTTTCAAAGAGCCTTCTAATCTCGGATTCTCGGCGATTCTGATGCTAAACCCATAGGGCCGGGTTTGGGTCGTGACAGTTCCTCTTCGTCACCTAGCATGATACGCCGTAAGCTTTGAATGCCCAGTAAACACACACACAACCCGTTTTTTTTTTTTTTCAGTCCAATACACAATCTCAAATATAACAACAAGTAATAAAGCATGATACTCAAGATAGATAAACAAAGGGTTACAAGTTAGATGTTAGTAAACTAGAAATCCCCCAAAGAGATTTCGTCCTCCCAACCACAAGAATCGGATTCGGATTATTTGGTATGCCCCCTCTTTTGCTGCTTTGTTACAGAACTAATCTCGGATGCTTATCATCGGTTATATACCACGTAGCGCCAACCGCAGGGCCTCAAAAGAGATGGTAATAATGGGCCTTGCCCAAATCCTTCCTCACACCAAACCACCTAGGGTCCGAATACAACCGCTCCGTTCAAGGGTTCCGAAAACCACTTGCGCAAGACTTTAGCTTCCAAATAGGGAGCGCATCCCAACAATCCACACATCACACATTATCATCGATACTCAAGTAATCGAAAACCCAATATCTTCCCAATTAAGTTTCCTGTTGAGTTAAATGTTTTAAAACAAGGTTAAACCAATCTTAACAAGATAATAATATCCACATAAGCATGCATCATTAAGGTGAAAGAGAATAAAAACATAACCATAATATGTACAACATCATGCCAAGATATGATCATACGCTAATAAACATTTTCATGAACACAAGAGCATAAAACACCTATGCATAACAAGATTTCCATATTCGATATCACATAAGGATTAGAATAGAAGGGCTATTTTAGAATTTTTACTGGACTCAGCCTTCCTATGGTTCGTAGAGAATCTAATCTAGTTTCCAGAACATATTTCGGAAATGGGATAGCTTTTCTAGATTTTAAGTTGTTTAGAAAACACTCCAGCGCTGTCCAGATTCGTCGATCATTACGAAAATTTGATTTTCTTGCAAACCACTCACTGTTTTTCCATGAAACTAATTTTAGTTGAAAGCTAACTTCTTAAGGAAGATTTTGACATAAAATAGATGTCCAGAATAATTTTATACATTTTTCTAGAATTTTTGAAAGTGGGCTGCAAAAACAGATTCTAAGGTACAATACCCAAAACAAGAAGATTTATGAGAAAAGGGATCCACTAAGGGAAAATTTTCGTCTCTTTTATGATGAAAAAATGCTAACTAACATATATCAATGACACATCTGAAAACAATATTTAGAACCCTTAAGAACATGTATTTGAAAAAGGAAAATGAAAGAGAAGGTTGTGTTGTGGCTTACTTGCTAAGCTTTGAACAAGATGGCTCTCTTCTCCCTTCCTCTTCCTCTAGCCGAAAGTGTGTGTGTAAGTGTGATGCTTGTGTTTGCCATGCTAGGGAGTGGTGATATTTATAAGCAAATTTGGTGTAAAATGACATAGAAGCCCACTAGTTGGAATTGAATAGACAAGCTAGGATTTAGTTGGAGTTCAATGAATTAGGAGTGATTAGGGAGCTTAACCTTGGGATTAGGCAACACCTAGTTAATTCCTAGTTGAATAGTTTTTTTTTTATTGGTTTCTAGAATACCATGATTATAAATCTTGAAAATAGGCTTCTCACTTCTCTCTAGGGTGGCTGGCCATTGGGAAGGGTGATGGGGCCATTTTTTTTAATCAATCTAGGTACAAGGAGCACATTCCTCAATGTATATATTTATATAGATCTTAATTAATTGATGGTACTTATAGTATAAGGTACATGTACTAGTTTTGGGGAAATTTTGAATTTAAATAAAGAAGTGAGGACTTGAAGTTAAATTCATGTATTGGAACCTTACTTATGTAGAATTTAATTAGATTAGGCTAAGGAACCTAATCCAGCTAGGATATTCTGATTTTGATAAATAAATACTAACCGACAAGATTCGAAATAATTCAAGTAACTAAGGGCTTTAAGAAAAGAATTTAAACATTAAGGTTTTTAAAGAGAAAACATTTTTCAAGGGCTTCATAACCTATCCCCCTTAAAACAATTTTGTCCCCGAAATTCAACTACATACTGCCTTCGAAAAGTTCAGGGTAGTTTGCCTTCACCCAATACTGGCGTTCCCAAGTAGATTCCTCAATTCCCCGATGACGCCATAGTACTTTTACCAAGTGAACCGTTTAGCCTCCAAGGTTCTTCTCTCGGCTATCCTGTATTGCTACCAGTCCTTCTTTAAACGTAACATCTTTGTCAAGACTGATTTCTTCCCATTTGAGGGCGTGTGATGAGTCGGTGATGTATTTTCTCAACATAGATACATGGAAGACGTCATGTATCCCTGCTAACTGCGGAGGTAGAGCTAGTCTATAAGCTACTTCGCCCACTCTTTCCAATACCTCAAAAGGCCCAATATATCATGGTGACAGCTTTCCATTTTTCCCGAAACGTACGACTCCACACCTAGGTTGCACCTTTAGGAACACGTGGCTGCCTACTTCAAACATCAATGGCCTTCTTCTCCTATCTGCATAATTCTTTTGACGGTCTTGAGCAGTCTTTAACCGTTGTCGGATCAATTTGACCTTCTCAGTAGTTTCTAGAACAAGTTCGGGTCTTATTAGATTTGCATCACCCACTTCCATTCGGCTATTGATAGAGATTGCAACATTCTCCTTGGTTTCTGATGTTCCGCCTTCACTTGTTGGCATATCAGACATTTCGCTACAAATTTAGCCACTTCCTTCTTCATTCCATTCCACCAATACTGCCTCTTCAAATCTTGGTACATTTTAGTCCTTCCTGGATGTACCGCAAATACAAAATGATGACATCCCTTAAGTACCTTTTCTCTAAGCAGCTCCTCACTTGGTACAAACAATCTACCTTGGTATCTTAAACTCCCATCAGGGTGAATTACCCAATTGAGCATGGGTTTTCCTGATTCCAGACGTCCCTTGATATAGGCTACCTCTTGATCATGCTTTTGGGCCTCCGTGATCTCATTCATCAACTTAGGCATCACCTTCTGTGCACTAAGATATGCTTTTGTATCTTGAGATTCTATTTGGATCCTGAATTCATTGAGTGTCTTAACCATATCCCATTCTTTAACGGAAATTCTAGCCATCATCCCCCTGCTCTTGCGACTGAGAGCATCTGCTACTACATTGGCTTTACCGGGATGATATGACAGAGTGAACTGGAAATCCTCAAGATATTCCATCCATCGTCTCTGTCTCAAGTTAAGGTCCTTCTGTGTAAATAGATACTTTAAACTCTTGTGATCTGTGAAAATCTCAAATTGTTCCCCATATAGGTAATGTCGCCATTGCTTTAGGGGAAAAACTACGGCCGCTAACTCCAAGTCATGTGTTGGGTAGTTACGCTCATGAGGTTTTAACTGCCTGGATCCATACGCAACTACCTTTCCATTTTGCATGAGCGCGTAACCCTTCTTTAGACGCATCGCAATACACAGTATACCCCACTTCTCGTTCTGGGATGGTCAAAATTGGCGCACTAGTTAACCTCTTCTTTAGCTCTTGGAAGGATTTTTCGCAAGCTTCGTCCCACTCATATTTTACTCCTTTTTGCGTCAAACAAGTCATTGGTTTAGCTAGTTTGGAGAAATCTTGGATGAACCTCCGGTAATAACCGGCCAATCCTAAGAAACTGCGAGTTTCTGACACGGTCTTCGGTTGTCTCCAATCTAATACTGCCTCCACCTTGGTTGGATCCACCGCAATCCCATTCTCTAACACTACATGCCCTAAGAATTTTAGTTCATTCAACCAGAACTCACATTTGCTTGCCTTGGCATATAACCGATTATCCCTAAGAACTTGAAGAATAGTCCTTAAATGTTGCTCATGCTCTTCTTCAGACCTTGAATATACCAAGATGCCATCAATGAACACTACTACAAACTAGTCGAGGTATGGTCTAAAGATCTTATTCATTAGGCTCATGAATAAAGCCGGTGCATTGGTTAGTCCGAAGGGCATTACTACAAACTCATAGTGGCCATATCTAGTACGAAAGGCAGTTTTTGGTATATCCTCCTCCTTAACTCGTAGTTGATGGTAACCTGACCTGAGATCAATCTTTGAATAGCACCTTGAGCCTCTAAGTTGATCAAAAAGGTCATCAATCCGTGGGAGTGGGTACTGGTTTTTAATCGTGACTCGATTGAGTTAACGATAATCAATGCATAGCCTCAATGACCCATCCTTCTTTTTAGAAAACAACACGGGTGCTCCCCATGGCGAAGTACTTGGCCTAATGAATCCTCTCTCAAGCAATTCTTGTAGTTGTGTCTTCAATTCTCGTAGTTCTGCTAGTGCCATACGATACGGGGCCATGGATATTGGGGTAGTTCCAGGTCGTAGCTCGATGCTCAAGTCTACTTCCCGGGTTGGTGGCAAACCCGGTAACTCCATAGGAAATACATCTGCATATTCACATACTATGCGCAGAAGTTCTAATTCTCCTTGGCCCTTCTCATTTAAAATCAGACTTGCTATCCTACCCGCAATTTGATCGCACCACTGTGTCCTATGTTTTGTTGAAGCCATGGGGTCTTGTCTATCCCCCTTAAACTGGAAACGAGTTCCATCTTACGTGTGAGCTACCACTTTCCTCTGATGACAGTTGATCATCGCCGGTGGGCGCAACAACGATCCATGCCCAAAATGTTATCGAAGTCTGACATTTCCATGACACGAAGGTCGCACGTTAAGTGTAGGTTCGACATTCCTATCTTACAGACCTTACAGATCAATCCTATCTGAACACATCCTCCCATAGGTGACATTACATTTAAGGCAGTTTCTAAAGGTTCACATGTAAGTTCTAATGACTTAGCACAAGCAGAGGATATAAAAGAATGTGATACACCAGTATCAAATAAAACATGCACCCAAGAATTGTATAGCACTAAATTACCCTCAATTACAGACGGGTCTACTTCTTCCTCTTGCAAGGAAAAGATTCTTCCAGTTGCCTTCTGGTTGCCATTGGTCTTGGCGTTCTGAGTTCCCCCACTCTTCTGGTGCTGCTGCCCAGTCGATTCTATCTTGTTCGTCCAAGGCTTCTGCCCACCTAATGCCTGGGCATTTGCTCCAGAACCTCCTCCTTGGTACCCATATGGAGGGAGTTGGGGGCATTCGCTCTTTTTGTGCCCTAATTGTTGGCAATGAAAGCACTGGATTTGTCCCGTCGGCCTTTGTTGATAGCCTCCTTTCTGGATCTGTTGCTGTGGTTGCTGTCGTGGTTGTGGGCTGGAGTAGGGCTTTGGGGTCATGTTTCCTTTTTGGTTCCTCTGAGGTCCAATAGACGTCTGACTCCCCCTCCTCTTGTTCCAAGCCTTTCTAGCATCGGTTACTTCCCTTTTAGACTCTAACGTCGTTTCCAACACCTCGGCATATGAGGGGAGTCATTGCGAAAGACTCTTTCCCTGATTGTAAGGCCCAACCCCCACTCGAACATCCTTGCTTTCTTTTCATCATTTGCTACATATCTGGTTGCGTAACGAGCTAACTCTTCAAATTTTGCAACATACTGGGTCACGGTCATATTTCCTTGTTCCAGGTTTTGGAATTCCTTGACTCGTTCTCGGCGGACCATACTTGGGAAATATTTATTTAGGAACAGTTCCTTGAACTGGTTCCATGATAGGCTTGCCACGTCACGAGTATTCTTGATTAACTCCCACCAGTGGTCAGCCTCCTCATCAAGCTCGAATACTGCCAAAGCTATTCTATCAGCGGCCTCGGTTATGCCTATGGTGTCTAGCATTTTCTCTATCTGTCGAAGCCAATTTTTAGCTACCTTTGGGTCCGGTACACCTGTGAACTTTGGGGGCCTCTACTTTCGAAACTTAGAAAAGAGTCGAGTTCTCTCATTCTGCCGATTGTTCCTTACTTGCCCTAATTCCTTCAAAATTTGATGTCCTAGATTATTGGGAATGTCAGCCCTTGTGGGGACGGGTCTGTGTTGGTTTCTAGGGCAGTTTCGTGCGTTGTTACTAGTTTCGGTATAGCCATTAGCTCGCTTGTCCACCATTCTGTTCATAACTCGTGGTGAGTTGGTTTCTAGTTTTATATAATCTTACTACTTAGATTTGAAATGAAGGTTCAGTTTCCTTAGGTGTACTAAAACAAGTAACAGTCAACAACATAGATCATCAAATCATTCATATCTTATAATAGGCATCATTACAAAAGGGCTCCTAAATCGGAGTTACATTCAAAGGGCATCTACGCATTACAAAGTTCAGGCTATCTTATTCTAAGGATCCCCATCAGCGGATCTTACAAAAGTCTAGTTTTACTATTCCTCGAACTAGTTCTCGTTTCCCGACCAATCAAAGGCTTCTTCTAGGTCTTAATC
The DNA here is from genome assembly GCA_025200525.1 of Camellia lanceoleosa. NCBI lineage: Eukaryota > Viridiplantae > Streptophyta > Magnoliopsida > Ericales > Theaceae > Camellia > Camellia lanceoleosa. The sequence continues at coordinate 110,769,618 of CM045760.1, read as the reverse complement.
AGTGGAGTCAGTGGCTTGGTCCGAAGAGCGGGGGGTGTACATTGGTGAAGGGAAATTGTGTTCAGATGACACCTTTATAGGGTAGGCTGGGTTGCTCCATATTCATTGGTTGATTGTTGCCTGGCCCCTGATAACAGGATGCGTAGCTTTCAGCCTGAGTTGGTGGTCGGTGGTATGCTATGGTGGTCAAAGCTCGGTGTATTAAGAAGTCCATCCTCTGATCATCTTGCTCTATTCGGACCGCCTTCTTCGCTACCTGGCTCAAAAATTGTAGGCGGCGCCTGTAGACACCCCATTTTTTACTGTCATCAAGACTTGGACGTCACCGTTTGAACACCCGGTGATCATCCATGTTTGTGTTCGTCTCGAGTTCCCGGAGGTCTCGGCTACGCGCCTTGCCTCAAGATCTCCCGACTCGACTGTTTTGTGTTTGGTTTTGCACCAAACACTTGTGTTTTGCTTTTGAGGGGTAGGGAATGGCTTGTGAGACATCCCCACACATCACCGGCCACGGCTAGAGGCCACCGGCCAGTGTTTTGTTGCCATCGGCCATACATTTGGCCGGTCGGCACTCTATTTGGTCGGTCGGCCATCTTTATTTGGCCGATTGACTCTTTTTCTGGCCGAGACCTCTTCTTGAGAGGAGTTTGAACCTTTTGAACCCCCTGTTTTAGCTTCTTGAGGAAGCTTGACCCTTTTGAACCCTTGGTTCTAGCTTCTTGAGGAAGCTTGAACCTTTTGAACTCTTGGTTTAGCTTCTCCAAGAAGCTTGAACCTTTTGAACCCTTGGTTTTAGCTTCTTGAGGAAGCTTGAACCTTTTGAACCCTTGGTCTTTAGCTTCTTGAGGAAGCTTGAACCTTTTGAACCTTTGCCTAGCTTCTCCAAGAAGCTTGAACCTTTTACACCTTGGTTTAGCTTCTCCTAGAAGCTTCAACCTTTTGCACCTTTGCGTAGCTTCTCCAAGAAGCGTGAACCCTTCTAAGCTTCCAAGAGAAGCTTGCACCTCTTGAACCTTTTGCCTAGCTGTTCCAAGAAGCTTGACTCTTTTGACTAGCTTCACCAAGAAGCTTGGCCTTCATGGCCCTTTTGCTCCAAGCTTCTAAGAGAAGCTTGACTCCCTTGAACCCTTGTCAAGCTTCTAAGAGAAGCTTGACCCCTTTGCTTAGCTTCCCTTGGAAGCTTGCCCCCTTTGACCCTTTTTTTGTGTTAGCTTCTCTAAGAAGCTTAGCACCTTGTCTTGCTCTATATATAGAGAGCCTCTCCACCATTTTCAAGGGTTAGAAAATCTGATATATATAGAATATATATCACTCTCTCTCTCTCTACATTTGTATGTGTTAGAGTGCTCCAAAGTGAGTGATTCTTGGCCCCTTTGCACCACAACTCCTATCCTAACACCTCCATCATCAACCTAAGGAGCTTGGGGGCCATTTTCAGAGGCTAAGGGACTGGTTTTTGATCCAAGAAGCTGCTGGTTTCGTTGGTCTACAAGGGTGAGCCTTTAATCCTCTTTTATTCCCCGTTTTTGCACCAGCTTTTAGCCTGTCTTGCTTGGTTTTTTGAGCTTTGTGTATAACATAAAAAAGTTCTTTTTTTTTTTGTGTTTAAGATACTTCATTAAGGACACTTTTGTGTTTGGGGTCGTTTACCCCCTCTTAGGCCTTGTTTGGCCCCATTTTGTGCTATTTTTGGTGAACTTCGGGACCACCTTGTTTGGGCCTCCTCACCACTGAAATCTTGAGGGATTTCAGTGGTGAGGAGGGTGGTTTAAGGTCCTAAGAAGGAGAGGGCCACCCCCTCTCCTTGTTGTCTTCAAAAAGTGTCATTTTAGCCTCATGTGTGAGCACCATTTTTTAAGTGCATGTTGGCCATGTCTTAAGTGTTATTTGGTAGTATTTTGCCATGTATTACCTCTGTTTTTACTTGGTTTAGACACACCGTCCTTGCTTTGCATACTTGTCTTGTAATGCCATGAAATTACCTTAACATGTATCTAGCATTTGGACCACCATGCTTGCATATTTTGGCTTAGCTTTGTGAAGTTTTTGGTCATGTTTTAACATGCTTAAGGTCTATTTTTGGTTGTTTAGGCCATCCTTGCCATGCTTTGTATAACTCCTTTGTATTCTAGCTTACTAGCCTTGAGTATGTGAGTCACTAGCATGCTTTAGTTGGCTTATTCTCATGATTTGGCATCATTGGAAACCGTATTTCAGTCCATGTTCCATGCTTGCATACTTGCATTTTCCATCCCTTTCATGTTTTGAAGAGTTGATGGCCTATGCTCTATGTTTAGGCCCTTGTGCATGCATGCTTGTATGTGTTTTGGCCCTCATTTCCATGACATTTAGCCACTGTTTTGGGTCTAGAATAGAGTTGCCCAAATTAGTTTAAGTCTATGCTTGACATGTTGCTCAAATGTTTTTGCCTTGTTTCATGCCTTGCATGCTTGTTTGCTTAGGTTGTGTGCCTAGTGTGCATTACTTGCTTACATGTTCATGTTGCATGCTTAGATTGCATGCTTAGGTTGCATGCATGCCTTGCCTCTTGATTGAGCATGATAGAGGTTGGGCTCTTATGTGTTTGTATGCATTACATTTGACATTAAAATGCACAACTTAGCTTCTTGGGCCATCACGCATTGAAATGCGCGATTGGTGGTCCGAGAATCGAGCACTATCCTCCTTTAAGTCATGAACATGATAAGGAGGGTGGTGGTGCAAACATTGCTTTGAAAATGCATTGCCATGCCTTGTCTGCCCTCTGCTGCTGTCAAACAGGTTTCTGCAGGAAGATTTGGCCGGCCGGACATCTCCGATGCTTTAATCGCCATCCATCGATGGCGATAACCAACGGTGGCGATGATCATTCCCCATGGCGGTGGTCATTCCTACGGCGGTGGTGCTCCACAGTGTCCATGAAGCATACCTTGGGAGTTGTGCAATTTTCAGAGGAGCAGAGCAGGGAAAACAGAGGCAAACTTGTGCATGGCATTGGATTTCCGAGCAAAGCCGAGCATGCATGCATTCATTCCTCTTCCCGAGGCCTTTTACTGCTTTCCATAGCTTAGTTAATTTATTAATTAATTAAGGGCTTGTAATATTTAATTAGCTTGTAGGTTAATTAAATTGTATATTCTTTTGGTCCCTCCGTGTGAGGGCGTATTTGTAATAAGCGTGTGTGAGTGTGTGCATGTCTTCCAATCCCACGTCTTTCTTCCCTTTTATTTACCTACTTATGATGGTAGACTAGGGCATATTTAAATTAGCATAACAGTATGATAGCATGTTTGCACCCATTTATTCGTTTTGCATGCACCGGGCTCGGTACATCATTCTAACTGCATTTGTATTTCAATTTCCAAATTGAATACGTGTTATTTGCAGCATTTCACATGCCATGTTTAGGATAGCCAAGCCTATTATAGCTGCATTTTGCATGTGTTGCATTAGCCATTTCTAACATGAACTAGGATCATGCATATGATTACTAACTAGTTTCTATTTTGGCTTGGAGTACTAGGTAAGCTTTTATACTTTAGCATACCACATGCGTGTGAGTGTTGTCATAATTACATGATTACCATGAGGCTAGCTGTTTATGTGATATAACTGCTTGAATGCCTGTGGATGAAGGTCGAATTGCTTAAATTGGGATAATGCATTAAAACTGTGTGTTTTAAGCCCACTCGATAGTGGCAAAACCATTTTTTTCTAAAAGCCCACTTGAGGGTGGCAAAATCTGCATTTTAGCCTACTTGCGAGTAGCAAACCATTTTCAAAACAAACATGCTATGTTTTGTTCCAATTTAGGCGATTTGGTCTATACTTGTTTGCTGTGCGCATAACATAGTAATTCTAGGCTAATAACCGGAATAAGAACACATAACGTTTTCAAAATTGGATATCATGGTTAGTAGAGGCCGATCTTCGGATCGGGCGAGAGGGGATGCTCATAGCTGACCTTCCCCGATCGTACCCAAGTTCCCGAGCCGAGGCAACTTTGGTGATGACGGACACGTGGCCTTTGGCACCAAGTCAGGGTTTCCTAAATTTCTCCCAAAATAAAATATTTAGGTGGCGACTCTGTATCTGGCGAAGCAGTCCATGTTTGGCACTTCTTTTCAAAAATCTGTTTCTCAAAACGATTTGCCAGATTTGGACTCTTTGGTTCAGATTAAGAACCGTGACAATTTGAGTCCGAACTGTAGTGAGCCCACAAAAGAACAAAACGGGGAGTCCTCCCCCTGGGACGTTCAGGGCGCATCTCTGCCGCTTTGAGGACCTCTTCTGCTCCCTCGTATAGCGAGAGTGCTCCGTTTCCACCTTACGTATCTCGGTTCTGATCATTTCCTCGGCGGCACTTGTATAGCGTCGGCGGCTAAAGCAAGGGCTAACAGACATGGCCCTCCTTCCTTGCATACGGAAAGTACCCCACGAGTCGAGACGGACGCAGCGTCCTGGATAATCTCCTGCTGACATCCTAAGGTGGAAAAAAAAATTATTTCTTAGTCTTCTTTAAATATAATAGTGTTATAAAGAGGTAAAGGCTTCTAGAGTCGCATATTGGGTTGCGCGAGTTAAGGGTTGAACCTAGACTCTGATACCAAGTTGTGACGCCCCGATTCCACACTATTGGTTGTAGTCAAGGAAGAATCACGAATGAGTCCTGTGATCAATAACCAAGTAAGATCCCAGTTCGCCGAAAGAGTCAAATTATCCTCCCTTCTAAGTCTGACTTTTCTTAGGCAGCGCACTACCCCTTTGACAGATCTTAAAAGACATTGACAAGAGGTCTCATAAGTAACGATAAGGTTCATACGTATACGTAGAATATAAATACATAACAACCACGAATATCCTTAATTCTAAAGCTTGTTCCGTTACATTACATCCCAAGAAAATTTAAATCTTCACATAAGTCTTACAAAACATCAAAAGGAAATTTCTAACTTTATTAAGATAGCCAAAAGTCTTCGAAGGTTTCAGGCTCTTCGTCTCCAGCTATAAGTTCCTCTTCGTCACCTAGCATGATACGCCGTGAGCTTTGAATGCCCAATAAACACACACACAACCCGTCTTTTTTTTCCAGTCCAATACACAATCTCAAATATAACAAGAAGTAGTAAAGCATGATACTCAAGATAGATAAACAAAGGGTTACAAGTTAGATGTTAGTAAACTAGAAATTCCCCAAAAAGATTTCGTCCTCCCAACCACAAGAATCGGATTCGGATTATTCAGTATGCCCCCTCTGTTGCTGCTTTGTTGCAGAACTAACCTCGGATGCCTACCATCGGTTATATACCGCGTAGCGCCAACCACAAGGCCTCAAAAGAGATGGTAATAATGAGTCTTGCCCAAATCCCTCTTCACACCAAACCACCTAGGGTCCGAATACAACTGCTCCGTTCAAGAGTTCCGAAAACAACTTGCGCAAGACTTTAACTTCCAAATAGGGAACGCATCCCAACAATCCACATATCACACATTATCATCATTACTCAAGTGATCGAAAACCCAATACCATCCCAATTAAGTTTCTCATTGAGTTAAATGTTTTAAAACAAGGTTAAACCAATCTTAACAAGATAATAATATCCACATAAACATGCATCATTAAGGTGAAAGAGAATAAAAACATAACCATAATATGTACAACATCATGCCAAGATATGATCATACGCTAATAAACATTTTCATGAACACAAGAGCATAAAACACCTATGCATAACAAGATTTTTAGATTCGATATCACATAAGGATTAGAATAGAAGGGCTATTTTAGAATTTTTACCGGACTCGGCCTTCCTATGGTTCGTAGAGAATCTAATCTAGTTTCCAGAACATATTTCGGAAATGGGATAGCTTTTCTAAATTTTAAGTCGTTTAGAAAACACTCCAGCGCTGTCCAGATTCGTCGATCGTTACGAAAATTTGATTTTCTTGCAAACCACTCACTGTTTTTCCATGAAACTAATTTTAGTTTAAAGCTAACTTCTTAAGGAAGATTTTGACATAAAATAGAGGTCCAGAATAATTTTATATATTTTGCTAGAATTTTTGAAAGTGGGCTGCAAAAATAGTTTCCAAGGTACAATACCCAAAACAAGAAGATTTATGGGAAAGGGACCCACTAAGGGAAAATTTTCGCCTCTTTTATGATAAAAAAATGCTAACTAACATATATCAATGACACATCTGAAAACAATATTTAGAACCCTTAAGAACATGTATTTGAAAAAGGAAAATGAAAGAGAAGGTTGTGTTGTGGCTTACTTGCTAAGCTTTGAACAAGATGGCTCTCTTCTCCCTTCCTCTTCCTCTAGCCGAAAGTGTGTGTGTGAGTGTGATGCTTGTGTTTGCCATGCTAGGGAGTGGTGATATTTATAGGCAAATTTGGTGTAAAATGACATAGAAGCCCACTAGTTGGAATTGAATAGACAAGCTAGGATTTACTTGGAGTCTAATAAATTAGGAGTGATTAGGGAGCTTAACCTTGGGAAGTTCAATGAATTAGGAATGATTAGGGAGCTTAACCTTGGGATTAGGCAACACCTAGTTAATTCCTAGTTGAATAGTTGTTTTTTTTTTTTTTTTGGTTTCTAGAATACCATGATTATAAATCTTGAAAATAGGCTTCTCACTTCTCTCTAGGGTGGCCGGCCATTGGGAAGGATGATGAGGCCATTTTTTTAAATCAATCTAGGTACTAGGAGCACATTCCTCAACGTATATATTTATATAGATCTCAATTAATTGATGGTACTTATAGTATAAGGTACATGTACTAGTTTTGGAAAAATTTTGAATTTAAATAAAGAAGTGAGGACTTGAAGTTAAATTCATGTATTGCAACTTTACTTATGTAGAATTTAATTAAATTAGGCTAAGGAACCTGATCCAGCTAGGATATTCCGATTTTGATAAATAAATACTAACCGACAAGATTCGAAATAATTCAAGTAACTAAGGGCTTTAAGAAAATAATTAGGGTTTTTAAAGAGAAAACATTTTTCAGGGGCTTCACACATACAACTATTAAATTCTATTTTCAGATCTCTTTTCCAAAATTAACAACACAAAATGATTTTTCCAAAATCCATCTCAAAATACCAACATTCTTAACATTTCAACATAATTTTTCTTTCAAAAATTTCCAAACAAAAATTTGAAAATATATCTATATGCAATACCTCTTATAATGATATATTTTTTCAAAATAATCCTGACATAGCTTTAATATAAAAATATGAAAAAAGTCTCTACCTCAAATATGAAGAAAAGCAATCCGAAAACGTAAATATCACCCGATCATGAATCCGAGAATACCATTGCGAAAATCACAATGAGCTCTCCAACTTTCATTTACAAAATTTTTACAAAATCTCACTCTAAAAACTCTCATTTCAAATTCAAAGATTAAGCTTCTATGGAATACAAGAGAGAAAGAGAGGAGCAAAGCCACTGCTCAACGAAAATCAAAAAAAAAATAATAAAGAAAGATGGGAGTAAAGGAAATAAGGAAAAGAGGGAAAAGAAAGAGACAGTCCAATGGGCTCTGCCACAACGCACCTCTCAACACACATATTTTTCAAAATTTTATTTATTTTTGTATTATTCAACCCATTAACTAGTACAATATATATTATAATTATATTTTAAAATTTTGTAACATAAATTATAAAATGATATAATTTTTTTCTCATTACAAAATATAATATTTTGTACACCACGAAATATACACCTATTTTATTCACTATAAAAGTATATAATTTTTTACCATATAGTATATACCATAAAATCAACTATCAAATATTTATTATAATTCTATATAATAAATAATAATAACTTCTAATATAATTACTACCAATCACTTAATTAAAAAAAATTAAATAATTAAACACGAATCATAAATAAAAGCCCACTGAGTTAGAACCCAAAGACCCACTGTAAATCACCAAAGCCACGGGACCCACCAAACACAACTAGCGTACCAAAAGTTTGAGTTTCCCTCCAATATATACCATGTGATGGACCACTTAAAAAAAACATGGCCCAAATTTTGTCAACCCTTTCAAGCTCCATGTGGGGACCAGAAGTCACCCACTTCAACTCAAAACCACAATACTAAAACCATGTGCTGGTTTTAAAACAAAAACCATGGGTCAGATATTTACCCACGTGATTTCACTTTCCCATGTCCAGCGAAGGCGGGAATTTGAAACAGAGAAGCACTCCGCTACGTGTTAGACTGATATGAGAAAAACATAAAAATATATATATATATATATATTTTTTGAGATCGAAAATTATTTTTAAAAAATATAAAATCAAACTATTTTTATATAGAATTTACAAAACAATTAAATTCAAAATTTGTTCAATTAAATTATGCATTAACTATTTAAAAAAAAAAAAATCTAAGTCATTACAACAATCCAACCCAAACATTTGCTATCAGAATCGCAAAACTAGGGTTCCTTAAATCGCTATCCCCTTCTCTTTTTATATCAGTCTTAACAGTTTTCTTCTCCATTGTCTCTCTCAAATCACGCAGTCCCAATTTGAATCTAGGAAAATGTTTTGTGGCACTAAAATGCCTGGCACTAATTTCCTGTTTTGGTAACTTTATTATTATTTTTTTTTTTAACCTGAAATAGAATTTCGGGGCATTAGTGCCCCTGAAATTCGAGCTGCATATCACAGTTGTTGAATCTATCTCTTCCGACAACAAAAACGTCAATTTTTTTACGAATTAATGTTTCATGTCAATTTTTTACATTTGAATTATATATATATATATATATAAAATAAAATATTACACACTAATTAAAAGATAAAAAAATTTTATGACATTTTTTTTATGATTCTTAGTATTATTATTATTATTATTATTATTTTTTATCCCAGCCAAACTAGGTAAGAAAAAGACCCCACACAACCTACGAATATATAAATACATACATATATATATATATACTCAGCAGCCATGGCAAAAAAGAAAAGAAAAAAAATAAGAGAGAAAAGATAGGAGGTAGTGGCAAGAAAAAAAACAAAAGAAGGGCAGAGTGGATGGTTCAGCAATGTTGCAGTATAGTGACGAAAAGGGCCGAACAAGAAAAGAAAAAAAGAAGAAGAAAAGAAAAAAAAGGTAAAAATGTCATTTTAATAATCTATTTGAGGCCAGTATCTACCTCACGCATTCAATTTCGTGCTTGTAAAACAAACACAGTTAATTTGGATAGAATCCATATATTTTTAGACTGAACTACATGAAGGTAAAATGTAATTAATCCTTTTTTTAAATTATTTTAAAATGTGGTAGTGTTTTAGTAAGTTTTATTGATAAAAAAAGGATTTTGTGTTGCAGTTTTAACTATAAATGTTCACAATTATAACTTTCACATTTCTAAAAAATTCACACTTACAACAATTCACATTATATATATATATATATATGTATATTAAAGAAATATGTATGCATATATGTATGCTAGTGAGGTGGCTGCGTGCAAGGCATGCAACCTAGTGCCCGATATAGAATTGTCTGTAAAGTTATTTCCCAGTTCATCTAAATCAAACTAATTTTAGAATTCAAAAAAATACATCAATTTAATTTATCTATCAAGTTGAGGGGTATGTCTATGCAAAAAATAAAAACCGAGGAGTTGAAACTGATGGGATTCAAACTAGATGGCGTGGCACCATCTTCAAAGCCTAAGCAACCAATTTGCTTGTTCGGTTTGAGTTTTCAAGATTCACTTTTCAGAAAATTAAATTTTTTTATTTTTCATTTTTTTTATTTTCATTGAATTCTTTTAATATTTTAAGCAATTTTTTTTAATTTTTACATGCATATAACATAAATATACTTAAAAAGTATAATCTTTGTGGAAAAAAATCTTTAAAAAATTCACTACATACCAAAAATACAAAAAAAAAAAAAAAAAAAAAACCAAAATTCAATACATTTTTGTATTGTTATATATTTATTGATTTTTTAAAATATTTTTTTGCAAATATTTTATTTTTTAGATATATATAAGTAAATTGCATTTAAAAAAGTAATAAAAAAAGTGTGTGTGAGAGAGAGAGAGAGAGATTAGGGCAAAATTTTGGGGGGTCCAAATTTTGAGCGGAAATTTCAAGTTAAGGTAAAATTTTGTGAAAAAATCTGTTTCTAATTTTTTGTAAATGTAAAAAATAGGCCATGCTTGTTAAATTAATATTTTTTAATTATTATTTATTGTTTATCATTTTTATTTTATTAGAGTTTTATGACTAGTTTGAGGGGAAAAAAGTACAAAATTTAGATACATTTAAAAGTATAAATTTTAAAAATATAAAGAAAAAATCATTTATTTTTTATATTTTTTTGTATTTATAGATTTTTTTATAAATATTTAATTTTTAATTATATTTAGATTAACTGAATTTAAAAATTAAAATATTAATAAAATTCACTTAAAACAAAAAAAAAAAGTACTAAAAATTCAAAAATAATTTTTGCAATTCTAAATAAAAAATAGAATTAGTTTTTTCAAATTTAAAAAAAAAGATATATTATTTTTTTTATTCTAATAAATAAATAATTGAATATCCATCACAATTGTCCATCACCATACAAACTCTATTTCATGATTGTCCATCACCATTGTTGCAGCAATAAGATTTTAGATCTGCTAACATTCATCTAGATCTATCACGAGCCTTTATTTTTATTTTTTATTTTTCTACCTTTCTATTTATGTCTCTTTTTCTTTATTTTGTCAATGGAAAAATTAAAATTTGTAGAAGCAATTGTCAAAGGGATCAAAACATATTTTTTTCTCATTGAACTCGTGATTCTTCTGCAATTCTACATTATTGTAGGCCTCTCTTCCGCTATACGAAAATATCCTACACTCCCTTATTATTTGACTGTCCTAAAGCTATCATGAAGTATAAATTTACTCCTCTCCACTAAAACTATCACAAAGTATCACTTTACTATATGATTAATTTACTCGTTAGTCCGCATATGGCATTTAATTTTATAAATTTTACTCATTTACTAGAAATTTCACTTCTAATAGTTAAATTTCACCTAAACATTAAAGCTAAATTTCACTATTTGAAGAGAATGAAATTTCGCTAGTTGGAGATAATGAAATAATTATTACTATCAAGTTTTAATTAAACAATATTAAAATTTTAGCAACTACACATTATAGAATTAATTAAAAAAATAAATAATCATAAGCTAATTAAAAATCTAGTGACAATCACTTGTTATTCGATAAGGAAATCACTAGCAACATCTTTCTGTTTAACTCATAGTTTTTCCATTTACTCGCTAGCCTGTCTTTGATTTTAATTTTATAATTTTTACTCCTTTAGTAGAAATTTCACTTTGTTACTAATATTAAGGTTAAATTTCACTATTTAAAGATTATGAAATTTCACTAGTTGAAGACAATGAAATAATTATTACTATCAACTTTTAATCACGCAGTATTAAAATTTTAGTAATTTAATATTTTAGAATTAATTAGACAACAAAATAATTAAAAAATGAAATTACCTTTAACTAATTAAAAATCTATACAATCGCTTGTAACTCGACAATGAAGCCACTGGCGACATCTTTTTCCCTTAACTCATTGTTCTTTCATATTTCCAATTGATTATAAGCCTCCACTACAACAAAATGCACATTTATTGAAAACTTTGGGCGACTAAATTTTCAGCCGCGAATATCTGACTTTCGGTGACTAAAGAAAATTAGTCGCCAATACCTTTCCTTTTGGCGACTAATTGTTTAGTAGCCAATTTAGGGCTTTCGGCGACTAAATATTTTTTAGTCGCCAATACCTTTCCCGACGATCTTTCCGCGACCAAGACAGCGACCAAACTATTTAGTCAGGAAAACGTTTCGGCGACTAAAAATATGACTTTTGGTGACTAAAATTTTAGTCCGCAAAAAGTGCAATTTCTTAAAGAGCCCTTTTCCATCAGATCACAAATCTATCCATCTGTAGACGCGCCCGAACGTCCTGGAAGAAAATCCCGTTTTGTTCATTTGGGCTCACTACAGTTCGGACTCAATGTCACGGTCCTGTATCTAATCTCGCAGAGTGCAATGCAAGACCAATGAATCATCAAAGAGTCCAAATCCAGCAAATCATTTTGAAAACTGATTTTTAGAAAGAAGTGCCAAACATAGACTGCTTTGCCAAATACAGAGTCGTCACCTAAATATTTTATTTCGGGAGAATTTAGGAAACCCTGAGTCGTGCCTAAGGCCACGTGTCCGTCATCACCAAAGTTGCCTCGGCTCGGGAACTTGGGTACGATTGGCGAAGGTCATTTCATGGGCACCCCCGCTCGCCTGATCAAAGATCGGCCACTACTAAGCATGATATCGAGTTTTGAAAACACATGTGCTCTTATTCCGGTTTATTAGCCTAGAATTACTATGTGATGCACACAGCATACAAGTATAGACTGGGTCACCTGAATTGGAACAAAACATCTCATGTTCATTTTGAAAACGGTTTGCTACTCACAAGTAGGCTAAAATGCAGGTTTTGCCACCCTCAGGTGGGCTTAAGAAATAGGGTGATTTGCCAGTCTCAAGTGGGCTTAAAACTCGCAATCGATGAATTGTTTCAATCCAAATAATCCAACCTTCACCCACAGGCATTCAGGCAGTTATATCACATAAGCACATAGCCTCATGGTAAGCATGCTATCATGGCAATCACTCACACACATGCAAGGATACTAAAGCATAAGCACTTACCGAGTACTCCAAGCCAAAGAAAGAAGCTAATTAGAAATCATGCATGAATCCTAACTATACTGAGATGCCTAATGCGACACATGCGAGAATGCAACTAAGATAGGCTCGGCTATTCTACTATGGCATGTGAAATGCAACACTTAACATGTATTCAACTCGAAATTGAAATACAATGCAGTTAGTATGATGCGCTGAGCCCGGTGCATGCAAGGCAGATGAATGAATGCAAACATGCGAACATAAGTATGCTAATTGAAACATGCCCTAAACTAACCATCATAAGCTAGTAAATAAAAGGGAGAAAAAAGTGGGGGTTGAAAGACATTCACACACGCACGCAAACTTATTACCAAATTCTCCCTCTCGACGGAGGGTCCGAATAAATAATTAACTACTCTAGCTAATTTAAATATTACAAAACCCTAATTAATTAACAAATTAACTAAGGAAGAAAATAAACTAGCATGCAAATCCCTGGACCGCCTCAGCTCTATTCCGAATGATGAAAGATGCATGCATGCTCGAGTTGCCTTGTCGGGAAATTTCTCGCGGTGCCCCGATTCGCCTCTGTTTGCAATTGATCCCGGAATACTGTGCAAAGCTCCAAAAGGATGACCGGTTTTTCTTTGTTGGTTTAGGTTTCGCAATGAGAGCAAGAAAGGGGCATGGCAAAGTATTTTCAACCTATGTATGCACGACTACTCTCCTCATCATTGCATAAGCTCTAAGGAGTAAAGTCCTCGATCCTCGTGCCACCAATCACGCATCTCGATGCATGATGGCGGAGGAGTCAAATTGCACGACTCGATATGAAATGAATGCACATATAAACACAACAAGGCCTAAACTCTATCATGGGTAATCCGGAGTGTCGGCGACCGAGAATAAAGGCACGTTTCGTCACTTGGAGTACGAAACGTCCCTCGTTTCCCATGTTTGGACTAAAACCTACTCCAAACACAATGCAATATGCATGACATGCATGAATGCAACTCTAACATGCAACCTAGATGCAATGCCACTGAATGACGCAAACATGCAAGGAATGACATGCAAACATGCTACTAACATACACAATGCTATGAACTACGAATGGCAAACTCAATGCTCATGACGTAATATGGCATACGCAATGCACACATGGGAACTAACATGCACATATAAAGACTATCAATGAGATGATCAAGGCATACACAATGCAATGGCCAAACATGCAACAGCATGGACTATATGGCATACACGATGCAAGATGGACTTAAACTAAAAGGAGTGGACCTCAGCCACACTCAAATCAGTGGCCAAACATGATGAAAACAAAGCAATGACACACATGCAAACATGCAAGAATGCAAGAGACCAAACCTAGGGCATAACATGCAACTCTACCAAGGCATGGCAGGGATGAAATATGGCGTACAATGGGACATTTTCCAGCTCTGAAATGACATGCAAGATGGTCCCGAAACATGCAAACACCTCACACAATGCATGCTAGATGGCCCGGATACCGAAACTAGTGAAATGAATTACACTATAGGTATGCAAAACAATGCTCAAATGATGGAACCAACCCCAAATAGTCCCTATGCAGACCAAAATCAGTGGCAAAATGTGTTGGGATGATGGCTCGGAATGCATTCAAATGAAGCTCATGCAATGGTCGGTAAATGAGACATACAAGCACGGCTCTCAAATGCACTTAAAGAGTGGAAATCATGGGAATATGGCATACATATAAGCTCTGAAATATGATGTGCAATGGCCCCAAAACATGAAAACGCCTCAGTATATGCATGCAATAGACCACAAAACTCAAAGCTAGGCATGGATATTGAACTACAAGCATGCAAAACAAGCATCATTCGACCATGAGACCCAAAAACAGAGCTAAAGCAGTCCAAAACATGCACAAAATCAGTTTAAGGCATGGCCAAAAAGTACTAGAATCAAGGGCCAACATATCATGCAATGTAAGCTAGTAAAGAGGATTTATACTGCAAGCATGTGAGGCAATCAAGAGGTCACCAAACCAGCAAAAGTCAGAAGTATGCCATGCCAAATAATGCCCAAAAACTCATGGAAACATGGTCAATGCATGCAAGAATGATATGTTCCTTTGAAAGGCCAAAAAGAGGGTTATTCTACACATGCAAGATGGACATCCAAAATGGAAAAATGGGCTCTGGACAGAGCCTATGCAGGTCCTAAAACCCACAAAAAAATGGCCTGAAGCATGCTCAAGAAGTGTGCAAATATGGGCTCCTTTGTAAAGCCAACAATGCTAGTAAACAAGACAAGGGGTGAGAGGGTCACCCCTCTCTGATTTTGGTGCTCAAAAATACGTAGTAACCACTGAAAATCTGCTGGATTTCAGTGGTCAAAAGGACCAACAAAGTTCAACACAAAGGCTTAGATGCATTGCTCAAAATAAGGTGGAAACAAGCATGCAAGGGGGTAGATGACCCCCAACAGAAAAATGGCCTTAAACAAACATGTTAAGAAGCTCAAAATAAGACTTTTTTCAATTTATGACAAAGCCCAAATATGCTTGCAAATATAGCTAAGATATGAAGCAAAATAAGGACCAAAAAGGGAATAAGAGAGTTACCCTTGTAGCCAAGAAAGACAGCAGCTTCTGGACCAAGAAAGTGGCTCCTCAACCTCTGAAAATAAGCTCCAAGATGCTTAGATAGATGATGGAGAGGTTAGGTTAGAAGGTGTAGTGCAATGGGGCCAAGAACAATGGAGCTTTGGAGCTTGAAATAGAGAGATATAGGGAGAGGTGTATGTATGCCTTCAAAGCAAAAATATGAACCTTTGCCAATGAGGGAGAGGGTCTCTCTTATAGAGGAACAAAGGTCCAAGCTTCTTCAAGAAGCTTGTGCAAAGGTCCAAGCTTCTTGAGGAAGCTAGAGCAAAAAGGGTCAAGCTTCTCTTGGAAGCTTAGAAGGGTTCAAGCTTCTTTTAGAAGCTTAGAGCAAAGGGCCAAGCTTCTCTAAGAAGCTAAAAAGGTCAAGCTTCTTGGAGAAGGTAAAAAGGTTCAAGCTTCTTCAAGAAGCTAAAATAAAGGTTCAAAAGGTTCAAGCTTCCTCAAGAAGCTAAAACAAGGGTTCAAAAGGTTCAAGCTTCCTTAAGAAGCTAAAACAAGGGTTCAAAAGTTTCAAGCTTCCTCAAGAAGCTAAAAAAAGGTTCAAGCTTCCTCAAGAAGCTAAAACAAGGGTTCAAAAGGTTCAAGCTTCCTCAAGAAGCTAAAACGGCCAGAAAAAGTGGCCGATTGACCAAAACAATGGTCGGCCGACCAAAAACATTGCCGACCGGCCAACACCTTTGGCCGGTAGCAAGAAAACAGGGCCAGTGGCCTCAAGCCATGGCCGGTGATATGTGGGGATAGCCAACAAACCATTCCCTGCCCTCAGAAGTAAAAACACAAGTGTTTGGTCCAAAACCAAGCACAAAACAAACAAGTCGAGAGGTATTGAGGCAAGGCGCGCGACCGAAACCTCCGAGAACTCAAGACGAACACGAACAGGGATGATCATCGAGTGTTCAAACAATAACATCCAAGTCTTGAGGACGATCAAAAATGGGGTGTCTACAGTTGCCCCTCTTTGACAGAACTCGAAAGTCATAACAATGACGGGAGTGAGTGTCAAAGCCCAGAGACGGCCCATAGCATACAAGCTACAGATAAAGGTATGCGCCCGAAGGTAGGGGCAAAATGCAAAACAATGCACAAAGCCGAGCATAACTTATGATCATGTAAAGAAAGCTTTAACGAAGCATAACATGCAACAGTTTTAAGTAAGCAAAAACCAAACTACACTACAATGCAGAAAGGATGTAAGAGAATTATGCAATTCTCGTTACGTCTCACACGGAGGAAAGACTAAGAGCAACCATTGGGGACACCCGAGGTCTCAAACAAGGTTCCGATGCGTTGCACGCGAAAGGAAAAAGAGTGGCATAAGCATTGGAACATATTCCAAATGCTCTTAACCAAAGAGGGAGAAACATAGAGGCGTATCCCGGTGTTTCGGAAAGGTATAAGCATTGGAACGTATTCCAAATGCTCTTAACCAAAGAGGGAGAAACATAGGGACGTATCCCGATGTTTCAGAAAGGTATAAGCATTGGAACGTATTCCAAATGCTCTAAACCAAAGAGGGAGAAACATAGGGACGTATCCCAGTGTTTCAGAATAGTATAAGCATTGGAACGTATTCCAAATGCTCTTAACCAAAGAGGGAGAAACATAGGGACGTATCCCAGTGTTTCGGAAAGGTATAAGCATTGGAACGTATTCCAAATGCTCTTAACCAAAGAGAGAGAAACATAGAGACGTATCCCGGTGTTTCAGAAAGGTATAAGCATTGGAACGTATTCCAAATGCTCTTAACCAAAGAGGGAGAAACATAGGGACGTATCCTGGCATTTCAGAATGATATAAGCATTGGAACGTATTCCAAATGCTCTTAACCAAAGAGGGAGAAACATAAGGACATATCCCGGTGTTTCAGAATGGTATAAGCATTGGAACGTATTCCAAATGCTCTTAACCAAAGAGGGAGAAACATAGGGATATATCCCAGTGTTTCAGAATAAGAAGGAGAAAAATAGGGACGTATCCAGGTGTTTCGGAAAAAGAAGGGGAAGCATAAGGATGTATCCCGGTGTGTCAAAAAAGAAGAAGAAATATAGGGACGTATCCCGATGTTTCGGAAAAGGAGAAGAAACATGGGGACGTATCCCGGTGTTTCGGAAAAGGAGAAGAAACATAAGGACGTATCTCGGTGTTTCGAAAAATGAGAAGAAACATAGGGACGTATCCCGGTGTTTCGAAAAAGGAGAAGAAACATAGGGACGTATCCCGGTGTTTCCAAACAAAGGAGCGTACAAAACAATGCAATACAGGTGCACAAGACAATGCGATGTAGATTAAATGCAAAAAACCGTGCGATGCAATGCACTAACAAGTACAGGTAAGGTGCGCAAGATAGCGCGATGCAATGCACTAACAAGTGCAGGTAAGGTGAGCAAGATAGCACGAGTGAGGTGCACAAAAGAAGTGCGATAAAATGCATTTTCTATGCAAGTATGGGGGCATTAATCATGTACTATGGTGCCTCCGATTTACCTCTCAGAGGACTTGGCAACACGCTTAGCTCAAAAGGGGACACCCTGTCTATATTGGCGAAAGATAACATCTGCAGTTGCTTTAATTGCTATTCTAACTTGAAGCAGGCTTAAGCTTGGGGTTGAGATACACTCATACTCGAGAGAAATGGCGAGGCCTAAGAAGGTGCACCTGGAATGCAGTCTCGGAATTTGCTGAAGTTGAAGCATACTAAGATACTCCAAATTTTCCCTTTTTTCTTTTGCTTTGCAGTCTGGAACCCACATAGTTTTAGATAGATCCTTGTTTTACTGTTCACACTTATCGGGGGTGGACCCTGCAGTTTTATGAAAGAACAAATACTGTTTTGCACAAATGTGGAGAATGGCACAGCACTCTGAGCTCAAGATGATTTTTTTGAAATTAAGAAATGAGTTCTCGACCGGTTATTGAGCCTACAACTGAACACAGCGAAAAAGACTCAATAACAGAAAACAAAAAGGTAAACAACCTAAACACATCGAGACACACTCGGAACAACTCAAAGCAAGAATCGAGACAAACAAAACAAAAGACATGACACACAGACGTGTTACAAAGACGAGAGACCTCTCGGTGCGCGAGTAGCCAGTTTCTCCGGGTATTATTTCCCACCCTTTCTCATTTGTGATTCTCACATCACTCGGTCCTCAGGCTCTGTTTTTCTGAAAAATCCCTTTTCTCACTTTTTCTCTCAACGCACATCTCTCTATTCTTTAATCTCTCATTTTTTTATCTCTCCCCTAGGTGGTTGATGGATAAATAGGAAGTTGCAGGCTCTTGCCCCTACCATTCTGCTAGATTCTTCTTCTTCTACACACAGCTAGCGAGTTCCTTCCACAGAGGAGTTGCGCTACAATTGGGTGTGTAGCAAATTTGCAGCTGGCATCGGTTAACGATGTTCTGCTGGGGAGTTTGGGCATGATTATATCTACCCAGATGAGGGAGTGAAATACCCTGCTCTATTTTCAATTCATGCTTCGCACTTAACTTGATACCTCGTTGTTTGAAGGATAAGAGAGCTTTCGGCCCTTTGCTGACAGCTTCAGTTGTGCCCTTTTCCTGGCAAGTAGAGTGCCCTTTCTGGCAAGTATGTTGACAATGGGGAAAAGACAGAACACCTGACTCAAATGTGCCCCAAGTTCATCATTTTGACCATTTTTTATTTTTTGCTTTTGCTAAAACAATTTTGATCAGCATAAGAATTTGATTAACATGCTTGTTCAACTTTTTGATTTTGAAAATCATGCAAGTCAGGCTGTGAACACTGAAAATTTTCCTTTTTTGGGTCCAAGAAATGGTCCATTTTTAGAAAAATGGAATAATTTTTGAGAGAATTAGTCAACCTCAGTAAAAATTCTCACAAACTATTTTTGCAAACGGCCACTGCTCAACGAGCATGGAACCTACTCTTGAGATGCACGACCTCGGACCCATAGCAATGGAAAATTGCCCCTTGTCTGAAGGACACTACATGGCAACGGAAAGTTGCCCCTTGTTTGAATAGCACCGCAGCACATTGAACGGCAACGGAAAGTTGCCTATTGTTTGAATAGTACCGCAGCACCCTGTAATCAATCCTCATAGTGAAGGTCACAACCAAACTCTCAGATACAGAGAAGGCAAAGATGATCAAAACCATTACATGGACACACTTGATTTGGAAGTGTTTATGGCTGGACTTCAAAATGAAGTTGCCTACGTATCCCAAAAATGGGAATCAAGCCTTACATAGTTCAGGGTTAAGGTACACTCGGGTATTAACTTCTTCTTTTGCGCTCTAACTTTTGCCAAGGCCGCCCTTCCGGGTTTTCAACCTTGCGAGCTCTGTTTTTCTTTTCTTTTCGATTCTTTTCATTTCTTTTCTTTTCTTTTCTTTTCTTTTCTTTTCTTTTTTTCTTCATTTCTTTTTTGTTCTTTGCATTTTTTTTTCTTTTTCTTGCTCTAACTTTTGCCTGGGTCGCCCTTCCAGGTTTTCAGCCCAGCGAGCCTCTCAAGGGTGAAGGTGTAGCTTTGTCCATGTCAAATGGTTTTGAGATCTTGAAGTCATCTGAATCTAGGAGAATGGCTGTTGTTCGCTGACGATGCAGAAGTCCATCCAATGGGGGCTGAATTTGCCCCTAGTGTTGTGGATAGGAACTCAGTTGTCCTTCAGCAAAAACTTTCTTCTTTCCTCCCTTCTGGGATTTGGCATTCTTGCCAATCTTCCTTGGTTTGTAGAAAAGGCTCATCTTTGACTCTTCGAGCGCATCTGACATTTTTTGCCCCTAGTTCGAGGGGTGCTTCTGATCTAGCTTCACAAGCTTCTTTTGATGACATCCAATCTTTTCGCCCTTAGTTCATGGGCTGCTTGAAATCTGGCCGTTGAACATTCTGAATCTAAGTTCAAGGTTTGAGAGCAAATGGGGTCGAGTCTTGAGGCTAAGAGTGATCCTAAATTGTACAATCTCAAGAGTGATTCCACACAAGTCTTCGCAGGACCGCGCAAAACATTTTTTTTTGAAATCTTTTAAGAAAGCGACAAATCGCTCGAGCTGAAGACAGTGTAAAACCAATCTGGATCAAGCCAGGATCCTTCTCAGTACTCACACTAACAAGCATGATCTCATTCATTAAAAGCTTAGCATGCCTCTCTTTCTCTCAATTGATCAAAGTTTTGCAAATCCCGAGGAATTCCTTCCTCTTTGTTTTCATCACAATGTTCAAAAGGTTTTGAAAAACTTAGGTCAATGCAATGAGTTCGAGGCATAGAAAAGTAGGCGAAAAGTACTGCCGTTTCATTCAAACTTTCTAGCACAACTGGTACAAGGCAGAAGCAAGCACAAAAGCATGAAAAACCACTACTGTTCATTCAAATCTGTTGGCATTACTGGCTCCAAGGCAGAA
The DNA here is from genome assembly GCA_025200525.1 of Camellia lanceoleosa. Taxonomy (NCBI): domain Eukaryota; kingdom Viridiplantae; phylum Streptophyta; class Magnoliopsida; order Ericales; family Theaceae; genus Camellia; species Camellia lanceoleosa. Next base: position 110,748,793 of record CM045760.1, on the reverse strand, counting down.
ATAGACTCAAAAGAAAACGAAAAGACAAACACAAAACAAGCAAGTGATGTCCGAGGTAACACCCCTGAAATCACCTGACTCTAACAAAACAGGACTGACTCAATACAACAAGACAGACCAATCGATCAAGATGAAAAATCGACTCAATACAAAACGACAAGACTGACCCAATACCCAAGTCAGAAAGCACAAAAACTAGCATTCGCAAAATGCTCAAAACAGTGCGTGCCATACGCCACATCCGGAGTAAACTGAGCGCCGCCCGCAGGTGGTTCATCCCCCGATCACATCACATTATTCCCCACAAGTTCACTGATCAAGTGCCGATAGACTTTGCTGGACCTGGTACGGCGATGACCCTGTTGTCAATCAAATTTTGTATCTCGTGGCGGAGGCAGATAGCCATCGGTGTCATGACCGGTTTTTTATGGAAAGCTGATGCTTAGCGGGCCATGTTTTGGAGGGAGAGGATCGGGTAGAGGCCGTTGTTCTAACAGTTTCAGATGTCCTTTCCTGAGTAGGCCCCCTAGAGCTTTTGACAAAGGCATATAAAGTGGGGTGAAAACCCTCTTGCCTCGAGGCAGATAGTCTGAAGTTCGGGGGTTTGGATTAGATGTACCAACAAAGGAGGTAGCTGTTTTGGGAGTGGTGGTGACCATTCCAACTTTAAAAGATCTTGCAGCTGCATCACCCCTTGTGGTCGCATTCGAACTGCGGTTGAATGCCCTCTTGGGCTGCTCCCTGTCATTATCAATCAGACCCTGTTTCAAGGCATCTTCGATCTGTACCCCCATCTCATGTAAATCTGAAAAGGTGGGGAAGGGAAGAACGATCATCTTCTGCATGAGCTTAGGCTAGAGGTTGCGCACAACCATCCGTATTTGATCTTTGTCAGCCGACCTAATGGTCATCATTGAGGCCTTGGCCCTCCACCGGGTCACAAAGTCAAAAAAGCTCTCCTTAGGCTCCTGCCTAGTCGTCTCAAGATCATGGGTTGTAATCTCGATTTGTGTATTGTACGAGTATTGTGCGACAAAAGCCTCAGCCATCTCATCCCAATTCCTCTTAACATCGTCCTCCAATTTGGCATACCAGATGGTCACTACACCCGACAGGGTCCGGCCGAATAAAGAAAGCTTCTGTAATCTGGTGAGGCCCATCAGCCTTAGTATGTCTAAAAACAACCGTAGATGCACTATGGGATCCCCAGATCCATCAAAGCGGTCAATATGTGGCATCTTAAATCGGTCTGGCAGCGTCATGGCTGCGTCGGTGTACCCATCTTCGATATCTGGGATGGACTTGACGCCCTGAGATTTCTTGAACAGCTTTTCAAGTTTGCTCACTTTTAATGCCGTAGGATCCACCTTAAACTCGAAAGGAGAAGCTGGTAGGTTGGTAGGTGTTTTGGATAGCTGGGGTATGATTGGGGGCGGAGCCGGCCCCGTTGGAATGTCTGTATCATCCTGGACATTTGGTGTTTCCCCGGGTGTCGAAACGCCTGGTGGTGGAGGAGCTTGATGCGAAGTAGATGCTCTATTTTGTTGTTGCAGCCTGGTGATTAGCTCTGCCTGCTGGGCCATGATCGCAGCCTGTTGTTTGGCAAATTCCGTCTGGCGGGTAGCATCTTGCTACATGAGTTTCATACTTTCTTGGAGTTGGCGCACCATTTCCTTCATCCCTGCCATAGAGTGCTGACCGGTATATCTATCCCTATAGTAGAAATTGAGACCTCACCGATTCCTTTGGTGGGGTGGATAAGGGCCTTGATCAGTAGCTATTTGAATCGGTGATCTGACTGATCGACCCTTTTACCTTGCCTCTGGCAAAGGAACACTAATTGCCCTTGAACTGAATCTCTGACCTGACAAAGTTTATCAGCACAAGTCCGATGAACCTCGGGGGATATCAAAGCCTTCTGAAGCTATGGTTCCAGGACTACCTAGCAAAAGGGAAAACAGAGAGCATCTCAGCCTGATTTCACCATAACCCATATGAGCAAAGCTGAATTACTGTGCCCCCTACAGAATTCTGCCCAAAATTCTACCTATAAACTAATACCCTCAGGTAAAACTGATTCCCCAAATACTGATGTTGATGCCCACAGGCCTGATACTCAAACTTGTAAACTGATACATGCATTCCTGTAGAGACGCACTCTAAAGCACATAACAAACAAGTGAGAGCCAAAACACCCCTATGTTGGGGTAGGGTTTCCCTGTCCTATTTTGTCAGGAGCTAGGGTTTCACTACGTACGCAGTGGTTTCAAACAACCTAAACTCGGGTAAGCAACCTGTCCTAGCTTGGAATGGTCACTACGGATTCCGACTATGCATTAGGTCGAATGGTCAAAAAGGGTGCCCCGGTAACAACCGGGGTTTGTGTTCCCATCGTGGCAGAGCCCGTACACGCTTCTCAAAGTGAGCCGCTGGCAAATCATTCAGGAATAGCAGACGGTAAACACAGTGTCCTAGGCGCACCAATGCACATGCAATGCAAAGAAACACATAAGTGTAGTCAAAACAAGATATCAAGAGTTCGAGTCAAGTTCTCTAAATCCCCAGCAGAGTCGCCAGAAACTATAGCCACGCCCGAACATCCCGGGAGAAAATCCCGTTTTGTTCATTTGGGCTCACTACAGTTCGGACTCAATGTCACGGTCCTGTATCTAATCTCGCAGAGTGCAATGCAAGACCGATGAATCATCAAAGAGTCCAAATCCGACAAATCATTTTGAAAATTTGGTTTTTAGAAAGAAGTGCCAAACATGGACTGCTTTACCAGATACAGAGTCGCCACCTAAATATTTTATTTCGGAGGAATTTAGGAAACCCTGACTCGTGCCTAAGGCCACGTGTCTGTCATCACTAAAGTTGCCTCGGCTCGGGAACTTGGGTACAATTGGGGAAGGTCATTTCATGGGCACCCTCGCTCCCCTAATCAAAGATCGGCCACTACTAAGCATGATATCGAGTTTTGAACACACATGTACTCTTATTCCGGTTTATTAGCCTAGAATTACTACGTGATGCACACAGCATACAAGTATAGACTGGGTCACCTGAATTGGAACAAAACATCTCATGTTCATTTTGAAAACGGTTTGCTACTCGCAAGTAGGTTAAAATACAGGTTTTGCCACCCTCAGGTGGGCTTAAAAAATAGGGTGATTTGCCACTCTCAAGTGGGCTTAAAACTCGCAATCGATGAATTGTTCCAATCCAAATAATCCAACCTTCACCCACAGGCATTCAGGCAGTTATATCACATAAGCACATAGCCTCATGGTAAGCATGCTATCATGGCAGTCACTCGCACACATGCAAGGATGCTAAAGCATAAGCACTTACCGAGTACTCCAAGCCAAAGAAAGAAGCTAATTAGAAATCATGCATGAATCCTAACTATGCTGAGATGCCTAATGTGACACATGTGAGAATGCAACTAAGATAGGCTCGGCTATTCTACTATGGCATGTGAAATGCAACACTTAACATGTATTCAACTCAAAATTGAAATACAATGCAGTTAGTATGATGCGCCGAGTCCGGTGCATGCAAGACAGATGAATGAATGCAAACATGCGAACATAAGTATGCTAATTGAAACATGTCCTAAACTAATCATCATAAGCTAGTAAATAAAAGGGAGAAAGAAGTGGGGGTTGGAAGACATTCACACACGCACGCACACTTATTACAAATTTCACCCTCTCGACGGAGGGTACGAATAAATAATACAGTCTGAATAAATAATTAACTACTCTAGCTAATTTAAATATTACAAAACCCTAATTAATTAACAAATTAACTAAGGAAGAAAATAAACTAGCATGCAAATCCATAGACTACCTCAGCTCTATTCCGAATGATGAACGATGCATGCATGCTCGAGTCGCCTTGTCGGGAAATTCCTCACGGTGCCCTGATTCGCCTCTGTTTGCAATTGATCCCAGAATACTGTGCAAAGCTCCAAAAGGCTGTTGACCGGTTTTTGTTGCTGGTTTCCGGTTTACTGCAACAGAGAGCAAGAAAGGGGCATGGCAAAGTATTTTCAACCTATGTATGCATGACTACTCTCCTTATCATTGCATAAGCTCTAAGGAGTATAGTCCTCGATCCTCGTGCCACCAATCACGCATCTCGATGCATGATGGCCGAGAAGTCGAATTGCACAACTCGATATGAAATGAATGCACATATAAACACAACAAGGCCTAAACTCCATCATGGGTAATCCGGAGTGTCGGCGACCGAAAATAGAGGCACGTTTCGTCACTTGGAGTACGAAACGTCCCTCGTTTCCCATGTTTGGACTAAAACCTACTCCAAACACAATGCAATATGCGTGACATGTATGAATGCAACTCTAACATGCAACCTAGATGCAATGCCACTAAATGACGCAAACATGCAAGGAATGACCTGCAAACATGCTACTAGCATACACAATGCTATGAACTACGAATGACATACTCAATGCTCATGACGTAATATGGCATACGCAATGCACACATGGGAACTAACATGCACATATGAAGACTATCAATGAGATGATCAAGGCATACACAATGCAATGGCCAAACATGCAACAGCATGGACTATATAGCATACACGATGTAAGAGTGACTTAAACTAAAAGGAGTGGACCTCAGCCACACTCAAATCAGTGGCCAAACATGATGAAAACAAAGCAATGACACACATGCAAACATGCAAGAATGCAAGGGACCAAACCTAGGGCATAACATGCAACTCTACCAAGGCATGGCAGGGATGAAATATGGCGTACAATGGGACATTTTCCAGCTCTGAAATGACATGCAAGATGGTCCCGAAACATGCAAACACCTCACACAATGCATGCTAGATGGCCCGGATACCGAAACTAGTGAAATGGATTACACTATAGGTATGCAAAACAATGCTCAAATGATGGAACCAACCCCAAATAGTCCCTATGCAGACCAAAATCAGTGGCAAAATGTGTTGGGATGGTGGCTCGGAATGCATTCAAATGAAGCTCATGCAATGGTCGGTAAATGAGGCATACAAGCACGACTCTCAAAGGCACTTAAAGAGTTGAAATCATGGGAACATGGCATACATATAAGCTCTGAAATATGATGTGCAATGGCTCCAAAACATGAAAATGCCTCAATATATGCATGCAATAGACCTCAAAACTCAAAGCTAGGCATGGATATTGAACTATAAGCATGCAAAACAAGCATTATTCGACCATGAGACCTAAAAACAGAGCTAAAGCAGTCCAAAACATGCACAAAATCAGTTTAAGGCATTGCCAAAAAGTGATAGAATCAAGGGCCGACCTAAAAAACAGAGCTAAAGCAGTCCAAAACATGCACAAAATCAGTTTAAGGCATTGCCAAAAAGTGATAGAATCAAGGGCCAACATATCATGCAATGTAAGCTAGTAAAGAGGATTTGTACTACAAGTATGTGAGGCAATCAAGAGGTCACCAAACCAGCAAAAGTCAGAAGTATTCCACGCCAAATAATGCCCAAAAACTCATGGAAACATGGTCAATGCATGCAAGAATGATATGTTCCTTTGAAAGGCCAAAAAGAGGGTTATTTTAGACATGCAAGATGGACATCCAAAATGGAAAAATGGGCTCTGGACAGAGCCTATGCAGGTCCTAAAACCCACAAAAAAATGGCCTGAAGCATGCTCAAGAAGTGTGCAAATATGGGCTCCTTTGTAAAGCCAACAATGCTAGTAGACAAGACAAGGGGTGAGAGGGTCACCCCTCTCTGATTTTGGTGCTCAAAAACACATAATAACCACTGAAAATCCGCTGGATTTCAGTGGTCAAAAGGACCAACAAAGCTCAACACAAAGGCTTAGATGCATGGCTCAAAATATGGTGGAAACAAGCATGCAGGGGGGTAGATGACCCCCAACAGAAAAATGGCCTTAAACAAACATGTTAAGAAGCTCAAAATAAAACTTTTTTCAGTTTATGCCAAAGCCCAAATATGCTTGCAAATATAGCTAAGATATGAAGCAAAATAAGGACCAAAAAGGGAATAAGAGAGTTACCCTTGTAGCCAAGAAAGACTGCAGCTTCTGGACCAAGAAAGTGGCTCCTCAACCTCTGAAAATAAGCTCCAAGATGCTTAGATGGATGATGGAGAGGTTAGGTTAGAAGGTGTAGTGCAATGGGGCCAAGAACAATGGATCTTTGGAGCTTGAAATAGAGAGATATAGCGAGAGGTGTATGTATGCCTTCAAAGCAAAGATCTGAACCTTTGCCAATGAGGGAGAGGGTCTCTCTTATAGAGGAACAAAGGTCCAAGCTTCTTCAAGAAGCTTGTGCAAAGGTCCAAGTTTCTTGAGGAAGCTAGAGCAAAAACGGTCAAGCTTCTCTTGGAAGCTTAGAATGGTTCAGGCTTCTCTTAGAAGCTTAGAGCAAAGGGCCAAGCTTCTCTAAGAAGCTAAAAAGGTCAAGCTTCTTGGAGAAGGTAAAAAGGTTCAAGCTTCTTAGAGAAGCTAAAACAAGGGTTCAAAAGGTTCAAACTTTCTCAAGAAGCTAAAACAAGGGTTCAAAGGATTCAAGCTTCCTCAAGAAGCTAAAACAAGGGTTCAAAAGGTTCAAGCTTCCTCAAGAAGCTAAAATAAGGGTTCAAAAGGTTCAAGCTTCCTCAAGAAGTTAAAACGGCCAGAAAAAGTGGCCGATTGACCAAAACAATTGGCGGCTGACCAAAAACATTGCCAACCAGCCAATACCTTTGGCCGGTAGCAAGAAAACAGGGCCGGTGGCCTCAATCCATGGCCAGTGCTGTGTGGGGATGGCCAACAAGCCATTCCCTGCCCTTAGAAGCAAAAACACAAGTGCTTGGTCCACAACTAAGCACAAAACAAACAAGTTGAGAGTTTTTTAGGCAAGGGGCGTGGCCGAAACCTCCGAGAACTCAAGACGAACATGAACAGAGATGATCATCGAGTGTTCAAACGATGACATCCAAGTCTTGAGGACGTTCAAAAATGGGGTGTCTACACCATCGTGTTGTATGGACATCACCATACACCAACATCCACTAACGTGCCCTCGTTATTTCAAGTAATACTTGTTGTCTCCAATTTGAATATTTGTTCATGACAGTCTAACACCATGCAAAAGAATTTATTGTGCATTTGATTAGATGGATTGGCCACCACTAATAGATTTGCTAATTGATTGGAAGGCTTGGCCACCACCAATCGATTTTACAATTGATTGCACATCTAAAATTTTACAAAAGAATTGATTGGAAAAATTGGTCACTCCAATCGATTTGGCAATTGATCGAATGGCTTGGACACAACCAATCAATTGGCCAATCGATTAGATTCGTCAATTGATTGGATAAATTGACCAATAACTATTCAAATTGTGTTACTTATATATTTTTGTGAGATGACTTACATGATTTTCAGAAAACTTAGTTGATTTTGTATTGGTCAAAATTTTCTCAAATGACTTACTCGAATTTGTGTTCCTTACGCACTTTTATGAGATCACTTACGTGAGTTTGTGAAAACTTACTTAATTTTGTATTGTTCAAAATTTTTATGAGATGACTTACGGGAAATTTGTGTTCACTTACGTATTATTGTGAGATTACTTATGTGAGTTTGTGAAAAACCTTAGCACTTTTGTGAAATCAAAGTTTTCTCAAATAACTTACCCGAATTTGTGTTACTTATGCATTTTTTCGAAATCACTTACGTGAATTTGTGAAAACTTATGTATTTTTGTGAGATCAAAATTTTCTCAAATGACTTACTCGAATTTGTGTTACTTTCGCATTTTTTTGAGATCACTTATATAATTTTGTGAAAACTTAATTGATTTTGTATTGTTGAAAACTTTTATGAGATGACTTACGGAAAATTTGTGTTCACTTACGCATTGTTATGAAATCAAAGTTTTCTCAAATGATTTATGCGAATTTGTGTTACTCATTTTTGTGATATTACTTATGTAAGTTTGTGAAAACTTACGCATTTTTATATTGTTCAAAATTGTTATAAGATGACTAACAGAAAATTTGTATTTACTTACGCATTTTTGTGAGAACATTTATGTTTGTTTGTGAAAACTTATGCATTTTTGTAATATCAAAGTTTTCTCAAATGACTTAGTCAAATTTGTGTTACTTGCCCATTTTTTTGAGATCACTTACTTGATTTTGTGTTGTTTTAAATTTTTATGAGATGACTTATGAGAATTTTGTATTCACTTACACATTTTTATGAGATTACTTACGTGAGTTTGTGAAAAATTTACACACTTTTGTGAGATCAAAGTTTTCTCAAATGGCTTACTCGAATTTGTGTTACTTATTTTGTGAGATCACTTACGTGAGTTTGTGAAAACTTAAGTATTTTTGTGTTCAAAATTTTTATGAGATGACTTACTGAAAATTTGTGTTTACTTACGCATTTTTGTGAAATCAGAGGGCTTGTTTGGTTTGTAGCTCAAGATACAATTTTTGAGAAAAAAAATTTCAAAATTTTGTTTGGTTCAAATTTTTTGAAAAAAAATTCCAAAATCACTTTCTCTCTCCTATACATCAATCAATTACTTTTTTTCTCTCATCTCTCCTTCTTAATCACTTTTTCTCTCACACATATCCACTCAACTACAACAAAATATCAAATCATCCCAAACTCTCAAACTGCAAAACTATTTTCAAAATATATGACCAAACAAACCAAAAAAAATTCTAAACTCTCTCTCCAAATTGCTTTTTGAAAATTTATCTCAAAATACAAACCAAACACTCTCAAATGACTTACTTGAATTTGCATTACTTATGCATTTTTGTGAGATTATTTACATGAGTTTGTGTAAACTTACGCATTTTTATATTGTTCAAAATTTTCATGAGATGACTTACGAGAAATTTGGTTTTACTTGTGCACTTTTATGAGATTACTTACGTGAATTTGTGAAAATTTACATATCTATACTATATATTAAGCAAAAGGGAATTTTTAACCCCAAGGTTTGTGAGAGGTTCAATATCCCAATCTGAATTTTCTAAATTTCTTATTAAAAAAAAAACTCAGCATTTATTAATTTGGTCAAAATCTTTTGATTAGCATTTATTAACTTTTTTCAATCCACATGTCTTTTCACATACCTGCATTTATTGATTTGGTCAAAATCTCTTAATCAGCATTTAAAATCCCCTCATACAAATAATTATAGATACAATCCGTGTATAGTTACTGCAGTACTCTTTTCAACTTCTCCCATATATTATGGTTAGTGATAAGATTGTTAAATTATTTTTATAAAAAAATCTTAAAAAACATAATTTATATATTAAAAAAAATCTAAAATAAATATAAATATCTATAATTATCCCGTGTATAACACGGTATTATGATGTCTGCGTGTATTCCACATGTAATATATATATATATATATATATATATGTCTTGACCCATTAAATTGTAGTTTCCATTAATTAAAATTTTTGTTTTAGCTCAGCATTTATTAAATTCTCCAAAGTCTTTTTGACTTCTCCTATATACACATCATTTTTAACTTTTTTTTTATTTTTAACAAATATAAATATCTAAAACAAATATAAATATCTATATCTATCTATCTATTTATCTATCTATACTTACTATATATTAAAAATGTTGATTTCTTTAAAATAGATATGAATATCTTTGATTTTTTTTTAAATATCTTTGATTTTTTTAAATATATTTTAAATATAAATATCTTTTAAATATCTTTGATTTTTTTAGATATAGTAAATATAAATATCTTTGATTTTTTTTTTTATTTCTTTCCTGTTCTAAATCTGAATTTTCTAAATTTTTTATTAAAAAAAAAAACTCAGCATTTATTGATTTGGTTAAAATTCCTTGATCAGCATTTATTAACTTTTTTCAATCCACATGTCTTTCTACATACATGCATTTATTGATTTGGTCAAAATCCTCTAATCAGTATTTAAAATCCCCTCATACAAATAAGTATTGATACAATCCGTGTATAGTTACTGCAGTACCTTTTTCAACTTCTCCCATATACTATGGTTAGTGATAAGATTGTAAAATTATTTTTATAAAAAATCTTAAAAAACATAATTTATATATTAAAAAAAATCTAAAACAAATATAAATAACTATAATTATCCCGTGCATAGCACGGATGACAGGCTAGTTTTTGTTAAATCAAAATTTTATGAAATGACTTGCTCGAATTTGTGTTACTTACGCATTTTTGTTAGATCACTTATGTGATTTCATGAAAATTTATGTGATTTTGTCTTCCACAAAAAATTTATGAGATCATTTATAGAAAATTTGTGTTAACTTAGTCATTTTTATGAGATTACTTACTTGAGTTTGTGAAAACTTGAGTGAATTTATATTTTTCAAATTTTTTAAGATCACTTACTCAAATTTGTATTAATTACACATTTTTATAAGATCACTTATATATTTATAATATAATTTAGGATAAATTACAAATATATTCCCTAAGATTTACTTAAATTATAAATTATCCCATGTGATTCTAGAAATTACATTATGCCTCTTAAGATTTATAATTTCATAACAAATATGTCATTTTATTAATAAATCATCAGGTTAATAAACAGTTTTTAATAATGTTAAAATTTTATTTCAATTAATAATTCAGATAATTTTATTATTGTATAAATGAGCAGTTATAAATTTCATTTTTTAAATTAATTCTGTCAAATAAAAAATGATAATAGGTAGGTATTTATAATTTTCTAAACCACATAAGATAATTATATTTTAAGCAAATCTCAATGGGTATATTTATAATTTATCTGAAATTGTAGAAGCTGTTATATAACGGGGAAATAACTTTATAATGGGTTGAGGAAAACAACTATTTACAAAAAGGTCAAATGCATTATAAAAATAATAATTAAAATTATTATTATTATTATTTTTGTAATTAATTTACACTAACACGATGTCAATGTAATTGTCCCTTATATAAATGTCGAGCAATGATCGAGACATTCACCTTTACAAGACTCCATAAGACTTTTACAAATCTAGATCATTCATGATGTGGATTTCACTCATATATTAGTCGGCCTCACACATATATAAAGAGTCAAAATCACTTTGAAGGTGTGGGAGTTATCCACGAACCGTGTGCACAACTTCCAGTAAAGATGGAACAAATGCACAAATTGCTCTATCTCTATCTATTTCCACGAACCGTGTGCACAACTTCCAGCAGAGATGGAACACCCAATGCACCCTAAGCACCCGCTTGCCCTCCTCCCAGTAGTGCTTAATAAATTCAGATGTGATGGCTGTGATATAGGTTTGAAACAATTCATATATCGTTGTTCAATCTGCAATTTCAACCTCGACATATGTTGTGCTTTGAGGGCACCAAAGCTTAAACATGAAAGTCACAAACACCCATTAAGCCTTATGTCCAGCTTGGCCTCCTTCCAATGTCATGCTTGTGGCACAAAGCGTGAAGGCATTTCTTATATGTGTGACACATGCAGTTTCTGGATCCATAAGGACTGTGCTTCATTAACACCCACCTTCAAACACCACACTCACATTCACCCTCTCACCCTCATCTATCCTGCTCATGAATATCATCCCCATTTTAGTCAGAACAAGTGCCAAATTTGTGAAAATTCAATGGTGGGAGGAAGGTTTTGGTTATATGTTTGTATAGGATGCGACTATTGCATTCATGTCAAATGCTCAACAAAGACAAAGTATGCTTTCGCATTTACCCTGATCTTGATTTTTATTTTCCCTTTTGACAAGAAAAAGTTTATTGACAATGCTTTTCTCCTCATTTGATGTGTTTTCTATTGTTATTTTGTGGATTTAGGGAAAGAGAAAGTGCAATCGAGATTGAGAATATTGACGAGGCCAATTTGATTCACTTGCCAATGGCTGATGACTCAATTAGTGCAATTGACCTATTTTTGAAGCAAATCAGCATGGGAGACAACAAGAGAGAAACAGAGCTCAACCATTTTAGTCATCATCATCCATTAATCCTTTTTGATGCGCAAGGAGACAACAATTTGTGCTATGAGAACGAACTACTTATCTTGAATGAGCTGAATAAGGACAAAATATACAATGCTTGTGTGAGAAAAATTTCGGCTCCATTTTACAGTTGTGGTCTATGTGATTTCTTTCTCCACAAATGGTGTGCCAAGCTACCAAATGAACTGAAGCATCCACGTCACCCACACCAGCTCATCCTCCTCAAAAAGCCCCTTGAACCTAGAGGATTGTTCTATTGCGAAGGCTGCGACTATTATTGCAACAGATTTGCCTTCAGATGTATCAAGGAAGAATGTATGAATTATTTCAATTACTACCTCAATGTTAAGTGTGCTTTCCTACCCAAAGCCATCATTCATAAAGTTCATGAGAACCCCCTCTTCCTAAAGAAAGACTGTATCAGCGCAGGTTGTGCTGCATGTCCTCAAAGGGTTTAGATATTCGCATTTGGATGTGACATTTGCAATTTCAACTTACACTACACATGTGCTCTGCTACCAGATACAATTAAGCATAGGTGTGATGAACATCATCCCTTCAGCCTAATTTATGCAACCATTCAGGATGGACCTGATGAGTATATCTGTGAATTTTGCAAGGATGAAATAGACCCAAATTGGTGGTTCTATCATTGCATCGATTGCGATCAGTCTGCTTGTGCCAAATGCATTTGTGCAGAGAGAAAGGAAGATCACAATATCAAGTGGGGAAGCACTTATAACTTTGACAGTCACCCACACTGTCTCATCTATGTTCCAGTGACAGACAAGAGCTTTAACTGTGCCTACTGTCACAAGCATATCAATTCCTTGCCTCTTGTAGAACGACTCATTGCGAGTAAAATAGGCTTCAAATGTGAGCAGTGTAACATTATGCTCCATCCACATTGGCCTCATCCATAATATCTTAAGCCGTGTTTGTTTTGAGAATTTGATGAGAAAATGAAAAGGAAAAGAAAATGTAATCTTATTTTTTGTTTGATTATAACGGAAAGTATAAGAGAAAAAAAAAAAGTGAGAGGGAAATGTAATCGCACTTTTTATATTTTGAGTGCACTTGGCTTTTTTCTTTTTTCATTTGTCAACTTAACCAAATATAGTTTAAAATTTAAATCTTATCAATTATTTCTTCTTCTTTTCTTTTTTTTTTTTTTCTTTTTATTTCTTTCATCGAATCCTCCACGTCATAATTGAAAAAAAAAAATTCAATATGATTATTCATGCTTTCAAATGTTCAAATAAAATTACCTTCAAGTTTGTAAATGCCACCGGCCAATATTAGATCATTATAGGGAGTGGTTAGTTCAATTCCACTCTCACATTGGTTGGGTCATCAAGAAATACTTTGTTTGGTTTTGACTTTAGTTTTCAAAAATAATTTGATTTTTTTTTTTTTTGTGTGTTTTATTGTTTTTTCTAAATTTTTTTAATACTTTAAGTGGATTTTTTTTTTATTGCAAACATAGATACAAGTATACTGAATAAATACAAAATATATATATATATATATTTTATGTTTTAGTATTTAGTATTCTTTTAAAAGAATTTTTTTTTTTCACTAATAATTTATTTTTCAAGTGTATCTAAATTAAGTGGGTTTAAAAAGTATAAAAAAAAAATTTTGCTTAAAATATTTAAATGTTCACAAAAAAATAAAAATACACATAGATAAAATGTTTCCAAAATTTAAGCTAAAAACATAATTTCTTAAAAGTTGAGGAGAGGCACGTGCCCCTCTTGGTCTCTTGCTCCGCTCAACACTTGTCGGACACTTACATGTCTTATTTAAATGCACGTCGTTGTGAGGATTCTAATGACATGAAATGCGCGTCGTTGTGAGCATTCTATGACGTGCAATGCAAAGCCGTATAATAACCATTCTTAAAAAGTGATTCACTTTAATGGCATGTCGCAGTACATCGCTAAAAATCCATTGCCAGTGAATCTCATACATCTTGTTTGACTTTTCTACAACTACTTTTGCACACCGTTAATACAATGGCCTATTCAAGTTTCACAACATTTTTTGCATGCCGTAAAATATGTATATTTTAAAAAATACAAATAAAAAATCAGTAGGTTTTATTTCACCTGTTCTGTACAATCTAAGAAAACATTACAAACAAACTTCACAAACATATATATATATATATATATCAATCAACTACCAAAATATTATTTCAAACATCCAAAAAAAAAAAAAACCTATCCATAAACACTAAACATCCAAAAACTATCTACACACTCCAAACCATCCAAAAAATTATGTTTTCAGACATCAAAAACTATCCTTAATTTAAAACTGTCCAAAACAATCCAAAAAATGCTTTAAGTTCTAAACCATCTAAAAACCATCCCTAAATTCAAAACCACTAATGAGGGGCCTTTTGTCTTATTACGGGCCATGTCGAAATATCATCCCCTCAAGGGGCAGCCTAAGGAACAAGGAAGAGGCTCAGCTCAACGCCCACTTTAGAAAACCTGGCAGCTTGACTTGGAAGTCTCACAATCTGCAAGAATGAGTACAAGAAAGACAAATGGGGACAAGCCGAAATGCAACAGATTATGATGGGAACAACTTTAGTCAACTTACCCAAATTGAAATCAACTAATAAAATTAAATCATAACATGAAGAAATCTCAAGACTAAACAATAATATTAACAACATAAAATTAGACAACTTATTGGTTAGAGAAACAGTCAAAATAGTCCTGTTAGTTTTATTTAATCAATGATCATGTCTAAAGTGCTACAATAGTCTTGCACTAAAAAACTAAGAAATACTATATAGTTAATAAAAATATATTACATCCCTACTCGCATAGGTAATGAGTTTGCTTTAATGATCACACTAAATAAATCGAAGTTTCCCAGTGATGCAAAGATGAATAGTTGAAAATAATATGAACGAATTAATTCAACCAAAAAAAGAACATTTGATTGAAACTGAAAAAGTAAAAAAGTAAATAAATAGACAGTATGCCTTAAAACAACCAAAGAAAACATTTGATTGAAACCAAAACAACAAATATATAGAAGGACCAATGTCAACATTTTAAATATTAGAGAAGCACATAGAATTATCCCAATAGAAGAAGCTGATAAATCACATGGTTTACACTTTACAATTAAAGACCAAATTCCAAGAACTTTTATGAAAGTTCAGTTCTATAATACTAAGAAACCAATGCATATCAGAAAAGAGCAAAATGCCCATTATCTGCTTCCAATCATTTACTACCCAAACAAATTGATGACATAACACTAGAAACTTCTACGGAAGATTCAAAATTGTTTAGAGTCGTGAATTAAGATAATAGAGGTTAGGAAAAATGAACATACCTTAAGGTTCTGCATTCAAAATCTTTGCTGTGAGCTAACCATAGCTCCCAAATGTTTCACAAAGCCCACTTATCCCAGATAGCCTTTTCACATCTTTAAACATCTGAGATATCATTCAATTTGTTTGGTTTCTGTTTTCTGAAAATTGAGTTTTTTTATTTTCCGTGATCTTTGTTTTTAATGAATATTTTTAAAATTTTAAGCATTTTTTTTAACTTTTTTAGATGCACCTTACTTAGATGTATTTAAAAAGTAAAATATTTGTGAAAACATATTTTAAAAAATTAATAAATACACAAAAATATGAAAAATATACTGAATTTTCATATTTTTTTGTATTTTTGGTATTTCGTGAATTTTTTTAAGATTTTTTTTACAAAAATTATACTTTTTAAGTGTATTTATGTTAGGTGTGTTTAAATTTTTTTAAAAAATTGTTTAAAATATTAAAAAAATTCTGTAAAAACAAAAAAAAATACGAAAAATAAGAAGTAGAATTTTTGGAAAAGTGAATTCTCAAAAATGAAAACAAACAGAGTGATTAGTGCTTTCTAAAAGTTAAGAGGCTATACAATGATTAAATACTAAATCACTGATAGAGTATGATAATCTTGGCAATATTGATATATATATATATACTAGTTAGAACCAGACACGGCATGCGCGTGGGGGTCGCGCTGTTGTTAGCTAAGAATAAGATGCTTACAATATAATTAAGGTGCCTTTAGCTACTAAATATCTTATATCCAATTCATAAAGAATAAAATAATTAAAAAAAAATTGATGCTACTGGTATCTATTGCGTAGCATCCTAAAATATTGCCAATAACACAATCAATTTTCCATAGTCATTATGTATCAAAATAATTTTAAGATGCAAAAGAGATGAATCATAGCTAGCATAACCAATTATGGCAATGTCTGGTACATCAGACGAGATAAAATCTAAGGATTCAACTAGAAGAATTACTAAAAGTTACAGAATTAACAAATACATATGGTGAGAGGTCCAACATGACTTACTTTAAGAGTGGGTTCAAGAGTGATTCTACTCCACCAATGATGCTGCAAACCTACTCTAGTTAATTTTTCTAAATTGAATTACTTCACATCTCAATGAGCAAAAGGAAATAAACGGTTCATATTGCCATACTTAATCCACTTTATCCATAGGTAGCCTCTCTTCATAGCTTTGCATCTTCAATCACTACTAGCGAAGATACAATTCAAAATCCCTTCATCAAGCCGGAACGTAGCATCCCAAAAGGTCCCAAAATTTTGTACATAATGAATTGCGGCATGAAAATTGCAACTACATGGCTATTCCTCTGGAAAACAACTCAAAAGCTATGAAAATCAAGACTAACCTATGAATGATTGATACATTGGCTATATAATCTCAATTTTGGAAATGACTGAGATCCCACTCAAATGGATAACTCAAAAAGACCACATGATAATGATTAAATGCTACTCAAGGAATTGCTTTTTGCCTTTAAGAAGGTGGAGAAAAATGGCTATTGTCAATTCATTCTATTGTAGTCTATCCACTCATTGCTATGTACATTCCTAAATGTAAAAGACAATGAAAACTCCCACACTATTGTTTCAAGCTAAACAACCATGCATTCATTTTAAATAATTAAACCCACAATTTTTATCAACTTGAATTCTAACTTATTTTATTTTCTTAACAAGAGAAAAAAAAAATGACATTCTTAATTAACATTTGAATCGGCAATTGAATTGAACTCCAACAATCAAACAATGGTCACTTGTCCAAAAACACTTGTCAAAAACAAATTATGAAATTAACTCAAAAAAGTGGAACCAAACAAATGGCCAAACAATGGTCACTGATTTATTATGTTTTTTTAATCTTTTTGTATTTGTATCTATGCTCCTGGAATGAGACATGGCCAGCCAAACAATGGTCACTGATTTATTATGTTTTTTTAATCTTTTTGTATTTGAATCTACACTTATGGAATGAGACATGGCCAAACAATTGAAATTCTGGTTCAAAAGTGTTAGAAAATTCATCATATTTTGGATCTTGTTTCTTTGTTTGGTTTATGTCCTGTGAAGTGAATCATAAGTCAACAATATTAATGGAAGCTTTTGAATGTCTAAGAATCTGTTTCAAATTCCCAGTGGATTTGAAGGCCCAATCACAATAGTAACTTTCTACTTAAACTTTGAATAAAATAAATTGGTGCCTTTATTTTTGTGTGTTTTTTTGTTGTTCTGAAGATACTTTAACATCTTGCAAGTGTATGAACATCATAACAAAAGCATTTTTTTTTTTAACATGACAGTATGGTTTTACCTACTATAGAATACCAAAGGACTGAATTTATTTATTTTTTTTTTATGGTTTTGTATTTGTATCTATGCTGAGAGAAGAGATATGGTAACACAATTGAATTTTTGGTTTAGACAAATTCACAAGCACTTGGTGGACAATTTATGGAGGCAGAGACGTGTGAATATCTTGTGTAGACATATTGTCAAACACATAGTAGGCAGATTTTGAAGGGAACGCACCATGAATAAAACAAGAGCATGAATCTATGGCAAAAAACCAAATAAAATACAGCATTGAAGATAGGATTAGACAAAGAAGAAGAACATACCAGATATTTTGTTTGTTGCAGATAACACCAACGATAGAAGCAAGTGTTGTTCAGAGACGAAACTTGAGATCGTCGATCGACATTGACAGAGCAGTTGCGAGAGTTGAGAGAACAGATGTTGTAAACCCTAAACAAAAATGCTCCCTTCAGTGAAGATAAAGGTCATAGGATCCAAACCCCAAGAGAAGAGAAGAGAAGAGAAGAGAACATCAGAAACGGATAGTGTGGAGACAAAGAGTTAGGGCACTTTTGATATATGTGATTGTTTTTAACTTATTTTGCTAGCGTTTGGCGCTAGAGTTTTTATTTTCCCGCCTACCTTTTGTTTAGGTCATACCTTTCACGATAGTAATTGTGTGTTGTATAAAATGAAATATTTTCAACGGTTAGTAATTGTGTGTCATGTATATTTGATGTATTAACAGCATGCTTTATGCATATCATCAAAAATTTTATTACGACTTACATTTATTGTAGATTATTTACGACATTCTAAAAAAGAAAGTCGTAAAATTGAAAAATTACGACTTGTATTTATTGTATATTGTTAATGTAGTAAAAACTCAGTTTTATCGTAGTGTTTTTAAAAATTTCTACACATTAGATATGCTTTAAAGACACTTTGGAAACACACGCATTACAAATTTGAAAGCGTAATTTGAAATTAATGATAAAAGAGAAACAATATAAAATTTCCATATCGTTGTGTCCAAGCTCTTAGCATAATGCCTTAGTTACTTATTTAGGTTAATTTTATCTATTTTTCAATTTATTATTGTTAATTAACTTGATTGATAATTGTTCGCAGATAGTCAGCTATGCAATGAGCATTGTTGATAATGAAATGTATAAAAGAGTTTCACAAATGAACCCATATATTACATATATGAACCATTTGCCTCTATTCTATAGCAAGATTTAAACTCCACAATTGACCCCAACTCCCCTCTGGAATCAAAACACCACCACGGTTTGCATTATCAATGCCTAGAGACATAAATTTAGTTGGGTTTTCTGGGAATCAAGCTCGGCTTGAACTTGGAACATACTTGCTAAAGAATTACAAACTTAGTTGTTTATCATTTCGAAGTGTTAGAAGGACTTAGAGTGGACTCATAGCATAGCGGGGATTCAATTGCATGGATCTCTAGGACATTCATTATTTTGTTTTAGTTTGTTATATCGATTTTGTGCATACATTGTGGTTGGATTTTATTTAGAATTATTTTATTTTGTGGGCGGTTTGTGTTTCATACCCGTTTTAGTCAGTACAGCTACAAAATTTGTGAAAATTCAATGGTGGGAGGGAGGTTTTGGTTATATGTTTGTATAGGATGCAAATTTTGCATTCATGTCAAGTGCTCAACAAAGACAAAGTATGCTTTCACATTTACACTGATTTCGATATTTATTTTCTCTTTTGACAATAAAAAGTTTATTGACAACGCTTTGATGTTTGTTCTATTGTTATTTTGTGGATTTAGGGAAAGTGAAAGTGCAATCAAGGTTGAGAATATTGACGAGGCCAATTCGATTCACTTGCCAATGGTTGATGACTCAATTAGTGCAATTGACCTATTTTTGAAGCAAATCAACATGGGAGACAACAAGAGAGAAGCAGAGCTCAACCATTTTAGTCATCATCATCCATTAATCCTTTTTGATGCGCAAGGAGACAACAATTTGTGCTATGAGAACAAACTCCTTATCTTGAATGAGCTGAATAAGGACAAAATATGCAATGCTTGTGTGAGAAAAATTTCGACTCCATTTTACAGTTGTGGTCTATGTGATTTCTTTCTCCACAAATGGTGTGCTGAGCTACCAAATGAACTGGAGCATCCGTGTCACCCACACCAGCTCATCCTCCTCAAAAAGCCCCTTGAACCTAGAGGATTGTTCCTTTGCGAAGGCTGCGGATATTATTGCAATGGATTTGCCATAAGATTATGCTCCATCCATATTGTCCTCATCCATAATATCTTAAGCCGTGTTTGTTTTGAGAATTTGATGAGAAAATGAAAAGGGAAAGAAAATGTAATCTTATTTATTGTTTGATTAAAATGGAAAGTATAAGAGGAAAAAAAAAGTGAGGAAAATGTAATTTCACTTTTTCTATTTTGAGTGCACTTTGCTCTTTTCTTTTTTCATTCTCAACTTAACCAAATATAGTTTAGAATTCAAATCTTATCAATTATTTCTCCTTTTTTTTAATTTCTCTTTTATTTATTTATTTATTTATTTCTCTCCTCAAATCCTCCAAGTCATAATTGAAAAAAATTTCAATATGATTATTCATGCTTTTAAATGTTTAAATAAAATTACCTCCAAGTTTGTAGATGCCAATGACTAATATTAGATCATTATAGGTGGTGGCTAGTTCAATTCCCCTCTTACATTGGTTTGGTCATTAAGAAATACTCTATTTGGTTTTGACTTTAGTTTTCAAAGATAATTTGATTTTTTTTTTTTTTTTGTTTTTCCTTGTTTTTTGTAAAAAAATTTTAATGCTTCAATTAAATTTTTTATTTTTTAAATGCAAACATAGATACAGTATACTGAATAAATACAAAAATATATTAATTTTTTTGTATGTTTTAGTATTTAGTGTTCTTTTAAAAGATTTTTTTTTTTCACTAATAGTTTATTTTTCAAATGTATCTAAATTAAGTGGGTTTAAAAAGTATATAAAAAAAATCCTTCAAATATTTAAAATGTTCACAAAAAAATAAAAATACACATATATAAAATGTTTTCAAAATTTAAGCTAAAAATATAATTTTCTAAAAGTTGAGGCACGTGCTCCGCTCAGCACTTGTCAGACACTTATCTAAATATGTCTTATTTTAAAAAAATTTCTAGACTCAGATACACTTTAAAGACACTTTGAAAACACACGCATTACAAATTTGAAAAAGTAATTTGAAATCAATGATAAAAGAGACAATATAAAATTTTTATATCGCTGTGTCCAAGCTCTTAGCATAATGCCTTAGTTACTTATTTAGGTTAATTTCATCTTTTTTCCAATTAATCGTTGTTAATTAGCTTGATTGATAATTGTTGGCAGGTAGTTAGCTATGCAATGAGCATTGTTGATAATGAAATGTATAAAAGAGTTTCACAAAGAAACCCAAATATTATAGACATGAACCATTTGCCTCTATTCTACAGCAGGATTTAAACTCCACAATTGACCCCAACTTCTCTCTGGAATCAAAACACCACCACGATTTGCATTATCAGTGCCTTGAGATATAAATTTAGTTGGGTTTTCTAGGAATCAAGCTGGGCTTGAACTTGCCACATACATGCTAGAGAACACTGCAGGTCATGAGTGTAACTGTTCATCCTCGCACTCCAAAAATCCCTTGGGATTCAGCAAAAATGGTGCGTGCAAGGCAACAGCAAAGGAAACTGAATTCGGAGCAAAATTAGCCGTACTTGAGTACTTCAAGTTATTTATTTAGGACTTGAAAAGATAATTTGATTTTGTGTATGAAACAGATTTTGATAACTTCTCTCCCTTAGTGATCAATTGACCTCTGTGATATAATTCCTTTTCATCCTCTTAGTGCTATGTTCATTGTTGATCACTCGGGTTTTTATCATGATCTGCTTCTTCCTATCCATGATATATAATCATTTCCATTAGTTATATCATTCACTTTCTTTTGAAAACTTCACACAAAAGCTTTCATCAACATAGAAATACAAATAATATGTGCGAAGTCATAGTCCAAATTTAAAAATATTTCGATGAGCACTGTGGAAACGTGAAATTAGTTACACCAATCCCATCCATATAACTTAGAAGTCTTTTGAGCACGCACCCTACTTAGGAGTTTGTATCATTTAGTATCAAAGTCAGCCATCATGCCGAGTTTGGAATATGACACACCTATGTGAGTATGGGATCAGATGGGTGCAGTATTGCGGTTCGAGCTGTGAAGGGGACGACTTATAGGCTGCCCGGATTAAGATACCTACCAAGGTGTCTAAACTAGAAAAGAAAGGGCTACCATTGGGGCAAGGGTAAATTACACTGGCACCCTTTCTATTTCTCTAAAATCACACTGACACCCCTTTATCACGAAAATCTCACTGCCCTCCCTCCCTTTTAAAATATGTATAACAGTTTAAGTCCATTTATTAGTAAACCGTCAGTCAACCGAACAAAAAATGATGACTTCCACAAAAGAAAGATTTGAAATGCCAAAATTACCCTCTCATCCCTTGCAACTTCTCTTCCAATCCCTAACCTTACTTTGCCTCACCTTAGCTATCACCACCATTACAAAACCCAACATCAAATCACAACCACAGCCACAGAACTTCATATATATCTATATTTATATATACACATCACCAACATGACAAAACCCACCATCAAATTAAACAACTACGATACATAAATTTTGTAGAACGCAAAAGGGTTCAGAGAGAGAGAGAGAGAGAAAGAAGGAAAAAAAGAAAAAAAAAGAGGGGGGGGGGGGGGGGGGGGAGGTTTCAAACAGAGGAAGAGGATGGGAATGGCAAGAAGGTCATGATTTTTGTCTAAACTTGTCCAATACAAAAGCTCTATGAATATATGAATTTACAGAGCTTCAAACACAACAAGCTTAAGTGTATATGAATATACAGTAAGCATGAAAACCCAACAACAAAACAACTCCAATCACTGCCTTTGTAATTAGCAACAACCAACCATCCAATTCCATTCTACAAATGGCAAAATCAAATTTCAACAATTAATGGGAGTTTCAACAATTAAAGAGTTTTAAACTAAAACAAATATATGTACGCATATCAAAGCTTCAATAATTAAAGAGAATTTTATTCTACAACATCTAGCTTCAACAGATACATTTTTATAAAAACACAAAATATATGTATATACATCTGTAACAGTTACAACCTTAATACCCTCCTACACCCAACCCTTCTCCACTTGGTTGCAATCTCAAGGCCCTCACCATTACCCCCTTATGACCACTACAAACCCAAAATCAATCTCCCCATACTTTGCGTCTCATCCCCTCCATACATAATCAATCACTATTCCAAATCCTCTCCCAAAAGCAATCCCCCCATACATTGCTTCTCATCCCTTCCATTCTCTCTCTCTCTCTCTCTCTCTCTCTCTCTCTCTCTCTCACACACACACACACACACAACACAAAAAATGAACGAAGAGAGAACAATCATCTATCACCTTTTCTACATTCATGACATGGCTCTGTCTCTGGCTCTGGCTCTGGCTCTGGCTCATCTCCTCTCTTCGACTGTGCTCCTAAAGGCTATAGGAGATCAATTAAACCAACAATGGGTTGACAAATGAGGACTGGATGGAAGAAGTTACAGAGGTGGTGGTCTTCGACATTGGCCAATAATGGCAAACAGTAACATTGTCTTCCCTACTCCAATATTTTTCTCTCATCTTCTCTTCTCTCTCATCAATTCTATATAAAATTTAACTAAATAAATAAAGGGCATTACAAGAATTTTGCCATTTCAATTAACAGTGTTTAATTGACAAGGGGTGGCAGTGTGATTTCATAGAATAAGAGAGGTGTCATTGTGATTTCAAAGAAATTCAAGGGGTGCCAGTTTAATTTACCCTTTGGTCAATGTTGATAGAGTGGGCTATCGTAGACATCGACTGCGGTTTATGATGGTGCGACCATGTCTTATTCCCCACCCCCCACCCCAACACATCATTCTTTCTCATAGAACATTCCCAAATAATCCAGACTCCTAAATTTCATTGACAAAGGAATCCTGAAAATGAGATTCCTATTCTTTTCCTTTTATTCTTATCATCTGATCAGAACATAGTCTCAAGACTGTCACTTCTCATGATCACCGAGTTCTGTATCCCAAAAACCCAAACATCTATACTATTATTAAGTGAAGGCCTCAGTTGAAGTGGTGAAGCCTTTGCTCTCCTCATGTCATGTGACAATGTTTTTTATTTTTTAAAAAAGTTACCCAAAGAGGGGTGCAATTCTTGAACCCATGACCATAGGTTTAAGGTAGGAGGACTCATACCACTTAAGCTAAGTAGACAATATAGTACTAATTTCATTGCTATTTTCCTTTATTCTTACGTGTGCCACTCGCTAGTTCTTAGAAAGACCTAAACAAGATTTCTTAAATGTTGACATTATTTGCCATTAATGATAATCCATCCATTTTGACATTTTTCAGATTAGGTTTCTTTTACAAATCCCTCAGTCACTAGCAACAATACATTTAGTCCATGTTTGTTTAGGCGGATATGGTGTTAGGATTTGATTAATAATCCAACGAAATGCATAATCCCACGTTTGGCAAAGAAAATTGAAATACAAACTAATAATCCACTCAAACAAGATATGATCCATATGAAGGACTAATGAATCTCAAGCAGAGTGGGATACAAAGGGTATAAACACAGTATGTCCACCACACTGACAATATCAATATCCAATCTCACATTTCCTTTGAAGTATTTATTGAAGACAAATGTAAAACAAAAGTGTATACCAGCAGATTACATAAAAATCACATCACTCTTATGCCTAAATAAGAGTATACTAGGAAACACCAAAGTGTCCATATGTATGCAATTCCTAAAGAAATTCACAACCTTTTGCTTGCACAACCAATTCCAAACTTTGACTTGTTCTATGCTAACACAAATGGACTAAACTAAACATGGAAATTCAACAAGCCAACTTGACAAACTAAAATGGATTGACATCTCAGTCTTGAGGTCATAACCACAAAAGATAAAAGAAGTTGCAAAACAAACTTCTGCAACTAAAGCTTCATTCTCAGATGAACTGAAATATTCAGTAAGAATGGACAACCTTTTTTCACAATTTAAATGAAGCATATCACCCAAATATCATTTAATGAAAGGATATGACTAACAAAAATGAGGAAATTATCAACTGCAAGTCTGCTAAATTACATCATGAAATGAAATATTCACATACTTGCCCTTCTGCCATGCACAACAAACCCTAAAGACCCAATAATGGCAGACAGTAACATTGTCTTCCCTACTATTTTTTCTCTCATCTTCCCTTCTCTCTTATCAATTCCATATAAAATTTAACTAAATAAATAAAGGGCATTACAGTAATTTTGCCATTTCAGTTAACAATGTTAACTGACAAGGGGTATCAGTGTGATTTCATAGAAAAAGAGGGGTATCATTGTGATTTCAAAGAACTTCAGGGGCTGCCAGTGTAATTTACCCTTTGGTCAATGTTGATAAAGTGGGCTGTCGTAGACGTCGACTGTAGTTTATGATGGTGCGACCATGTCTTATTCCCTACCCCTCACCCTAACACATCATTCTTTCTCATAGAACATTCCCAAATAATCCAAACTCCTAAATTTCATTGACAAAGGAATCCTAAAAATGAGATTCCTATTCTTTTCCTTTTATTCTTATCATCTGATCCGAACATAGTCTCAAGACTGTCACTTTCTCATGAACACCGAGTTCTGTATCCCAAAAACCCCAAAATCTATACTATTATTAAGGGAAGGCTTCAGTTGAAGTGGTGAATCCTTTGCTCTCCCCATGTCACGTGGCAGTGTTTTTTATTTTTTTTAAAAACATTACACAAAGAGGTGGGCAATTCTTGAACCCGTGACCATAGGTTTAAGGTAGGACTCAAACCACTTAAGCTAAGTAGACAATATAGTACCAATTTCATTATTATTTTCCTTTATTCTTACTTATTTGAATTGCACATGCATCGCACGTGCCACTCACTAGTTCTTAGAAAGACCTAGACAAGATTTCTTAAATGTTGACATTATTTGCCATTAATGATAATCCATCCAGTTTGACATTTTTTAGATTAGGTTTCTTTTACAAATCCCTCAGTCACTAGCAACAATACATTTAGGCCATGTTTGTTTAGGTGGATATGGTTTTAGGATTGGATTAATAATCCAACAAAATGCATAATCCCACGCTTGGCAAAGAAAATTGAAATACAAACTAATAATCTACTCAAACATGATATGCTGCATACGAGGGACTAATGAATCCCAAGCAGAGTGGGATACAAAGGGTATAAACACAATATGTCCACCACACTAACAATATCAATATCCAGTCTCACATTTCCTTTTAAGTATTTATTGAAGACAAATGAAAAACAAAAGTGATATACCAACAGATTACATAAAAATCACATCACTTTTGTGCGTGAACAAGAGTATACTGGGATACACCAAAGTGTCCCTATGTATGCAATTCCTAAAATATTCACAACCTTTTACTTGCACAACCAATTCCAAACTTTGACTTATTCTATGCTAACACAAATGGACTAACCTAAACATGGAAATTCAACAAGCCAACTTGACAAACTAAAATGGATTGACATCTCAGTCTTGAGATCATAACCACAAAAGATAAAGGAAGTTGCAAAACAAACTTCTATAACTAAAGCTTCACTCTCAGATGAACTGAAGTATTTAGAAAGAATGGACAACCTTTTTTTTCACAATTTAAATGAAGCATATCTCCTAAATATCATTAAGGAAAGGATATGATTGACAAAGATGAGGAAATTATCAACTGCAAGTTTGCTAAATTACGGCATCAAATGAAATATTCACATACTTGCCCTTCTGCCATGCACAACAAACCCTAGAGACCCAAAATAAAACCTTTTCAACCCTCTTCTAGAATTTCACCCAATAATACAAACACACTAAGCAAAAACAAAAATCTCAAAGGTTAGGGCAACCAACAAAACTTACATAATCTAAGTTTAATTGGAATTTGGAATACAATCTATAAAATACAAAGTAATGATTCGATACTTATAAATTATAATTACCACCACCAAGCAATGATATATATATAATCACATAAGTACTAGGAAAATTGTTATAGGTAATATTCTATTTACTAAAGCATCATCTCAATCATAAGTAGATGGCAGCTCATCTCTATTATCTATCAAGGAAATATGATGGCTTTTTGACATAGTGGCCTGTCTCCGTCTGATTATATTTCACTCACATTGTCCTCACTTTTTACCGTTTCCTTTTCAAATCCCTATCAAAACCCATGATCCAAACATTGGCTAAATATTTGGAAAAACATTTTGGCACCCCAAGAAAATACTTAGGCAAAACCTCTTGAAATTCTTTTAAAAGAAAATGTAATTTATTTACGACATGAAATATTTTTCTAGAATTTAAAAAACAAGCACCCAGCATTTTGTTGCATTTAGATATAATAATCTACTTCAAATGCTTTTGAAATGGCCAACAACCATCGAAACATCTTTCTTAGTAAGCATTCCTCTACCACACAACTAATCTTTAGTATCACATCTTCAATTTCAATTCCTATACTGTATCCCAATCTCTATCTCCCAACTCCAATTATACTAGCAAACTAAGTGCCAAAACAATAGACATCAAATCAATTTCCAGCCATCAAAACCAAATTGCAAGTCTTCTGTTTTCCAATCAAGTAGCCATCGCAAACTAATGCAATTGGATAAAAAGCATAACTCTCATACAAAGAATCAAAAACAATAAAAGAACACTTTGATTGTCAAGTTTGAAATGAACCTACGTTCATCTAAAACGAGCTACAATTATTCAGTTCCAATTGTTCAATTACTCTAAAAATCAATTGAGACAAAGTTACAAAAAAGACAACTTACATATAAGAGCTATGCGAACCCAAGTTTGCCACCTTCGGAGAGCTCCACAACACCTGAAAAAACATTTTTCTCTGAATCTCCCAACTATGAACTCTGCAATTCCCATGGCAGCCCAAAATCTAAGCTTTTGGCGTTGGCATTCTCTTAGCCTTCTTGTTTCTCTTCTCCGATAAAGCCTTCCCAAAGAACTCAACAATCCGCTCCAGTGATTCGAGAAGCATCTCGGTCCGCTTCATCTCCATGTCCATCCTCATAAACCTACCTCCTAATCCCTTAATCGTCGCCACCATCTCCGCCACCGGGTCCCCCTCTCTCTTCATCCCCACCCCATCACCACTACCACCACCGCCTCTCTTCCCAAACCCTAACCTCTCTCAATACCCATCTCTCACAACCCTAGTAGACACAAAATTAGGGTTAGGTTTAGGGTTACGATAAGATTTTTTTCCTCCCAAGAATCACCGTAACACTCCATCGACCGGGAATTTTGATCCGAAACCCGCCGATCCCATTGCTCATCGACCCATGAACACTCCAATTTTCAGTAACACCACGCTTCACGCTCTGTTACACTCCGATTTTAGATTTTAGATTTTAGAGGTTTCGGGTGGGGTGCACTACCGAGGCGTTTTTTTTTTTTATGTTTTTTACATTATATTTGTCTAATTTTTTTGCATATATTTTTTTTTATAAAAAGTCAAAAATATCTTTATTTAAATCATTTTAAATACTTTTTAAATTAAAAAATGATTTACAAGATCACTAATGTGTGACTGATACGATTGGTTGATGAGTAGGGAAGATATGAGAGAGAGTGTCGTACCTTATGCTCTGTTTGTTTGAACGAAAAATATTTTCTAAAAATGTTTTTCAGATAAAATATTTTTCTATGTTTGGTGGTGGTGGTGGTGGGATGACAGCAACGGTGACGACGATGATGGTGATGGTGGCTGTGGGCATGGTGATGGTAATGTAGTAGTAAAAGTGAGAGGGGTGTCTTGGTGGAGGTGAAAATGGTAAAATTTTAGTTCAAAAAATGTTTTTCACATCTTAAAAATGGAAAATATTTTATGTTTAAATAGGCTTGTTTTCTATTGATTATGGAAAATGTTTTCCGTTGACTTTCGTTTTTCATTATACCAAACACTAGAAAATACAAAAAAAAAATTCAAAAAATAGTTTCTGTCTAATATTCTAAGCTCTCAAACCTTTCTTTTTAGGTATAAAAAAATCCATATCTACACTATGAAAATATTTTTGGAGCTTGCCAAAAAGACGTTGGAAATCGCTTCAGAAAGAGGCTCTCCAACGCCTTTGCAGGGTCTCTATCGCTTACATAAATTAAGATATAAAAAAAAAAAAAAAAAAATCATTATAAGAATTCAAAAAGGTAATATATGATCTTGCTACCTTATAGTTTTGCAAAATTTAGTTTATAGAAAAAAGAAAATTAAACTGATTACAATTAATTTCGCTTAAACATTATTTTTTAAATTACTAATTAAGCTTGCATAATCAAACTAATTTAGCATAATTATATTGGATTACCTTGAGGTTTTAAAACTATGCCATTTTTCATCAAGAATCCGTTAGTCTTATATATGAAAAAAATGATATTGACATCATATTTACACTAAAATATATATTTTTTCTTGTTTATGCTTATGTCTATACACTTTTTTGCATTAATTCCTATTGCTTTAACAACACAAAAAAAAAAGATCAATGTAATTATACCAAATTTATACGCATATTGTAATTATTGCCTGAACCTTATGGATGGTTAGCGTAATTTTTTTTTTTTTTTTTTTTTTTAAACATCACATAATTTTTTTTCAAATTTAGTATAAAAAAACCCTAAATCCTAATCGTGACTTTATTCGCTTTACCACCAAATGCTTGCATCTAGAATGGAAGAAATGATCTAAGACAGGAGGGCAGGCCTGGCCGGCTAGGGCCAGGTCAAAACAAAAATTCTATGATATCCCAATATTTTCTAGCAGCACAACAAGAATTCTATGATATCCACAAAGCTCTTATTGATTTTCAGAATTTTCAAACACGTGCGCGCACACAAAAAAAAAATTAAAAAAAATCAAGAAAGTGCCTCGAGATGTAGATTCCTCCATAATATTGTTCATTTGGTAAAGAACAATCAACTGACTGCTAACACAATACAATCATTAGTCACAAACATATTTATAAATAAATAAATAATTAAAAAATAAAAATAAATAAATAGCATAGATCAGCTGGAAAGAGTCAAACACAACTGTCACCAATCCATTTTGATAGCAGCAGCAACAGCAAGCTCATGGAAAAGGAAGACATTCATCTTCACAACAACAGTTGGGATGTGATAACCACAACACCAAAACCATGTGTGTTTGATTGGACGGATTGGATAAGGAGGATTAGAATCCATCGGACTTGAGTCCTGGGACTGTAAATCCCGCGGACTATTTGGTTGGATCGGATATATATCCTGTGTTTGTTTTTCATGGGATTAGATGTGGAAATGACTATTTTTAGTGAATCCAACGTTTGGTTGGACGGACTGGATAGGATAAATGAGAAAAAATACTATTTTACCCTTTTTCAATTGTTTACTAAGTAAAAACAATATTAAACATATCTTTAATATTTTAATTATTTTTAGCTAGATTAAATAAAAATTTATTTTATTTTATTTTTTACACAATTAAATAAATTTATTTTTTAAAATTAAATATTATTTTTTTAATTAAAATTTTAAATAAATTTGTTTCTTAAAAATAATAATAATTAAATAATGAAATTAAATAAAACATCTATTAACATTTAAATAATGAAATTAAATAAAATATAAACAAAATTTTAAAATAAAACATCAATAAAATATGTATAAAAAATTATTTAAAAATAAATAAATAAAACATAAATAAAAAGTTATATAAAATTATTTTTATTTTAAATTGAGACATTTAAATTTTTATTGAATTTTACTAAATATAATACATAATTAAATAGTAGAAGGTCAAAAAGGTCATTTCACCACCTAATCCCAACAGTAAATAATCCCTCCAAAATTGTCCCACACCCCCCAGGACAGTATAATTCTCCATATAGGGGATAAGGAGTCCGGCCGGCCTCCATGTCCGGCGGACTAAAAAAAAAAACAAACATCGGATTGGATTTACTGTGCAGATTACAATCCGCACAGTAAAAAATCCCTCCTTATTGATTGGACGAACTGGATAAGGGGGGATTAGAATCCATCGGCCTTGAGTCCTGGGACTGTGAATCCCCGGACTATTTAGTTGGATTGGATATGTATCCTGTATTTGTTTTTTCATTGGATTGAATGTCTAGAAAGGACTATTTTTAATGAATCCAATGTTTGGTTGGACAGACTGGATAGGATAAATGAACAAAAGACTATTTTACCCTTTTTCAATTGTTTACTAAGTAATAGCAATATTAAACATATCTTTAATATTTTAATTATTTTTAGCTAGATAAAATAAAAATTATTTTATTTTATTTTTTACACAATTAAATAAATTTTAAAAAAATAAATAAATAAACAAAATAAATAAGCATCAATAAAAAAATATATTATTTTTTTTAATTAAAATTTTAAATAAATTTGTTATTAAATAAAACATCTATTAAATTTAAATAATGAAATTAAATAAAATATAAACAAAATTTTAAAATAAAACATCAATAAAATATCTATAAAAAATTATTTTAAAAAAATTAAATAAATAAAACATCAATAAAAAGTTAAATAAAATTGTTTTATTTTAAATTGAGACATTTAAATTTTATTGAATTTTAGTAAATATAATACATAATTAAGTAGTAGAGGGTCAAAATGATCATTTTACCACATAATCCCAACAATAGATAGTCCCCCAAAAATTATCCCATACCCCCCCTAGGACACAATAGTCCCCCATATGGGGGCTAAGGAGTCCGGCCGGACTCCATGTCCGACGGACTAAAAAAAAAACAAACGGCGAATTAGATGCTTCTCCCGGATTACAATCCGTACAGTAAATAGTCCCCCCTCTTATCCCCCAATCAAACACAAATGTTTTCTGATAATAAAATCTGAAACTAACCGCATGTCCCTGTATCACACTGTTAGCCCAAATTAACATTTGAAATTAACAATACCAAACCAAGAATACTATACACAACTCAAAGCCTGCGAAAATTAACTCTTTTCGTTATAACAAATAAATGTATAACAATGGTAATGATTTTGGGTCGTAAATAGCGCTCTAATTTACATTGCATCATTCTGTGAAAAATTACAGTAGGAAGGATACAAACTCAAGTATTACAATTTCTATCCTTCGGATAGCAAACAATCGAAATGTGGCTAGAGTGAAAGGGAGATATATTATGATGCAGCCTAAATAATATGATATACTTGACACAGAAAAAAAAAGATAAAATAAAATAATTATAAAAAAAAAAAAGCCTAAAAGAATATGACAACTACAGTTTTTACAAAAAAGAAGAAGAGGATTAGATGCACACAACAAAATCACCTAGTCATCTCCTGGGGGGATCGAAAATTGGGTTCATTTCAATTTCTCCACCTCCAAACTCCCTAAACCCCTCGAACTTCTCAGCTTCTCTTGCAATCTGAATATCATCAGCTCCATAGTATTGAACAAAAATTTTTACAACAAAACGAGGAATCAATGCTCCGATTGGGATGCCAAGCAAGCACAACCAAAACAATCCTGTTTGAGCAAGATGAACGATGGCCCTGCAAAATTAATTTTAAGAGTTGTACTTCAGTATTTGATCTGCCAAGCAAACAATGATGAGAATTGACATTATGAAGGTCAAGAGCAGAAGAACATTTCCATTTATAAGAAAATGGATTCAGTAATAAATGCTCGTGCTTATTCATTATATAAAGTGCAAAGCAATTTTAAAGAAAGTAGCAACTTTGCAGTTCAACTGTCACAGATGATCACTAAACACATAAAGCCACCAATGGTAAACACATAAAGCCACCAATGGTACACTAAAGACAACTACGTTCATCCTCTGCCCTTAGCAGGGTGGCGCTATGCATTCATCAGGGTATTCAACTGAATAATATTCAGTTTTTTTTTTGGCTTACCTATATATATGATATATGTAAAGAGTGGAAAATTAGTCATGAATCCCAACACATTCTATAATTACCTTACAATTTACAAAAAAAAAAAATTGGTGAAAAATATGAGACCATGTAACACTCATAAATATTGACTTTTAACAATGACATAATCCTAGGTGGTGTCACTAACCAATAAAAATATGATTGAATATGTCATCCCTTATACCCAATATTTACTCTACACTGTAATATTCTCTCCCTCTTTTTTGTTTTCTGTGGATTCTCTAATCTTATTTTTGAACAAGACATTGTACCCTAGAACTATGTATGGTGTAGATATTAATTAGGTGTGATGTTTGTTTGATCACCGATAATTTTTCTCGTTATTATGCATCACAAATTTTTTGTAAAATTGCAATTAGTTTTATGTTCCCAGAAAAGATTTCTTTGCTTACATTTAATACCCATGTTTTGGAGTGTCTCTGTAAAGAATACAATAGAAAGAACTTCTGGAACCGCTATTGGACCTTAGTGGTAGCAAACCACTGCTTGTATTGGTTAGGGATCACAAACCCACCTTTGTTTTGTAGATGCTGTAAAATTTGTATATAATAAACTCTTTAAAAAAAAATTCTTGGTGCTTTGACCAATTTACTTTCTAGAAAAATTTATTTTGAGCTAAGCTTCAAAGAACCCACACAGGTGGCCCTGTGGCTAAGGGTTTGAACATAGGAAGTAAAAAGTCCCATATTTGACTCTCATGGGGCGCATAACACTCAACTTAACTGTATGGTTTGTGGGTCATTGTATGTATCTGGAGTTTATTGATAAGGCCAAACTGAAAGTGAGATCCATGGATATTAAATTGACTCTCTTCAGAAAAAGCTTTATGAGTTTTTCCAAGTGCTTCTCAACTGGGGAAAACAACCCTACACAGAAGTGCAAGTCTTGTGTGTTCAGTTTTTGGTTTCTTTTTTATTTTTCAGCTTATATCATGCTTCTTACATTTTTCTTTTATCAAACTGAAATAAAAAATTAGTTTGAGAGGAGCTTCCTAACAGAAAGGCATAGTGCATGCAGCAACTAACATTCAAAGGTATCAATAACAAATGTTAAGAATGCTGGCAATGCAAACTAACACAAAATTACTCTATGATGCAATTGTCGTGTGCAACTAAGGCACACAAGCAAGAAGGGTGAGCACAAATGCAAAGTCCATCATGCTATGAGATTCAA
This sequence comes from Camellia lanceoleosa, assembly GCA_025200525.1. Lineage (NCBI taxonomy): Eukaryota > Viridiplantae > Streptophyta > Magnoliopsida > Ericales > Theaceae > Camellia > Camellia lanceoleosa. Next base: position 110,714,704 of record CM045760.1, on the reverse strand, counting down.
TGATGTAGCATTCATTTTCCATGGGCAACAGAAGCATACAAGCAAGGAAGGCAAGTACATGTGCACAAATATAAATAGATATATTCAATATGTAAACAAAAAATTAGCAAAGAGATCTTACCAGTAACCAGGTAATCCGGGTATAGCATCAATAACGAGGACACAAATAAAGGTTGCAACTATAGATCCGCAAACGGCTGCATGAGTAATCCAAGTCCACCGAATCACATCCATGGCCAGGTGTATATTAACCAGAATCACCACTGCAAGTGTCCAAAGATCTCCTAAGCTCGAACCATCAATGGTGCTGTGCCAGTACACAAAGAGGGGGAGAAAGAAGGCAGCTACACTTTGCCACAAAGTGTCCGCCATTGTTATCCAAAATAGTTTTGCATTATAGCTTTCCCCTCTCTGTCCAGCCCCATAAAGCTGGGGATACCTTAGAAGAGTCATTCTACTTAGATCCTTGTCTAGGATTCCAACAAAGATTGTAGGAAATGAAGTATAAATTACTGAATACAAGACGCTGCTCCACTCAGTAATTGCAGTTGTCAATGTGAAACCAGTGAAAAGCGTATACCTACACCATACAATTAATTATACAATATCAGCTACATAGTTAAAGAGTGTTTTTGTATACAACCAGTGTTCGTACTAAACATGCATAATTTCCAGCCTCATTCAATTAACTAAACAGTTATTTAACATTCATCACTTTTAAATACTGGTTGTCAGCCAAATTTCTTGGCTCAAGGTAAAAGTATGTCAAAGTCCAACCCTTTTTTTTCTCACCCAGAAGCCCCTGTATCAAATGTGGTTGCAACTATTATTTTTGCAACTAGCTTTAATATATTTTTGGCCAAGTTTAAACAAGGAAAATTAGGGAACAATCAGAAGAGGACCAAAAACAGAAAGAGAAATGCAGAATTTCACTACAATAAATAGTTTTAATTTATATATGTACTTTTTTTTTAAAAAGAAAAACCAAAAAAATATATTTATAGTATTACTCTCCTTTCATACTCCCGACATGTTACAATTGAAGACTTAGTTAAAGGCTCAGGCAAAGCCTTCAACCAAGGTCGGATATTATGTCCTCAAATTTTGTCAGCTAAGCTGATTGACATTTTCACATCACAATTGTTCTAGTACAGATTTTTGTATCTGAACATACGTTACAAAAAAAAAAATATTAAACTCACCAAAATAAGACAAGAACAAACACCGCATTCCTGTAAAAATTGTATAATATCATGTAGCCCATCCGCTGGTAATTCCAATGTCCATGAACCAATAAAAGGGGAACCAAGAATCTGAACTGCCCCATTGAAAAATCTGATGCCATGACAGCTTGCCGACCCTCTTGCCCGCTGATACCAACTCCCACATCAGCCATTTGGATCATTGAAACATCATTAGCACCTGTGAACATTCAATCAAAACTTCTATTATCAGGGCAAAGTCCCAATAGATTAGATAAAATGCTTTTCGTTATGAGATATCAATCTAATTAAGAATAATAATAAAGCAGAGAGAATAGCGACGGAGGCATTTACCATCCCCAATAGCAAGAGTCATATCATCTGTCTTGTTCTTTACAAGGTTAACAATTCCAGCCTTTTGCAATGGAGCCACACGGCAACATAGCACAACAGAACATTTACTGGCTAATTGGAAGAGCTGCAAAATTGAGAAGAGTTCGTCAAGTCAGAATAGAGCTAGCGCAACATCTTGAGAGGAAGATAGAGGAGAAGATTGGTTAGATTACAAGTATTGACCTGGTCATCAAGTTCAGTCTCAAGGATATAAACAAGGCTTGTTCCATCAATGACCAAGGCAAGTGAACTTGCACCAGCTCCAGAATTTCCTTCAGTATTATTGTGCACAGCACCAGACACTGTCATGAGCTTCTTAGACATAATCAATGCATCTTCCAAACTCTTTTTACATGATTCCTTGGAGTTGCTGTTAATAACAATCTGGGTCATCTTGCTTGTCAAAAGTCTAGAGGAGTAGCCAATGGAAATGGCAGTTTCTTGCTTGTCCCCAGTCAAAACCCAGACCTTAATACCTGCCACTCTTAGAGACTCTATAGCTTCTGTACGCCTTTTGCAATTTATCTTGATTCCAGAGGCACCCAATATAGTCAGGGACTTTTCTACATTGCTAGCAACCTTACGAGTAAAGCTGCCCTTCAATCAAAGCAGTGGTTGCTGTCTCATAAGAAGACTGCCATTGCTCAAATCCTGAAGAATTTAGTTCCCGCATTCCCACAACAAGGGTTCTCAAACCCACAGATGAATAAGAGTGAAGATGGGCATCAGTTGCACGTATTACGTTCAAGTTCAAGGATTTATCTATTACACTAAACATGGTCGTCGGCACCTTTTACAAAGACTTTTACGCTCTTGTCAGGGAAACCAAGTATAACCGACATCCTCTTCCGATCACTATCAAACTCATGCAAACCCAAAACATTAAACCTGCATTGCCCATAAAGGGATAGCACCAAAAACAAGAGACAGTAAGGTTTACACGTCATGAAGAAAGAAAGGCAAATTAATCAACTATAACCATAAGCACCAGTGCCACAACTGATTGTCATATAACTTTAAACCTTTATCCTTGCTAAGTTGCTACTACACAAGAATCAGAAAAGCAAAGATTTAATATTTTTTTTTTTAAAAAAGGAAAATTAAATCAAAAATAAAAATCTACCCTATCACCACCACCACACCCTCAAAAATCATGGGATTATCTTGCTATTATCACTGGAAATTTGCACGAGAAGAGACAACAAGCATACGTGTTTCTTTATTTTGGAAGAATAATATTTTTGGAAGTCAAACATGTGCTATAAAAAATTTAAAGAATTTATTTTCAATAAAGAGCCATCTTCTTCCACTTCACAAATGGAAGCAGTAGAAGATTTCTGAAAATAACAGCCAATCTGTAACCAAGACTCCATACCAATCATAACCAAGTGGTAGTACCTAATAGTAGCATAAGAATCACACAGAAGCAAAAAAGTTCAGAAAGTTCGAAAAAACACTTCAAAATTACCTTTGTCTTTCTCCTTGAACATCTATAACTATGTGGCCGGAGGTTCGTTCTATAAGCGTAAAACCATAGGCAGCAGCAGCATAAACCAATGCCTGTTCATCCGGAGATTCCCCTTGATAATCTATCAAACTCAGTGTAGGATCAGATGTCTCAACAATAAGAGGCACAATTGTGTTGCAAGCGGCCAATGCAAGGAAGAAATCATGAACATGTTTGCCTTCTATTGTATGCTTCCCGCTTTTGGATAGGTATAGAAGCTCTGGATCAACCTTCACCTTCATCTTCGGCCTCAGAACCTGCCCACCCACTGATACCAAAGACAGGAGACGGTGCATGAAATATTCAGCTGGTAAGAAAGACAACACATATTTTTCCCAGCAATCAAAAAACAAAAACAAAAACAAAAACAAAAACAAAAAAGTAATACCTTGACCAGTGTATCCCACTTGTTCGTCTTGTGAACTCATTTTCCCACCACTGTAATCTACACCCCAAATGCTTGCACATTTAAATTCCATCTTGTTCTCAGTCAAGGTACCAGTTTTGTCTGAGAATATGTACTTTACTTGTCCCAGATCTTCATTTATATTTAAAGCCCTGCACTGGAATCTTGAATCTGAGGCTTCGTCATACATTTGGGAATCCCTGATCATGAAGTAAGCTTGACCAACACGGACAAGCTCCATAGAAATGTACAAAGAAATCGGGATCATGATCTGGAACACAATAACTGACATGAGAAATATAAAGAAAACCTCCATCCCCCATCCATAATAGTTATAGGGTTTGCCTGTAGAGAAATCTACTTTCCTGAAAAAGGGGATGTAAGCCAGTTCATGGTTATGGCGCACTAACCAAACACCGGCACAAATGCAGACCACAGTACACAAAGTAACAAGAAAGACAGAGAGAAGAATAATCTCCCGGTTCATACGGGTCTCAATTCGGCTCCTCTTAGACGGAGCTCCAGAGTTGTTGAGCATTGCTTTGGTCTCCCCGCCAGCATACACTGCAACCCCAATTGCCCATGCAGTGTTCTTGATCTCACAGCCACGAAGAATAATATTAGACGGTCCGAGAGAAAGCCGTTTCCCATCAATTTCCATGTTTGCATGGAATCCATAGATGTTCCTGTTAGGTTTCTCACACTTGATCAACCCACTAATCTTTTCCTTCTCGGGAACTTTTGAAACGGTCTCTTGCTTTGCATACCGTGTCTTCAAGTTTGACTCCCCATCTAAATTAATGGTCTGGACATAGGCTACACTGGTTGGATCACTGGTTGAGAGCAGCACCATATCACAGGGAATAGTCTGATTTGCAACAATTTTGATGATTTCGCCTACCTGGATATCCTTCCACTTCTTCTCTTGAAACTGATCATTTACCAAAACTGTTGCTAATCGATTGTTCTCAATTCGGTCAGACCGGTGCCGCCTATAGTCCTCATATGCATCCTTAACTGCAGTAACTAAGAGCACAAAGGATAATGGCAAGATCGAAGCCGCTCGACCAAAGACTGCAAGCTGTGGAAGCTGATTGAGAACAGCAATCACAAGGAAATATATGTATGCAACTCTATGAAACTGTTCAAAGAGATTGCGAGGCAAGAAGGTTAAGGCGGAATATTTCGAAGTCCTAACCGAATTCCCAGCAAATTCAAGCCTCTCATTCGTCTTCCCAGGATCATTTATATAAATTAGCCTTGCATCCTCATCATTAATCTCTTTCTGGGACACGCTAAGCGCTTCAGAATCAGCACCCCTTGACCCATGCCGCATATTTTTGGATCCCAAATCACCAAAACTCACCTCCCGGATAGAATTTCCGGCAGAAGCCTTGGACTGGATTGATGAAACACTATGCCGGGACGGGGACAAGCCCAAGATAGGATCAGGAAGTGGGGACACCTCAATTGGGTTATTGGAATCCATCCCAGAAACAGGTTTGGACAGATCGGCGACGATGGGTGTGTAGGGCAAGTCTTGGGTGCCTGGGGTTCTAGGGGAAGGGATCAAAAGGGGCCGGTTCGAGGTCATGATCTGATTATCAGAAACCACTTGACCAGCAGCACAGAATCAATTTTAACAAAATTCATACAAAACCCAGATTCTGATCTCAACTAAAGTCTAAAATTCACAACAAAAGCAACAGAGACATACAGAGCTAGAACCCAAAAAAATAAAAAAAAGCACAAAAGGGGGGAAAGTTGTGTCTAGTGTTTTAGGAGAAATATTTGTTTAGTACAACAGTTGTGAACACATAAAACCTCAACTATACATATACAATTTTAAAGAGAGCTTAAGGTAAGCTCTCTATCTATGTATATAGATAGATAGACATAGAAAGGTTTAGCTAAAATCGGGATTGGATCGTTTGGGGACTTACTTGGATGTAGACGAAGATATTATCTTAAAGGTGATTCTGGAGCTGGGTCTCGTTTCTCTTGTGAAGCAGAGAGAGAGAGAGAGAGAGAGAACAAATGCGTGTATATGAAGGGAAGAGAGAGAATTTTCAAGGTCAAAACCATTGTTCCTCATTAGACAGAGAGAGAGAAAGATAGCAGGCGACGATTGCAAGAAATTGGGAAGGAGTCGTAACGGGTGGCGACAACATGAGCAATTCAAAATCAAAATCAAAATCAAAAATTAGGAAAACAAACAAAAACCAAGGTTTTATGTGAAATATATATATTAGTTGATTATTTAATTTTTTAACTATTTTAATGAATAGTTACATTGAAAAAAACGGTAATATCAAAAACTTCTTAAATTATGTCATATCATCAATTGATACACTAGTTAGTAAATTAATTGATATATATATATAATATTATTCTTGAGAAATTAGTTGATTTTTATTAATTGATTTAATGATTATGATAAATAAATAATTATAAATTAAATATGATATTTTTTAATTATTTTAATTTATTTTATCTTTAAATAGATTATTTTAATCCAATCTTCCTCTCAAATATTTAAAAATAAATAATAAAAAAAAGAAAAGAAATTTAAAAAATAAATAATAAAAAAAATTAGTAGGACAAAAAAAGTCTTCGAAAGGGAGGAGGGAGAAAGAGAAAGGGAGAGAAAGAGGAGTTGTTAGTCGTTGTTCTAGAAGGGGGGAAGGGTTGATTAATTTCATTTATTTATTTATGTGTGTAATAAATGAATAAATATGTTTGGAGAAGAAGTTGTCTGAATTTGACCGCAGATTATTATGTTTTGTATACTTGTGTGGAGTAAGTGCTCATTTTGAATAGGAATTATATTAAATTTCAAAGTCAATTAATGTCTGCCTGCTTCCTACGTAAATTTGTCAATATATTTAACTAATTAATTCATATTTAATCTTTTTATTAAAAAAAAACACTCTGGTATCTAGAATATTGTTAACTATTGTGCAGTAATACTGACTGAATGAGGATAAGTGCCTAAGAAAAAGAGAAAAACTGAGTAGTTATATGTAAAATTATTCCATTTTAATTAATAAATATTTCATGATCTATGGACGTAAATATTTGCACCACCGTCTCACTCTATTCAGCTCTCGTTTGGTTTTCTCATTAGAACTAAAAAAGTACAAAAAAATAAAAGATAAATTATTAATAAATCTTAATAGTTTGACTTAATTCTTATCAACTCCTATTGAAAATTAAGTCTTGGTGAAATTATTTTTAAAAATTATTTTTTTGTGATAATTTTTTATATATGTTGCTAAAAATTAACAATTAGTAACTTTTTTTGTCATAATTTTTATAAATTATCACTAAAGCTTACAATTAGTGACTTTTTTTTATGATAATTTTTTCATAGGACCTATTAGACAATAAGTTCACTTATTAAAACTTACACGTAAATATCCCAAAGATAAAATAGACTATATAAGTTAATAAGACAAAATATTACTTTTATCCATAATCATCACACTTTTTCTCTTACAAAAGTCAAAAAAGTCTCAAAACAAAAACCAAACGAAGCTAAAAAAATCCCAACACAAAAAAGTTGACTACATTAATCAATGTCGAACGACCCTCATATTGAACGTTTTTTAAAAAGACCAAAATGTAAATAATAATATTATAAATTCATATTAAACTATTCAAAAATTATTCATTATTATTATTTAATAATTCAAATTTATCTTAAATATAAATCACACATTATATAATTTGAACACAATTAATATTCCGAGTCAATTCCTGAACCATTCAAACAAAATAGTAAAAGAAATTGATCGATTAAAAGAAATTGATCGATTGTATATTATATAATAATTCTTGCATAAGTAGAGGCGAGACATCTTGACTTGACATGACTCAAAGGGCAACTTAGTAATTTGAACCCATATATTTTCACATTGGATTTGTTTGAACAAGTTTTTCTTGGACATTCTGATATTTCAACCCCCGGAGTTGCCCTGCATTCTAAATGCATCTACCAAAATTCTCTCACTTAGATATTATTTAAAGTAAAGTAAAAAAGGTTTTGTCCATAAGATAAGAGTCAAGATTTATTTAGCAAGTGTAGTTAAATCCCTCAAGGGCTGATTTTAAAGACTTTTTCAACATTAAATATTCGTCAAAATGTTAATTAGTCATTAAAAAAAGTAAAATAATTAAAAAATTATATCAAAAAAAGTCAAATATTTTATTCTCTCCATTTTTTACACGTTTTTTATATATAAAAAAATTAAAAAATTATTAAAATAATCTATTCTCAAATCAATCCAGAAAAAAATTATAAAAAGACCCTCATATGGAGAGGCAATTCAAGTGCACTTTGGTAATTGCACTTTAATGAGTGATTTACTATGGCCTACAAAATAAAAACAAAACACCAATCACAAGTGAGTTTAGAGAAGAATTTAGTTGAGACATGATAGGATTTCAAAGATGCTATCAATACACTTTGCTAATTAGACTACCAATGCAACATGTTCTCAAGTACGTCATGTTATGACAATTTGGCTAAGCTCAATTACGAAGTGACTACTGATTGGAAACAACTTTAATCATGTTATCAGTGACTATTGGATGGAAACAACTTTAATTAATGTTATCAGGTCAGACTTTAATTACAATTGCACAAACTTAAAACAAGGGAGGAAGAATGATTTTCTTTGGCATATGCCTCTTCCTCTTATTTTATCACCTTCATTTTGTAAGTTGTTTCTATTTCTACATTTTTCTTTCTTGCTTGCTTTTGGCCTTTTCTTTGCTTTTGAGATTTCTTCTAATTTCTTAATAAGAATTGGTGACACATTTAATAAATAAGAGAATAAAGATCTGTTTGGGAATAGGCTACTTTTTAATTTTTTGCCTTTTTGACTAAGCTATTTATTAGTTTTTGTATTTAAAAAGATGGGTTAGCTTTTTATTAGATTATTGTATTGAAAAATGTGTTTGAAATGATATTGTGATGGCAAATGACTAAATTGCCCCTAAAACAATAAGTTTTTCCAAATACAGTGGGGGGTGACATGGCTTTGACAATTAAAAGGAAATGAAAGCAGCGACTAGTGACTATTTAATACTTACAGGGTCGAAATCATCATTTCGCAATCTGTTATCACGAGTCCTGGCAAGGCACGTAATGCACTTTTGTATGTATTTGCTTATTGTCTTTTTTCACCGATTTGTCTTTTTTCACCCCAAAAACTCTTTTCTCAAATACCGCCTAAATATCTAAGTCATAGAATTTCTCAAACACAAAAGGCATTTATTAGTTTGAATAAGTAAATTTTATTTAATAAAATGATTTTGGCATATTCAGGCATACAAATCCAAGCCATTTCATAAATAAAATATGATCAATTAACCAGTCAACAAAATTACTTGTTACAAATGACATTTTATTGTTGCGTCGAAAGATTAAAAGCAAGGCCAAAACAATAATCGATTGCCTAACAATATTGATAGGGAACAAAAACAAACTTCCTTAGCTGTTTGCGTCATAACTTTTAATATGTTCTTCCACTATCTTACTCAAAGCAACCGGTGATCAATATCAAGAAATAGTAGGCATCAAATAAAAAATTCAACAATTTAAAATCCACATTCAACTTCGCAAATCATATTGTCTAGTTGTACCCTACTTAGTCTTAAAACATGTGTGAACAAGCTTGGCTATGTAAGATTCAAAATTTAGGCTTCAAATCATAGAATCGTCAAACATGTAGTATTTTTTGACTATTTTTTTTTAAATGCTATGTGAAGTGAGCCTAGTAATTCTGTTATCTCATATGGAATGAACAAAAACTTTGCCTTTCATGTTACTTTTGAGGTGACAAATGTTTTATCTCCGTTGGGGCCATTTTGATGGCATGCAATCAATTTTTTGATAGTTGAGAGTTTCTATTATTTGCAATTCCATTGGTGCCTTTAAATTTATTTACTTTTGTTTCATTTCTATTATTTTGGCAATGTTACATATTGAGTGTGTCTTATATTTTGCGGGATCTATACAATTACATGTATTTGTGTATGTAGGGTTTTAATACTTATATGATAATTAGGATTTATTGGGTTTTCCTATAAATAGGACACTTGCGGAAATTTTAGTGGTGTGAGTTTGAAAGGTTTTGTATATATGTAAAGGAGATGAAAAAATACTGGTTCATCAGGGATGAGCAGTGAAGTATATTTTGCTTTAGGGATTAGCTACTCTTGAACATTGGGTTTTTGAGTGTTTTTTGGTCTCATGATTATAACCTCCATATGGTTTATAGTGAATCTTCTCTCACTCATAAACAGCATTGTGAAATGTGCGCCTAAGCACAAGGGTTGCAATTGAAAGGAAGGAACCCAAGGCGAGACAAGTTGAGGAAGTCGCACGCCTTGTCCGCGACTTGTCAAGGCAAGGAAACGCGCACCTAAGTGAGGTTTTTTTTTTTTTTTTTAATTCTTATCCATGGTTCTAATATGTGTTTCGAAAGGCTCCAACTATATACGATTACAACTCATACAACTCAGTACCCAAACCCAAACCAATCGACGATTGAAATCTAGGGGTACAATTTGGATAGACTCAACCTGAGCAACTTGAGCCTAGTCCAAAATTTTTTAAGACTTGGGTAAAATATTTTTAAATTCGGTACGAGTTTAGACACAAATGCAGAAACTCAAATTAAATTTAGACGAGTTTGGATAAAGATATCAAACAACCCAAAACCCGAATTATATATATAAATATATAAAAATATTGAATATACATATAAATTATTAATCATTAAATGATAGTAAAGTAACTTATATAGTTAGATTATATTAAATATATATTATATGCACAATTAATATATGTGCGGGGGGTGATTTCCGCACTATAAAGAAGGGTTGAACTTCATGGAAGAACAGCGTGCTCCGGGAATTGAAGATCTGCACAAAGTTACAAATGGTGAGGCTGCCCGACAGGGGTTTGGTCGAAAACCCCTCCGATGGTAAAGTTAGGGGCTAAGAGAGAGAAAGAAGAAAAGAGAATACAAAGATTGTGTCTTTGTCAAGTGTGTGGATTTCAGATGCCTTGTGGGTGAATAGTGCTCACCTTTTATAGGAGAAGGTTGCTTGTCCTTCAAGACCTTCTTTTTCCGCCACCAGTCTCATTTGTCTTGTTCGTGGTCATCTCTCATTGAAAGAGGACGACCACTCCGCCTGACTTCTCAGGCACAGGTCTGTCATATGTGCAGCTTGTCCCTCTACGTCTCTATATCTCCACGTTCTACATAGACAAGAGAAGAGAAGCAAAGTTGTTTATCTCTTGTGAGCCCAAGAAAGATCTTCACTGAATTGGTCTTCTTTAAGTTGGTCTACTTCAGAGTAGTTATCTAACTAGGAGGTCCAACATGTTACTTGGCCCACATTGGAGTGGTTGCCTGTCCAACCAAGAGGTCCACCATGTTGCTCGGCCCACTTTGGAGTGGTTGTCCAACATGTTGCTCAGTCCGTTGCGGATTGGTCCTAGCATAAGGTGAAGCTACCTTGATTGCCATACTTTGAAGCAAGTGTTTGGTCATTGGGGAGAGCCCTTAGCTCCCCTACTGGTGCGGGTCCGACTTTGGGCTGAACACCAAGACTTGGTTAATTTTATCTCACTTCATTTGTCCCCTGGCTTGCATTTAAATTTATTGAGTGAAAGCCATTGTTATACATCGGCCCAATTTGTTTAAAATGTACTCTAGCCGTCGTGCTTATAGACAGATCTCGGCCCTCAAATTAAAAAAAGACAACTATGTTTATATATTTATATGTAAATATTTAAGAGCATCTCGGCCCACCCATAATTTTTTAGTAGGCTAAGCTTGTATGAAAGTTGGCTTGCCTGCCATGTTTTGTATTTGTTAATTCAAATACTTGATCTTGTCTGAACAAGTTAGGTAGGCCTTAATATCCACTGAGCACCGCATTTCTTCTTTTTCTCAACACATTACATATGATCTTCAACTTGTATAAACAATTTACCTAAGTGTTTGTTGGGCCCATTGCTTTTGACTTTTCATCATGGTCATGCTTTATCAAATTAGGTTTGTAATCTGATATGGGTTTCAAATTGCATTATTGGTCTTTCTTAGATTGAGCTGTAGCTCAGCCTAGTGTATGCTTGGTAGGTCCCACCTAAGCTCTTTCTTGCATACATACACATCCATTCTTTTGGCCTTGGTTGGACATACAGTGGGTATGTCAACCATCCGTGTAGCTCTTTATTGTTAAAAAATGGGTTTGGCCCATATGTTATTGCTTGTTGCTCTGTCTTTGCTGGTCGATCATAGGTCTGCCTTGTCGGTTTACGTGCACTTTGCATTGCTTGGTCCTCTGTCATATTTGGCCAACCTTATTTATGTCTAATGAAGTTGTAGCTTGGTCCGTTATTTAATTAGTTTGGTCCCACCTTTAGGTACTACTCGGTCATGCAAATCATGTACCATTTTCTTGTTCAAGCGTGATTAGAACGTCTATTTGTTCAGCTCATTTCTTCAGATATTGGTCAGTCATGCTTGTATGGTTGATGTTGTTGCTCGGTCAGGCCTACTCTGACACCTGATGGACCGAGCAACTGCTGTTTAATTTACGCACGACACCTACCCAACTCGGTCTTTTTATTTCGGTCTTCAAGTTTTTGTTCTGCGTCACTCGGTTGTCTTCAGTTCTGCTTGATTCATTCTTGTTCGATCATCTTTGTTGTCATTCGGTCGATCGGCGCATCTATGACTTAGTTTGTTTATCTTTTTCGTACTAGAAAACTAAACTTCCATAACTTGTTTGCTCGCTGATTCGGCCGAGTTGCTTAATGGAGCTTCAGACACTCACATGCTGTAATAATCTGAAAATTTAAGTTGTCCCTTAAATTTTATATAAAAATAATAATTTTAACTTTATATTATTATTCGAAATTATTTTCTAAATATTATGGTATTTTTATTATATTTTTCTCTATAATTTTCCTAAATCGAAATACACTGAAAATATAACATTTTCTGTAGAACACACTTGCGTGCCCCCCAAGTGTCCTCCTACCTATGCCTACTCACCTATATAAAGAGATGAACATGTGCATCAACATCATCCATCCTCAAACTCTCTCTCTCTCTCTCTCTCTCTCTCTCTCTCTCTCTCTCCCTAGCTTCTCTAGTTTGGTTTTATATGTAAAACTTTGAGTTTAGTTTACAGTATCTAGTGGGTCGCAGTGAGCAAAAGGTAAAAGTTGGAATTAATATAAATGTGAGTTATATTATACCTTGAGTCATCATAATATATTTTATGTATGTTTTTTAGTTATCATAATTTATTTTATGTAAATTATGTTTTATATATTATATTAGCATTTTTAATTATGTTATTTATTTATGAACCTTATTTGATATACTAAGGAAAACCCATGGATATAACTGTTTATTAAAATATGTCTTAAGTAATTATTTTATAAGTACTACCACGGAAGTCCCATGTCTTGGGGGACTTAAATAACCATTGACCCTCTGATTAGTCACTTTGTGACCCTCTGTCTATCATGGATCCACTGATACTCTGATTTCTGGTGTGGAGCAAAGTGTTATACGAAGCTAAGTGCTACACTATTGTAGAAGCCACCTCTAGAGTTCGTACGAGCCACCTCTTGAGTCCATATATCTGTTTTGTTCTGTACCGTGGTTATGATTTTTGGTGTGGAGCAAAGTGTTGTACGGAATTAAGTACTACACTATTGTGGGAGCCACCTCTAGAGTTCGTACGAGCCACCTCTTGAGTCCATACATCTGTTCTCTTCCATTCTGTATTGTGGTTATGATCATTTTGTTTATATGATTTCTGTATTATATGTCAAATAATCTCTGTATTATATACTATGTATTTTAATATCAACCTTTGTTTAGCTAATAATTATCCATGATGAATTTTATATCCTTATACTCTTAGTATAATATTTCTGACCCTGCCATGTGCTTATAGTTGTTTACCACTTTCAGGTGACATGTCAGGGCTAGTGCGTGGGATAGGCACGAAGCACTTTATAGAGATAGTTCAACTCTGACAATTTAATTAAATAGAAGCTCCAATGATTATTTTGGTACCCTCACTTAAATATTATTTCCGCTCACGTTTATTAATTTATTCAAGAATTGGCCAAAGGTAACTTCAGTTGCTGGCCATCACGATATTTAACCCTTGGGTATGGGGAGCGAGTCGTGACAAGTGGTATCAGAACAAGGTTTATAAAAAGAAAAAGAAAATCATCATTGGAGCATAAGACACACGCACATTTAAGAAGTAGGATAGCGGGTAATTGGTACCTAATTATTATATTTTGTTAATCGATTTAATTATATTATAATTTTATATGATTTTATATATATATATATATTTTTTTTTTTGTGCCCAATTTGTGAGAGATATTAGATATAATTTATATTTGTTGTAGTATAAGAAGGAAAAGAAACAGAGGGTGTCGGGCTCAAATACCCACCAAAATTATAATATAATTAAATACATATAATTTCCAGTTTAGTTTTCAAAAAAAAAAAAATTCATTTCGACTTTTTAAAAGTGGATTCAAATTATAAAGATACAAATTTTGAAATTATTTTCCATCAGTGGAAAGTTTACGGATAAAAGAAATGGAAGTTCATCTCAAATTTCTCAAACTCCTGCATATAATTCTGTCATTTCACTTCTAGTCGCTTGTTTAATTGTGTTCTTATTTTTTTTATTTTTTTATTTTTCAAAAACAAAATCAATGAAAAGTTTTTAAAGTCACCAATTGTTTCTCATTTTGGTCCAAAACAATTTTTGACAACTAGACAGTGAGTTGTTTTTGATAAAGTTTTTTTTTGAGGTAATATTTTCTATCAAATTAATCATCTAATATATATATTTATCAGAGTGCGCAGCGGATAGTTTATACATATGACAAATTTCGAAAATAAAATTTTTAAAAGGAGGGAAGATTATAATAATCCGAAAATTTAAGTTGCCTCTTAAATTTTATAAAAAAAAATAATTTTAACTTTATATTATTATTCGAAATTATTTTCTAAGTATTATGGTATTTTTATTATATTTTTCTCTATAATTTTCCTAAATTGAAATACACTGAAAATATAGCATTTTCTGTAGAACACACTTGTATGCCCCCCAAGTGTCTTCCTACCCACGCCTACTCACCTATATAAAGAGATGAACATGTGCACCAACATCATCCATCCTCAAACTCTCTTATTCTCTCTTTCTATCTCTTTTCTCTAGTTTTGTTTTTATATATAAAACTTTGAGTTTAGTTTAGAGTATCTAGTAGGTCGCAGTGAGCGAAAGGTAAAAGTTAGAATTAATATAAACGTGAGTTATATTATACCTTGAGTCACCATAATATATTTTATATATGTTTTGAGTTTTCATAATTTATTTTACATAAATTATGTTTTATATATTATATTAGCATTTTTAATTATGTTATTTATTTATGAACTTTATTTGATATACTAAGGAAAACCCATAGATATAACTGTTTATTAAAATGTGTCTTAAGTAATTATTTTATAAGTACCACCACGGAAGTCCCATGCCTTGGGGGACTTAAATAATCATTGGCCATTTGATTAGTCACTTTATGACCCTCTATCTGTCATGGATCCACTGACACTCTGATTTCTGGTGTGGAGCAAAGTGTTATACGAAGCTAAGTGCTACACTATTGTAGGAGCCACCTTTATAGTTCATACGAGCCACCTCTTGAGTCCATACATCTGTTCTATTCTATACTGTGGTTATGATTTCTGGTGTGGAGCAAAGTGCTGTACGGAGCTAAGTGCTATACTATTGTGGGAGCCACCTCTAAAGTTCGTACGAGCCACCTCTTAAGTCCATACATCTGTTCTCTTCCATTCTGTATCGTGGTTATGATCATTTTGTTTATATGATTTCTGTATTATATGTCAAATAATCTCTGTATTATATACTATGTATTTTAATATCAAGCTTTGTTTAGCCAATAATTATCCATGGTGAATTTTATGTCCTTATACTCTTAGTATAATATTTCTCACTCTACCATATACTTATAGTTGTTTACCACTTTCAGGTGACATGTCAGGGTCAGTGCGTAGGATAGGCACGAAGCACTTTGTAGAGATAGTTCAACTCTGACAATTTAATTAAATAGAAGCTCCAAGAATTATTTTGGTACCTTCACTTAAATATTATTTCCGCTCTCGTTTATTAATTTGTTTAAGAATTGGCCGGAGGTAACTTCAATTACTGGTCATCACGATACTTAACCCTTGGATACGGGGAGCGGGTCGTGACACATGCCTTGCTCGGCTCACTTAAAAAGTTTAGAGCTGGGCCGATTTCACACTTGGTCATCACTGTTTTGAGTGCCCTTTAGCTCGGTCTAAAGTGCTTCGGCTAACCCGTTCGTGAGCGTTACAGCTCGAGCGGCCATTATCTTGGCTTTGTCGCTAGACCTCAAGCTTAGCCCTAACTAATGTACTCACTCCGACTGTCAAACCATCACGTGTCCACATCTAATTAGTTTGATTGCTGCTCATAACGTGACGTGAAAGCAAGCCCATCTTAGAGTTTTTTTAAAATAAGCAAACCCATCTTGTCTCATCACTTTCTCACTCTAGAAATTTGAATTTCCTGACCCACTTTTCCCATGTCTTGGCTTCCTCACTTTTTGACTCTGGAAACACTAGGACTTATTTTTGGAACGGAATCTCTGAAATTGATTTTATCCTTACATTTCCTCTCTCTTGAACTTAATAGCTATTTCAAAATTTGAGAGTTTGTCCTCTAGTTCTCTCTCTAGAAATTCAAAGTCAGAGAGATCAATCTCATATCTACTATGTGTTAGTTTAGGCTTCATGGGCATCTCAAACAGTAAATTTTCAATGGTGAATGAGTGACCTCACTGCCATCTCTTTGCCCATGGCCCTCCCATTATGCTCTTATTACTTTGTTTCACCATTCTCTGACGTCGTAAGCGCCAAAGTTCTTATTTTCTCCGACTATATTGCCAGCCTTCAGCACCATTTCTTGTGCTCCACTCCAAAGTCACTTTTTCATCATGAGTGTTCCTTCTTTCGCAGTGGGTCTGCCATTGTCACTTGTTGATTCGCATCATTGACATTGGTTTTGTAAGTCTTCAAACTACTATTACTTTTTTCTTTTTTCTTTTCTTTGTAGTAGATCGTTCACCACTATTTCAGGTGGTTTCTCTATTTTTTCGGTGAACTCACAATTTTTCTCTTGGTTGCTAGTGGGATTGCTTTGTCGAAGACGCTTGTCGTTATGTTCCGTTTGGTTTCGGCACTGTAAGTTATTGAGCCCGTGTATTTCCTTTCCATTTTCACCATTGTCATTTTGGTCAAGTGTCTGTTTTTTTATAGAAAGTGTCGTTCATATATCTTGGGCTTTGACATTCACTTTATAATTTTTGGCTTTGTTGAACATTACACTTATAACATTGAGAGTTGTTTAGCATGTAGTTGCTTGGTCAGCCATTGTACCTCCAACCTTGCAAGTTGTCCTTAGTGTAGTTTGGTGTAAGTTTTTGAACTTAGTGGACACTCTGGCGGGAATGGACAAGTTTCGCCGAAGATACCACATTCCCAACGATGTCATGTTGACATTGGCGGTGGTAGACGCAGATCGGTCGTGTAAGAGCACCACAATACCCTTCTCAATTGCCTCTATCGTAGAGGGGGGTGTTAGGTTTCCGTTGAACCCCTTGTTGCATCGATTCTTTTCTTATTTTGAACTTACCCCAATGTAAATATCCATGAACTCATTTAGAGTGGAAAACGGCGTCTCGGTCTTGAACGACCTCTTGGACTTGGATTTGAGTATTTAGGATATCCTTCATTGCGATTCCTTGTCTCATAATAAAGGCGGTAAAACCTATTATGTCAAAGTTCGGTCATTGGACCTCCAACTCGTCACTAAACTTCCCGATAATGACAAACATAACTCTGATTTCCTTCAAGTTGGAGGGAATTGGGAGTTTGTGGTTGATGAGGTAGACCGATCAAAGCGTGTCCCACGAGAGAACGGCCACCCAGGTCATTCTTCGTTTTAGTTTCCTTTTGTCCATTCGGTTATTGCCTACGATTTTTTTTTTTCTCTAAGTGTTGTTGTTCTTACTTGCAGGTTCAAAGAAGCTAAAAAGGAGGCCAGAGAAAGAGCATTTGAGGGACATCCAAGTTGCACCGAGGTACGAAGATCGGTCAGCCCCACATTTGCTTAACTATGTGCGAACTTACAAATATCTCATCCAACAAAAACTCAAAGTAAATGACTTCAGGGACTCACTTGAAATAGAAACCGAAGAGCAAATTGGCCATACCACTAGAGCTCCCTCTTCTACTGTTACTTGTTCATCTAGCGGATCACTTAATAGGGGTTACTCTTCGTTGCCAGACTTAGTAGATGAGATGGCTCGCCACCAAAAGCTCAATCTAGAGGCTTTAGTCTTTGGTTTTGATGATGAAGACCTTCCAGATACTTCGACGGTCGACACAAGAGTTCATTCTCTCCCGATCGAGAGGTCCAATGGTGGAAAAAAGCATGATGCTCCTCTTCTCGTTGCTACTCTTGCTCTTCCTACTGATAGGGCCTCAAAGAGAAAGAGGTCCAAAAGTAAAAAAGTTACTGGGGGTTCTAATAAGCAAGGCTTAGTTGAAGAATGGGTGCTTGACGGTCGAGCAATCACTACATTGGACAACACAATCTACTCAAGCAACTTGGTCTTTAACTTATCAAAGGCATTGTTGCTACCTTTGGACATGGCTGAGTAAAAAATTTCAAGCAACGTGTTGATTAAAGGTTCAATGCAAATTCAAACCGTAGTAAGTCTTCTTCTATTTCCTTGTCATTGTAGCTACTTTTTCGTGTTCCTCGGAGGGGTTTAGTCTCATCGGATATGATAGCCCTATAGTTCAGACTCTCGTAGTTCTGAATCTGATTTCATAAGTGCAATGTGAAATAGAAAAAAAAAAAAAAAAAAAAAAAAAAAAAAAAACAAATGAGAGTCCAAACCCGAAAAATCTTAGAAAATTCATTAATCATTAGAGATGCCAAAAATGGACTGCATTGCTAGATTTCAAAGTTGCCACCTAAATATTTTTGAGAAATTTAAGAAACCCGTAACTCGTGCCAAAGACCACTTGTTCGTCGTAACCAAAGTTGTCTTGGTTCAGGAACTTACGTATAAGAAGGGAAGGTCATGATTTGAGAGCACCTCCATCACCCGATTAAAGATCGGCATCTACCAATCATGATGTGATTTTTATCAACAATATATATTCTTGTTTCGATTTTATTATGCTAATACTATGTGAGGCACACAAGTATAGACTGTTTCGCTTGCTTTAGAAATGACTTGATTTTATATGATTTTTATTTTAAAAGAGTTTCAAGTGCAAACAACTCAAAAGGAAAGAAATAAGCTCGTACGTACATTTGATCAAAATCATCCCCATTGCAAGTAAAATAGCCTTCATCCATAGGCATTCAAACAGTTTATTTCAAGTAAGCATGTAGCGTCATGATAAGATGCTAAGATGGTAACAATCACACGTATGAATATGCTAAAGCAAAAAATGCTCACCTAGTACTCCGAGGTAAGCTAAAGAAAAAAAAAACAATTAGAAAAATGCATGACCCTAGCAATGTACATGACTAATGCAACTATTAGGCTCAGCTTATTAACATGTCATATGGATCAACTTAAAGCATGCGATAATGCTGGTTTTCAAGTAAGTAAGAAATGATAATGATATTCAAAAATGATGATACGAACCTTAATACATGCAAAAATGGATGCAAAGTATGGCAATGAGATGAAACAAAAACATCATACTACATATAACTACGGTAAGCATATAAATAAAAGGGAGAAACAAATGGGGGTTGGAAGACATACACATATTACAAGTTTGCCATCGCACAAGAGGGTCCGAATGACCTAATTAACTAATTATTACAAACACAAATGAATGAAGTAATTAATTATTACAAGTCCGAATAAAAGTAGCTAATTAATTACATAATATGAATCTCAAAGCTAATCTAATGGACTTGAATGAGCGGTGAGTCGCATGTGCACAAGCGAGAACAACCTCTAGAAACCTCTCTATTTGCTGTCAGAAGCTGCTCTGTTTACAATCAGAAAATAGTTTTGTTTTGTTCTAAAAAATCTGCTCTGTTTTGTTGAAAAATACCACTGCCGTATAACATGCTTGGCCGGCCGGCTGGCCACTGTTTCTAAGGAATCCCCTGCTATAGGAGAACTGGGACAGAGTAACACAGAGGGTTTCCAAAAGTTGTTCACCCTTCCTGCTCCTTCCTGTCATGCGGATTTTCAAGGAGGGAGTAGGTTTGCTTCTCAAATCATCAATCACTGCAAATTTTTTGCATGATGATCTTTAAAAGCAAAAGGAAAAGAGTTGGCTAAACACACAAAAAAGTGCTATGCTCCTTACCTCCTTCCTATCATGAACTTGTTCAATGAAAAGGTAGATATGCGTCACTCACAAATCATCAAGTCACAAGATAGTACATGATGATGATAGAGTAATCAAAATGGAAAAAGATAATAACTCAAAAGTGTTGTCAACTTATCTCCTTACTCATGGAATAAGGTTGAAACATCCATTTCCATGCTTCAAATTGGAACTAGGAGAGAGTTTTCAACACTTCTCAAGAAAGAGCTCTTTAGAAGCAACAAAGCAAGTAAGGAAAAAAAGACAAAAAAAAAAAAAAAAAGGCTATTTGTCAAAGCTTAAACACACAATTAGCTAAAGTTATTGACAACTCCTCTTTTTCATGGAATAAGGATGAGACATCCATTTTCATGTTTCGAAAATGATCGATAAGAGAGTTTTTCAACACTTTGAACACAGAAACTACTACTTAGCTTCAAGGTGGAGAACAATAATATAAAAGCGAGAAATTTACACTAGATAAGTAAACTTGTGGTGGGGTGGCTAAGCCTAAGCTCTAATCCTCCCATGACCACAATGGTCCAAGTTACATAAAGAAAGTTAAAAATGATCAACTCAATGGATTGGCCGCTATATCTTAAACATGCCAAATCCGAGAGGACTTATAATTATGATAACCCAACTCGTACTCTACTTAATTATGCATGTGATTATGTGTTTGATATGAATTTGCAAGTTGAGTATGTGAATTATGTGAATTTGGAATAATACCTGTTGAACGTAGGAATATCTGTTGCAATTACAACTTTGAACTGAAATTGAAAGCCTTAGAGGCACGATAAACAAAAACCGACTTCATATCTGTGATTAGCATGATTTATAGAGCTTACGGTAAAATTTTAAAAAATTACGATTCGTAATGATTAAATTAAGATTTAGGGGTACTTACGTGTAGGTTCTAATAAGTGGACTTATTGTCTAATAGGTCCTATGGGAAAAAAATTTCATAAAAAAAGTCACTAATTTTAAGTTTTAGCGATAATTTATAAAAATCATGACAAAAAAAAGTCACTAATTGTCAATTTTTAGCGATATATATACAAAATTGTCACAAAAAAAATATTTTTAGCGACAATTTCATCAAGACTTATTTTCAATAGGATTTGCTAAAAATTAAGTCTAACTATTAGGACCTATTGATAGTTACCCTAAGATTTATGAGCCTAAGTCATATATGTATATCTAGCTCTGGAGTTTTTCATTTCTTGTTGAGAACTTTGAGTGAGTTAAAGAGATAGGAAGAGGAGAAGCTAAAATTTTGTAAGAGATTCAAGGGGCAAACCCTAAATTTGAACAAAGGTATGTCAATCTACTTGAAATCTTTGTGTATATCTCATCTTTTGCTTGAAATCAAGAGGAAATTGGGAATTTTGAACTAGGATTTTGAAATATGTAATGATTGAGCTAAATGTATGAAATTGTACCTTAATCTCTCCATTTTTGTTTGATTTGAGTTCATCCTTGTGAGTAATCCATGATATAAACTTTAGTTGGTTCATACAAACAAGATTTGTTGGAAGATTATTCATAGATATGTATATTTTGAGCTTGTATATGTAAATCATGGATTTGTGAAAAGATGAGACCATAAATCTAATGGTGAGGCAAGATTGATGTGTGTAATGTAGAACTATACCTAAATCATGCTAGTATATCATGTTTTTCAGTGAGTTTTGCTTTGGTTTAGACTTGGAAATGAGTTTACGAAGTTTACATCTTTGAACCATTTTTAGACTATCTGATTTTTCCCAGACCACACGAGTGGCCACGGGATCCGCACGAGTGGAACATGAAGAAAATAGAGGTTTGCATTTTGCTTGCTGGGTGCTCGAGCGGCCAGTGTTTCCGCTCGAGCAGATTTGGGCCGCACTAGCGGTGAAGACTTCCACACGTGCGGAACCTCTATTTCAACCCAACTTCAAAAGGCATATCTTCTTCATCTAGACACTGTTTTAAGCAATTATTGAGCCTAAATTCAAGCCCTAGAAGTCTAGTTTCTAATGTTATTGGTCTCACATCTAAATTTTAAGCACACAAATAGATATGCTCAAATTAGTGAAGGCTATTTATTTTCTTTTAATCGTTTTATGCCATTTCCTACCCTAACGCAGTTTCCTTTTGCTTCTTGCTATTTTTCTTAAACCTTAAATATGTAAACATGGAATTGCTATTGGAAACATTAATTTAAGTCATGAACATTTAGGGCCATTTAAAGTACATCTTTGGCACATTCTTTGTACGTGATTTACATGTAGAGAAGATTAGCATTAAACACTTGAGAGAAATTAAAGAAAGGGAAATGGGTGAACGGTTATGTAATGAATAAATCGATTAAGTGAATTGAAGGAAATGTGTTTTGAAATGTTATGCTTGGTTATGTTTCTACAGGCTGAGTCGTTAAGGAGTGTCATCCGACCAAGCACTATGAGTAATTTCTTTGTAATGGTACTTTCATATGAAAGACTTTGGAATTGTGAAACTTATGCTTTGTACAATTATGTGCCTTGACTAGTGTTTCCGAAATGATAAAATATGCTTGAAATTTTCGGAGTAATTATTCTATGGCAAGTTTCTGAAAGAATGTTTTGATAAGAATAAATGAGTTTCCTTTTGAGCAACGATTATGATAAATTGGAAAAATGTACTTTGACCCTCCGTAATTGTTACTTGTCTATGATCCGTCTTGGACGTTTTGTATAAGCTAATGATTCGCTATAAACGTTATGTATAATGTTAATCTTTGACGATTGTCCTGTATGTAATTCAACAAGTTAATTAAGGCTTAAATCATGGTAAGTAATAATATTGTACACATATGCTCTGTATTGTGTACCTCGAACCATGAATGGTGAATGGTGCCGACGTTGTAAATTAATCGAAATGAAGAAACTTGATTAATATTATATGACATGTGCAATATAGGCCCGAGGCCGCTTGTTATATGATTGGGCCCAAGTTCGCTTGTTATACGATTGGGCCCGAGACCACTTGTTATATGATTGGGCCCGAGGCCACTTGTTATATGATTATGGATATTGTGAGAACCTTATGATCATCTATTTACATTGGTTTATTGTATTATTACTCATTGAGCTTCGCTCACCCATTATTATGTATGCATATGTAGGTGATCAGCAGTATGGAGCACACCCTTAGAGTCAGCTTCAGGAGCTATTTTGTGACCCAATCGAGTCATGCCTCTGAGTTAGAGCTTTGTCTTTGACTCACACCATACCTTGACCTTATTTTGTTTTACTATTATGGTCTTGGGTTTGTAAACAATATGTACAAATTTCTTTTGGCATTTATATTTTTGTTTGGGCATGTAAATGTATTAATGTGTTATGAGGTTAACTTTATAATTTTGCTCATGATTGGCACAATTCAATAGACTTCTCATTATCATATGCTTCCGTTTATGGCTCCATTAGTATAAATATTTTGTACGATCGTTTGAGGCTTTCAGTAATCTACGGATTACTGACCGGTTATGACCTAAACTTTTAGGGGCGGGTTCGGGGTCATGACAATAACACCACCACAAATATGATATTTAAAGCATAGGAAGTAAGAGCACATGTAACGGGAAGGACTAGGACCCTTTTGTAAGCCCATATTCAAGTTATATCACACAAAAATAACCTAAAAATAGTGCAAAAAAGGTACTGAAATTTAACCAAATGAAATGAAAAGAAGGTAAAAAATGAAAGAAAAACAAAGAGGTGCACAACCAGTGAACTAGCCAATGAAATGGTAGCTAGCTCACTCACTTTTAACAAAGTTTTAATTACATTTTAAGCTTAAAAACAACTCTGAAATCACTATGAAAATACAAGAAAAAGAGAGAGAAAAGAGAGGATGTTCTTCTTAGTTCACAAACCTTAAGCTAAACACTCTCAAGGAGTTGAAATTGTGTTCAAGAATCTCAGCAAAAGCTTCAAGTTTGAGCTTGTAAGGTGTATGTATTGTGTATTTATATTACAAGAGGGTAGAGAAGATGGCTGGGCAAGTTATAGGCTTTTGGAGAATTTTTCTAACCCCAAACCATGAAGGGGGGTGTTGTATTTATAAAAAAAATAGCTTCTCACGTCGAAAATATCTGTAAAAGAGACAGCTGGTCGAAAGCATGTACATGGGAGCAGCTGGTGGTTGTCAAAATATCTGCTACGCTGAACATGGCCGGCCGGCCCAATGAAAATGGTCTGTCGGCCATCTTCTGGCCAGTATTTTTCGAGTGGTTGAGCTAGAAAAAATAAGGTTTTGGTCCAAAGGGGGTGCAAGGTTTAGCTTTTAAAGCTTGAAACCGAATCCTTTTGCTGAAGATTTTGAACATTCGCACAGTGTAACATTTCATTATCGAGTGTTCAGAGTGAAGCGCCCAAGTCTTAAAGGTAGTCAAAATGGGGTGTCTACAATCATTTCCTTAAATTTTGTTGTGTTGAGAATATGGCGCCTTGGTTTGGTGCAGTGTCTTTAGAGGATACACATCATGGATGAAAGGCGACATCGTGAGGAGCAAGAGTAGGTTAAGACGTTCAACTTGTTAACCAACATTGATACATCCTTAAAGGCAGTCGGAGAAGATCTAAAGTACATGGAAGATGGAAAGAAGAAGGCCGAGGCGATGATGTTCATGGCCGAATGGAGGGCTACCGATACTGACGCTGCTTTGAAGGCTAATTATTAAAGAATGATGGATAAGGCCGAAAAGACCTACTTGGAGGAAATCTTGAAGTTGAGAGACAAGATCTTTACTAAGGGTTGGACTGGGGCTCTGCGCACTGCTAAGGTAGAAGAGACTTCTCATTTTTATGATATTGACGATATCCCAGCCCCTTCGAAGACTGCTGCAAGAGTTAGGAGGAGAAGGTCTCAGGGGGCTGGAGCTACGAATGTTGATCCTTCTAATCTTCCTCCTCCTCCTTTGAGCTCTTCCTTGGTTGGGCAAACTATCGATCCTACAGAGAAGGAGCACCGTAAGGAGGGACACTGCGAAGAGGAGCAACACAAGGAGTAAGTTATTGGGTTGCCTCAAGTTTTTTCTTTTACTTCTGGTTTAGTAGTTTCTTCTTTTGTAATGAAACTTGGAAGTTAATGAAGTATTTTTAACTTTTTCTTTGGTGCTCAGTCAGATGGGCTATGATACAAGGCCGAGCTCCTGTTTGTAATGAAGTACCTTCTAAATTTGCAAAGTGCTGAACTTACAATTTGCACTCTTTTTTGTCTTGGAGTTCGGTTGGCTAGACTTCTTCTTTTGTAAGGCCGAACTCTTTTTTGTAACTGAAGTTTCATATCAATGCACTAGTTCTTATATTTTCGCAAGTGTTAAATCGCTTATCTTCAATTTTTGCTTGTATGTAATGTTTTCCCCCATCTGCGCAAAGGCTCTGTGGCCTAGCAGGTCATCTGTTTGATCTGACTAGGCTTCGTGCCTTAGAAAAAATTGAGTAAAAGTGAGTTTTTTATGCCCCCAGCCAAGCATGAGCTATGTAGCTCAGAAGGCTATCTATTTAGTCAGATCAGGCTTCATGCCTTGTGAGAAAAAAATGTGTAGAAAGTTTTCTATCACTCAGCCAAGCAGAAGCTTTGGCCTTTTCTAGTTTTAGCCCTAATCGAGCATTGTATTGTTCGGCCGCCACTTGACTTAGTCAGGTTTTTGCTTGATTTAACCCATCGTAGAGTGTAATTCGGCATTTCTTCGAGCGCGAATTGTGAATATGGATCGTGCTTCAAGTAACGATACTTGGCACAAATTCCACCAAGTTATACCACTTGGCACCCTGCTCCAACCAAAGGGTTAAGCATCTAGGCTTGGCTTGAGTTAAGACCCATGGCCAGTTTGCTCCACCTAGCACAATGTATAACACAAGTAAATAAAGACAAACTATAAAACAAATTTCCATTCATTCATCCTTAGAACTTTTGATTACATCAAGGCATGTTTTAAGAAATACATTACTGAAAATACTTCATTCTAAGAATTACATTACTAGAAGTACTTCTTTAGGTTGTTAATGTTCTATGGTATAGAGATTACCTTTTCTGCTATATCTGCCAGATAGTATGTGCCATTGCCAAGTGCTGAAGTGACCTTGTAGGGTCCTTTCCAGTTAGCACCGAATTTCCCTTCTTTAGGAACTTTCTTGTGATCCATCACCTTTTTGAGTACCAAGTCACCTGGTAAAAATTGCCTTGGACGTACATTCCTGTTGAAGCTCTTAGTGAGCTATTGTTAGTAAGCCACCAATCAAATGAGGGTAGCTTCCCTGCCCTCTTCGACCATGTCTAGAGCTTAGGCAATGGCTCCATCATTATCTACTGGCTCAAAGATCTCAGAACGGATGGTAGGAAGGCCAACCTCTAAAGGGATGACTGCTTTCATCCCATAAGTAACGAAGTAAGGTGTCTCACCGATTGACCGGCGAGGAGCAGTTCGGTAGGCCCAGAGGACATTTGGTATCTTTTCCACCCATTTGCCCTTAACTTTATCAAGACGTTTCTTTATCCCATCGATGATCGTCTTGTTGAATACCTTAGCTTGGCCATTGCCTTGTGGGTAGGCTGGAGTGTGCCATTGTCGAATCGAGTCACAACATTGCGCCAAACAAACCTCTTAATGTCCGCTTCTTTGATCTTGCACAAGGCCTCCACCTCCGCCCACTTAGTGAAGTAGTCACTTGCAGTGATAAAGAACCTTCTATTCCCAGTTCCCCTGGCCAATGGCCTAACAATGTCTAAGCCCCACTGACCGAATGACCAAGGACTGGTGAGGGGGGTCAGGGCTTTGGTTGGCTGATGAGTGAGAGGAGTAAACTTTTGGCACTTTTCGCACTTGCGAACATACTGTTGGGCCTCCTTTTGCATGCGTGGCCACCAATACTCGTGTATTAGGGCTCGGTATGCCAATGACCGACAACCAATCTGGCTTCCACAGATTCCATCATGGATCTCGTAAAGCATATTCTCCACCAGACTTGGGTGAACACGGAATAAATAAGGACCCATGTAGGACTTATTGTAAAGCTTGGTAGATAGAAAGACCCAAAATCGAGCAGCTCTGTGCCTTATCTTGTAGGCTTCTTTTTTGTACTCAAGAAGAGTGCCATTCTTGAAGAAGGCCAAGAGTGGGTTCATCCAGCTTGGGCCCGAGTCAGTGCAGAGGACCATTTCAACTAGCTGAATACTTGGTTGGGGTACATATTCCACCTATATTTTGTGGCCGTTTCTGGAGTCGACCGAGAAACCCAGGCAAGCTAAGGCATCAGCGTGACCATTTCCTTCTCAGCTAATCTTCTCTATTCTGATGGCCTGGAACATTCTGATCAAGTTTTTGGCTTATTCTGCATAAGGCGACATTTGCTCATCACGAGCCTCATAAACGCCAGAAAGTTGGTTGACCACCAATTGAGAATCACTAAAGATGAGTAGCTCATCCGCGTTGAAGTGTTCAGCACTTCGCAGGCTCTGCTTCATTGTTGAAAGCTTTCTAACCCAATCAGATGGCATGTTCCCATATGAATATTTCAAGGAAAATATGGACAATTCCTGCCCCAAGCCCTTTTAGTTGGAAGAACCGTCCACAAATAGCATCCATACGTCCCTGATAAAAAGCTTTCATGCTTCGGCTGGGGATTACCTTTTGTGTTGGGCAGCCATAGTGACTAAGGTTGAGCTCCCTTTGGAAGGGATAATTGGTCCCAGAGTAAATTCTACAATAAAGTCTACCAAGACTTGAGCTTTGATGGCAGTTTGAAGTTGGAACTTAATGTCAAACTTTTTAAGCTCCACCGCACACTTCACTGTTCGACTTAAGAAATCAGCTCGACTGAACACTGACTTGAGGGGAAATTTAGTGAGGACGTTGATGGTATATCCTTGAAAGTAGTGAACAAGCTTCCTAGAGGCAATTAATAGAGCGTATGCCAAGTTCTCTAATGGCAAGTATCTAGTTTCAGCATCTAAGAGAGTCTTGCTACCATAATATACTGGTTTTTGCTCCTTTTCATCCTCTTTAACAAGCACTGCACTGACGACATGATTAGAAATAGCCAACTAAAGAAAAAGCTTTTCGTTGGCAACAGGGGTGGGTAGAAGGGTATGAGAGGAAAAATACTTCTTTAAATCTTCAAGTGCTTCAGAGCACTGGCTTCCCCATTCAAAACTAGCTTTCTTAGAAGTTGGAAGAAAGGCTTCATCCGATCAAAGGACCAACTGATGAAACGGTTATGTGCTGCAGCCATGCTAACAAGTTTTTGAAGTTCCTTAGCCTTTGTAGGCACTTCAAGGTCTTTGAGGGCATTGATTTAGTCGGGGTTGGCTTCGATGCTCTGTCTAGTCACCGTGTACCCTAAGAACTTCCCTAATCCTACTCCAAAGACACATTTTGAGGCGTTAAATTGAAGCTTGTGGGTCTTCAAAATTTCGAACACTTGCTCAAGATCCCTTAGATGGTGCTTATCCAACTTGCTTTTGATGACCATGTCATCAATGTATGCTTCCATAGTTTTACCGAGCTGGTCCTTGAACATTTTGGTGACCATTCACTGGTAGGTCTCACTAGCGTTTTTCAAGCCGAAGGGCATCACTTTGTAACAGTAAGTGCCTCTAGGACTGATGAAAACTATTTTCTCCTAGTCAGGGCCGAACATAGGAATCTGATGGTAGCCACTGTAAGCATCTAGAAAGCTCATGCGTTCCTGTCCAGCCATTGCGTCAACAAGTTGATTTATTCGTGGAAGGGGGAAGCGATCCTTGGGGCAAGTTTTTGTTGAGGCTAGTGAAATTAATGCAAACTCTCCACTTGTCATTCTTCTTATTCACCACGACGGTGTTGGACAACTACTTTAGGTACTACACTTCTCAAATGACTCCAACAACTAAAAGTTTGTCCACCACTTTAATCTCTGCATCGGTGTGCTGCGCAGATGACCATTTACTCTTCTGAACAACTGGTTAGGCCCCTAATTGGACGTTGAGTCGATGACAAACATAATTGGGGTCTAAACCAGGAATGTCATAGGCCGACCAGGCAAACACTTCGATGTTTTTGTGGAGTAGAGCCAATAATTGTTCTTTAGCTTCGACAGTGAAGACAATGCCAAGTAGGAAGAACTAGTCTGAGTTTCATTCTTCTACCAAGACCATGTCTAGGTCTTCTACCGTCTTCTTGGTTGGCACTCCGCCAGCGTCTTCCAAAATTGGCTAGTCAAGTACTTCGACTATCTGTACTTGGTCGCAAACTTGTTTGGGTTTTATGGTAGCAATGAAGCAGTGTTTGGCCGCTACTTGGTCTCTGTGAATCTCCTCTATTCCATACTTGGTTGGGAAGTGAACGAGTTAGTGATAGGTAGAAGGGACTGCCTCCATTTGGTGAATCCAAGGTCGACCAATGATGGCATTGTAGTGAGATAGGGTGTTTACCACCAAGAAGTCAACAGAGACCACCTTGGATTTAGCTATGATAGGCAGAGTTATTCGGCTGAGCGGCCATTCTGTTTGCGAGTTGAAGCCAACCAAAGGGGAGGTAGCAGGTGTTAGGTGTTGCTCGCTGAGGCCAAGCTTCTTGAAAAGCTCATAATACATGATGTCGGCGGCACTTCCTTGGTCAATCAAGACTCGTTTCACATCGAACTTGTTGGCCACACCAACTGTAACAACGAGAGCATCGGTGTGGAGGTGTTAGATTCTTTCTAGGTCCTTCTCGGTAAACACGACGTTAAACCATGAAGGCCTGGTTTTTGTCTTGGACCTTTTGGGAGGAGGTCCTATCGACATTACCTATTAAAGGTGGGTGGCTCATTAGATTTCGCCTCAAAGGGCGTTTTTCCTTTCAAGGTCGGCCATTCCATGGATAACGTTGATGACCAGCCTTGGGGCATGGTTTTCTTCAGGAGGGGCTTGGTCTTGTCCTCGTTTTTCCCTCGTCTTATCAACGTCTATCCATTGCTGGAGGTGGTTTGCTGTAACTAAGCCCTCCAAGTGTTGCTTGAGATGTGACACCCCAAAAAATCAGGAACATCAGAGAATATATTAACAAATAAATACAGAGTTTATCTAAGGTTACAAGAGTAAGAAACGTCACTAATGAGTCCTTTGGCTAATAACCAAGTAAGATGCCAAGAAGGTCAAAAGAGTCAATATAGCCTTCTTTCTAAGTCCAACCACCTTAGATAGCAAAGCTACCTTTTTGACAGATCTTAAAAAGGTATTAACACAAGGCCTACATGAGTTGACGGAGTATTATGATAGGTTACAAATGTTATATATAATAATTACAAAATCATGTCATTAAATACAACAAGCGATTAATCACTTACAATCTCATAATGTGTTTACAAAACTAGTTCCTAACTCTCATAGGATAGTCATACGTTTTCAAATACTTCAACTTTGTCTTTGACCGATCTAATAGTCTTCAATACCTAGCATGAAACGCCATGAACTTTGAATGCCCAGTAAACACACACACACCTCGTCCCTTTTTTCCCAATCCAATACACCATCACAATTATAACAAGCAAGTAATGAATCATGATAATCATTCAATAATAAAGGATTACAAGGTTAAATGTTAGCATTCTAGAAATCCCCCAAAGAGATTTCATTCTCCCAACCGCAAGAATTGGACTCGGATTATTCGGTATGCCCCATTGTTTGCTGCTTTTCAAATCTTACCCCGAATGCCTACCAATGGTTATATACCGCGTAGCGCCAACCAAGGACCTCAAAAGAGACAGTAAAATAAGGGTCTTGCCCATAACCTCCTCCAACCTTATCCATCATAAACACGTAGGGTCCCAATACAATAGGTCCATTCAAGGGTTCCGATACAACCACTTGCGTAAGACTTTGACTTTCAAAGGGGAACACGTCTCACTAACCGATTCAATTTGAATATAACTTCATCTCATAACAATACTCATGTAGTTGAAACCTCATTAGCTACCCTATTAAGTTTTCCGTTTAGATTAATTGTTGTAATTAGTTAGTACAAGCGAGAAGGAAAATAAATTTACATAAGTGTAAGAATCATCAAATGTCAAAAAAAATACATGACCATGACATGTAGAATATCATACCAAGACATGATTATATATAAATATGCACATTCATAAAGTCAAGTGCACAAAACATCAATGTAAACAGAATTTCCAGATTCAGAGTCACTTAAAGATCAAGATTAAAAGAACTATTTCAGATTTTTCCCAATCTGGCTTTCCTATGGTTCATAGCAAATTTTATCTAGTTTTCAGAACATTTTTTGGAAATGAAATAGCTTTTTCAAATTTTTAGTTATTTCAGAAATACTCCAGCTTTGTCCAGATTTGTCGACCGTTATGAAAATTGGATGTTCTCACAAACCGCTCACTCTTTTTCAATGAAACCAATTTTTCCTAAAATCTAACTCCTTAAGGAAGATTTTTACATAAAATTTAGGTCCAAAAGAGTTTTCTACATTTTTCTAGAATTTTTAAAAGTTGGCTATAAAACCAATTTTTTTAGGTACAATTCTTGAAATAAGAAAGTTGGCGAGAAAAGAGGTCAACTAGGGGAAATTTTCCACTTCCCTTGTGATGAAAACATACTAAATAATATATATTAAACTCAAAAATTTAAGGTGAAGGTGTGCCTTTGGAAATTTTGAAAGATTGATATAGAAAAAGTTAGTCTTATACCGATTAAGAGAAATACAAGAATGGTAGAATCAAGGCTCAACTCCTTTCATTTTTAACACAAGAATACCATCAAAACACGTCTAAAATGAATGTTTAAAACTTCTAAGAGCATGTATTTGAAAGGAAAAATAAGAGAGAGTTGTATTGTGGCTTACTTGATTGCCTAGTAAAGTATTTGCGCAATTTCTTCTCTTTTCTTCTTTCTTCTTGTCACGACCCAAACCCGCCCCTAAAAGTTTGGTTCATGACCGGCCCGTACATAAGCCTCAAACAGAATTAAATTATAATATTTAAACACATACGGGGCCTTAAGCAAAAGCAATATCAATAAAAGACAACATCCATTGAGCTTGTGCATACATGATAGTTTAATTAGATTCAAGCATTTAAATACATTCTCAGAGTTACACATACAATCACAGACTTTATACAGATCTCACACACACTTACATAAGACTTAATAATTTATATGACTCCCAACACAAATTAAGGCCTCAACACGGAGGCGTACCCCAAGCGGCTTGGCAAACAGGTAGACCTCAATACAATTCTAGTGTCAATCTTCGATGGCTCACCTACATAAATATAAATAAAAACGGAGTGAGCAGGGCTCAGTGAATGATAGCAATGTAAAGAGATGAGTTAAACGAGTATGGGCTTAAAGAATGTAAATATGCATATCAAACCATACACAGATCTTATTCATAATTATATTTTAAAACGGCCTCAGACCCACATGTAACACAGAACGGCCTCAGGCCCATATATAATACAGAGTGGCTATAAGCCCAGATGTGATACAAGACGGCTATAAGCCCAGATATAATACAGAACGGCTGTAAGCCCAGATATAAGATAGAACGCCTGTAAGCCCAAATATAATATAGATCGGCCTCAGGCCCAACATATTATGCAGAGCGGCCTCAGGCCCAGATATCAACAAATTGGCCTCGGGCCCATTATTAACAAAACAGAATGATTCCAGATACATAAGGATATCATTGTTCCATAATACACATATGTTCCATTTGTTCATCATGAATTCAGATAGTTAACTTGCAGATAACAGAACGTCAGTATTAACTATTAACAGTAAGCAAAACGCGTCGCTACTGATTACTATTACTCGATAGTGCACAAAGATTTTCCCATGGTTTATTACAAGTTGACATAGTTGTCTTGCGGATAACAGAACATTAATAATAACTATTAACAGAAGGCAAATATATCACTGCATTAATAGGGACAGAACAATTCACATCATAACGGCCTCGGTCCACTTCTATTAATAAGGACAGAACGACCTTAGGTCCATACCAATGCCATTATTCAATCATATCCATTAATTTAATCAAAGCACAACATCCATGGAATATGCCATTCACAAATAACAATACATAAATCATAATCACAGGAAGTAAGTGAAACATATCGTTACACTACTATTACTCACAGTGATCGGCTCCCGGTAGTAATGGGACGATGTCCTTGTCTCGACCTACAAGCACAATGCACAACACATAATATGAGATTATATTCGATTCTTTACTTATTCTCTTTGATCATTCAATCAATTAGCCATGGTAGTACCAAGCTCATTATTCCTTAATAAGTTATAATCCATGTCTCAGAAAATAGGAGGAATCGATGAGAAATGGTTTAGGTGAAGAAATGGTACAAAACTGGTTGACAGAAAGTGAATAGTCATCACTAATCTGGGCATAACTATTTCTGTATTTAGAATTTGGGAGTAAGACCACCACCATTAGAAACTAGACTTCCGGGGTTTGATTTTAGGCTCAAGAATCACTCAAAACGGAGTCCGGAGGCAAAAGATATGCTTATTCAAAGTTGGCTGAACAGAGTTGTCTCCCGCACGTGCGGGAAACAGAGCCGCACGTGTGGCTCTGGGCAGTTTGTAGTCTGAAAATGGCTCTTTTTGCTCCGGCACTTGGTTTTTCCATTTTTAAGCTTGGTTCTTAACATAAATCACTCAAAAACATGTAAAATTATCTCATAACATGATAAACTAACATCAATCAAGTGTAATTCCATTTTAAACAAATCAATCCTTGCCTCAAAAATAGAAATTCAAGTCTCATCTTCTATATAATCAAACTTCTATAATATATACCCCAAAATCATACAAATACATCTTACACATGGTTGATCTTCACACCAAAACTTGGTATTCCATGAATCATTCTTAAGATTGAACCTAATTCAAGCAAATTTAAGGAAATCAAGGTTCAATTCCTTGAGTTTAACTCATTTCATTCATAACCCAACACACTTGTTCATTTACATATTAATTTTCCAAGTCCATCCTTGATTTCATGTAGTAGATGCATTATTTACAAAGATAATAGTTGAAGCCACATACCTTAACTTAATTCCTTGCTTTTTCCCTTTAATCTCTTCAATTTTCCAAGCTTCCATGGATGATCCTCTTTCCTTCTCTATCTCTCTTTCTCTCTCTCTCTCTCTCTCTCTCTCTCTCTCTCTCTCTCCCTTAGATATTTTGTTTGACTTCAAAAGGACAAACTCCCAACTCACATGGCCTATCCATATATGTATATGTCACACACTTAAGCTTTTCACATAAGGAGGGCCAAACACGCCCTTATGAATCGCGCAAAATCAAATTTCAATTAAACTTCCCAGATGACTCTAAAAATTATGCTGATCATAAATATGTCCTCTGTTCCGGTTTCTAAAGCCTCGAATATAGCGATCCCGGGTTTTCCCATTTATGTACAGTATTCTGAACTTGAGTTCCATGGTTGAGCATTGTTGTATATATCTTGTTTTCTGTCCTTCAATACTTTGTATTTGAGTTATAGGATGTTTTGGGCAGGTTTGTTACAGGTTAGGTGTGATTGGGAACAAATGGTTGCTGCTTGATTTTGGTTATCTTCGGCGACTCTTTTTTTAGTTCTTTCTTTTAGTTCCTTCACAGCGAGGTCTCTTTGTCTGTGGCTCGGTGTCTCGAGCTTGGCGTCAGCTTCAAGCTTGCGTCTGCGTCTCTTTTTGACCTAATGGTTTTGATTCTTGGCTCGAGCGAGCTTTCCTTCGCCGAAGCGAGCGAATGTTTTACGGCGTTTTCTTTTTCTTCGCTTCGGCGTGTTTTCTTCGCCGAGCGAACATGAAGCCGTATTTGTTGGCTTTTTGTTGGCTGGTTTTCGAAAGGCTTTCACGCCGCGAGATATCTTTGTCGGCAGGTCGCCACTCCACTCTTGCGAAGCGAGCCTCTGTTATATATTAGCAAAGATTTTTTTTACACACTTTTTTATCATCTCTTTTCATACAAACCCTAGACTAGTTGCATCTTCTCTCTCTATATACCTTCTCTCTAGGGATTGATCTACTTATAGTGTGTTTCTATCCTAACTTCTTTGTAAGAAAGATAGAGGGTGACTTGGGCTTCCTTTTAATCTGAAAATTTGTGGGTTTGGAGCACTTTGGATTTTCACCATCTTCTTCATTTGGCCCCTCCATGTCGAGGTAGGGATAACCCACTCCATCGTATGAGTTTTGGCATAAGTTTTATGCATTTTGATTAGTTGGTGGTGTTTGGTAATTTTGGGAAAAGTTAGGGTTTGGTTTTGTAATTTATAAAGAAGGGTTTTCAAATGTTTAAACCCACGTGTATATGAGACCTTGGAAAAATGATATTGTTGTTGTTGAAATGGTGAAATCGAACCTTAGGGTTGATATTGAGAAAGAAGGAAAATGCCCTAATTATTGTAATAAATAAATTTGTATAATTAATTTAGGAAATGTGGAATTGAGTTGAGGATAATGAAATTGAGAAATTATGGGGTTAAATGGTGTAGTTGGATTAGTTAATCACTCACCTATGAGAATGTGGATATTATATCTGTGTGTTGCATTTATTATCTGTTTAGAAATAATTGCTTTGAGCTATTGGTAGAGGATAGTCTTGATTGTTGTAGACATTGTATGTTGATTAAGGAAAACTAAAACTAATCACATTGAATATGTCATTGAATATGACAGTTGAATTAATACAGCAAATATGTGTATTGATTGATTTTTTTTTGTATATGACAAGTGTTTAATTACATTGTATATGCATATTGTTTGGGAGGAGATAGGGGATATACTCCATGGTTTGAAAGGAGATAGGAGATGGACTCTCAAACCTGTTCGGGAGGAGATAGGAGATGGACTCCATTGATACAGCAAATATATGTATCACTTGAAGTATGGAAGTGTTTTAATATGAGCTTTAGGCTCATTTGAATTATTGATATTGGAATTATTTTTATATGAGCTCTTGTCTCATGAGAATTGTTTGGCCAGGTTCTGAGCCATGTTTGTATAAATGGAAAATTGGATAAGTAAAGGAAAGTGGGACGTAACATGGACTTGATTGTCATGGAATTGTATTGTGATATAAATTGGTTTATAAGTGTTAACCATCTATCAAATGCTATTGTTTTAGTCATTGCTTATATCTGGTTTAGTATATCTCTACTGGGCATTGGCTCACCCTATATGGGACATCATTTTCAGGTTCAGGTGATATGTAACCTCCAAGGACATAGCTTGGAAGGTTTTGGGAGTTGAAGACTCTTTTGCTTGTTTTGTTATTTTGGTGTTACATGTAACTTCAAGCCAAGGGCTTATTTTGTATAAAGAGTTAGAACTCTTCTTTTGTTGCACCCAAGTGTTGGCTTGGAAAGTTGTAAGCCCATAGGGCATTTACTTTTGTTGTCAACATGTAATACTTTTGTAATGAATACTCTGATAAATAGAATTATGTTTTATTCTCTCATGTCTATACATGTCAAGAATGTTGGGATTTATGTATTATTTTGAGGGCGTTACAACTTGGTATCAAAGCGTACCGGGTTCGAATACTTTAGGTACGCGGGAAGTAGTTAGTACCACAATGGGTTTGTCTCGCTTGTTAGAGACTTGTGCATGATGTTATATGTTTATTTGATAACATGTTTATGTGACTATATGAGTATGGGATTTAATTTCTAGGATGTTGATTGGATCCTTGGGTTTCTAGGAGTCTTGTTGGGAAAGCACTTGATCAATGCTGTTTCTAACTGGAACTCTAGCAACACCTTGGGACTGTCATTATCCGGAAATGAAATTCGTAAGTGCTTATGTGATTATGTGCTTACGTGGAGTGAATTACTGTTGTTCAATGCATTAGGACATGAGTGTTATAGCTTCGGCACATTTATGAATGTGCTAATGATCTTCGTTACCTTTATTAGGATGTTAGGACGAGGACGTGGTGGTAGGCGAGGTAGGCCTAGGAGGCAGGAGATGCCTACACCGAATGAGATTCCGGCGCAGCAAGAGGGTATGGACCAGACCAATGTGGCTGAGCCAGTAGGTCAGCAAGCCATGGGCGCCTTAGCCTGCGAGATGGCCGGAGCATTGAGGGAATCTATGGGCATTCTCAGGGCTGAGAATCAAGCCCAGGCCCATGTAGCTGAATCAGAGCCTTCCTTTCTGAAGAGGGAGTTTTTCCGGTCTAATCCGGATGAGTTTCTGGGCGATCCAAAGGAGCCACTTAAGGCTGATGAGTGGCTTGAGCAGATGACGAAGACGTTTGAGATGCTTGGCATCGAAGACGGGGCTTTGAAAGTGACCTTGGCGTCCTTTCAGCTGAACGGAGATGCGGGTCAGTGGTGGAAGTTTATTTAGGGCCGTATTGATGGGACTTGGGAGGCTTTCGTTGACGCCTTTCAGGAGAAGTTTTTGTCTCCCACTGTGAGGGAGAAGTTGAGAGATCAATCCTGTCAGCTCAATCAGCTAAGTATGCCTATGGCTGAGTTTGAGACCGCATTTACTAGCTTGTCGAGGTTTACTCCTGAGTTAGTAGCGTCTGAGGAACGCCGTTGTTTGGAATTTGAGAAGAAGTTAAGGTACGGGCTTAAGACTAAAGTTGCAGGGCCCATGATCCGGGAGTATGAGCGTTTTGTAGATGCTGCAGCTCATATGGAGATTATCATGCGTGAGGAGGAGGAGAGGATGAGGGGCTCCAAGAGGAGTCAGGATAGCCAGGGGGATGGTAGGAGGCAGAGGGGTTCTAACCCTCAGCAGCCACAGGGAGCTTTTGTGAGATCTACCTTTCCAGTGCCGAGTTCAGGTTCTAGGAGAGGCAGTCAGGGAGACATTATTTGTTACAAATGTGGTCAGCTGAGCCACAAGTCTCCAGCTTGCCCGCTGAGGGGAGGAGGGCAGAGAGCAGCTTCATCTTCGGCTCGACCTCAAAACCAGAGTCAGGGCAAAGGCCAACCGCTCTCTTGTTACCAGTGTGGTCAGGTGGGGCACCTGAAGAGGTTTTCCCCGCAGTTTAGTGGCACATCTGGTGCATTTGGTTCGAGGCAGACTCAGAGCCCTCAGCCAGCTTAGTCAGTTCAGGCCTCGAGGGCCAATCAGGGGGC
Source organism: Camellia lanceoleosa (assembly GCA_025200525.1). Classification (NCBI taxonomy): domain Eukaryota; kingdom Viridiplantae; phylum Streptophyta; class Magnoliopsida; order Ericales; family Theaceae; genus Camellia; species Camellia lanceoleosa. The sequence goes on along the minus strand of CM045760.1, from coordinate 110,676,537 downwards.
CTCAGCATCCCAGTCTGTGCAGCAGTTTTATGCTCCGAGAGGTGAACAGGTAAATCAAAGACCTTCAAGGCGTGTGTATGCTGTTACAGCGCAGGACCTAGTACCGGCTCCATCTATTGTGAGAGGTACCTTTTTGTTTTGCAACTCGGTTGCTAATGTGTTGATTGATACGGGTGCATCTCATTCCTTTATATCTGCTGCATTTGCATCTGTTTTGGGGTTGGAGTTGGCGCAGTTAGCATCTCCTATTTGTGTTGTATCACCTGTTGGGGGTGAGTTGATTTTGAAGCAGGGGTGTGGAGGTTGTGATATAGAGGTCGCTGATCATCGGCTTCCATTTTCTTTTGTGGTTATGGCTATGTCGGGTTTTGATGTGATTTTGGGTATGGACTGGTTATCGTCATACCAGATTGTTATTGATTGTTACCGCGAGAGGGTTACCGTGTGTACCTTGAGCGGGGATTGTTTCCATTTCTTGGGGGATTGGGTTGGTAGTGTTTTGCCACCAGTGTATGATCCGCGAGGGCGGAGTGAGCTTAGTGGTCTTCTCGCTAGCTTTATAAGTAGTGAGTGTGATGAGACCCAAATTGAGTTACCCCGAGTGGTTTGTGAGTACTCAAATGTTTTTCCTAAGGATCTTGTTAGTTTGTCACCCCATCGAGAGATCAAGTTCTTTATTGACTTAGTGCCTGGCACGACACCGATTTCTATGGCACCGTATCGTTTTGCGCCAGCCGAGTTGAGTGAGTTGAAGATTCAACTCCAGGAATTGCTAGATAAGGGCTTCATTCGCCCTAGTACTTCGTCGTGGGGAGCACCGACCCTCGTTGCTAAAAGGAAAGATAGGGCTTTGAGACTTTGTATTGATTACCGGAAATTGAATCGAGCTACGGTTAAGAATAAGTACCCTATGCCTCGTATTGACGATTTGTTTGACCAGTTGAAAGGGTCCCGTTGTTTCTCCAAGATAGACTTGAGATCGGGTTACCATCAGTTGAGGGTTAGGAAGGAAGATATCCTGAAGACGGCATTCCGTACGCGGTATGGCCACTATAAGTTTCCGGTGATGCCTTTTGGGCTCACCAATGCACCGGCAGTATTTATGGACTTGATGAACCAGATATTCCGGGAATTCTTAGATCGTTTTGTAATCGTTTTTGTAGACGACATCTTGATTTATTCACCTTCGGAGGAGGAGCACGAGGAACACTTGAGAGTGGTGCTTGAGTTGCTTAGAGCCCATAAGCTGTATGCCAAGATTGGGAACTGTGAGTTCTAGCTAAGAGAGGTGAAATTCTTAGGCCATGTAGTCTCCGGGGAAGTGGTGTCTGTTGATACATCCAAGATAAAAGGCAAAGGCAAGATTGGCCTGACCTAAGAGTGTTTTGAGATCCATGATTTGGGATTAGCCGGTATTACATGGGTTGTGGGCCAGGACGCCTCGTGAGGGCCTCACCCCACAGTTCAGACTCAATTTGTCACGGCTCTTAATCTGAACCAAAGAGTCCAAATTCGGCAAATCGTTTTTGAAAACAGATTTTTTGTAAAGAAGTGCCAAACATGAACTGCTTTGCCAGATATAGAGTCGCCACCTAAATATTTATTTTGGGGGAATTTAGGAAACCCTGACTCGTTTGCCTAAGGCCACGTGTCCGTCATCACCAAAGTTGCCTCGGCACGGGAACTTGGGTACGATTGGGGAAGGTCAGCTATGAGCACCCCCTCTCGCCTGATCCGAAGATCGGCCTCTACTAACCATGATATCTTATTTTGAAAACATTATGCATTCTTATTCCAGTTATTAGCCTAGATTTACTACGTGATGCGCACAGCAAACAAGTATAGACTAAGTCATCTAAATTGGAACAAAGTATTGCATATCCGCTTGTTTAAAAGGTGGTTTGAAATTTGCTACCCGTAAGTAGGCTAAAACACGGATTTCAATGAGTTGTTCCAACTCAAACAATCCAACCTTGACCCACAGGCATTCAAGCAATTATATCACATAAGCACATAGCCTCATGGTAAGCATGCTATCATGGCAACACTCACACTCATACGAGGATGCTAAAACATAAATGCTTACCGAGTACTCCAAGCCAAAACAGAAATTAGTTAGTAATCATATGCATGATCCTAGTTCTTGTTAAGATGGCTAACGCAACACATGTAAGATGCAACTATGATAGGCTCGGTTATTCTAAGATGGCATATGATGCTACAACTAACACGTATTCAACTTGGAATTGAAATACAATGCAGTTAGTATGATGCGCCGAGCCCGGTGCATGCAAGACAAATGTATGGATGCACGTATGCATAGCATAAGGTATGCTAAGTTAAATATGCCCTAATACTAACCATTGAAAGCAGGTAAGTACAAAGGAGAAAGAAGTGGGGGTTGGAAGACATACACACACTCACACACACTTATTACACAATTGCCCTCGCTCGGAGGGTCCGAATAAATATTACACAACTAAATGAATACTGCTAAATTAATTATTACAGAACTTCTAATTAATTAACAAATTAAATGTAGAAAGAAAGAATGTGGCCACGAATCAATCTAATGCAAGGATGATGCATGCTTGACTCACCCGCCGAAACTCACGCCATAGCACTGCTGTTTCGCTACATCGCTTGCTCCTCTGAAAATCATGAACATTTCCAGAACTGCTTTGAACTTCCTCCAGAGTGCTTTGGAGTGCCACTGGCCACAATTAAACTCCACTGGCCACGGGAATGGGCTTATCGGCTAAATGTTGGACCACCGGCTAGACACTAATGGTCAGTCGGCAATGTAAGTGGCTTACCATTGCTTCTCGCAGAATCTGCAGCTTGACAATGAAGAGAGGGCAAGCAGTGCATGGCATGGAATTTTCAAGCGAATGTGAGCATGGCCACCTATCATGCAATGGACTCAAGGGAGTGTGACCCTCGACCCTCGACCCTCGGGCCATCAATTATACATTTTGATGCACGATGGCCTAATAGGCCGAGTTTGCCGTTCAATGTAAAATGCATGCAACAAAAGAGATGAGTGCCTTATGCCCTATCATGTTTGAGGTCAAGGGCATTGGCGACCGAGGATTGAGGCACGTTACGTCACTTTGAGTACGAACGCCTCCCACCCCCATGCTTGGTTTGACACCCCAAACCAAGCAATGCAATGCATGTATACAAACATGGCTCAAGAATGCAACATGAGCCTAAGATGCAAAACATGCCAAATGCAATGCAATCTATTATGTAAGAATGCAACGTGTTAATCATGCGAGAGGCAATACAATGCAGTTTAACATGTGATGCAAACATGGTACAAGGCAAACATGCAACGAGAGGCAACAAGTCAAACGTATAACTATGTACAAGAATGGACTTAGACTGAAATGGGAGGCCTCAGCCACACTCTAAAACAGTGGCCAAAGGTGGTGCAAAAGGGGCCAAATGCTCATGTAAACATGCATACCAATAAGCCTAAGACTAAGGCATAAACAAGGAGCGTTCTACTACAACTATCATGACCACATGTGGCATGGGATAAGCAACCAAAAATAGAGTTTCAACATGCAAAATGAGCCCCCAAAACCCACTGATATGGCAGCCCCAAAGACTTAAACACTTAAGCATGCACAATGCTCATTTCAAGGCACAACAAAACAACTCTTCAAGACATGAAAGGGATGATAAATGCAATCATACAAACATGGGTTATGGACTGAAATAGCATGGGACATGACTCCAAATCACTGAAACCACCCAACTCAAGCATGCTCATAACTCACACCCTCAAGGTTCACAAGCCAAAATGCAAAGAGGCTATACCAAACATGGCAAATATGGTCAAAACAGCACCCAACAGACCTCAAGCATGGTAAGACATGGCAAAGAACTTCACAAAGTTAGGCCAAAACATGAAAGCATGGTAGGCTACATACATGATGCATTTCTAGGCCAAAGAGAGGAATACAAAGCAAGTATATTAAGCATGAAAGGGGTCAGCAAACCAACATGGGATAGAGGTAAAACATGCTAAATAAACACCAAATAACCTCTGAAATGAGGCCAAACAAAGCTAGGCATACATGCTACCCTTATGAGCCAAAACACAAGCAAATGAGACAATAAAGGGAGAGGGGTGTCCCTCCCCTATACAAGACCTCAAGACCCCTTCTTCACCACTGAAAATCCACTGGATTTCAGTGGTGAGAAGGTCAATACACAAAAGCCCCCAAAGCTTATAAAAACAAGTACCAAAAGGGCCAAACAAGGCCTAAGAGGGGGAGGTCGACCCCCAACACCAAATCAACCTTAATGAAGTATCTTAGACATGCAAATATAAAACTTTTTTCAGTTATACACAAAGTCTAAAATAGTAAGCAAGATGGGTTAAAGACTAGTGCAAGATTGGGGAATATAAAGCAAAAGTGTTACCCTTGAAGAACCCTTGAAGAACAGCAAATGCAGCCCCTTTATTCTGATCAAAACCAGTCCAAAACCTCAAGAACAAACCTTCAATGCCTCCCAAAGTCGAAGTATGGTGTAGTAGTGTGTGTCTTAGTGCAAAACTAAGAAGAAATCACCCTTTTGGTCCTTAAACACACACACAATGAAGAGAGAGGGAGATATAGAGAGAGAAAGTGTATATCATATATATATATATATATATGTGTGTGTATTTTGGTCTGGTTTTTTGTTCAACCCCACCCAAAGGAGGAGGAAGGTCTCCTTATATAGACAAGGTAAAGGCTTGAAGCTTCTTAGAGAAGCTAATATAAAAGGGTCAAAGGGGGGGGTCAAGCTTCCAAGGGAAGCTAACCCAAAGGGTGCAAGCTTCTTGAGGAAGTTAAGACAAAGGGTCAAGCTTCCTCAAGAAGCTTGAGCAAAGGGTGCAAAGGTGCAAAACAGCCACACTCGTGCATGGGGGCCAGGGTCCGTGCATTCCAGCTGGCACAACTGGCATGCATTATGCCTAAAAAAGGCAAAAAGGTGGTATCGGCCAGAAAATGAGGCCATCGGCCAAACAAATGGTCGGCCGACCACACCAAATGCCGACCGGCCAATGGTATATTTCACAAATGGCCGGTAGCAAGAAGACACGGCCGGTGGCCTCAAGCCAGGGCCGGTAGGTGTCAGGGGTAGCTAACAAGCTACTCTCTACCCCCAGAAGTAAAAACATAAGTGTTTGGTGTAAAATCAAACACAAAACAGTCGAGTTGAGAGATCTTGAGGCAAGGCGCGCAGCCGAGACCTCCGGGAACTCAAAACGAACACGAACATGGGTGATCACCGAGTGTTCAAGCGGTGACGTCCAAGTCTTGAGGACGGTCAAAAATGGGGTGTCTACAGTTGCCCCTCTTTGACAGAACTCGAAAGTCATAACAATGACGGGAGTGATTGTCAAAGCCCAGAGACGACCCATTTTTGATGAGGCCGAAGACTTAGACAAAACATACAAGCTGCAGATAAAGATATGCACCCGAAGGCTGGGGCAAAATGCAACTGACAATGCAAGAAGCCGAGCATAACTTATGATCATGCAAAGAAAGCTGTAACGAAGCATAACAATGCAACAGTTTTAAGCTAGCACACACCAAACTACACTACAATGCAGAGAGAGTGTAAGAGAATCATGTAATTCTCGCTGCGTTTCACGCGGAGAATACAATACCTGTGCGGTTCGTCTGGTCGTGCCAGCTTCAAATGAATCGTACATACAATATCATGCCTGAAAAAGAAAGAAAACTTAACAGGTACAATATTGTTAGCAACATGCATATCAATGCAATTGAAAGTGCGTGATAGCGTAAACCGATTAGAATGCAAAACAATGCGATTTGAAACAAACATAACAATGCTATGAAGGCGCAAACACATGTAAGTAAAGAACACGGAACAACGTGCACAATGTAGACACATGTAAGTAAAGTATACATAACAACGTATACAATGTGTATAAAATGAACTTGAACACATATAAGTAAAACAATGCACGTATGCACGCAATGTGTATAGGAACTTGAACACATATAAGTAAAGCAATGCACGTATGCACGCAATGTGTATAGAAACTTGAACACATATAAGTAAAGCATAACGCGACAACGCATACAATGTGTATAGGAACTTGAACACATATAAGTAAAGCAATGCACGCATGCACGCAATGTGTATAGGAACTTAAACACATATGTGTATAGGAACTTGAACACATATAAGTAAAGCAATACATGTATGCACGCAATGTGTATAGAAACTTGAACACATATAAGTAAAGCAATGCACGTATGCACGCAATGTGTATAGAAAATTGAACACATATAAGTAAAGCAATGCACGCACGCATGCAATGTGTATAGGAACTTGAACACATATAAGTAAAGCAATGCACGTATGCACGCAATGTGTATAGAAACTTGAACACATATAAGTAAAGCATAACGCGACAACGCATACAATGTGTATAGGAACTTGAACACATATAAGTAAAGCAATGCACGTATGCACGCAATGTGTATAGAAAGGAACTTGGAGCATGGTAAAGACAAGTCATTCATGATGTTGAAATGCAAAGCACTACAATATAGTATGATTGAAGTGATTTGTGGAGTTCACAAGATACAAAAAGGATACGGGAAGGGGTGTTCCTCGCCCGTACGGAGTATCACTCAAAAAAAGACACGGCCTGAGGTAAACTCGAAGGCCTACTAGTGTTCTGAAAAAGTGCACTTCCTTGCATTGTTTCGAGTAATGAAGGTGCCCAACCATATAGCTGATTTGAACAAAAATGCGAGATGTAGCGACCGCGAGGAGAGGTTACCGGTATCAATCCCGATATTATGCTGCCCTGCTCTCCTTTCGCTTTACTTTCCTTTTTACTGGTAGTTTAAGCACATCGCACTGCCTCAGGCAGGTTATTATTTTTTCCTCAAAACTTTGTACTTTTGCAAAATACATGATGGAAATGAAACAGCTATTTTGTTCAAAAGGTGTTACATTTGTACTTTCTATGCATCGCATCGCGTGGTATCACATAACAATGTGAATGAATTTGAACTTTGTTTGAAAATTGAGCACTCACATCGTAATAATCAGGTAATGAACCGACTTACAACTCGATAAGCAAAACAAAGAAACTCGATGAGTCAACCAAGTGCGAGTACAACTCGATAAGCAAATCAAAGACTTAAAGAGAGTGAAACACAACTCGATAAGCAAATGTGCCACAACTTGATAAGCAAAAGGGGTGCAACCCCGCAAGAATCGATCACCGGAGGGCATCGGTAGAGGTTCCAACCATAATCCCTCAGCATGTTCAACTCATAAACAGCTCATGGAACAGGGGGGGAAGGCTACCGGCCATGAGAAATTTCCATCGGCCAAAAATGATGGTCGGTTGGCACCATATTTGGCCGGCAGACGATAAATTGCAAGAACCAGCAGAATGCTGACATCTGTCCTCCACTCAACCTTATCTTCTACAAAAGGCCTCAACTTCGTAGTTTTTCTCAATTCAACACTAATTTGCTCCAAATGGAAGAGTTTCTTGCCCAGAATCTCTCAGCTTGGATTGCCAACTTGGACGGCTCAGAAAAACTGAGTTTCTGGGGCTTCAGCATAAACGCACTATTCACTCTGAGTCGTACTCCGCTGCACCTTCCGTTTCTCCATGCCGCGGTAAGGTTTTGGAATCCCGTGACACATGTTTTTAGCTTTGGCGGGCAAGAGATATGTCCTACCTTCGAAGATTTCCAGGCTTTAATGGAGTTCGAGGGCAATGAAGAGATCTTGCCCCGACTTCGTTTTGGCTATGCCCAAGCCTTAGGACAAATGTGTGGGCTCTCAATATTCGACGCTCGATCTTTGATTTATGACGGAATGCTAGATATTCCGAGTTTGATTTGCCGTTTTTCTAGTGCCGGTGACCGTGGTGACCGTCATTGGCAAGGTTTTCGGCAACACGCACTTTGTTTGTGCATGCTATCTCATTTCTTACTTGCCTCAGGCTCCGGAGGATCTAGTATCCGGTTGATCGAGGTTGCCCAAGGTTTGAAGGAGGGTAAGAGTTGCATCGCTATGACTCTGGCTGAGACGTTGATCGGCTTGGATACTTTCTATCGCCGCGAAACGACCAAATTTGCGGGAAGTCCACTATTACTGCAGGTAATGTTTCCCACCCAATCTCACATATATATTGCTCACATCACTCGGCCCTCAAGCTCAGTTTTTCTCACAAAACCCTCTTCTTACTTTTTCTCTCATCGTACATCTCTCTATTCTTTATTCTCTCATCTTTCATCCCTTCCCAGGTGTGGTTGATGGACAAGTTACAGGTTGTGGACTCTTGCCCAGCTTACTCAACTCATGGTTACTTCTTCAGGCAACGCCTAGTCGATGCCTTTGACGAGGGTTGGTGGTTTGACTGGATGTGCAGCTAGTCTGCAGACCGCATTGCTTGGCGGTGCCCTTGGCTCAATCTACCGGTAGTGGGCTATAGCATGACCCGCCAACCTGGGATTCAACTGATTGGCTTGACTCACTGTGTGTTCTACTTCCCGTTCCGATTCCAGCGCCAGTTTGGTCATAATCAGACTTGTCCACCAGAGGGGATAGAGTACCTGGCTGCATTCCCGATCCGAGGCGACAACTGTCCCAGATCTGACAAAGATGGAGGACTAGAGAGCTCTTGGCCCCCGCTCCCACTTTCAGTTGCACTTTGTCTGATGAGTGCATAGATTGGCTTAATTATGAGGCACAGATTGGGCCTAGTTTGGCATCAGAGGCTTCGACTAGCTCTGGGAGGAGGCGCAGGAACACCTGACTTAACTATACCCCGGATTTATTGTTTTATTAGTACTTTCAAGTTTTCTTTATGAATATAATAAAAAGCAACTTTAATTTGTATGCAAGAGCAGGAGAACTCTGTATTGAAATCAATGAAATTGAAGGTTGTGGGTACTAAAAATTTTCATCTTTGGTCCAAAAATGGTCTTAGTTGTAAAAAGATTAATTTGAACAAAGTCAACTTTTATCAAAACTTTTCAAAACTATTTTCGATATGGATCAGAATTGGACATGCCTGAGACCTGTCACTGAGATGCACAACATTGGATTCCCGCAACTGGAAAGTTGCCCCTAGTTTGAGTAGCGTTGCAGCACTTCATAGCAATGGAAAGTTGCCCCTAGTCTGAAAAGCACTGCACCGGAGATCACAACCGAACTCAAAGATGACCAAGATGATCAAATAGACAGAGTTGATCGGGGAAAAGTTTATGGCTGGACTTCAGGATGAAGTTGCCTACGTATCCCAAAGATGGGAATCAAGCCTTACGTAGTTCAGGCTTGGGTTCACTCGAGTATTTTCACTCTCCTTTTGCACTTTAACTTTTGCCAAGGCCGCCCTTTGCGGGTTTTTAACCTTGCGAGCTCAATTTTTATAATTTTAAATTTTTCGTGCTCTAACTTTTGCCTAGGTCGCCCTTTCGAGTTTTCGGCCTAGCGAGCCTCTCAGGGATAATATTTTTTCAACTTGTCCATATTGATTGGTTGGGAGAACTCTAGGCTATCTAGGTCCATCAGAACCACAGCTCCACCTGACCATAAAGCTTTGATGATGTAGGGACCAGTCCAATTAGGTTTGAACTTGCCCCTTGGGTCGTGGATGGGAGCTCGATTGTCCTTGAGCACCAAATCTCCTTCCTTTAGATTCCTGGACTTAACTTTCTTGTTAAAAGCCCTGGCAATTCTGTGCTGATAACCTTGAACATGGTACAGTGCTTTCAATCTGCGCTCATCAAAGAGCATGAGTTCTTCAAATCTGCTTTGCTGCCAATCTGCTTCGGCTATCTGACACTCGGCCAATACTCGCAAAGACGGAACCTCAATTTCAGTAGGTAGAACGGCCTCTATCCCATAAACCAATGAATACGGAGTCGCCCCAGTTAAAGTTCTGATTGAAGTCCGGTAGCCCCACAGAGCAAACAGCAACTTATCTGGCCAGTCTCGGTAGGTTTCCACCATCTTCTGCAGTATGTGTTTGATGTTCTTGTTTGCGGCCTCCACTGCTCCATTGGTTTGCGGCCGGTATGTGGATGACTTATGAAAAGCCACATTGTATTTCTCCAACAAATCAATCACTTCCTTCTTGAAGTGGGAACCGTTATCTGAAATGATCTCATTTGGGACTCCATAACGACAGATGATGTTGTTTCTGACGAACTTTGCGACCTGTGAAGCCTTCAACACCGCATAAGATTGGGCCTCGACCCACTTTGTAAAATAATCTATCGCGACCAAAATGAACTCATGCCCATTCGACCCCTTCGGAGTGACAGCCCCGATCACATCGATTCCCCAAACTGAAAATGGCCATGGCGAAGTCATGTTGTATAGTTTCGACGGTGGGATGTTCATGTGGTTTGCATGGATCTAACATTTGTGGCATCGCCGAACAAAGCCGATACAATCCTCCTCCATGGTGGACCAATAGTAACCCTGTCTGAGGATCTTCCGAGCCAACATTACCCCATTCATATGTGCACCACATTCTCCTCCATGGATGGCCTCCATTAGGCGCTTCGATTCTTCGGCTTCTACACACAGCTTATGTATTCTCAAATGACCTCTCTTATACAGTTTACCCCCGCAGATGATAAACTGAACGGCCATTCTTCTGATTGCCCTTTTATCCTTGGCATTTGCCCCTAGTAGATACGCCTTTTTCTCCAAGAAGTTCCAAATGTCGTAATACCAGGGGTTCTCATCTTGAACCTCATCTATAGCAGCAATTGATTCATATGCTGGCGGAAACTTCTGGTCAATGATAACTGGACACATCCGGACTCCAAACGGGATGTCTATCATGGAAGATAGAGTTGCTAGTGAATCTGCGAACCTGTTGTTCTCTCTTAGTAGATGAGCAAAGTTTAACTTCTCAAACCGAGGAATTAACAGGTCCAGGGTTTGGTGATACATTATCATCTTTTCTTCTTTGACTTTCCAGTCTCCTTTTGCTTGAGATACAACAAGGTTCGAGTCCCCAATGACGTCCAACCGTTTTGCTCCTAGTTCCAAGGCTGCTTCTAGACCGGCAATGCATGCCTCATATTCTGTTTCATTGTTCAAGACTTTGAACCGGAGTTTGAATGCTAGAGGGATACGGGAATTGTCGGGTGCTATCAACAACACTCCTATCCCATATCCGTACTGGTTTGACGCTCCGTCAAAGTACATCGTCCAAGTTTCATCTTCGATGTGCAAAATGGCCTCATCTGGAAATAAGTACTCAACTACTTCACCCCCTTTCACTAGATGATCGGCTAAGAATTCTCCTACTACTCTTCCCTTGACTAACTTGCGTGTCACATATTTCAGATCGAATTCGGAAAGCAACAGCAACCAACGAGCTAGCCTACCCGTAAGTGCCGGTTTCTCGAAAAGATATTTGATGGGATCCAGTCGTGAAACCAACATTACGGAGTGAGCTAACAGGTAGTGCCGCAGCTTCCTGGTAGCCCATACCAAGGCTAAGCAAGCCTTCTCCAGCGGTGTGTAGCGAGTCTCATACTCCAACATCTTCTTGCTCAGATAGTAGATGGCCCTCTCCACCTTGTCCTCTGATTCTTGCGCGAGCATACAGCCCATTGTAGTCTCAGTTACTAAAAGGTACAATATCAACGGTTTTCCCGGCTCTGGTGGTGACAACACGGGTGGGTTCTGTAAATATTCCTTGATCTGTTCAAAAGCAGCTTGGCATCGGCCGTCCCATTGGAATTTCTTTCCTTTCTTCAGGAGACCAAAAAGTGGTTCACAAGTCAAGGTTAATTTTGAGATAAACCTTCTTATGAATTGCACTTTACCCAGAAAGCCTCGCACCTCCTTTTTAGTCATTGGTGGTGGCATTTCTAAGATGGCCTTGATTTTGGAAGGGTCGACTTCGATACCTCTCTATGTAATCAAAAACCCTAGCATTTTCCTTGTTGTAACACCAAACGTACACTTCTGAGGATTCAGCCGCAACCGAAATTCTCTGATCCTTTGGAAGAACTTTTGCAAGGCGGTGTAGTGGCCCTCTCTTTCTTTGGACTTGACAATCATGTCGTCCACGTACACCTCAACCTCTTTGTGGATCATGTCATGCGATATCGTGGTCGCGGCTCGTTGATATGTAGCTCCTGCATTCTTTAACCCAAACGGCATCACTCTATAGCAGTAGGTCCCCCACGAGGTGGTGAAAGCAGTCTTTTCTCGGTCTTCAGGTGCCATCACTATCTGATTGTAGCTTGAGAAGCCATCCATAAATGAAAGCAAAGCATGCCCCACTGTGAAATCCACTAACTCATCAATATGTGGCAAGGAAAAGTCGTCCTTCGGACTAACTCTGTTCAAATCCCTGAAATCTACGCACACCCAGATCCTGCCATCTTTCTTTGGTACCAGAACAATGTTAGCCAACCAAGTCGGGTATTTGGATACCAGTAGGAAGCCTGCATCGATTTGCATGGTGATCTCTTCCTTAATCTTGATGGCCCAGTCAGGGTGGATCCTTCTGAGTTTCTATTTGATAGGTCGGGCCTCGGGGTCAAGAGGGATCCGATGCTGTACAATCTCAGGATTGATCCCAGGCATGTCTTCGTAGGACCACGTGAAAACATCTTTGAAATCTTTTAATAAAACGACTAAGCGCTCGTGTTCCTCCAAAGACAACGTGGACCCGATCTGGACCAGCCACGGGTCCTCCTCAGTACCAATATTCATAGTAGTGATTTCATCCATTAAGGGTTTAATAAATCTTTCCAGCTCTTGATCAATTAATCGTTGCAAAACCGGAGAAATTTCTTCCTCGTCGTTTTTGTCAAAATTTTGAAAGTCCTGATTCAAGCAATAAATCAAAGGCACAGAAAAGTACTGAGAAACCACATCCACATCATTCTCATTAAGTACTTCCAAACCGTCCGATTCTTCTGTTACAACAGACTCAAAAGAGAAAGAAAAAGACGACCTGGACAGGACTGTGGCATCCAGGTTATCACCCCCAGGAATACCGGACTTAGACTCAGTTGAGCTGGAACCTGATTCCGACTCACAAGACTCGGTGGAATCAGATTCCGGCTCACTACCTGACCCGGTGCTGCTTGACAAAAATCCCTCCTCGTATTGCCAAATGAGGGAGGATGCGATGGATGCATCCAAAATATTTACTGGTAGGCCCGCAGCCGTTTCATTACCAATCATGGACACCGAGAAGTTATCCCCCAAGCATTTCTGTTCGATCGGAGGATCTAAAAGTAGACATGCCAATGCTACCCCCACTTCAATTTCAACGTCCTCAGCTTCCATCTCCTTGCTCTGCTCAACCTCCACTAACGGGTCTGTCTGCTCCTCGGCAACATCATCCCCAGATAATTGCAGGTTGAAGAAGATCTCAAAACCTGGCATGCGCTTCCTCTCCGCATTCAGCCACGGCTCTGGGAAGCCACAAAATGGAAAGTCCTCCCTCTCCCGGACGAAGCGTCCGTTTAGGGTACCCTGCATGGGCCGATGCATCAACTCAAAAGGCTTCCCCATCTGTTTCGCTCTGGCTCTCCCAGCCATCTCCTTACCTTTCCTTACCCAATCCTCTTTGGTGGCCAGATAACCCAAGCCAAAGGTGTGTGGGTTGTGTGGCACTTCGGTCAACGTTGCAATGCCCTTCCGGCCGCTCTTTCCCAATCCCATCCCGGGGATGTGTTGGAGTTTGTTCATGAGGTATACTACTTGAGCACTGACATACACCCCCTCATTAGCCGCCATGATGTTCTGAACTACCCGAGCCTCGGCCACGGTAAAACCTGACATGAACACATCCTCCATACCGTGCTCAATTTCCAAAACTGGCGTAGATACTTCTGGTGGTGGATGGATCGACAAATTCCCCAAAACAATGGCTACTCCCTTCCCATGGGGGTATTTTACTATCTGATGCAAGGTGGATGATACTGCCTTCACCTGATGCAGCCACGATCGCCCCAAAAGCAGGTTGAAAGTTGCAGGAACCTCTAAGACATGGAACTCTATCTCATGCTGTCTCGGCCCAACCTTCGTTTGAACTTTTACTATTCCCATCACTTCTCTGCTCGTGTTGTCAAACGCCCGAATCACCTGGGCTGTTGGTACAAAGTCCGCGATCTTTAAATCGATCGCATATCCGGTTCTTACTGGGCACACATTGATAGCGGACCCTGTGTCGACAAGTACCACGGGTATCCATTTGTCTCTACATTCCACAGAGATGTAGAGGGGCTTATTATGATTCGCTCCCTCAGGTGGCAATTCCTTGTCGGAGAAAGTTAACATCGGGGTAGCTCCTCCCAGAAAAACTAATCCCACCAGCTGCTCTGGTGTGGTTTCTATTGAGAGCTTGGCCTTGTCCATGGTTGATAAGACAGCCTGTCGGTGCACCTGCGATGCCATAAGCAGTCCCCAGATGGAGATATCTGCTTGTATCTTTTTCAGCTGCTTTAATACAACTTCTTCTTCGAGTTGCTTCTCTTTTTGTTTCTCCGCCTCCTTATCTTTCCCAAACACCTCTGGTTGATCTAGATGCGGAGGCTTGAAATACCGTCTGCTCCTAGTCATATGGTCGACTTCCCCAATGTACCAGGTATTATCTGGTTGGTTACTCCCCCAATCTACATCTGTGTGGGCAAGACATAGATCATCGTCCTCCCACCACATTCCATCGACAGTCGACAGACACCCGTCCGGCTCCGGCATGACTGTTCTCGTACTTGCAGTGCCCTCCATCCGTATGCTCGCAGCATTCTCTGTTTTTGTGTACACAGCGGTTTCAGTCCCTACGTGGGCTTTAGCTTTTCTGATTCTCTCAGACTCCCCAAATATTTCCTATTCCAACTGCGTTAGTACAGCTGTTTGTTCAACAATCCCTGTATTCAAAATACTCCAATCCTGAGCGAGATTCTCGGCACCAGCGCTCTCCGGCGATGTATCCTGATTTCCGACCCTTTCGACCACCACTGTTATTCTTGCCCCTGCCGGGCCCTGTTCTGGTTGGCATTCTTCCATAACATCCAGTTCATCATCCAACCACCCGGTAGCCTCTGCCGATTCCTCATAATCAAACCAACTGACTGCTGCATCCTCTAGATCTTGGTCCCTGAAAAACTGGAGGTTGGCAAGGTCCTTTTCCACAGCCGTCAAATCGTCTGCCCTCTGTCCAAATCTATCCCCTTGGATCACACACAGCTCTATCTCTGTTGGCAATTCCACATTTGGCCCATCCTGGCCTACTAACGAAATGTAGTCACTCAGACTGTATACATTTTCAATAAAACTCCCAGATTCCTCAGACTCTGGCTTAACAATCTTATTCTCCTCTGAAATCTCCCATCCTCTGTCTTCGACAGTCAGCACCATTGGCTTAGGTTGGGTTATGGAGATGTCCAACATGCACAAGTCAGTGCAGTCGGGAAGGAACACCTCCAGCTTAGGTAAGTGGGAAGGAGTGATATATATGCTGGAATCGTAAGCCACGACCCCAGTCTAGATGAAGTTGATTCTTTTGGGAGGTGGAGCTTGGTTGTGCCGTAGGAGAGGGTTTGTTGTGACATTGGGTTTTTCGAAAGGCATAATCACCCCATTATCAATGAGATTTTAAATCTCATGACGTAATCGGTAGCATAGGTCGGTGTCATGACCGTGCTGTTGGTGAAATGCACAATATTTGGCTGGGTTGTGGGTAGGAGGAAGTCTTTCCGGTAATGGCCGCGGCTCTAGGGGCTTCAAGTGTCCTTTTCTGATTAAAACCCCTAAAGCTTTGGATAGGGGCATATATAGTGGAGCGAAGGCTCTTTGGTTTTTGGGCGGGTATTTGGCTGTTTGTGTACTGCTTTCGGACGCACCGGAGAATGGCGTGGCTGCCATAGTTCTTGGAGGGGGGTTGGTAGTGACCATGCTCACTTCGAAGGCTCTTGTAGTTGTAGCGCCACTCGGGCCTGCATTGGTGTTGCGGTTGAAAGTTCTTCGGGGTTGCTCTCTGTCATTATCGATCAAGCCTTGCTTCAAGGCATTCTCAATCTGTACCCCCATCTCATGCAAATCTGAAAAGGTAAGAAAGGGGAGTACGATAATTTTCTGCATCAGTTTGGGTTGGAGATTGCGCACAATCATCCTAATCTGATCTTTATCTGTGGGCCTTAGGGTCATCATCGAGGCCTTGCCCTCCATCTGGTCACGAACTCCGAAAAGCTCTCTTTAGGCTCCTGCCTTGTTGTCTCAAGATCACGAGTTGTAATCTCGATTTGTGTATTATATGAGTATTGTGCAATGAAGGCCTCAGTCATCTCGTCCCAGTTTCTCTTGACATTGTCTTCTAATTTGGCGTACCAAATGGCCGCCACGCCCGACAGGGTCCGGCTAAATAGAGACAGCTTCTGCAGTCTGGTGAGGCCCATTGGCCTTAAGATATCTGAAAACAATCTCAGGTGCACCATGGGATCCCCGGATCCATCAAATTGGTCAATATGCGGCATCTTAATCATCCAAAGGTCACAACAAGGCCAAGATATCCATCTTCAATGTCAGGGATGGTCTTGACTCCCTGGGATCTCTTGAACATCTTTTCAAGCTTGCCCAACTTCAATGCTGTGGGATCTGTCTCGAACTCAAAGGGGGGAGTCCGATAGGTTGGTGGGCATTTTGGATAACTGGGGTAGGATCTGGGGTGGGATCGGGGGTGGAGCCGACCATATTGGAACGTCTGTATCCCCTTGGATATTCTGGACGTTTGGTGTCTCCTCGGGTATCGGAACCCTTGGTGGGGGAGGAGCTTGATGTGAAGCAGATGCCTCGGCTTGTTGTAGCCTTGTGATTAACTCTGCTTGTTCCGTCATAACTGTAGCCTGTTGTTTGGCGAACTCCGCCTGTCGGACAGCGTCTTGCTGCATAGTTTTCATGCTCTCTTGGAGCTGGCGCACCATCTTCTCTAAACTTGCTATACTGCTCTGATCTAGCTATATTGCCGGTATATGTTCCCTCTCTGCGGGAGAAACAGGACTCTGATTCCGACTATACCTAGGTGGGGTGGACGAAGCCCTCTGAACTGTCTGTTGAACTGATATCCTCTACCTAACTGCCCTCCGTCTGGTAACCGAGGGTAGAGAATGATACACTAGTTGTTCGTCTACCAAATCCTCAGATTGATGGAGTCGACGACCTCTTGTCCAGCGTGCTTGGGAAATATCTACTGGGTTAGAAGCAATCGCGCTAAACTACCTAGCAAAAAGATAAATAAAGCGATAATAAGGAAATGAAACAACCAGATAAATGGACAGCATAACAGCATAAAATAAACATGCAACACACAGTTGGGTATCACAACACACTGTTGATAAACTAAATACACTGTTCCTCAATCACTGATCACTGTTTCCCAAATCATTGCCCCCAAGTCTGAATTTGATACCCACAGATAACTGATCCTTAAAACACTGGTGCCTGCAGGCCTGATGCCCAAACTTGCAAACTGATATGCATATTCCCTGTAGAGATACACTCTAAAAGCACATAGCAAGTAAAAGAGAGCCAAAACACCCCTATGTTGGGGTAGGGTTTCCCTGTCCTATTTTGTAAGGAGCTAGGTGTAGACACCCCATTTTTGACCGTCCTCAAGACTTGGACGTCACCGTTGGAACACTCGGTGATTATCCATGTTTGTGTTCATTTGGAGTTCCCGGAGTTCTCGGCTGCGCGCGCCCTGCCTCAGGACCTCCGAACTCGACCGTTTGTGTTTGGTTTTGCACCAAACACTTGTGTTTTGCCTTGGGAAGGAAGGGAATGCCTTGTGAGGCATCCCTACACACCACCGGCTGGAACTAGAGGCCACCTACCGGTCAAACTTCTATCGGCACTTTATTGTGCCGGCAAGACTCTTTGTGCCGCACTGTTTTTTTAAAAATGGCACTCTTCTTGCCGGGCATCGTGCACTTGCTTTATCAGATATTTTTATTGCAGCTGTAAAGTTGTGCTCCCCTCCATACACGTGTATGGAGGGATGAGGCTTTGGTTTGCTTAATGGCTAAGCATTCTTTGCCTATAAGAGAGGAGCTCTTCCTCTTTGATTAGGGTTAGAACTTTTTGAGACAAAACCAGAGCTCATACATACATATATATCTATACCTCCCTCTCTCTCCTCTTGTGTGTGTGTTCTAGGGCCCAAATAGTGTGTTTTACCTCATTTTTACACCATTACACACACTATTACACCTAGCTCCGAGATTGGGAGACTTGGAGGTTTGTTTTGAGTGATTTTGGACTGGTTTTGATCACTTGAGGAGGGCTGGACCATCTGCTCTTCATTGGATCTTCAAGGGTGAGCTTTTCACTTTAGTTTCCCCATTCTTGCAACTACTTTTTACCCTCTTTGCTTTGAGTTTTTGAGTTTGTGTTTAACATAAAAAAGTCTTGTTTTTACTTGTTCTTGAACCTCCTTTAAGGTCATTTTATGGTTTGAGTTAAGCCTCATTACTTTAAGCCTTGTTTGGCCATTTTTGGTGCCTTTTTCTTAGGCCTTCTTGTTTTGGTGTTCTTTGATATTCTCACCACTGAAAACCAGTGGGTTTTCAGTGGTGAGGGTGATATTTTCGAGCCTCATATAGGGGAGAGACACCCCTCTCTCTTTGGTCCTTTGGTTGGCCTTTGTTTTGGCTCATAGCATAACATGCATGCATGCTTTCCTTAGCTTTCATTTCAGAGCTTTATTGTGTGTTTTAGGTCATGTGTGACCTCTGTTTTTAGTTGATTTCAGGGCCTCTTGCACGCTTTCCATGTTAGCTTTAGAATGCTCTTTCATGCTTATAAGTAATGTCATGCTTTGAGTCTTGATTCTTGCATATTTTAGCTTGGTTTCATGAGGATATAAGCATCTATTTGCCATGTAATAGGGCTGTGAGCCAC
The DNA here is from genome assembly GCA_025200525.1 of Camellia lanceoleosa. NCBI lineage: Eukaryota > Viridiplantae > Streptophyta > Magnoliopsida > Ericales > Theaceae > Camellia > Camellia lanceoleosa. The sequence continues at coordinate 110,657,583 of CM045760.1, read as the reverse complement.
TGTTTTGGACACCCTTGGTATGCTTGATGTGCATGTTTTGCATTTTAGGCTTGTAAACTTTGCTTCCATGGAGTTCTAGCATGATTGACTTGTTTTGATCTAGTGATTTGGCATCATATTAGATCTCATTTCAGTCCATTAGTCATGTTTGCATGTTGGCATATGTGGCTTAGTTCATGTTTTAAAGATATGCTCTTGAATGCTTTAAAATAGACATTGTGCATGCTTCCATGTTTGGTGCATTTTTGGGGGTGCCATGGGGGGATTTGGGTGTCATTCCACATGCTTAAAATCTGTTTTTGTTTGTTGAATGCATGTCATGAGTGGTTGTATGAATGATGTCAAATTACTCTCTTTGGTGTCCTAGACTTGGACCCGTTGAATAGCATGCTTGTGTGGCATTTTCATCATGTTGTAAGGCTTGTTTTGCCACTGTTTTTGGGAGTTGGAGGGCTGCCCTCTATGGCTTAAGTCCATTGTTGCATGCTTATTTCATGATTGTTGCTTGCTTGGTCAATATAGCCTTGAATGTATGCTTGTTAGTTCCATGTTAATTGGCCCATCTTGCATGCCATTTGTATCCTACATACTTTAGCTCTTTGCATGCTTAACATGATAGCTTGCATTGCATTTGAGCCTTGCTTGCATACTTGCATCTCATAGCTTGGTTTGGGGTTGTCAAGCCAAGCCTAGGATTGAGGGAAGTTCACATTTCAAGTGGTGTAACTCACCTCAATCCTTGGTCACTAAGGCCCTTGATTTCCACATGATAGGGACTTAGTATTCATTTGTTGTGTTGCATGCATATTTACATTAAAATGAGCAATCTTGGTTCCTTAGGCTATCATGCATCAAATGCACAATGGATAGCCCTAGAACCAAGAGCCACACCCCCTTGAGTCCCTAAACATGATAGGAGGTGTTGGACATGCTCACATTTGCCCAAAAACCATGCCTATGCATTCTTTGTCATTCTTCTTTGTCATCCATGCGGTCTGGGGATTTTCACGACCGGCATAAAATAGTGCCGAACGGCACTATTTTTGTGCCGATAATTACCAAGTTCAGCCGGTGGCCACTGGAAGAAGCCGATGACTACACTGCCCAGCCGGTGGATCATTTCAGGCCTCTTGAAAGGCATTCTGAAGTCTTGAGAATTTTTGGAGGGGCAGAGCAGTAAAAACAGAGACAGTAGTGCCAAGGTGTGGGCTTTTCGGGCAAGACGGGCATCGGGCATGCATCATTCGCGCATCCCAAGGCAGGGCCGAGGCCCCATTTCATTTCACTTAGATGCTTTAATTTCAGTACTTAGAAATTTGTAATAATTTATTTATTCATTTATTCTTGATTACGTATTATTTATTTATTCGGTCCCTCCGAGTGAGGGCAAAAATGTAATAAGTGTGGGTGAGTGTGATGCATGTCTTCCAACCCCTGCTTCTTTCTAACCCTTTTATTTACCCGCTTTCAGTGGTAGATTAGGGCATTTTAAATTAGCATACCTTATGCAATGCATTGCGTGCATCCATGCATTTGTTTACATGCACTGGGCTCGGTACACCATACAAACTGCATCGCAACTTTCAATTCCAAATTGGATACGTGTTATTTGTAGCATTCCATATTCCATGTTTAGGATAACCGAGCCTGCCTAGATTACATCTTTGCATGTGTTGCATTAGACATTTCAGTATGCTTAGGTCCATGCATGGATTTCTAATAAGCTTCTGTTTTGGCTTGGAGTACTAGGTGAGCTTTTATGCTTTAGCATATCGCATGTGTGTGAATGTTGCCATGATAGCATGCTTACCATGAGGATAAGTGCTTATGTGATATAACCGCATGAATGCTGTGGATGGAGGTTGAATTACCTAAATTGGGACAACACATTAAAGCGTGAGTTTTAAAGCCCACTAGATAGTGGCAAAACCGTCTTTTCTAAAAGCCCGGCTTGAGAGTGGCAAAACGCATTTTAGCCTACTTATGAGTAGCAAATCATTTTCAAAACAAACTTACAATGTTTTGTTCCAATTTAGCGATTTGGTCTATACTTGTTTCTTTGTCATAACATAGTAATTCTAGGCTAATAATGGAATAAGAACACGTAATGTTTTCAAAAGCGGATATCATGGTTAGTAGAAGAGTTTTCGGACCGGGCGAAAGGGGGTGCTCATAGCTGACCTTCCCCGATCGTACCCAAGCTCCCGAGCCAAGACCACTTTGGTGATGACGGACATGTGGCCTTCGGCACTGAGTCAGGGTTTCCTAAATTTCCCAATTAAAAATATTTAGGTGGCGACTCTGTAATCTGGCAAAGCAGTCCACGTTTGGCACTACTTTTTCAAAATCTGTTTTCTCAAAACGATTTGCCAGAGTTGGACTCTTTGGTTCAGATTTAGAACCGTGACACAAATCGAGTCCGAACTGTAGAGTGAAGCCCAACGGGCGCGTCTACACTAGGGTTTCACTACGCACACAGCGGTTTTAAACAACCTATATCGGGTAAGCAACCTGTCCTAGTTTGGAATGGTCACTATGGCTTCCGAACATGCACTAGGTCGAATGGTCAAAAGGGTGCCCCGGTAAAACCGGGGTTTGTGTTCCCATACTGGCAGAGCCCGCAATCGGTCAACCTTATGGCATGCTTTGACAAAGAAAAGCCTCCGGCAAACCGCTCAGGAATAGCAGATGGCCAACACGGTGTCCTAGGCACACCAATGCACATGCAACGCAAAGAAACACATAAGTGTAGTCAAAACAAGATATCACGAGTTCGAGCCAAGCTCTCTAAAATCCCCAGCGGAGTCGCCAGAAACTGTGGACGCGCTCCTCGTGAGGGCCTCACCCCACAGTTCGGACTCAATTTGTCACTGTTCTTAATCTGAACCAAAGAGTCCAAATCCGGCAAATCGTTTTTGAAAACAGATTTTTTGTAAATAAGTACCAAACATAGACTGTTTTGCCAGATACAGAGTCGCTACCTAAATATTTATTTTAGGGGAATTTAAGAAACCCAAACTCGTTTGCCTAAGGCCACGTGTCCGTCATCACCAAAGTTGCCTCGGCTCGGGAACTTGGGTACGATTGGGAAAGGTCAGCTATGAGCACCCCCTCTCGCCCGATCCGAAGATCGGCCTCTACTAACCATGATATCTTGTTTTGAAAACATTATGCATTCTTATTCCGGTTATTAGCCTAGATTTACTACGTGATGCGCACAGCAAACAAGTATAGACTAAGTCATCTAAATTGGAACAAAGCATTGCATATCCGCTTATTTAAAAGGTGGTTTGAAATTTGCTACCTGTAAGTAAGCTAAAACACGGATTTCAACGAGTTGTTCCAACTCAAACAATCCAACCTTGACCCACAGGCATTCAAGCAGTTATATCACATAAACACATAGCCTCATAGTAAGCATGCTATCATGGCAACACTCACACTAATGCGAGGATGCTAAAACATAAATGCTTACCGAGTACTCCAAGCCAAAACAGAAACTAGTTAGTAATCATATGCATGATCCTAGTTCTTGTTAAAATGGCTAATGCAACACATGCAAGATGCAACTATGATAGGCTTGGTTATTCTAAGATGGCATATGATGCTACAACTAACACGTATTCAACTTGGAATTGAAATACAATGCAGTTAGTATGATGCGCCAAGCCCAGTGCATGCAAGACAAATGTATGGATGCACGCATGCATAGCATAAGGTATGCTAAGTTAAATATGCCATAATACTAACCATTGAAAGCAGGTAAGTAAAAGGGAGAAAGAAGTGGGGGTTGGAAGACATACACACACTCACACACACTTATTACACAATTGCCCTCGCTCGGAGGGTCCGAATAAATATTACACAACTAAATGAATACTGCTAAATTAATTATTACAGAACTTCTAATTAATTAACAAATTAAATGTAGAAAGAAGGTGGCCTCAGCCCTGCCTCGGAATGCAGGGATGATGCATGCTTGACTCGCCCCGCTCAGAAACTCGCTGCCATAGCACTGTTGCCTCTGTTTACATTGCCTTGCTCCTCTGAAAATCATGAACGTTTCCAGAACTGCTTTGAACTTCCTCCTGAGTGCTTTGGAGTGCCACCGGCCACAATTAAACTCCACCGGCCACGGGAATGGGCTTATCGGCTAAATGTTGGACCACCGGCCAGACACTGATGGTCGGTCGGCACTGTAAGTGGCCGATCGTCCATTGCTTCCTGCAGAATCTTGCAGTTGACAGCAGCAGAGGGCAAGCAGTGCATGGCATGGAATTTTCAAGCGAATGTGAGCATGGCCACCTCCCTATCATGCAATGGACTCAAGGGAGCGTGACCCTCAACCCTCAGGCCATCAATTATGCATTTTGATGCACGATGGCCTAATAGGCCAAGTTTGTCGTTCAATGTAAAATGCATGCAACAAAAGAGATGAGTGCCTTATGCCCTATCATGTTTGAGGTCAAGGGCATTGGCGACCGAAGATTGAGGCATGTTACGTCACTTTGAGTACGAACGCCCCCCACCCCCATGCTTGGTTTGACACCCCAAACCAAGCAATGCAATGCATGTATACAAACATGGCTCAAGAATGCAACATGAGCCTAAGATGCAAAACATGCCAAATGCAATGCAATCTATTATGTAAGCATGCAACGCGTTAATCATGCAAGAGGCAATACAATGCAGTTTAACATGTGATGCAAACATGGTACAAGGCAAACATGCAACGAGAGGCAACAAGTCAAACGTACAACTATGTACAAGAATGGACTTAGACTGAAATGGGAGGCCTCAGCCACACTCTAAAACAGTGGCCAAAGGTGGTGCAAAAGGGGCCAAATGCTCATGTAAACATGCATACCAATGAGCCTAAGACTAAGGCATAAACAATGAGCATTCTACTACAACTATCATGACCATACGTGACATGGGATAAGCAACCAAAAACAAAGTTTCAACATGCAAAATGAGCCCCCAAAACCCACTGATATGGCAGCCCCAAAGACTTAAACACTTAAGCATGCACAATGCTCATTTCAAGGCACAACAAAACAACTCTTCAAGACATGAAAGGGATGATAAATGCAATCATACGAGCATGGGTTATGGACTGAAATAGCATGGGAAATGACTCCAAATCAGTTAAACCACCCAACTCAAGCATGCTCATGACTCACACCCTCAAGGTTCACAAGCCAAAATGCAAAGAGGCTATACCAAACATGGCAAATATGGTCAAAACAGCACCCAACAGACCTCAAGCATGGTAAGACATGGCAAAGAACTTCACAAAGTTAGGCCAAAACATGAAAGCATGGTAGGCTACATGCATGATGCATTTCTAGGCCAAAGAGAGGAATACAAAACAAGTATATTAAGCATGAAAGGGGTCAGAAAACCAACATCGGACAGAGGTAAAACATGCTAAATAAACACCAGATAACCTCTAAAATGAGGCCAAACAAAGCTAGGCATACATGCTATCCTTATGAGCCAAAACACAAGCAAATGAGACAATAAAGGGAGAGGGGTGTCCCTCCCCTATACAAGACCTCAAGACCCCTTCTTCACCACTGAAAATCCACTGTATTTCAGTGGTGAGAAGGTCAATACACAAAAGCCCCCAAAGCTTATAAAAACAAGTACCAAAAGGGCCAAACAAGGCCTAAGAGGAGGAGGTCGACCCCCAATACCAAATCAACCTTAATGAAGTATCTTAGACATGCAAATATAAGACTTTTTTCAGTTATACACAAAGTCTAAAATAGTAAGCAAGATAGGTTAAAGACTAGTGCAAGATTGGGAAATATAAAGCAAAAGTGTTACCCTTGAAGAACCCTTGAAGAACAGCAAATGCAGCCCCCTTCTTTTGATCAAAACCAGTCCAAAACCTCAAGAACAAACCCTCAATGCCTCCCAAAGTCAAAGTATGGTGTAGTAGTGTGTGTCTTAGTGCAAAACTAAGAAGAAATCACCCTTTTGGCCCTTAAACACACACACAATGAAGAGAGCAAGAGAGATATAGAGAGAGAAAGTGTATATCAAATATATATATATATATATATGTATATTGCTCTGGTTTTTTGTTCAACCCTACCCAAAGGAGGAGGAAGGTCTCCTTATATAGACAAGGTAAAGGCTTGAAGCTTCTTAGAGAAGCTAATATAAAAGGGTCAAAGGGGGGGTCAAGCTTCCAAGGGAAGCTAACCCAAAGGGTGCAAGCTTCTTGAGGAAGTTAAGACAAAGGGTTAAGCTTCCTCAAGAAGCTTGAGCAAAGGGTCCAAAGGTGCAAAACAGCCACACCCGTGCATGGGGGGCAGGGTTCGTGCATTCCAGCTGGCACAGCTGGCATGCACTATGCCTAAAAAAGGCAAAAAGGTGGTATCGGCCAGAAAAGGAGGCCATCGGCCAAACAGATGGTCGGCCGACCACACCAAGTGCCGACCGGCCAATGGTATATTTCACCAATGGCCGGTAGCAAGAAGACACGGCCGGTAGGTGTCAGGGGTAGCTAACAAGCTACTCTCTACCCTCAGAAGCAAAAACACAAGTGTTTGGTGCAAAATCAAACACAAAACGGTCGAGTTGAAAGATCCTGAGGCAAGGCACGCAGCCGAGACCTCCGGGAACTCAAAACGAACACGAACATGGGTGATCACCGAGTGTTCAAGTGGTGACGTCCAAGTCTTGAGGACGGTCAAAAATAGGGTGTCTACAGCGGTTTGTGAAAGATTTTTCCAGGCTAGCTTCGCCTTTGACTAGATTGACTCGGAAAGGAGTCAAATTTGTATGAAGTGAGACTTGTGAAAAGTCATTCCAAGAGTTGAAAGTTAGACTTACCAACGCTCCGGTTTTGATTATTCCGGAGAGAGGCTTGGGTTATGCGGTTTATTGTGATGCTTCACGAGAGGGTTTGGGTTGTGTGTTGATACAAGAGGGGAAAGTGGTAGCCTATGGCTCGCGGTAGTTAAAAATACACGAGAGGAATTACCCTACACATGACCTAGAGTTAGCAGCTGTGATTTTTGCCTTGAAGATTTGGGGCATTACCTGTATGGTGAGAGGTTTGAGGTGTTCTCGGATCATAAGAGCTTGAAGTATCTGTTTACACAAAAGGACTTGAACTTGAGGCAGAGGGGGTGGATGGAATTTATTGAGGATTACGACTTCGAGTTGCATTATCATCCAGGGAAGGCCAATGTTGTAGCCGATGCCCTTAGCAGGAAATCCATTAGTGATGTAGCTTGTATAGCCATCCGGGAGTGGGAGATGTTGGGTGCACTTGGCAAGTTTGATTTACTTCTGAGCGAATCTGTTGAGTCTGCGGCTTTGTTTTCGATGATTCTTGCGACCTACTTGTGAATCGAGTGTTAGAGGCACAGAGAGGTGATCTTGAGGTAGAATCCCTCCGGGGGAAGATCTCCAATGGGAAGGTTGAGAAGGGTTTGACGGTGTATCCTGACCTGAGTGTGAGATACCGAGACCGTCTGTTTGTGCCGGAGTCTTGCCGAGAGGAGGTACTCCGAGAGTTTCACCATTCACGCCTTGCGGTGCATCCAGGAGGCACTAAGATGTATCGTGATTTAGGTCGCCAGTTTTGGTGGCGAGGTATGAAGAAGGATATGGCAGTTTTCGTGTCCAAGTGCCTTACTTGTCAGCAAGTGAAAGCTGAACATTAGAGGCCAGCGGGTTTGTTACAACCCTTGCCTATTCCCGAGTGGAAGTGGGAGCATGTCACTATGGACTTTGTTGTAGGTCTTCCTAGGACTCAGCGGGCTAGTGATGCTATTTGGGTGGTTGTAGATCGGTTGACTAAGTCGGCGCACTTCATTCCTATGCGCGTGAGAGATTCGACAGATCACCATGCCGACTTGTATATTCGGGACATAGTGAGGTTACACAGGGTCCTAGTGTCGATCGTCTCAGATAGAGATCCACATTTCACAGCTAGGTTGTGGTAGAGTTTATAGAGTGCCTTGGGCACTAGATTGGCCTTTAGCACGGCTTATCATCCTCAGACTGATGGGCAGTCCGAGCGTACTATTCAGATCCTTGAGGATATGCTTCGGGGTTGTGTCCTTGACTTTAGTGGGTCGTGGGAGAGGCACTTACCCTTAGTGGAGTTTGCCTACAACAACAGTTTTCAGTCGAGTATCGGTATGGCACCGTTTGAGGCCTTGTATGGCCGATCTTGTAGGTCTCTGGTTTGTTGGGCCGAGGTAGGTGATGCACCTTTGTTGGGCCCGGAGTTGGTGAGGGAAACGACGGAGAAAGTTGAGCTTATCCGTAAGAGGCTTGTTACAGCCCAGAGTTGCCAAAAGTGTTATGCCGACCGTAGGAGGAGGCCTTTAGTATTTGAGGTGGGTGATCATGTCTTCTTGAAAATATCACCTAGGCGGGGTTTGATGAGGTTTGGGAAGAGTGGGAAGTTGTCCCCTCGATTTATTGGCCCTTTTGAGATCCTTGAGAGGATTGGCGAGGTTGCTTACCGTTTAGCTTTGTCGCCGCAGTTGTCCGGAGTGCATGACGTGTTTCATGTTAGTATGCTTCGGAAGTACGAGTCGAATCCGTCTCATGTATGGGATTGGACCGACTTAGAGGTTGATGAGGATGCCTCGTATGAGAAGAGACCGGTGCGAGTCTTAGATAGACGGGATCAAGTCTTGCGAGGCAAGACGATACCCTTGGTAAAGGTTCTGTGGAAACATCACGGGGTTGAGGAAGCCACTTGGGAACGTGAATTGGAGGTCCGAGAGAAGTATCCGGATCTATTTGGGAATGTTTGAGCATATGATAATTATGTTGTTGTATTGATAAACCTTAAGAGCATTGTATATGTCTCAAATTGTAAAACATTGTATATGTTTGGTTTATGAAAATATTATGGAGGTATTATGAATTATGCCTTGAGAATGGAAGTTTATTTTAACATTGTGTATGTTAATTCTGTTTTAGAAATGCAAATATATTGTTGGCATTGCATATGTAATTGAGTTATGGAATATGTGTTGAAATTGGTAAATTTCAAAGGAATGCATGTTAATAATGCAGGTTGAAAATTATATCGTGATTTGCCTCTTGAATAGAGATGAGATGACCGGTAGTGGGTCAGGATGTGGGATGTTGAACTGTAATGTTGTTGAGAATTGAAAAATCTTGTTTTTGAAAACTTGTATCTAATTTCGGGGATGAAATTCTTTAAGAGGGGGAGGTTATAGCGATCCCGGGTTTTCCCCTTTATGTACAGTATTCTGAACTTGAGTTTCGTGGTTGAGCATTGTTGTATATATCTTGTTTTCCGTCCTTCAATACTTTGTATTTGAGTTATAGAATGTTTTGGGCAGGCTTGTTACAGGTTGGGTGTGATTGGAAACAAATGGTTGCTGCCCAGATTTTGGTATCTTCGCTCGAGCGAGCTCTTTGTTTTAGTTCTTTCGCTCGAGCCAGGGTTCCTTCACTCGAGCGAGAGCCGGGTCTTGTGTCTGGTGGCTCGAGCGAGAAGTCTTGCGCTCAAGCTTGCGTCTGCGTCTCTTTTTGACCTAATGGTTTTGATTCTTGGCTCGAGCGAGCTTTCCTTCGCTCGAGCGAGCGAGTTGTATGTTTTGTGTTTCTTCGCTCGAGCGAGCTTTTCTTCGCTCGAGCATGCTTCTGGGTGCAAACCTGAAGCTTTGTATTTGTTGGCTCGAGCGAGGCTTTCTACGCTCAAGCGAGGTATCTTTGTGTTTGGTCGCTCGAGCGACCACTCCTTCGCTCGAGCGAGCCTTTGTTATATCAGTTGGCAGCAGTAAATTTTTACAAACTTTTTCATCCTCTCTTTTCATACAAACCCTAGACCAGTTGCATCTTCTCTCTATATATACTTTCTCTCTAGGGATTGATCTACTTATAGTGTGTTTCTACCCTAACCTCTTTGTAAGAAAGATAGAGGGTGACTTGGGCTTCCTTTTAATCTGAAAATTTGTGGGTTTGGCGCACTTTGGATTTTCACCATCTTCTTCATTTGGCCTCTCCATTTCGAGGTAGGGATAACCCACTCCATCTTATGAGTTTTGGCATAAGTTTTATGCATTTTGATTAGTTGGTGGTGTTTGGTAATTTTGGGAAAAGTTAGGGTTTGATTTTGTAATTTATGAAGAGGGGTTTTCAAATGTTTAAACCCACGTGTATATGAGACCTTGGAAAAATGATATTATTGTTGTTGAAATGGTGAAATCGAGCCTTAGGGTTGATATTGAGAAAGGGGGAAAATGCCCTAATTATTGTAATAAATAAATTTGTATAATTAATTTGGGAAATGTGGAATTGAGTTGAGGATAATGAAATTGAGAAATTATGGGGTTAAATGGTGTAGTTGGATTAGTTAATCACTCACCTATGAGAATGTGGATATTATATCTGTGTGTTGCATTTATTATCTATTTAGAAATAATTGCTTTGGGCTATCGGTGGAGGATAGTCTTAATTGTTGTAGACATTGTTTGTTGATTAGGGAAAACTAAAACTAATCACATTGAATATGTCATTGAATATGACGGTTGAATTAATACAACAAATATGTATATTGATTGATTTTTTTTTGTATATGACAAGTGTTTAATTACATTGTATATGCATGTTGTTTGGGAGGAGATAGGGGATGTACTCCATGGTTTGAGAGGAGATAGGGAATGAACTCTCAAACCTGTTCGAGAGGAGATAGGGGATGAACTCCATTGATACAGCAAATATGTATATCACTTGAAGTATGGAAGTGTTTTAATATGAGCTTTAGGCTCATTTGAATTATTGATATTGGAATTATTTTTATATGAGTTGTTGTCTCATGAAAATTGTTTGGCCAGGTTCTGAGCCATGCTTGTATAAATGGAAAATTGGATAAGTAAAGGAAAGTGGGACGTAACATGGACTTGATTGTCATGGAATTGTATTGTGATATAAATTGGTTTATAAGTGTTAACCATCTATCAAATGCTATTGTTTTAGTCATTACTTATATCTGGTTTAGTATATTTCTACTAGGCATTGGCTCACCCTATATGGGACATCATTTTCAGGTTCAAGTGATATGTAACCTCCAAGGACATAGCTTGGAAGGTTTTGGGAGTTGAAGACTTTTTTGCTTGTTTTGTTATTTTGGTGTTACATGTAACTTCAAGCCAAGGGCTTATTTGTTAGCTTGGAAAGTTGTAAGCCCATAGAGCATTTACTTTTGTTGTCAACATGTAATACTTTTGTAATGAATACTCTGATAAATATAATTATGTTTTATTCTCTCATGTCTATACATGTCAAGAATGTTGGGATTTATGTATTATTTTGAGGGCGTTACATCGAAGGCCTTTAATTTGCAGTACAAAGTTAACCACCCAAACATGCATTAACGAATCAAACGAATTAAATTTCCAATTAATTTTTCCAAGCAGCTCTAAAAATTCTCATTAACATATCCAAATACTCAATTTTAATTTATGAACCCGTAGAGGTCGATAATTTCAAATTTAAAGACGTGACTCAACAGATAATTCCTCAATTTGAACAGATATCATTAAATTAAAATGCATTAACCAACAAGGACTTAAAAGTAATTTCAGATACGAATTTTGGGGTCGTTACACTTCTACCACCAAAGCTCACTCTCTTGCCCTCTCTCCCTCTCAGTTGAATATAGTGTGTGTGTGTGTGTGTGTATTCTTGGATGTAAAATGCTAAGGGAGGGGTTGCTTTTATAGAAAAATTGGTGTGAAAGGTCCAAAATGCCCTTTTGTTGGAATTGAATAGAATGTTTTGGATTTAGTTTGAATCCAATGGAATAGTGGAAGTTTAGAGGCCTTAATTATGTTCCTAAACATGATCTAGTTAGGGTTTTCCTCCTAATTAAACCAACCTAGTTATATATACACATATATATAAAAGTTTGTACCAAGTCAAAGATATTTTCCATAATTTATGCAAACTTGTCTCAAAAAGTACATTCCTTGCACCTATATAGGTAATGGCCAATCATAAATGGTGATTTGAGGGACTTATTTATTTTTTTTGGTGTACAAATGTTGGGAATTGTAAAGTATGGTGTATAAATTAGATTTTAGGGTACAAGTGCATATATATAATGGTTCTTGTTTGGGGTCAATTTGTTATTTAATAAAAATGTGAGGGCTTTAGGTTTAATTTATGAATTAGAACATTTATTTTAGTGTAGAATTAAATTAAATTAGGGTTAGAGAGTCTAATTCGGTCTGGATTCTTGTTTTGAATAAAAAGGCTATTTACTGACGAACATGATGAAAATAAAAAAATCTAGGATTTTCGAGTGGTAATTCCACATTTAGGGAGTCAATTAATCAGTATTAGGGTATTAGAATTGATTTCTAAGTTACCGAAATTGATTAGGGTTTGCGAGTTTTTAATTGGCGCAAGTATTTTGATCCTAGGGTTAAAAGTGCAATCGATTAAGAAACTGAGGGACTTCAAGGAAATAATTTAAAAGCAAGAGACTTTTAAGAAATTAAAATTTTCAGGGGCCTCACATGAGAGCTCTGCAATTTTGTGCCTTGTGTCCTTTCTCTCGGTGATAGGTGCAACGTAGTATCTGATTGCGCCGAGCGGGGTCCCCAGGTATCTTAATGGGCCAGACAAAGAAGGCTTCCCCCCTTAAGTTTCTTAACGAGCCTGTAGATTGGCTCTTTGAAGACTGTAGTGATGCCTTTGTAAGATTTGGCTATTTCCTCTTTGTTTTCCATTATAGTGCAGTTATTTTGGCCATAGTTCTTGCACTGCTCATCCCTCTTTGATTGCTCAGTCCTAGGTAGCCGAGGCAGCTTGACCTTTTCAGCGATCGCCACATGTACTGAAGCTGCGTCATCTTCTACACAAGCGTGCTACTCTATTCGAGCCCTCATGTCCTTCATAGTAGGGGCAGGTCGTTTTGTCAATGATTGTCTTAGCTTGTGTGAACGAGGTAGGCCTTGCTTAAAGTATAGCATAACTAGTTCGCTGCAAACATTTTCCTTAAAGTCGTCATACTCTTTCCAATACCGCTGGTCATTTCGGATATTGAATAGGGTATCCAACTCGTTTGGGACTCTGCTGTTGGAGACAAATTAGGCTAAGAACGCCTCAGAGAGCTGCGACCAGTCATAGATTAAACCAACGGGGAGTTTATCAAACCATTGAAGCCCAAGTTCTCCAAGGCTAGAAGGGAAAACTTTACACATGAGTGCATCGTTGTGGTTCTACAGGGACATCATCTGGCGGTAATGGCTAATGTGGATCAGGGGGTCCGTCTTCCCATCATAAAGAATGAATTTCGGCGGGCTATACTTCTGTGGAGGTTCTACAACTTCTATCTCTGGAAGAAGGGGGTGGACACTAATCAATCTAGAGTGCGATGCTCTCGTTGGTGTATGGACTGGTCCAAGTCCCTGTTGAGTCAACATTCCTTCTCCCTCTCTCGTTGACATTCTTCTTCCCTACGTAGCCGCCATGCCTCTTCTGTGTTATCGTTCAGCCAACTTCTCAAATTGTGCGATTGCTCATAGCGATAGTAAGTGGCGGCTGATAGTTCTTGGCCTTTTATTAGAGTCCTCTTGTGGGTTATTTTTTTGGAGGTTATCTATCCAATTACCGACCCCTTTACTACGGACCGAGATCGGCTGGCTACGCTCTCCATAGACAAGTCTACGGCTGGATTACTTGTGTAATGCACCAACCCTTCACATGTCATCGACATTGTCCGCTTTGGGCTACGCCCACATGGATTTGTTCTTCCCAGTGGGTCACCCATCGTAGAACTACTCCAGCCTAAGTACACTTAACTGGGGAGTTCTGTTAGGGATTTCACTACTCGAAAAAAGGCCTCAATTGTCACGACCCAAACCCGCCCCTATAGGTTTAGCGACGCAACCGGCCAGTAATCCATGGATTACCTACGGCCTCCAAACATCAATATAAAATAAGGGGCTAGCGGAAGCAAATACATAAATATAAATGTCCAATGAGCTGTGTTGACTTACATGAAACGGAATAATTTAAAACTTTATTTACATAACCATAAGTCAACCATACATTATATTATACCCACACACTTACACAAATGTACAGCCAACATAATTAACATAACTCTCAGGCATAACAGACTAAACAAAACTCGATCCCAAGACACTTCGGGAACCTCCACGTGAGGCACAATGGCTGGCTGACAACAGAAACACAATCCCCCACAAAACCTTCGGGCTTGCACTCCAGAATGCTCACCTATAATATATATATACAAACAATGAGCTAAAGCCCAGTGAATAACATTAAGGTAAAGGGGTTAGTGAACGAAATCCGAACATTTTATACGTACAAAACAGATCATAGCATAAACATAATCATCTCATATGTGAACATAATAATGGCATATTCCATAGAACAAATCACATATCCAAAACGTCTTCCGACTAGAGTAAGGTCAGGACACCGATTAAACAAACACCACAATGAAGTGGCTAACGAGATCTCGTAAATGTCATGGACCCGCATTTTCATGCTGTCCCCCATGACTTGGGACTATCTATGGACGCCATAATAGATTTCAAACTTGGAATGTTCGTTCACAGAAACATATATCATTTCAGAAATCATAGCTTGATATATCACATTTGGAACATAATTTCATATCAACGTATCTTTACGATAACGTTACTCACAGTGATTCCGTAGATGGTCAAGCACTTCTTGGACGTTGACCTACAATCACAAAATACATAGCACCAACGAATCTTATCATTACTTATTCATGTGGCCATTAAGGCTTAGCTTTCATTGCGTTGGTTCATGTTCATTCTTAACACATGGCTTAGAACACACACACACCCTTGCAATCTCTTAGTGTGATTCATTCTTATTACAATGCTCAAGTCACATACATACTTGTCATTCTTTATCTTAGTGTGTGTTTCTAGCCCATAACCTCATTACTATAGCTTAATTAAGGCTTAGGAATGCCTAAGATGCAATGAGGATGTCAAAACATGCCTTGGAACACTTAGGCAAAATTTCTGAAAATTAGGTCCTCGCTCGAGCGAAGCCTTCCTCGCTCGAGCGAGAATGCAAAAATGTGAGTGGTCGCTCGAGCACACATCCCTTCGCTCGAGCGATCTGCAAACTCTGCAAAACTTCTGGGAGCATGAAATTTACGGTCGAGCGAGCCCTTGGTCGCTCGGGCGGGGGGCACGACCTCAGAGTGGTAGCTCGGCGAGCTCTCTCCTTCGCTCGAGCGAGCCTGCAAAATCTGGAATTTCCAGGTTGCATCCTCAAGCTCAAACTCGACATTCAACCTTTCAAAACTCATTTTTCTAGGCCCAAAATGAAGGAAACATATGAAGACTTATAAAATAACATGTTTTAAGAATTAAAACAAGAAATCATGGCCCAAAGACTTGTCATTTCTTCAAAATCCAACTCAAAATCCCAATTTGACCCATGAAATCAACATGCAAGAACTTCCTCCAATTCAAACCTTCCAAAACATAATTAAACTTGGTAATTTGAGGGAAAACAAGATGATTGACCAAAATGTAAGAGAAGTTAACACATGCATGGAAGAAACCTTTGAAATCAAACCCAAAACTTGGAAATTTATGCATGCATGGAGTGCAACTCAAATCTTCTTCTAAGGCTCCAATTACATGTTTAAATCCATAATCCTCATGAATTCAACAATTAAACACATCACCTACAAGAATTATCTTACCTAGAGCCTTCAATCTCACTTGTTCTAGCACAATCTTGACAAATGCAAGCTAAATCTTCAACTCTTCTTTGAATTCCTCCTCCTCCTCTCTCTAGAATTGCTCTCCCTCTCTCACTAAAATGTTTTCATCAGATTTTTGAGTCAAAGAAATGTGGCTGAGGAATGTATTTTGTTGAATGCAAGAAGGCTCAAAGTGTTTATGAAATGGGCCACTCATGTGGCATTTTGGTAATTAATCAAACTTATGTGTTTTACATTATTTAGGCTAATTTAATCATACCAAATCTCATTTTAATTACATATGCCATAAGGTTCTAAAAATTCCAATTAACATATTGATATAAACAATTTCGGGTTTGGATGCCGATAAGGCTTTCAATTTCATTTTAAAGTGGAATTTCATCAGATATTACTATGGGTAGCAATTAAAAGCCAATCATGATACAAATTACATATTAATCCCATAATTTATTTTAATCCACTCATTAGCATCCTTAAATACTGATTAATAGCTAATTACGGGTCGGGGTTATTACAGTCTTCCCCCCTTAAAAGAGTTTGGTCCCCAAACTCGAGTCACCTTATGTCAGAAAACAACTCCAATTCTTAACATAACAGGGCACAACTATGTTCACAATCAGGCTCATAGCTCAATTTCAACCTTAACTATGTGTAGAGACAGAATCTTAAATCATATACAAGAGTTAGGGTTCGTATTAATACAGAGCTTTATACACATTCAGATTTCAGTCTAGGACAGATTCAGATATATGCTCATTTTCATATTCTTGTCCAGATTATGCATGGTTATCACAATTTGCTCAAACATACATGGTGCATCAAGCTATGATATTAACAGAACCAAAACAGAACGCATAAGCGTATGAGCGAAACGGTGAGCCCCCAAAGCGAGGCCTCGATGCAGGTAACGAGTCTTGACGAGATATAAGTCCCATCTGAGGAACCTCCGTCTGGGTAACTATGAATCTGATTCATATACATATAAATGTTCGGATTTCGCACAAGATCAAACGTGGTGCACCCATTAGCTATCAGATCAAGTAGGTCTAAAGACCACAACAGGTAGGTCCGAAGACCACATACATAGCCGTGGTATTGTCACCCCCAGGCAAGGGCCATCGGCTACGGTATTCTTACCCCCGAGCAAGGGCCATAAGAGCTAAGGGTGCCACAAAACTATTCAGAGAACTGGACAGCCATGCAGTATGTAACATATAACATTTCAAAAACAGAACTTCTTTCATGACATAGAGCATAAATATAGTTGCACACAATTTTACTGCATTAACACACGATCCCCACATCAAACGCATATCGGGGTTATAAATTATACTAATCTCATTTTCATAAGAAATTTTCCCCGTTAAGTTACAGAAATTTGGTTTATTAATTTCTGAGTCAATCATTCGATCTTGGTTCAGTTTGGTTCTCAGTTCGGTATTCCATCACAGTCAGTCCAAGTCATTCTGAAGTTATCCGGATTACAAGGTAAGTTCGTACAAGTTATCAGTAAATGGAATTCCGAAGTAACCATTCATATACTTTCCCCTAGTCTCAGTTTTCACCGATTCAATCATATTATGTGTCGATACAGAAGCAGTCATATTGATTACATATACCCCCAGATAGTCAAAATTTACCATCAAACCAGCCTGTTATCAACAAATCCCATCATTTCTGAAGTATAGTAACACCAAAGCAATCATTCTCTAGTCAAGCAGGGTCATGGTCAAACGGTAATACCAGGTAATTAACCACATGTCATACATACAGTATTCCCATATCTCCCAAGCATAAGGTATCAGATTTCTAGGTCACATAGTCTGCTACCAACGGTTCACATTCTTTCTAAGTGCTCAAGATCGACTCAATTTTCATTCGGTTAATGCCCTTAGCAGCCCAATCCTGTCATTCAGTCATAAGCAATTTACAATTCCCCATAATGTAATCAAATCAGATAACGGCTTTCAATAAGGGTCTCCTCAGATCAAATCAATGAAAGTTCTACCTGGTCATATTAACTGAAAGTCCTACCCAGTCATATCAAATAACAGTTCAAGCGTGAGTCATCAAACAGAAGTTCTATCGGTCAAGCAAAGGTCTCATCAAACTACGGTTCTATCAGATTAAATCAGCTTTATCATTTCTGACGGGGTACAGTAGTTCTATAGTTCATACTCCATTTACTTAGGTATATAGTTATTCATATCAAAAGTAGGCATCATAGTCAATATAACAATTTCCCAACTGAGTTCATATAAGCATAAGGTACACGATAGCAGGTCATTATACAGAAGTTTCAGGTTGGTCATACAGTCATTAAAGCATAGGCTCCCTGGTCTAGTCAACAGTCTAGTCAATGTTCAACAGTCACAGTTCACCGTTTAAAGGTCATCAACCAATAATCATATCAGTCATTCTGAGCAAAGGTATAGTCATGTATGTACATGCCCAGATCCAATACAGATTCACGAGTTCTATATACAGACGAACACAAAACAGTTTCTCTAGATATGACGATTAAGGCAAAAAGTCATAAGTCTACCCGGTCTAGATACAATGTAATTAACCAACATTCCATGCAAAGGTCTAGATATATATATGAGTTCAACATGTCCCATACACTGTCAATACTAATGTGTCTCCATATTTAACAGTTCAAGCACAGTTCAACAGGTCAATCACAATAGTTTATGTTAACCAGTAGGTCTCAAGATGTTCATTAATCACGGTTCAATCCCACCAGTTCTAATAGGTTCACAAACGAGGACATATATACACATACAGATGCAAGTCTAAGATCAATTATCATTCAGGCATTCATTCACAATTTCATAAGCAGAAGTTCATTCTTCCCAACTGACATAGGTTCTCAATTTCAGCAATTCCCTACGTAACTATTCATATATACAATTCAAGATCACGGGTCTAGTCATTTGATGATGTCAGACAATACACAACAGCTCAATTCCAATCATGGTCATACAGGCTTCCCAAGTTAAAGTCAATCACAATGTGTTCCCATGTTCAATAGTTCTAGCATAGCTCAAAAGGTCATACTCAACAGTTTGTATTAAATTTTTGCAATCCGGTACAAGAATTTAACCCGACAAATTCCTATTGTTCACAAGTTCTATTATTTTAAAACACGGGTGATTCGTTAAGTTCACAAAATTCAGATAACATAAGTTCATAGTTCTAACGGTTCAATTAGTTCATTCAATATTCCCACAATCTATATCAAACTAAGCAGTACATGATTCACCCACAAATTCCCATAAAACAATTACACATGGTTAGGGTAATACCTGTGTTAGTCTTTTCGATGTTACGAGCATTTTACGAAACTAGGGTGTAGATTTAGGCTTTTTGTTGTTGGATGAGTTCGCGGGCAAGATTTAGCCAAGTGCCCTTGACCACATCTAAAACAAGCCCTGACGAGCGGCGACAAATGCCCCAATGTTGTTTCTCACATTCTCTCTGACGGTATATCTTTGGTTACATTACTCCGACCTTCTTTATTCACGATTATTGCCCAATTTCTCATTCACGTTGACCATCGAATTACTTGTCATTTCAACTTTTTGCTTCTTCTGTTTTGTTCTTTCGGATTTAGTTGATGGTGTTGATTTTGATATTTTCAAGGCTGCTATGTTTGCTTCAGACATTAAGGCCCTGTTAAGAACATCCACATACTTTGGTAAGTTTAAGATACCGACTCGGTCATACACCTCCAAGTCAAGCCCACCTTCAAATTTCCTAGCCTTTTTGTCATCAGTGTCTATCATATGGGGTGCATAACGGGCTAACTTTCGATGAATTTGATTTCATATTACCACAGTCATTTTGCCTTGTTTGATTGCATAAACTCGAGATACCTTCCTATCCGGATGCATTGGGGAAAATATTTTTGAAGAAAGTTTCCTTAAACCTATCGAGTCACTCCTCATTATCATTTGGACTAACATCCACCATCTCCTAGCTTCTTCTCTAAGCGTGAATGTTGCCAACAAAACTTTTTGTGCCTCCGTACACGGAAATACCTCAAATATTTTCTCAGTCTCTAAGACCCAAGCCTCGGCTTTTAGCGGTTCAATACCCCCCAGAAATTCAGGTGGTTTCATCTTGTTGTATTTCTGTATCAGTGTTATCATATCATAATTAGCTGGTTCAAGTACACATGTTTGCCCTTGATGCTGTTGTTTCAGATTTTCAGTTAAGGCTTCAACCATTTCCTCTAACCTGCTAATTCTAGCATCAGAAGATTCAGATTCGTCTACGTTCCTTGTTCTTTCCATTGATCTATACAGAAACAGGATGCTTATCAATACAGGGAAAGTTCTTACAGATTTCACATTTCATTCATATCTGACGTGTTCATACTTTTACTTCAGTTTAGATTACGTTCATATTCACACAGATTTCATATTTGGCATTGAAATTCTCATGATATGTTATTTCATTTAACTCATAGATTCATTTCTTTTCATCTTCAGTTCAAATATGTTCATATGTTTACACACGAAAATGCAATGTCCCTATTTCATTTCTAGGACATCCTATAGCTCATATGGACACGTGTGTGCGGTATAACTCGTGCTCTGATACCACTCTGTCACGACCCAAACCCGCCCCTATAGGTTTAGCGGCCTAGGCGATGTCAAGTGGATTACCTCGACCTCAAACATCAATATAAAATAAGGGGCTAAGCGGAAGCAAATACATAAATATAAATGTCCAATGAGCATGTTGTCTTACATGAAACGGAATAATTTAAAACTTTATTTACATAACCATAAGTCAACCATACATTATATTATACCCACACACTTACACAAATGTACAGCCAACATAATTAACATAACTCTCAAGCATAACAGACTAAACAAAACTCGATCCCAAGACACTTCGGGAACCTCCACGTGAGGCACAATGGCTGGCTGACAACAGAAACACAATCCCCCACAAAACCTTCGGGCTTGCACTCCAGAATGCTCACCTATAATATATATATACAAACAATGAGCTAAAGCCCAGTGAATAACATTAAGGTAAAGGGGTTAGTGAACGAAATCCGAACATTTTATACGTACAAAACAGATCATAGCATAAACATAATCATCTCATATGTGAACATAATAATGGCATATTCCATAGAACAAATCACATATCCAAAACGTCTTCCGACTAGAGTAACCGGTCCCGGACACCGATTAAACAAACACCACAATGAAGTGGCTAACGAGATCTCGTAAATGTCATGGACCCGCATTTTCATGCTGTCCCCCATGACTTGGGACTATCTATGGACGCCATAATAGATTTCAAACTTGGAATGTTCGTTCACAGAAACATATATCATTTCAGAAATCATAGCTTGATATATCACATTTGGAACATAATTTCATATCAACGTATCTTTACGATAACGTTACTCACAGTGATTCCGTAGATGGTCAAGCACTTCTTGGGCGTTGACCTACAATCACAAAATACATAGCACCAACGAATCTTATCATTACTTATTCATGTGGCCATTAAGGCTTAGCTTTCATTCGTTGGTTCATGTTCATTCTTAACACATGGCTTAGAACACACACACCCTTGCAATCTCTTAGTGTGATTCATTCTTATTACAATGCTCAAGTCACATACATACTTGTCATTCTTTATCTTAGTGTGTGTTTCTAGCCCATAACCTCATTACTATAGCTTAATTAAGGCTTAGGAATGCCTAAGATGCAATGAGGATGTCAAAACATGCCTTGGAACACTTAGGCAAAATTTCTGAAAATTAGGTCCTCGCTCGAGCGAAGCCTTCCTCGCTCGAGCGAGAATGCAAAAATGTGAGTGGTCGCTCGAGCACACATCCCTTCGCTCGAGCGATCTGCAAACTCTGCAAAACTTCTGGGAGCATGAAATTTACGCTCGAGCGAGCCCTTGGTCGCTCGAGCGGAGAGCACGACTTCAGAGTGGTCGCTCGAGCGAGCTCTCCTTCGCTCGAGCGAGCCTGCAAAATCTGGAATTTCCAGGTTGCATCCTCAAGCTCAAACTCGACATTCAACCTTTCAAAACTCATTTTTCTAGGCCCAAAATGAAGGAAACATATGAAGACTTATAAAATAACATGTTTTAAGAATTAAAACAAGAAATCATGGCCCAAAGACTTGTCATTTCTTCAAAATCCAACTCAAAATCCCAATTTGACCCATGAAATCAACATGCAAGAACTTCCTCCAATTCAAACCTTCCAAAACATAATTAAACTTGGTAATTTGAGGGAAAACAAGATGATTGACCAAAATGTAAGAGAAGTTAACACATGCATGGAAGAAACCTTTGAAATCAAACCCAAAACTTGGAAATTTATGCATGCATGCATGGAGTGCAACTCAAATCTTCTTCTAAGGCTCAAATTACATGTTTAAACCCATAATCCTCATGAATTCAACAATTAAACACATCACCTACAAGAATTATCTTACCTAGAGCCTTCAATCTCACTTGTTCTAGCACAACCTTGACAAATGCAAGCTAAATCTTCAACTTTTCTTTGAATTCCTCCTCCTCTCTCTCTAGAATTGCTCTCCCTCTCTCTCTAAAATGTTTTCATCAGATTTTTGAGTCAAAGAAATGTGGCTGAGGAATGTGTTTTGTTGAATGCAAGAAGGCTCAAAGTGTTTATGAAATGGGCCACTCATGTGGCATTTTGGTAATTAATCAAACTTATGTGTTTTACATTATTTAGGCTAATTTAATCATACCAAATCTCATTTTAATTACATATGCCATAAGGTTCTAAAAATTCCAATTAACATATTGATATAAACAATTCCGGGTTTGGATGCCGATAAGGCTTTCAATTTCATTTTAAAGTGGAATTTCATCAGATATTACTATGGGTAGCAATTAAAAGCCAATCATGATACAAATTACATATTAATCCCATAATTTATTTTAATCCACTCATTAGCATCCTTAAATACTGATTAATAGCTAATTACGGGTCGGGGTTATTACATCAATGCTATGTAAGGGTCCAGGTTTTCACTTTGTATAGCCCAGTAACTCCCCTTCCATTCCCGATGTAGGGCACCGGGACCTTACTATCCACCCCCCTTAGGGCTGCACATTCTCGTGCAGTAGTCTGCTAGCTCACAAGCCCATCTATATGCACTGTGAAACGCTAGAAGCCCATACTCGATACTCTAGAGAGTCAGCTTTGATATCATTTGTAACGCCCCAATCCTTTACATGTCATCGATATTGTCCTCTTTAGGCCATGCCCGCAGGGATTTGTTTTTCTTAGTGGATCACCCATACCAAAACTACTCCAGCCTAAACACATTTAACTAGGGAGTTCTGCTAGGAATTTCACCAATCGGGAAAAAGGCCTCGATGCTATATGAGGGTCCAAGTTTTTACTTTTTATAGCCCAGGAACTCTCCCTCTATTCCCGATTTGGGACACCGGGACCTTACAGCTTGTGAGGCTGCGGCGGCGACAGCGAAGGAGTACGTCTCTTTTGCGATAGTCCTTCAACGGACTTTCTTGGCTCCATTGTGGTCATCATGAACTTCATCAATTGGGTGTGAAGCTTAGTGATCTCCAAATCCATTAAGTCGATGATGCGGTCATTGTCACGACCCAAACCCGTCCCTATGAGTTTAGCATCGTAACCGGCCAGTAATCCTTGGATTACCGAAGGCCTCTGAACAGATTAACAAAATTAAGGGGCTAGCAGAAGCAATTACATAAATATAGTTGTCCAATGAGCTGTGTTGACTTATGTGAAACAGAATATTTAAAACTTTATATACATAACCATAAGTCAACCATACATTATATTATACTCACACACATTACAGTATCTTAAGTACAGCCATCAAAAATACAAAACAAGTCTTAAATATGTACAGGACCAACGGAACTCGAATACAAGACATTTCGGGAACCTCCACGTGAGGCACAATGGTTGGCTGACAATAGAACACCGGGCTAGACAAAGCCTTCGGGCTCGAACTCCAGAATGCTCACCTATATACATATATATACAAACAATGAGCTAAAGCCTAGTGAATAACATTAAGGTAAAGGGGTTAGTGAACGAAATCCGTACATATCATATTCATAAAACATAACAGAGCATAATCAGTCTTGTATCAGAACATAATAATGGTACATCCCATAGAACATATCACATAACGTCTTCCGACTAGAGTAATCGGTTCTGGATACTGATTAAACACATATCACCACAATGAAGTGGCTAACGAGATCTCGTAAACTTGTATGTCATAGACCCGCATTTTCATGCCGTCCCCCATGACTTGGGACTATCTATGGATGCCATAATAGATTTCAAACTTGGGATGTTCGTTCACGTAAAACAAATATCATATACAGAAATCATAGGCTTATCACATTTCCTTTGGAACATAATTCATATGAACGTATCTTTACGATAACGTTACTCACAGTGGTTCCAGTAGGCGGTCAATCAATCTCCAGACGTTGACCTACAATCACAAAAGTACATAACACAAGCACATCTTATCATTTCACATACTCAAGGCCAACACAACTTACTTACTTATTACCTTGATTCTTGTCCTTACTTAACACATAGATTAAAACACACACTTGCATTCTTTTAACTTAGTTCAATCGTTCTCTTGGTGTGTTTCTATCTCATAACCTCATTACTAAGGCTTACTTAAGGCTTAGAAATGCCTAAGATGCAATGAGGATGCCAAAACATGCCTTGAAACTAGGGCTGGGCAACCAACCCACCCGCCCGCACAAACCGCCCGACCCTACCCTACCCGCAGTGCTTTGGGCGGTTTCGATGTAGGTAGGCGGGCGGGTGCGGGTCAAGAAATTCACAAAAGTTCGGGTGAGAACTACCGCCATAACCAACCCTTTTTTTTTTTTTTTTTAAGAAAAAATAACTAGTTATTATTATTTTTTGCATTTTGGATAGATGGAGATAACTAGTTATTATTTTTATTTTTACATTTTGGATGAAAGTAAAATTTATTATATGGGTACTTATATACATTATCATAATCTAATGATATTTAAATTAGTGTTACTAGTTTGACTTTTATTTATATATATACATATAAAAAATCATTATATTCCATTAGTCAAGTAGACACAGTTAAATATGATATTTTGAATTGTCATTCTATTATCACATTATTGCATATTAAAAACTAAATAGTGAAGATTAATTCACTATTAAAATTAGTGTTACTAGTATGACTTTTAAGGGTTTGTTTTTGCATATTTAAATTAGTGTTACTAGTTTGACTTTTAAGGATTTGTTTTTGCAAGCTAAGGAGGAAGATTAATCCACTATCCTCAAGTATGGTTCCATATCATCTTATCTAACATGTGAACTATTTATTATGATCATGAATTGTATATCTTATAATTTAATTTATAACTCTTCTAAAAAAAAAAAAAAAAAAAGTGTTTAGAAAGTAAAAAAAAAATATCAAATTTGCTTAAGTTTAAAAAAAAAAATAAAAAAAAAAAAAGCACAAAATTCTAAACCAAGAACCGCACGCGTTATGAACCCATTTTCGGTTCATTCCCAACCGCATAAGTGCGGGTCGGGTCGTTTTGACCCGCAACCCGCCAAAACCGACCCGTGAGCAGCCCTACTTGAAACACTTAGACAAAATTTCTGAAAATAAGGTCCACGCTCGAGTGTGGCTTTCCTCGCTCGAGCGGACATGCAAATATGAGAGGGGTCGCTCGAGCAAGACTTCCTTCACTCGAGCGGTCTGCAAACTCAGAGAAAGTACTGGTTGGTCTCAATCTACGCTCGAGCTATAACTTCCATGCTCGAGCGGACATGCAAAATGGGAATGGTCACTCGAGCGCACATTCCTTTGCTCGAGCGATCTGAAAAAGACATGAAACTTCTGGGAGCTTGCCATTCACGCTCGAGCGGACTTTTGGTCGCTCGAGCGGAGTGCACGCACTCAGAGTGGTCGCTCGAGCGTGAACTCCCATGCTCGAGCGTAGATGCAAATTCTGGAATTTCTAGATTGTACCTTCAAGCTCAAAACTCGATTCTAGTCCTCCAAAACACCTCTCTTGGGCCCCAAAACTTGAGATAACATAGTAAACTTGTAAAACATGATGAATTGAGGATCATTTCATAAAATCATAGCCCAAGAGTTTGTTAAAAACTCACATTTTCAACTTAAAACGTGATAAATGCTCAAGAACACAACATGCATGGGTTTTCTTGGTTTTGAGCTTCCCAAAACATGATCAAACACCACAAAACAACTTGAAGCTTGATGATTTTCCTTAATGAAGATAAATTTCAAACATGCAAGAACGAATTTATGGAAATCATGCTCAATTGGTAAGAAAATGCACATGCATGCATGGTATGATCCTTCTACCTTCTTATTTAGCTCAAATCTTGCTTAGCTCAACAAAATCTTCATGAATTCAACAATTAAACACATTATCTACATGAATTAAAGCTTAGGTTCTTACCTAGAGTCTTGGTCTTGCTAAGAACTTGCACAGTCTTTGATGAATTCAACACAAAACCTTCAATCTCCTCCTCTCTCTCTCTAGAATGAAATCTCTCTCTCTCTAAAATGTTTTCTCAGATTTTTGCACTTAGTTATGAGGGAAAATGAGCTCAAATGAGCTTAAAGGCTCACATATATAGCTAGGGTGCTAAAAATGCATTAATTAGACATAAAGCTTACCAAACGCAACCTAACGAACCAGACTGAGTCAATTTTAATAAAACTTGCCATAAGGTTCTAAAAATTCCAAATAACATATTCATGTAATAAATTTCGTTTTCAGGTGCCGATAAGGCTTTCAATTTCCATATTAAAACGGAATCTCTAGACAGATGTTTTTATAAGTAACAGATAGAAAGCCAAAATCATGCAATTTACATAATAAACACATAATTCATTTTAATCCTCTCATCAGCATGCTTAAATACGGATTAGTAGCTAATTACGGATCGAGGTTGTTACAGTCATGGTGGTCCCTCTTAGTAAAAAAACGTTGAGATGACTCGACGGCAAGGACATAACGTCGCTCTGGCACCTCGAGGTGTCTCGTTGTCATGGTTCACAGGGTCATCGTGCGCTGAAGGAAATGCCAAACCCTTATCTTTGGTCCTCTCTGTCATTGGAGTTCTTTCTGCTAGCCCTGAATGGGGTGTGTTTTCGATTCACATCGCCGGAGTTCGTCACGAAGCAAGTAGTGGTCTTCTCATAGACGGCGCCAATTGTATATGGGTGATTTTCACACTATGAAGAAGGGTTGAACTTCGCGGAAGAACAGCGTGCTCCGGGAACTAAAGATCTGTACAGAGCAATAAACGGTGTGGCTGTCCAACCGAGGTTTAGTTGAAACCCCTCCGATGGTAACGTTAGGGACTAAAGGAGAGAAAGAAGAAGAGAGAATACAAAGAGTGTGTCTTTGTTAAGTGTATGGATTTCGAATTCCTCGTGGGTGAATAGTGCTCACCTTTTATTGGGAAAAAGTTGCTTGTTCTTCAAGACCTTTTTTCTTCGCCGCCTGTCTCATTTGTCTTGTTCATGGTCATCTCTTATTGAAAGAAGATGACCGCTTCGCCTGACTTCTCAAGTGCAGGTCTGCCATATGTGTACCTTGTCTGTCTGCGCTTCTATATCTCCATGTTCTGTTCAAATAAAGAGAGATTAGCAAAGTTGTTTGTCTCTTGTGTGCCCAAAGTGGTTGTCTAACCAGGAGGTCCAACATGTTGCTTGGCCCACTTCAAAATGGTTTCCTACCTAACCAGGAGGTCCACCATGTTGCTCGGCTCACTTTGGAATGGTTGTCCAACATGTTGTTTGGTCCATTTTGGATTGTATAGGGATTCTAGTTTAGACCTGACCCATTTGATATTCTAGATCCAAGTTTTATTGTCTTATGTGATTGTTCATGTCTTATTTCTCCTTATTCCTTATTGAGTTTGGTTATTAGAGTGCCTTGGTTGCGTTTGGAATAGGTTGGGAGTTAGTTTTTCAAAATGGTTTTTGTCCAGATTTTGGCTTCTTTGCTCGAGCAACACTTCTTGCACTCGAGCGGTCTGGAAGTTGGCATTCTACGCTCGAGCGGTCATTCTTGCGCTCGAGCTGTGTTGGTTCGAGTGGCACTTCTTGAGCTCGAGCGATGGTTTTCTGTCTGTAAAACTTCTGGGAGTTTGTATTCTTCACTCGAATGGCTTCACTTATTGTGCCTGGTAGCTCGTGCGACACTTCTTGCGCTCGAGCGGCCTACACGTATATCAAATTGTAAAGTCACATTTTTTAGTCACTTTTTCATCTCTAAACATTTGAAAACCCTATTTTCTCTCTCTCTCTCTCTCTCTCTCTCTCTCTAAAACTCACATTCTCTTTACAAATACACCTAGATCCATTAATTTCTTCACCCATGTCCCTTTGATAAAAAGGTAGAGCACAACGAGGGTTTCGTTCTAATTAGAGCAAAGTTGGATCGCTTGTGGTTTCTTCTCTCTTTCCTTGGTCTTCTAGATTTGAGGTAGAGATTTTCCACACTTTCTTATGATTTTTAACTTAATTATTTGTCATTTCTAAAACAATATTATGATTTGGAGAATTTTGGACAAATCTAGGGTTTTTGGTTAGAATCAAAATAGGGGTTTTCAAATGGATTCTTGAAAATGGTTGTGGAATTATAAATAAGGTTGAGTTGTGATAAAATGGTTGGTTTTGATACTTGGAATTGATTTTGGAAGAAAAAGGGAATTTCGCCCTAAATATATCAAATTTTGATTTTGTATAAATAAATGAAATTAATGTTGGAAATGTGAAATTAGATTGATATTGATGAGGATGGTGAAGTTGGGTATGTATTACCACTCATATCTTGAAATTTGAAAAGTTTATCTTTATG
The DNA here is from genome assembly GCA_025200525.1 of Camellia lanceoleosa. NCBI lineage: Eukaryota > Viridiplantae > Streptophyta > Magnoliopsida > Ericales > Theaceae > Camellia > Camellia lanceoleosa. Next base: position 110,628,881 of record CM045760.1, on the reverse strand, counting down.
GAAATTAATTATCTGTTTAGAGATATCTATTTTGAGCTATTGGTGGAGGATAGTTATGATTGTTGTAGAAATTGCATGAGAATTAGAAGAATTTAAACTATTTTCTCATCTATGGCATTGAGCATTATTGCATGTTTAACATATTTGAAAATGTTGTTGTTTTGGGAAAAATATGTAAATAACTTGGTGAATCTGGGTAGGAGTGTAGTGTGATATTAAGTTGGCCTGTGTGCTTAGTGAAAGACCAGAAATTCACGCGGTTAGGTGTCGAGCCTTCTGGTTAATACTGGTAAAAATGACAAATTGGTAATACTTGTAGCCTGCTTGCAGACACGTCCTAGAGATTCACAACATTATATTCATAAACCTGTTTTCTATTGTAAAAGAAATGATATCATGATTTGAGATATATACTTGGCATTACATAGTTTTGGAAGGAGAAATAAAAATGTTTTGGCACGAGCATTGCATATACATTTACCTTATAACTCTATTAAGATTTATATACTGTGTTGGATTATTTTTACTGGTCTTTGGCTCACCCTATGTGGGAAAACCATTTTTAGGTACTGATGATATGCCTCCGCCAAGGTAATAACTTGGAGGACTTGGAGCAAGAGCTTCATTTTGTTTTCTTGTTGTAATTATTTTTGTATAAGCTTAGGGTTTTACCTGTATTGAGTCTAAAACTCACTTTTGTTGTAATCGAGCATTATCTTGAAAAGTTATAAGCCTTTAGGGCATTTTTTACTTATTTTAACTCTTATTCCTTATCTTTAACTTGTAACATATGCTATAGATTTAGGATCAGGACTTGTGAATGTATAACTGCATGTATTACCTTTTGTATCATGGAATCATATGAAATAGAAGGATACTTATTTCAGAAAGACTATACTTATACATCATCGTCATTTATTAATATTGTAGATGGTTTATAGTCTTTGATTTCGGAGCGTTACAGATTGGGCCTAGCATTAGGGCGAGCTACTTTGATTGCTTTACCTTGGAGCAAGTGTTTGGTCATTGGGCTGAGCCTTTAGCTCCTCTATTAGTGCAAGTTTGACTTTGGGTCGAACACCAAGACTTAGTTAATTTTTTATCTCACTTCAATACAATATAAAATTTTATTTATTTATTTATTTTCACTCATAAATTATAAAAACCATCATAACGACATCTCTCTTATATTATATAAATTATTTATTTTAATATTATTAATGATTTTATTAAAAAAATTATAAATAACGTAATTTTAACAAATTAATTAATTTAGTTATAATAAAAAAATTAAAATTTATGTGCAATTCAGGTAATTCATAAATCAGCTCAGTTACGATTCGGGATTGGACGGACCTCTCAACCCAACGTGTTGGGTTGGGCTTCAACCCCGCTTGCACCCGAGTGAAATCCCTAACCTAAGAAATCTTGAGGTGTGTTCGACTCTTCCCTTCAGCTCGTCTTGACTTCGACTTCCGACTTCCGACTTCCGACTTCGTCTTGAGGTGAGTTCTTCTTGTTCTTCTTCGACTTCGACTACGACTTCGATTCCTTCTTCTTCTTCGACTTGGACTTCGATTAAGATTTCGATTCCTTCTTCTTCTTCGACTTGGACTTCGATTCCTTCTTCTTCTTCTCTTCGCTGTTTTTTTTGCTTCTTCGGTTGTCTTGTTCTTATTTTATCTTTGAAAATTGAAATGCTATGTAATATGCAGTTTCATGGCTTTGAGAATTATTCTATAATTTGTCTTAGTTGCTTTTTTTTTTTTAAATTGTCCTAGTACTAACATGCTATGAATCATTAGTCTAAGTTAATTTATCTATTTTTTACTAAGTATGTGCACCTTACTTCAATAAAGCCCGCACCTCACCTTGTGCCTGGGCCCGAAGAGACCTTCCGCGCCTTGGTGTGCCTTGAACCTGTAAAAACACTGCTCATGGATGTAGATAGGCTTTGGTAGAACCAAGTAAAATTTGGTGTTTTTTTTCTCTTTGGTCTATGCATAGGTGTGCTTTTGTTCACATTTATGGGATGTAAAATTTCTAACATGTGGTATTAGAGCCATGTAGTTGATTCAAAACTATGGTAGCCAATCTGAGGTCATGGCATCGATCAAGAAAGTTGTTTTGCATAGAAAATAGAAAAATGATTGCGTCGTTTGATCTCAGAATAAGGAAATAAACAGAGTTTTGATTTTAATAGCTAGAAAAATCTGATGGAGGCAACATGTTTGACTGAGAGAAAGGGAAGGACCAATTTATATTGTGTTGCATGGCAATCAAGGTAAGGTTCAATGCTTAAATTCTTCCCATTGTGCACAGAGTTCGATGCAAAGAAAAGTGATTTGGAGGTTGTCACTGGTTTGAAAGATTACCTTGAGTTACGATTCATAATTCATTGTTACAAGAATGTGTGATACAAGTTGAGATTGATGAACCGTAATTTCTTTCTATTAGATCAGCATACATGTAGCAAAAAGATTCAAGGCAAGGGCTTTCCCTAGGGTTTTCAAGCGTTGGGATTTCACCCGTAGGTTCATGATTTTCAGATTCTGAATGTTTTGACGAGATTAAATAGATTGTGGAGATCAGGATTGGTCAAGGTGACGAAGTTTGATTGTAGGAGATCAAGGGTGATCGGCAATCTGGTTCGATCAGTGGTAAAAGACATGTCTTCGACGGATGCACCTTGGGTTTAATTGCAGGCAAAGTCAATCAAGCAACATTTTCCTAATTGAACAGATGGTTAACAACCTATATAAGATTTTAGTAGCAAGTGGACGTGGAGTCTATTTGACGACATTTTCTTGATTGAACAAATAATTAGCAACTTATACAAGCTTGTGTGGAGAGTGTTGTGATAGATGGAGTTGTTGTCAAACATGAGACTAGTATGTCATGCGTGACCCGAGGCCATGATAAGGATGGTTCAAAGGAGTAAGGATGCTTCAAAGGTCAATGTAGCCTAAGAATTGTAAAAAAAATTCCAAAGGGGTTGACCAAGTCAAAGGGTCAAAGGTTGAAAAGTCAACAAATTTGTTCAAAATGAGTCAATCATTTGAGCGGACTGATCCCTGCTTGATCTATGAAAACAAACTCGTAGCATCTCTAATTGGATGAAGAGAAAGACTGTTTGAGTGAACAAGGGATCGTTCAAGCTCTAAAACCAAGGTTTCAGTATTTTTGCTTAGGTCACAATGACCGCTCGACAATTGCTCGAGCAGTCCTAGTCAATAAGTTAATGCATATAACAAAGAAGCTCTCAACTTGTCTGAAATGCAACAAGAGTCACTCCGACTAACAACCACCCAATGATATGCGATTCTAACTACAAATAATTAAAAGCATGCCATTGATTAACTCTAACATACAATCCTAAATCTATTTCCATTTCTCATTTCATACATTCTCATAGTCATGTTCACTATTGAAATCACATTTCCATAACTCTATATCTCATTCATTATATCAAAATAAACATGTGTATATGTGAGTTCTATACGTGAAATTTATCAATTACACTCTAAAAGGCTTACAAACTAAGAGGTCCTTAGCCTTCAACTACAAATGGCTCAATGGCCTTACATCATGAAAAGAGGCCCATGGCCTTAGAAAAACAAATGGCTCTGCGGCCACACATAAAATCACAAAAGATCTTGTGCCACCTCAAGGCTTTAGATCTTCAGCAACACCTGAAAATATCAATGGAGTGAGCATATAGCCTAGTAGAAGTGTACGACTAACATGCTCAATATGCAATCCTAAGGTCTATGATCATGTGTAATATAATATATATACTGAAAATGATTTTACTAATGCAATTTATTTTTACAAAACCAATTTAAGTTACAAGCCAAGCTTTTATTAAATCTCATTTTTAGTTCTGTTTTCACAAACATGAGCTCATGGCTCTAATTTTCAACTTGACACACATCATTGTCCACTTCCATTTTCAATGATTTTTACGTTGTTGCCTAACCCCACTTCTCAAGCTACTAACCCAAAGGACATTTAGTATGTACTTCTGACAACTTTCTAGGCTTTCATTGAGGAGCATATTTATCCCAACTTGCCCACAATGCGCACTAACCCCAGAATGTTGTACTCAAGGTTCAATTCTCAAAACCATTTTAAGGTTATTCCAATTTCACAAAACCATTTCAAGGCTCACCCATTTTCTCAAAATACACGTTTCTCATTACAATATTCTCAATTTCAACGTGGATGCTCAATGGCCCAAATTACATTTCAAAATCTATATTTCTCTATCAAACTTGATATTTCCCAAAATCTCAAATTTTCAACTAAACATCCTACACAAGGGGTTTTCAATTAATATTTCCATACCCACAAGTATAAAATAATATTTCTCATATTCTCCAAAACATATAGTGCAATATAAAATCATGCTTTTTTCTCAAATGATCATGGCATTGAATCATACATGCAAATTTTCTAACATGTGTTATAATCTAAAGCAAGCGATTAGAAAAGCATATATTATCCATTTCATACCCAAACTACCTAAGTGATTTTGCAATCGGACACCTATCCTTCCGAGCCAATTACTCAACTAATGTTGGAAGGAAAGCTACTTTTGATGATAGACGTAATCATAAGATGCTCTTTAGTGACGAGGTGATTCAACCAAGCTATGATGAAGAAGATGTGGAAGAAAGTAGTGATCAAGGGCAAGATTGTGATACGATTGTTCCTGTCTTTGATGTTGAAGCTTCCATCTTTCGTGGAGAAGATGTGGAAGAAGATTATAATCAAACACAATATTGTGATCAAGATGTTCGTAGCTTTGATGAGGAACAAGGGTATGATGATGTTTTCATATTTGATGAATCAATGAGTGGGGTGTTGGATTATGATGAAGTCAATGTTCATAAATATGAAGAGGAAGTTGATGACTGTGAATATGGAAGCATCCCAATCCTTGACCACTATGATGATGCGGATGACCTTGTAGAGAGTGAAGGTGTCCTTGAAGATGACGAAAGTTTTGTAGATGAAGCAAGTTTTGCTCTTACATTGCTTCCCATGAAGTGGTTGCAATCCCACCTTCTACGCCTTTCTAGATTCCAAGGAAGTTGTGGTGGAGAGTCATGAATTTGAAGTTTCATGGGTGTTGGGTGATCTTTGCTTCCAAGAAATGCTTCTTATGCTATCTTTAAAGACATTTGTGTATTGATTTGGTACCCGGTCCAACTTCGTGGAAGAAGGATGAGTTTATTCTTAGGCCATGCGAGAAGTGTTATTTTGATGATATTTTGCTTCCAAAACGGCATGCTACATGGGTGGCCTATTCACACCTCAACATGGCTTCAGTTGAGGTGCATAAATGAGAACTTGTTTTGATGGAAGGATATTTGCTAGGATGAGATGTGCAACTATTTAGTCTTGTTCGCTGTTGCATGTCTATTATGCTTCCATGAGTCATTGTTTTGAGTCATTTTGTTGATGTCGTTGTCTTGAGTCATTTTGATGTAGTCCCAACTTGAGGACAAGTTATTTTCTTTAGAGAGGAAGTCTGATGTAGTTAAAATTAGTATGGTTGTTATGTTTTAGTACTATAAGAGTTAGTTAGAGTTAGTTAGGTCTTTTATCCTATAAATAGGTGGTTAGGTCTCTCTAGTATTCAGTTTATGATATTTTGATATTGAATATTTTAGAGCTTAGAGCTCTTGTATCCATTTTTGGGATTTTCTCTCTCTAATGAAATGTCTTTCCTAAATTGGTTCCATCATTTCCTCTTCTTGATTTTCTCCCCTTTATGTATTATTATTTTCATTATTACTTTTGGTTTCAAAAAATTGTTGTACTTCAAAGGTATTTTTACTGAGACCTTGAAATGGGATTGGCCTCCTATCCCAGTAATCTCAAGCTGAATACTTGTTGAGCTTTTCTTCTTTAGATGTTGAAAGTAAAGATTCTTGAAATAAATTGGATCGCAGAAATGCTCGCTAGTAGTAAAGGTGCTGCCTAATAATTAATTGGTTTATATTTTATTTTGTATTTGTAGGTTTTTAGTGCTATCATTTATAGTTGCCTGGATTTTTATGTCACCATCTAACATTTAATTGTTGTTTATTTTCTACGGTGTATTTGTAGATTTTTGTTCTATCATGTAGACTTGCTTTGATTTTTTAGTTGTAGCTCTAAAAACTCATCTATCTTCAATATTACTGAAGGTGCTGATGGACTGTCAACTATTTTCTGTTAACTGGACCAAGTACTTATGTAAGTCATACCACCACCAGACTCGTCACCTTCAAATAATTGGTGGCCAAAGATATATGCAACATAGGTTTTCGAACTTGCGAGCAGGTATATTATTGTCCCCCTTCAGTTTAGTGACCCTCGCTAATGATTCAATTTTTCATGAATAATTATATAATGAACATAAGGGAATGGCTGTCAGAGTCTTTTTAGGTTCTTATTTCCTTTGTACTTCACACACCACAATGACAGTCAATGGTCTTCTTTGCACTTGACTAAACCATCTCTGACGACTCCCTCATTTTGTCTTTATGTTGTGTTACTACTAGCTTCTCACGGATGTTATCATTTCTTATTTTATTCTAGATCTCCTTTTCTAAACAATCTTTTATCCAACATTCTCATTTTTTCTATGCTTAACTTTTTTGGTATTTGATTTTATTAATTAGCATTGCTCTTATAAGTAGTGTTTTCTTTAGCATTGTATTTTTCAAATAGCTGGCCCTGATCTACTAAGAAGGTTTGCACTGGGTGTATGAGCTGCAAAATCCTTTTCAAGTGATTTGTGTGTAACTATGTCTATGAAGTGACTCAACCTATAGTGATTGACTACATTTTGAGCTGTATAGGTTTTGAATATGACTGATGGTGTGATATATACCCCCCTCTTCTGTGTTGCAGGATCATCTCATAATACTATAAGATGTTCAATGAAATCTTATAGGCTATCAGAGCTTACTCAGGCTGAGGTTGATAGCCTCAAGGCTCGGCCTCGCATTGATTTCTCATCCATTTTCAATCTGGTAAAGAGGTTCAAAAGATGTTCCTTTGTTTGCTGCTTTGATCTCTTTGACCTGACTTATTAAACGTCTGCTGGACTGTGGTGTTGATACTGTATCAGGTGAATCCCATTGTTGATGATGTCAGGTGCAGAGGTGATGCTGCTGTTAAAGAGTTGGTGCTTCTTCTATATTGTATTTTAGAGACTTGTTTTCTCATTAATAAAGACTTATGGAATTGAGTTGTTTGTTTCAACACTGAGTTCCTCTAGTAGTAAGGTTCCTACTGAGATACATCAATATTCTTTTGGCAGCTATACTGCAAAGTTTGACAAAGTTGAATTAGACAAGATAGTTGAAACTGTGGGTGAACTTCCAGATCCAGAGGTAGTTATTTCTATATTTTGAGCATTCTTTTGAATATGAAATATATCCTTTTGAACAAGATAGAATTCTCCTTAAAACGCAGGTTTTTCCGACTTCTTTCTCTCTCTCTCTCTCTCTCTCTCTCTCTCTCTCTCTCTCTTTCCCTCCCTCCCTCCCTCCCTTACTAAGGTTTTAGTGACCCTTTGAGCACTGGATTGGTCTCCAGACATGTACAGTCCGAATCCCACTTGCACGGCTCAATTACTGGGATTAATCCCTGAGGGTGGCCCTAAGGCGGGATGACTTGATCTCAGTACTTTCATTTCTTGAGTTGGATTCCAGGCTACATTGAAAATTCCTTAGGCTTCAGCTTGTACTGCTTGGGTTCTTGATTTATACCATTTCCATTTGTTTAAAAGAATTGCCTGAATCTTTGGTATGCAAATTGTGACTTCAGTGGGTTTAGTTTGCTAATTCTGGCACTAACATATGCTTATATATGTTTCCTTAATCCAGCTTGATGCAGCTATTAGAGAAGCATTTGATGTGGCTTATCAAAACATCTATGCATTTCACGTTGCACAAAAGTCAGCTGAGAGAAGTGTTGAAAACATGAAAGTAAGCAATATAACACTAAATCATTGTTATACTGTAGAATATTTTGTTTACAAGAGAACTTCCGTGTTCCCTGTCAGGGTGTTAGATGCAAACGTGTGGCAAGGAGCATTGCTTCTGTAGGTCTTTATGTGCCAGGGGGAACTGCAGTTTTACCTTCAACAGCTCTGATGCTTGCAATTGTATGTCAATTAAATTTCATCAGATTGCTTTGCTAATTCATCAGATGGTTTTGTTGGTTTTCATTGTTGATGCCCAGCTCATCAGATTTGGTTGACATTTAGTTTATTCTGTATTCCAGCCTGCACAGATTGCTGGGTGTAAAACTGTTGTTCTTGCAACTCCCCCTACTCGGGATGGATGCATCTGCAAGGTATTTGTTTTACCATGATGTGATATCCTATAATGATATTGTGGACGAATGGATGGTGAGGTGGTTAATGAGGAACCTTCTGGGAAGATGGTAGGCATTGAGATGGCTAGAGACCACCAGAGGTGGGGGAGGTGAGAGGTGAGGCAACCTAGGAGAGAGAAAACAGTGAGACCCGGTGGAGGATCTTGAGATCAACCAGATAAAGAGGTTGATGATTGCATGCCTTTCTGTGTGCATGGAGATCTCCTTATATAGGAGAGTCTGAGCCAAGGGGAAGCTAGCTAAGCCAAGCGCAACTTCAAGGCTTAGGGATAGGTGGCTCAACCTCCTTACTTTGACAAGTCGGAGGTTTGTCAAGCACCTCCTCCATGATCAGACCGTGGGGGTTGTATCATGGGATGTGAGGAGGTAGGTATGTTAAATCTCAGGAATTGTAAAAGGAGAGCCTTAGTCTCAGGTATGATACACTCTTCGAGGTGCAGACTCTTGGTCAACAATCTCATTTTCTTATATTTGATACTCTCTGTAAGATTGGTCAAGGTCTGGGCAGCATCCCATGGGAAGGTTGCCTCTTCATCCTAACAAGCCCTCAACTCCAACCTCCAAACTACATATCTTCTAGTGATCATGAGCTGTGTTCCTAGGCCTTACTCTTAGCTTAGATACCATGATGTTTCCAAGGCTTGGAGTTCCACTCAGCAGAGGTCATGTAGGTGAGCCATAGTGAGCTGAACTGGTATTTTGCGGATGAGGGTGCGCATTCAGCTGAGGGGCAAGCGTGCCTTACCCACAGGTGATACGACGCTGTCTCTACACTGCTGTCCTTTGGTTGTGGGGCTGTACGCATGGACCACCTGTCCTTGGGTCCGACCTCTGAGGTGGCTGATGAGGCGATGACATGGCATAGGCATGTGGCAAGGCTGTATAGCTGTACCTGCTGAAAATCACCTACCTAGAGCTAATGTTTGCCTTTTTGCAGGAAGTACTTTATTGTGCTAAGAAAGCTGGTGTGACTCACATTCTTAAAGCTGGAGGAGCTCAGGTTGTAAATCAGACCTACTGGATCACTTATGTTGCAATTTTGGACACTATGAGCTCCCGTGTTATTTTATGTTGAAGTTTTTGTTCTGGGGAGTTTTGACATGTCGTAACCTTTGCAGGCTATTTCTGCCATGGCTTGGGGGACTACATCTTGCCCCAAGGTACCTGCTTCCACATAATGATCTCTCAAATCTTAGGCTTGTCCTAAAAAAGAGGGTTTTCTGCTTTGGAGGCTGTAGCATAACTTCATTCTTCTGTTTGTTATCTGGGTGTTATCAGCTTGTTTAGTTTCATTTCATTTCTGCTGTTTATATTGCTTCTGTGCTTTTCCTTTTCACACTTAAAAGTGTCATATGCAAAATTATTTTACGCAATTTTACTTATTTAATTGTTGAAATTTGATCTTAGTATCATTATATTTTCTTATTTATCCTTACTTTATATATTGTGTGCGTACAAATATGGAAAACAAGTATGACACATTAAGGATACGTCAATTTGATATTCTAAAAAAAGCAGGGTACTATTCTAATCTCAATGTTTTCTTCTACTCTAAGAAGTACGCAAAGTATTAAAAAAAAACTTTTCTTGTATTCTATCCTAAGAATTCTACTCTGATGCCTATCCAAGAATTATTACAAGATCATTTTCATAATAGTTCAGATACGTGACCTAGAGTATCTGAAAAGTATCTGATACTTCTCAAAATTAAAGAAAATTATGGATATGTTTAGGAAGTATTGGATATCCACAAATATCCAATGACTATCTGTGTTGCTCCCTTCTAAAAGAATCCATGCTTCGTAGGATAAAAGACAAGGTTTATAGATAAAATTTGGGGATGCCAATGTGGGTATTCATCTATTATATGACTGGTCATGTAGTTCTTAGATTGGAAAGTGTGTGCTTCTTTTGAAGTGTTTTAGAAGCAGCCTTTAGTTTCTCGTCAGCCTGCATTTGCATGCTTTGAGCTCGCAATATAATGTATACGGAACTTAATCAAAGTTTATAGTTTTTTCTTTTTTTTTTTGGACAGGAGAGAAGTTTTTTTGTTTTTTCAAATGGAGAAAGACATAATAACTTTTATTCACGAGCTTTTGTTTTTTGGTTCCTTCATACATGAGATATATATCTACAACTCTTTTACTAGTATTAATTTGTCGTAATCTGCAGGTTGAGAAGATATTTGGGCCTGGAAATCAGTATGTCACCGCTGCTAAAATGATTCTCCAAGTAGGCATTATTTTTCTTATATATGACTCTTAGAATTTGTTTGTTTATGACTGCATTTTTATATTAATAAGTTCACTTCAGTAAACCTAAACTGGTTCTTTTTTATTCTTGACTCAATGGTTTCTTTTTTTGCTTTCTCGACAGAACAGTGAGGCTATGATTTCCATTGACATGCCTGCAGGACCATCAGAAGTTCTTGTCATTGCTGACAAACATGCCAATCCCATTCATATAGCATCGGATTTGCTTTCCCAGGTGTTTACTGATGTCTGAAATTTTTGCTTTAGTTTGTGATAAATAATTTAATGGGTGAATCGGTTTCTTTGAATTTTCTGTTTTTAACATCTGGAATATAATTTGGCTGTAACATTCAGTTTCTGGTGAATGCTATTGAATTTCAGCCAGTTCACTCTGGTTGATAATGCCTATGGTTTAGGAAAATTTGAAGAATTCTAGTGATATTCAAAATCTATCTAATCCCCTGGGGGTCTTGTGTTGTTGCTTTAACAGGCGTGAGGGTGTTGCTCATTATCAATTGGTATTCAGGTCCATTGGTGAAGTTTCCATAGCTCTATATTAGAGGAAAAAAGAAAACTAAAAACTGTTTTAAAATTGGAGTTCTGTATTTCAAATGGTGTATCTTTGAAGTTGTTATTATTGCAGTTTATTGTGAAGCTTTTTTATTTCTGTGACTTTATCATAGGTATTTTTGAGGTTGCTAGATACTGGCCAATAATCATGGATAGGACTTAAAGATGTGATGAACTTTTTCTTGAAACCGATGGACATGGATTCTAATGCAGTCCTTCAATAAGTACTGAAGCAATAAACATCCCTGAGAATCCTTCAAACCATCAATTGCCACAATGGTGGAAGTTGGGGAGAAGAAGCTAGGCAATCTGAGAGATGAGTAGAAGATGTAAGAGAAGTGGAAGCAGAAACAGAGAAAAGAAGAAGAAGAAGCTGAGAAAAGAGGCAGAGAAGCCGTGAGGAAGAAGAAATCAGTAGTGAGGAAAAGATAGTGCAACCACATTATATTTTTTTATTCAGCCAAAAGACCCCACCCATGACTAAGTTGGGTATTTATAGGATTCTAATCTACAGTCCAACCTAAGCATCCCCTTGCTAAGGTGTCATTACAATAGGTCCACCTGTCATGGCACTTGAGTAGTTGTATGACTAGCATGTGACAGTTAAGTGGATGTGGATAATTCCACATCATAAGCTAGAAAATAAAGCAACCAAAATTAATCCTCAATAATAAATTAAGGAAAACTACTTTAGATTCTTGGATTCTTTTTAGGGTAAACTATCAGTAGGTCCTAATAATTGAACTTAATTTCCATCAAGTCCTAGTGAAAATAAGGCTAAGTTTGGGAAGACTAAATAAGTGCACTTTTTGACTTTTTATGAAATATGGGTTGGGTTTGAAATGATGTGTTATGGAGGTGATGTGACTTAAATAAGATGATGTGACTTAAATATGATAGTGACTTTTTGACTTTTTAGATTTTTTTGAGGATGCCAAACTTGGCCCAAGAATTGTCGCTAAAAATAATTTTTTTGTGACAATTTTTTGTAAATGTCGCTAAAAATTGATAATTAGCGACTTTTTTTATCATGATTTTTATAAATTGTCACTAAATTTACAATTAGTGACATTTTTTTGTGACAAATTTTTTCCATAGGACCTATTAGACAATAAGTCCACTTATTAGGACCTACACGTAAGTACCCTTTTTTTTTTATTCCCTATTAATTTGTGTTGAAAATATGTGCTTGCATCTTCACATCACTGCTATTGTTTACCAAACACAACCTCCATCCCAGCTTGTTTCTTACTTGTTCTCTCAAGCAATCATTCATGATTTTCAGGCTGAGCATGGCCCTGATAGTCAAGTTGTTCTTGTAATTGCTGGGGATGGTGTGGATATAAGGGCTATTGAGGAGGAAATTAGCAAGCAGTGCAAAAGCCTTCCAAGGGGTGAGTTTGCTTCAAAAGCACTGGGTCACAGTTTCACTGTTTTTGCTTTCATGATATGGTTGAGGTTAGCCTTCTTATTCTTGTTATTGTCACATTAACTTCCCTATATGAAGTCATCTGCTTACTTCAACTTGCTTGCGTGAGAATTTTTTTTAAATGCATGCTTATCATTCCAAATTATTACATACATAGCAACTCTAGCTACCATGATTGGAAGCTTATCCTTCACAAGTTACTATAAACAGCAAATTCAAAACTATCATTGGGACATAAGAAACATGGAGATATAATATGGAAAGCGTGAGGCAAAATTTAGTTAGTGTTAATAAGATGCATCAGCGAATAGTCCATGCAACCAAGGGATTGGAGCCTAAGTGGCTTACCCTTTGGCCACCAAGTCTCTCCAGAGGAGAGAGAGGTCTTGGGTTCCACTCTTAGGGGTGGAATGGGGGGCAGGACTTAAGTACTTGCAAGGAGAGGGTAGGAGTTCAACTCCCCCCAAGTGCTAATCTAACAACTAACCACTGACTTACGCCGATAAAAAGAAGAAACAAGGGGAATAGTCTATGCCGTCATGCTACGACTTAAGTACTTGCAAGGAGAGGGTAGGAGTTCAACTCCCCCCAAGTGCTAATCTAACAACTAACCACTGACTTACGCCGATAAAAAGAAGAAACAAGGGGAATAGTCTATGCCGTCATGCTACACTATAAACGTGTCTATATGGTTATCTTGTTAGTTTGTTGCATTTTCTTGTATTATTCTTCTTTCTATAATGCGGGAAGTTTTGTCCCATTGACTCTTGTAGCTAAATTTGTTCATTGTGACTTTTAGGCGATCTCCTTTTCAAACTTATATGCCCCAGAGCATCTGATTATTAATGTGCGAGATGCAGAGAAATGGGAGAGTTTCATTGAGAATGCAGGTATAGTGCTTCTTGTGCTTTTTTTTATTATCTGTATTTTGTATAGTTATATTTTCTTAAGCCATTTTGCCATAAGCATTTTAACAAGCGTTATTAATTTGTGTTGTTGCTTTGAATTATCACTCTACGTTATACACTTGGCGCATTTGGTTTTGTTTTCATTTTGGCCTTGTTTGGGAAATTAGCTATTTTAGTTGGCTATTTGGCTATTTTAGCCTGGCGAAAAAAGTTGTATTTGGGAAGTTGATTGGTTTTTTTTTTGTAGTTGATTTGATGGTTGTGAGAAAAAAAGTAAAATGATTATGGATTGGATATGACATTTTCTCTTATTGGCTATTTTAGCCTATTTTGTCTTTTAATAGGCTATTTTAGCCCAATTCTCTTCCCAAACAAGGCCTTTATAATTTATGTTCTCCTAAAAATAAATAAATAAATAAAATGATACAAAAAACTTATTTGGCATTGGAGAACTGTTTTCAGCAAAGCTTTCTAAAAACCCCTCTTTTTTAGGAAACACCTTTAAATTATTTTGCGAATTTTCAAAAATTGGTGTTTGCACAAAAATGAAAACAATGGGTGTTTTTTAACTTCTCATTGTTGTTTTTATATATGAAAACACGTAAATTTTGAAAAAAAATAATTACTATTCAAGTAATTTTCTTTTTTCTTTTTAGTATTATTATCTATGTTGCCAAAAATTTACAATTCATGATTTGATTCACAATTCTTGAATAGATCCATGTGGGTATCACGATCCATCTTTGGGTTATAGTTGTTAATGAATTGCACAATTCACAATTTGATTCAAGTATTACGATTCATGTAATTGTTGAAACTATTAGTTCAACAGATTCCGACCACTTTTACATCTTTTTGGTGAAAATTTCATAATCCAACTTCTTAGAGTGTTTGAATTTAAAATTACCAATATCTTTGTGTGAGTCGTTATTTTCCTGATCAAAGAGTTAATATAATCTAGTCAAATCCAATCAGAATCAACATTTTCTTAACATTCTTTTTTTATTTTTTTGTGGTGTTGTCTTGCAAAGAGGTTCAAATAATTTCTAAGGATGTTTGAGGCTAAATTAACTTGCAATTATGAGTTATCTCATTATTTTGGCGAAATAAACATGGTTTAACATGACATATGTCAGTTAAGTCAGACCTAATGGTTCCACTACTTTTTTTTTTTTTTTTTTTAAAAAAATATATATTTTTTTGAATAATAAGTACACACACCTTTTAAAGTGTTTCAACTTTTAATTAAAAAAAAAAAAAAATTACCCATCAAAAAAAAAATTTTTTAATAAAAAATATATATTAGATAAATGGGAAATGGGAAAACTAATTGTAAATCGGTGCAAGCTTTATGGTAATCCCCACACATGAAAAGGGTAAAAATAATATCAAACAGATTGAATCTTGTATTTTTGGGACAAAATTTCCTTTTCCCTAACCTTCAACCTTCTCTATCTGCCCTCAATTTCTCTCTCTAGGTTTTACTGCATTAAGGAGTCCCATTTACACTTTCTTTTTATTCTACACTTTTTATAGTTTCTTGGTCCAACGTTTTATTGTAAGGAAAATATATGATGGTTACAAATTAATTTTAAGGTTGGTGAGATTTGGACCCACATCTCTTGCTATGAAGGCTGTCTTCTCAATGGTGTAGTCATGTTCTTATAATAAAACTATTGTATAACATCTGTCAAAATCAATTTATTTTATTTATTCATACATATGATCGTTTAACATATTCTTTTCTTATTGTTTTTGGCAAATCTTAAGATTTTGTATATGATTCAATTCACGATTTGCAAAATTAGGATTCTCGATTTGACTATAATTATTAGTTTTTCCCCTAATCTATTAGTGACAGGTTTTTTCATTATATATACCAATGTTTTTTTAAAGAAAACCTTTGGGGCGTGGGGGAAATTTTACTAATAACCAAGAAAAGAGGTACAGAAAGAGAAGGGGACATAATGAATGTTACCATCATAATTGTTTTAGATTTAATTTTGTTTTTAAGTTGGAATTATCTATTTAGGATTAATAGATAGGTTTATAGGCGTAGTGGTAGTGGGTCTCTTGGGTATAGTTTGTAATCTTTATTTCTTGTATATAAGTAAGTTATCAATCAACAAAGAAATATGTTCAATAGTATGTATGAATTAACTTCTTGGGAAGAATGGGTAAAAAAAAAAACCTTCTTGGGAAGTCATGTAGGTTTGGTTTTCTTCAAATTGACCCAACAGGAGGTCATCCCACTCGAAGTGATATTTTTTTCTCTTATATTTTTATTTCAATTGGTATAAGAGCCAGTCATGGAGGAACGAACAACACTTAGATTGTTTAGAGACATTGGTTAGTTCTTTACTTACAGGCCAAGAAATAATTTTCAAAGAAATGCAGGAGACATTTGCAGTGACGAATGCTAAGCTATACCAAATAGGCAACATCAAAGTTTGTGAAGTCGATGAGAGTTCTCGAAATCGAAATCGAAATCGAAATCAAAATCAAATCACTGGTGATTGATTCTTGGCAATGACTTTACAACAAGGTGTCTCTGAGTCAAACACAAAAAGTTCTCAAGTGATGATATTGTTCTTGTACTTGCCCAAAAAAGATATTGTTCTTGTGAAGTTATGCTGAATATTATGTTGACTTCTAAAGTTACGGAAGTTTGGTTAACCAAAAAAGAGGCCCTCCCCCCTCGAAGTAGGATTTTCCCCTCTTTCTATTTTTCATTTTGTTATATAAGAAGGTTCATATCAATGAACCTTACCTGTCAGACTAGCACAAGAAAAATACAAATGCATGAAGGAAGAATGAAATTACCTAACTCTAATATCAGGAGAACCAATCATCTCTAAATTCACAAAACCCTTAACCAAAACAGGGAAATGGTTGAAATCTGGAAAAAGAAAATTGTTTTGGTTCACAATGCCCCAGCATGCCAATGCATCTGCAGCACTGTTCGCCTCTTGGTAACAATGAATCACTCTATAATTCAAAGCTTCCAGCATATGCTATAGAGATGAAATTTGATATACAAAGTGTATGGAGGCGTAGCGTCTCTAATAATCCCTTCACCATTAGCCATATGAGGATTTATTTTTACTGCAACCATCACAATTCAATTTCACAAATGGAAACATGGGCTTTTTCCATTGAACTACAAGCACCGTAGATTTTCTGTATAACAGGAGGAACGTGCAAAACATCAATCTTGTAGAGAGATTAGCAGATAAATGAGAAACTTTGAATGTAGCTCTAAGCAAGAAAAGTCTATTAGTAGACTTGATGCACCACCAACCCAGATCCATCAAATTGCACCCAATTTCTGCCCTTCCAAATCTCTCAACGAATCAAAGATGGCACAAACTGATGCAGGAATTTCACATCTTCCTGAGTTCTTGGCAACCACCAATCATTCAACCTCAAGCAAAGAGACAATGATCCAACTTTAATACCAAAAATCACACCGAAAGAATACCACAAAGTAGATAACTCACTAGACAAAAACAAATGAGCACAAGATCCTGTGGCAGGAGGATTTTTACAACAAACACAATGAGAAGCAATAGAAACACCCTTCCTTTGAATAGCTTCATCAACCGGTAAAATATCATTTAAAATTTTCACATAAAAACCGAGAACTTTAAAGGAATGTTAGCATGCCAAATATTTGAGAAAGAGAACATCCTAGGTTTAACCTTTCTAACCGGATTCCAAGCTGAAGAAAATGTAAAGCACCCATTCAATGACAGCATCCTACTAGCTTTATCCAAAGAAGTAGACTAAACAAAATCCAAACTTTTTAACCTTATGAAAAAGATCGAATGGAAGCAATTGCATCGGAAAATTATCATCCCGGGAAACTAACTGCATCACTTCAAGCTTGCTGAACCTGTAGACCTTCTAGCTGGGCTGGTGAAGTAATGAAAGAAGTTAAAGGCCCATCAAAGAGCCATCCATTCCACCAAAACCTACACTGACCAGAATTCAAATGCCAAAAACTCTGGTCCTAAACATGAGGGGGCAAAACAGAATCATCTACTTTAGAAGGATGAGATGTCCGGCAATATTAAACAGCCTTGAATCTAGCCCAAAGAGAGTCACCGAAAGATTACTACAGTTTTTATACCAAAAGCTGTCTCCATATTCTGAATGCTACTAAAGCCCTCCCATTGTTCCCCACTGAGCGTTGCGCATTTGATTCTTTCCCAAAAGAAGTCAAAAAAAATACGTTGGATGTGCCTGATGACATGAATGGCAGGATCTAGAGGCATAAGCTTAAAAATTGGCATACATTGAAGAACGTGCCTCAGTGAATCCAAATGGATGTGCCTGATAACATGAATGGCAGGATCTAGAGGCATGGGCTTAAAAATTGGCATACATTGAAGAACATGCCTCAGTAAAACCAAATGGCCACCCATAGATATAGTTTAAATTTCCACCCATCATGTCTAATTTTATCGACCATGCTATCAAAAAGAGCTCATTTTGTCCTGCCGATATACAAAGGGCATCCCAAATATGTAATGGGAAGTGATTTTGGATCAAATCCTGTAACTAATGAAATAATTTGAGCTGTAGCTTTCAGAGATAGAATAAAACAACTCCTCTCCTTTATAACCATCTTCCCAGAAAGCTTCTCATATTCGTTCAATGAAGGCATCAAATTCTGCAAAGATCTCTTAGTACCATTTGGAAAAATAATAACATCATCTGCAAAAGCATATATGGTATATTATACTTATTTTTACGCTGTTTCTGCCTTTATGATTGAGAGAACCAGTGAAGTCCCAGCTTTTAATCCCATCTGAGTTTTTACTTTCAGCTTAGACATTTCATTACCAGCATCATAAAACAAAAATGTATAAATTTAGTTGTTGATATGCTTTTGCAGGCTCTGTTTTTTTAGGGGAGTGGACTCCTGAGAGTGTAGGGGATTATGCAAGTGGGACAAACCATGTCCTTCCAACTTACGGCTATGCACGAATGTATGGTGGCGTGTCACTAGACTCTTTCCTCAAGTACATGACTGTGCAATCATTGACAGAGGAAGGCTTGATGAAGCTTGGCCCCTATGTGGCAACCATGGCTGAAGTTGAGGGGCTCGAAGCCCACAAAAGAGCAGTAACCCTTAGACTCCAGGATATTGAAGCAAGACGGATCTCCCAAATGAGATGATCTCCATTGGCCAACCCACTATTTCTCATATTTATTGTCATTTTTTTGGGAAATGGTCCTTTTGTCTGACTTCATCAAATGCCAGTGCTAAAGGGGAGTTTCACTGTGTCTAACTTGGGTATTAGGTATTAGGAACACTTGGTTGAACTTGGGAGAGTTTTGTAGACATGAAGATCTGAGTCATCATTTTTTGTTTCAATTTTGGAGATTGCAAGTTTTGACGAGTAAGCAAATACGAACTTGTATTTGGGTGGATGGTATTACAGGACAACTGCATGAACAATGAGCTCCTTGTGCTTTCTTTTATTTTTTATTTTTATAATTTGTCTGTTGTGCATTGTACAAATTCTAAATGGTAGTTACAGAGTATACTTTTATGTTTGAAGGGTATAGATTGCAAACTTACTGTAGGAAAAATGACCTCTTTGTGCATTTTGATTTATGTATTTTATTTATGAAATATAGAAGTCCTAAATGGAACTATAAGTTTTTCCTATATGTTTATATCCGTCAGTTAAGATTTTTATCTTTGTTGTAATGGTTTTCCATGCTGTTACTGACAACTTTATTGCTTTGCAAACTCCTGGGCATGATGCTCTCTTCTTATTTGTGTGCATTTTACAGATAGGGGGCACAACCACGCCAAATGATATGAAACTCCTTTGTTGTGCATTCCCAATGTTTGGTATGATGGAATTGGTGTCTCATATTTTAAAATTTGTGTAGTATTAGAGCTTAAGAGGACCGTCTAGTCTTAATATTAGCAGTGTGCAAAGTATTGTCCACACTCAAACTGAAATTTGTGATCCAAACTCTTCTCTGGTATGGCGTGACAGCCACACTCCGGATGAATATGAACCACATACTTCAATTTACTTTCCATGTCCAATTGATTTTTGGTATTAGGTATGGTGCCATTTGCATGCAAATGCTTTGTAAAAACTAAGAAATTTTGATTATCAAGGTCCAAGACATGCACATCAGTAACCAGTAAAATACATCACAAAAAAATTAATCATTAAAAAGTGCATAGAAAAATCAATCCTAAAAGCAAGTAGCATTCAAAGCACTAGGCATTGTTTTCATTCTTCTGTTTTCCATTCTTGAATATATATATATATATATACACATGTCAAAACTAACACGGAAAACTTGTTTGATAAATTGTTCCTGAAACTATTTTCAATTTTGTTTTTTAAACATCCAAGTTTGAGAAAACACTTTTAAGTTGTTTTCTAAGTTTTTGAAAATTGTTTTCGCACAAAAAATTGAAAACAACCAATGTTTTTGAACTTCTCATTGTTTTTGTTTTCTAAAACACAAAAATAAAAAGCAATGAAAATTAGAACAGTACCAAACATGCCTGTTGTTGTTTGGTAGCAAGACTGTAGAGGAAACAAAGGGAAACATTTAATACAAATTATAAGAAACAAAGAAAATCAATTTGCTAACAATGAACTATAAGACAACTAGAGTTCACTAACAGCCATAAAAAAACAGTAAGCTATTACAGAATGAACTAAAAGTAAGGTCACCCAAAATAATATACTCAATCATTTTTATAATTTCCTTAAGTACATATAATTCAAAGTATTTTGAGAAACAAAAATTATGCCACGGCCAAATAAAAGCTAGAGAGAGAGAGAGCAGCAAATTTTATGTGAAAGAAAATATGTTGATGGACATATTAGACCTCTGATCCTCATCAATCTTCAAGCAGATATCGATTCCTCCTAGCACCAAAAGCAAATCTCTACACAATACGGCCAAAAAACAAAAGGATTAATAACCACAATTTAAATATAGAAAACCAAGAATCAAAAGTTCTCTTCATTTTTTTTTTTTCCACTTAACTGAGAATATCTGAGAGTATGCTTTCAAGCCAGTAAGGAATCGAATGTAAGTGGGCTTGCTCAATCCATTGGCAGGGACAGATCTGATGTTTGGGACGAGGTACTCTGCTACCTACATGCATGCCCTCACTCGCATAAACACACAGGCGCACGCACACACCGGGCAAGTTGCAAAAAGAAAAGGAAATGCAATAAAATAGAATATAATTGTTCCAAATGATACATAAATTATAACATCTTCAATGCATATTTTGAAAATATGTGTTCATTTCTTTAATTGTTTTGCTACTTATCTAGAGGACTAGTTTGCATATGAATATGGTCAAAAACTTACACATCACATTTGAATATGATCTTCAGAAGTCCGGTTTTCTTTTTTTTCTTCTTTTATCTCTTCCCAACTTCATTTGAGCACTCACACATAATTCAGTCGGTAGTTGATCATAGCCTAGAATGTTGTGTCTAAACGGTCCATCTCTAAGTCTTGTATGTGCATTTGCCTATTTGGAAAACCTAACCATATGATTTATTTCATCGAACATCACAATCCATAATCATGAATTCAGATGACTATTGAAACAAAGCAAGCACCTAAAACTCAAAAACAAGGAATTAAAAACACTGCTTGTACATCACTCCCTTAGGTAGATCACCACATCAATAAACTCTTACCACTTCTGCTGGTTCTGCCAAAACATTAATGAAAAACTTGGCCTGAAATAAACAAAACGCTTTCACTTGATTGATCCAAAAGCTTCACAAAAGAAATCAAGGAAATATGCAATACACATTCTACCTGCTTTGTAGAAGCTCCAGACAACAAAAGATCAGTTGTTACCATTCCCGGCTGCAGCCAACAAGAGGGAAAATTATGTAACAAGGATTTAGCATTTATGTGGCATAACAAGCATAAAGGACATTATGCAATTGAAGGAGGTCGTACTCATATCTCAAAATCTCTAGAACTACAAATTAGCAAAGCCCATTAATATCTAGTTGTTGAACTCATTAAGCTTTATAAGTTATAACAGATACACATAGTGGCGTCTCTAGAATTTTTTTAATTTTTTTTTCACTAGGGTCAAGAAAACACTTAAGCTAACTATTGCTTGGGATAGGAGATGAATCTTGCAATATGGTTGACGGGATAATTGAACCAAAAATTAAATAAAATAGTCAATACACACTTTTAAAAAAACTAATTGGGAATTCTTATTAAGATAATAGATGACTAATATGTGAACAATCTACACTCCAACATTATATCTAAAAATAAAAATAAAAATAAACATGCTTAAATCCATGTAAACAAAATAAACCAAACCAGACTAAACCAAGCCTTAAGTCCTATCAAATGGGGTTGGTTGCATGAATCCTTCTTCTCCACTCGACTCTATCCAAGGCCATTTCATTAGTCAAATTAAGGAGATTCATCTCTCTATTTTCTACACTAGTCCACGTCAATCTAGGTCTACCCCTTCCCCCTAACACTACCATCTACTGTCACTGTATCGCATCTCTTCACTACTGCATCTATTGGTCTTCGTTGTGTATGACTAAACCATCTCAATCTATTCTCTCTCAACTTATCTTCTATTAGTACTACTCCTACACATTCTCGAATATGCTCATTCCTAACTTTGTCTTTTCTAGTCTTGCTACACATCCACCTTAACATCCTCATCTCAACAACACTCATCTTATCTACATGTTTCTTAATTGCCCAACATTCTGTTCCATACAATATCGATAGTCTAATAACCGTTCTATAGAATTTCCATTTTAGTCTAATGGTACTTGTTTATCGCACAGTACTCCAAATGCACTCCTCCACTTAAGCCACCTGCTTGAATTCTATAGACTAAATCCGCTCCAATCTCCCCAGTTGTTGTTAAAAAATAAAAACCCTACTAGTTAAGAACACGAACAAAAATACTATAAGAGAAATCTCAACTAGAAGTCAAACAAATTAATTCAACATAAATAAAATAACATTATATTCCATAAAGCTCAACAATTAAATGTTTGAATTAATTAAATACAAGTCAATCAATTAAAAGTTATTGCCTTTTGACATTTATTTACAAAAAAAAAAAAAAAAGGTTGGAGACAACCTCAAGCGTCCAAGTTGAAATTTCTTCTCCAATAAAGAAATAGAAAGACATTTCTCAAACAATTGAACCACCTTTGTCATTTTAACACCCAAAGACTAAATCTTAAAATTTTTCCTATCAAACCAGTGGAGCCAATATGTGCAATTGCCAAATTTATCTAAAATATCACATATAAGCAAATTTTGTTTTCAAGTTCAGTGGAATGATGTGGCTAGCGTGCATGAATATACGCTTATATACATAGGTATAAGACAAGGAAAAAAAAACAGTAATTATTGTCAAGTTACCAATTTTCCCAAAAGCCTAAGCTATTAGAAAATGGGCCCAACAATGTATATCAAGCTATGTAACACCCTTCCTCACGTGCAACCCCAGCTTGTATGTGGAGAGACAAACAGAGAACCAAACTGAAGGAGAAGCAGACAACCAAATAGAGAAGAATAATTCAAACGGGGGACGAATACCAAATGTCAATAGAGATACTTGAACCCAAGACCTCTTTCAACCAAAGCTCTGATACCATGTCAGGTTACCAATCTTCCCAAAAGTCTAAACTATTAGAAAATGTGCCCAACAATGTATATCAAGCTATCTAACAATTGCAGCCACACCAGAAAGTAATATGTAACTAATAGCAATAAGACAATTTCATTAGGATGACCTCATTAATGTGTAAGAATATCTACTTTGTTTGACCCAAGAATCCAATTTCACCAAGTAACTTGACAAAAAAGAATCTTTCCCTTTGCTCACCAATAACATCTAGACAACAAGTTAAGTGTGAACAGTCTAACAACCTTCACCAGAGGCAGAGACAAGATTTTTGTCCAGTTGGAGCAAAACCATACACAAATTTGCAAAGGGGCAAAAACCAAATTTCAAAAGGGCAAATTGAAAATAAATTTAAAACGTAGGCAGAAACATTTCAGAATTCTAGTTTGGATAAATCTATATAATTTTAAAACTATAGGTAAGAATGGCATTTTCAAAATTTCAGTGGGAAACTTTATAACAATAACAATAAAACCATAAAACAAAATAATAAAAAACATTTCCCAAAACCCAGTGGGGCAATGGCCCCCACTCGCACTATAATGGCTCTGCCTATGCCTCTATGGCGCTCCCTCCTTTCTTGCTCCCCATTAAAAGGGACAACCCCACCCATTGCCCACCAGGAAAAAGTTAAAAGAAAAAAAAGAAAGAAATTACCTGCCATGTTTTGTCATATTAATCACACTTCTCTCAAGTATCTATAAGTGATCAAAGATATGAACTCAATTCACAATTCAGTGACATCATCCAACTGATGCTTGTCGCAGGGAGCAATGAATCAAAGTACACAAAATAATGGGAAATCCAAGTAGTGATCACAACATTTTAGACCTATTTTGTAGAACTTTCACCATAAGATACTTTAACAGTTTACTTTAGGGTTGGTTTGAGAATAGACTATTTTAGTAACTTTTTGGCTAAAATATAATTTGGAATGATTTTTTGACTTTCTATGAAAAAAAAGTGCAAAAAGTAGAGAGGAAAGGGAATCTTTGACTTTTTTGTATGGTTCTTTGGCTTTTTGAGTAACTTTTTGACTTTTTGGCTATTATCAAACTTCCCAAACTTGCCCTTGATCTATAAAAATGGTCTTAAAACTAAGAAACTTATGCAAGCATTTAGCAATTGGGGTACACTCTCTTCTTCTCCTCATAACAAGTATCAACAATTCATTGTAAATGTGCGTAATGCTGTTATAATTAGCTAAAATGACTAAGCCTCCGTTTGGGAAGTGGGTTGGCTTTTTGGCTTTTTTGGCTATTTTAGCCTGGGCTAAAAAGTTTGGTTTGGGAAGGGCTTTTTGGCTTTTTTGGCTTTTTTTGTGAGAGAAAAATGTAATGATTATGGGTTGGATGTGATGTTTTGTTTTTTGTGGCTAAAATAGCCTATTTTGTCTTTTGTGGCTAAAATAGCCAAAAAAGCCCCATTTAGCTCTTGCCAAACGGAGCCTAAATGTTCTTTACATTAATGATAGCCTAGCTTTGCGTGAGGAGGCATAATGGTCCAAGCATCAATTACAAGACCATTATACTTGTGCTCTCAATGACATATGTGTCCAGTTGTAGACAATTGTATCATTAAATAACTAGATATATAAGTGAGAACATGGCCATGCTTTCAGTACCATTTAACGAATGCTATATATTAAAAATAATATCAACAAAATTTCCTAAACTCAAGGATCAAATGCATGTAAAATGAAAAGCATGTCATATATCACTTTCAAAATTCTCTTTTGAAGAAAAAGAAGAAACTCATCCAAATGTTGTGTTGCCACTGTATTTTTATTCACATATTTTTAAGAAAGCAGAAACGTTAAAACTCTGTTACAGAGCTTGCAAGGTATAGTAAGATATCATGGAGAAGCGTCATGCACATCCATTGGCAAATGCGGATGGAGTAGCAGATCAGAATCCGGAAGCAAAGGCTTAATCATTTTAAATCTTGCTTTGAAAAAAAAAACAACAAAATATTTTCACTTTCATTCTGAAAATTTTCTATAATTGTAGGACTTTCTGAAAGCATTTTAAAACCTGAACAACATATTCTAAGAAATAAATAAACAAATAATGTCACAAAATCTAATATACTTTGGTTTCATCCTTCCATAATACATTTGAATCACAAGTTGATTGACTTTAACATTAAACTGCCTTTGCATTGACCCAGCCATTCGCAAAATAAGTGCTAATTAAGTGGCTAAAACATCCCATTCTGCAGATAAAGTCGTCAACATTCCAACAAGCAGCCATCAAGCAAACAGTTTTCATTGAAAAAAGTGGAGAGATTTAATGATTCATTAAGGTTAATATGCAATATAAAAGATACTACTTACCGGGGAAAAAAACATTAAAAAAAAAAAAAAAGGATATAACAAAACCAACATGGAACATTATGCTGCCAGCACAATTAGAAAGTTTTGAAAATAAAAAAATAAATAAATAAATCAGATATTGCAGAGCTGAATCAAAGTCAAGGAGGCCCAATATTGATAACTGGAAACAACAAAAATGAAAGATTTAAAAAAATAAGCAAAACATACCGACAGGTTATGCACTATCACATTTTTAACATCATCCATTCGTAATTCTGCCTGTAGGAAAACCAATTAACATTTCTATTATTAATAACCTTAAAAAAATAGACTGATGGATAAATATGTACAAATGTATGCATATTCAAATAAATGACAATAAGATATATTAACAAGGACACTACAACACATAGTCACTCTGTTCTGAGGCTGACTACTAGTCGTTCATAGTATTTGAAGTAACCACGAGGGTTAATTGTGGTGTTTGGGCCCTTCACAAATGAGAAAGCACGGAGGGATTGTAAAGACCCAACTCGTGTTGGCATGTGTTAAGTCCCACATCAAAAGTTTGCACGGAGTCTTGGATTTGTAGGTAGAAGCAATTAACACAATGACAACCTTGGTTAAAATAGCCAAAAAGTCACTATAAGTTGTCACATCACTCTCTTTACTTTGCTACACATTTTCGTTAAAAAATGAAAAGATAAATAAAATAGCCAATTCCCAAACGAGGCCTTAAGCCATCGTAAGTGCATTCAATTCCCACACCAAATAATTTCATGAATCACAACATAAAAGAACCTGGAAGAGTTCACTATTCTTACCATTGATAAATTGAGGAAAAGGGGAAAGCTTTTGATGGATTGGCGTTACATGTGTAAGAGAGCAGCAGAGTCCGTGAATCATCTTTTACCGGATTGCTCGGTAGCCTTAAAGATATGGGGCTTTTTGCTCTCAGTGTTTGGTGTAGCATGGGTGATGCCTATGTCGTACGTTTGGAGTAGGCATCACAATTAATGCCATAGACACGAACAGTTTTCTGTGGATTCGAGTTTTCTTCAACACGGCATGGGAATCCTCACTCTTACACCAGTTGAGGTGGAACTGAAAGCATGTTGAAGAAAATCCAAATCCATAGGGAACTGGAATCCACTAGCAACAAAGAGAGAACTCTCAAGGAGAGACAAAAGTCTGAACTTTTTATTGATAAATAATGAACAATTTTGGCCTTTAAGCTTACATGATTATTTATGATAAAATTTAAAAATGGAAGGATTTCTTTTAGGAAAGGATTAAAGAAAACAAATACTTGGAAAATAAGAAGGCAGTAAAATAGGAAAACTAAATCAACTCAAATAAAAAAAACCTAATAATTATGAGTCCTGCTGTTGGTGCAACCTATTCAACCGAAACCGACATATGTGGTAACTATTCATTGCAATTGCATTGAATGGGGCCATGTGAAGATAATAACTTTCTTCACGCTTGTCAATTGGCATCAACAAAAAATTCGGAATCTATATCATTTTTCAATAATTATATGCTATTCCTTACCAAATTATAAAATTCCTAATAAAACAATAATCTCAAAATACTAAAAATAAAAATATAGAAACTCAAAGAATCTTGTCCTACATCACAATTGAATATGGCTTATTGATCCAACATATAGAATCTGTTTGTCACTCAGCTATTCAAAAAAAAACAAAACAAAATAATCTATTTGCCACTCAGAAACTAAGCGCGAACATGTAGGCTTGTGTTTACTAGGAATGGATTGAGGGGGCGTCCTAGGACCTATGAACTTGGTCCAAGGTCAGGAATGTATTGGAAATTTTTGACTTCACACAGGGTTAAGACTGTGTGTGGCTAAGAGGAACTGCCACTAGTTCGAATCTTGCCCCACTAAAGAGGTCTTTTAACAAATTTTCTAGGTGCAAATAAACTAAACTAGAATTGTACTTACATTAATGGAAAATGAAGTACAATTGACTAATCTAAGGCTAACTTGGCTAAACAACTAATTGCTGGAATTGAATTGCTTAAGTAAAAGACAATTGGTTGAAAAATTATTAAGATAATGTATGAATGAACTCTTGGTTTAGTGTTCAGTGCCGGACCCCTTCAAATGTTATGCTTGGAGTCCTTTTATAGTGTTGGAAGGGCTCCTTTTTTTGCCCCAACCACCAGGATGTGGCAGCCCTAGGTCTTGCCACTTGTCCCATGTTTCTTGACTTGAGCCTCAAAAATAGCAGTCACTTTGACCACTAACAACTAGCTTGCCCCTTTTGTACCTTTTGTTGGTCCATTAAATCTCTTAATCCCCACGTGTGATCCACTCATCAAATCATGGATCAACCACCTTGCTTGATTTAAGGAAATGGGCATCTTGTGGGCTTCAACCAAGTCTTATCTCCTAGGAAACGGTTGAGGCATCTTTATTCTTAATAAATAATCAATTGACTTGGTCACTTAATTAATAAAATCACATCCTCATGTTCAGCTGCCATTCCACTTCATTGGGCTTACCAAATCACCTTCCTATCACCATGTGGCATTCAGTCAATGAGGAAATTTCCATGTGGCAATTTTTGCCAAAAAGGTTACAAACAATGCCCCCTTCAAGTATATTCTTTAGATTTTAAGGATGTACTTGAATTAAGCCTTGGTTACCTCCCCCCTTCTTGCCTTGATCCATGAATCTCATCAATATCTATTCTTGACATATGTTTTGCTACTTATGTAGAGGACTACTTTGCATATGAATATGGTCAAAAACTTACACATCACATTTGAATATGATCTTCAAAAGTCCAGAACTCAGGGTTGGGAAGACATTGCCTAGAGCCTCAATTTCTAAGTTATTTAGGACAAACCTGTCCAGAAAAGTGTCGTTCTGGGACCAGTAAGGAGGAACATGAATCATTTGAGACATGCCAAATTGGCTAGCGAACTGAGAAGCATTATAGATCTCAAAGCCACACTTGGTGTTATTGGGAAATAACTCGGGCGAATGGCAAGTCTCTGGAAATCAGTAAGCTGGCCCAAATGTCAAACTGTTCATCTTGCTGGCCAGTTGCTTGAGAGGGAGGAGCAGTCAAGCAAGCAGGAACAGAGCTGCAAGAGAAAGGCAGCAAGTCAGAAGCTTCTCTTGTGACCATTTTCTTGAAGAAGAAGGTGAAGCAGGCTTCAAAAATGTGTTTTTTGGGATAGGCCTCTAAGTAACAGAGGCCAAAACTTTCTGAGTTGGGCCCTGGGTCAAGAATGATTGCTGCAAACTCTGGAAAGTAAGACCAGAGCCATAACTGCAAGAGCTAGAAGGGGCCAGAACCGTTTGTATGGCGAGAGGAGATCAATTCCATCATGCCTCTGTAGAGATGGGCAAGCACTAAAGGACCAATGGCCAACTTTCGGCCTAGGGACAGGGCTTTGGCCAGCTCAGTAAAATCCTCTGTGATCTTCTGGGAAAGAACACAGAAGACAATTTTTTTCAAACAATAGATCAGGAAGGAGATGTGTTCATGGTCAGAAACAACTGAAGATTTCTGGACAGCAAAAAGAAAGCCAGAGTAGGAAAGCTTCTTCTTGTTAGGATAGACGTATTTGTCAACTTCTTCGCCATGGGGGTGAAATCCAGTATGGAAAGCAACATCTTGAAGAGTTGGGGCCATCATACCATTTCGAAGGTGAAAGGAGTTGGTAGAAATGGACCAAAACTGAGAGATGGATAAGAACAGAGCTTTGTCGAGGCGAATGTTGCCACGACTGAGCATGATGGTGTCATAAATGCCAGCATTCTTCCAAAGACAGCTCCCTGCTGCTGCGATGCGATCTAGCCAAGCCATGTATTCAAGTTTGGGGGAGTGTCAAACCCTAAAGGGAGAAGGGAGATTGTAGCGACTCCAATCAAGAGGGATTGAGTTCTCAAAGGGTAATTTCTTCTCAAGGCAGGGGTAATATGACTCCAAGTATGAAGGAAAACCAGTGGTGAAGGCAAGGCCAAGCCCTAGTTTGCAGTGGAGAGAAGATCGAATGGAGGAAGGAAGGTCTCCTAAAGATGGAGGGCTTTTTGTCCTTAAGGAGGTCATCAATCAAAGGCCCAACAGTTTTGGGGTCTTTCTCAGAAGTGAAAACTTTCTTGGCAGCCACAGAAGAAGGTAGAGAGAAGAAAGAGAGGCATCAAAGTAAATGGATGAGCAAAAGTGAGATCAAGGCAATGCTTAGGGCATATTTATAGTCCAGTGCTGAGAAGATAAAGCTTCTTCAAGAAGCTGGTGCCAGATTCTGGCAGCAGAGATTTGAAATTCGAAAAGGGGCTGATGACATCCTAATCAAATCCCTCCATTAAGGAGTCCCAGTCAGGTCTACAGCTGGAGTGACGCCGTCATGATGACAAGCGTCAAAATGTCCCTCAATGCCTATCATGTCAAGAATGGATTTTTTTTTTTTTTTTTTTTTTTTTTTTTTTTGTGATGAATAAAATTTTATAGAAGACTAAGCATCAAACAAAATAAACTCAATCAATTACATCATTTAAAAAATCTAAAAAGGGTAAACAAGTTTGGATCCACCTGACTAGACACGCAACTACACAAAACGTGGAGAAACCTAGTTTCCAACCAAAAGGAAATGAGCTTTTCTATTTTTATTATGGAATTATGATGGAGTTATGGTGTTAAGAGAAGTTAGAAGTTAGAGACTAAGTAGGCAACCAAAGATGGAGAGAATTTACATACATTAATTTATAGACGACGACATCTTACATATACAAACAAAAAAGTCATCAAGCCTCATCGTAGGCTTTTTTAATTTTCCAAAGGCTAGAGGAAAAAAAATCCTAACATAATAAATACATTGGATAAAAAGTCTAAACAACAATAATGATAATGACTTTTTAGTTCATATCTTCTGACAATTTTCTACAGTTTCTACAATTATACACGCTGTCTACCCTCTCCGGTTTTCAAAGAGATAAACTGTTATAGATAAGTTTTGGCTGAGCTGATTTGGCATGTAACGTCGGCTGAAAGGATTTGTCTAACCACTTTCTGCCTAATAATGTAGGTTGCTCCATGTGTCCTGGATAATGTTGGAGTCGATCAGGAGACAACTGCATGCGATAGTGGGGTCCACTATGCTTCCATCTTATTGATGAGATTGTGATATTCTTCATTAGTCTCTGATGGAGGGGAATCAGGATCCTGGTTGTATTGCTCATTTCGAAAATGTTCTACATCATCCGCGGTCATGGCTATTTCCAATGGAAGATCCAAATTATTTTTTTTTTTGATATTTAATAACATGTCAAGAGCCTCATTAATTTGTGTAGGAGACATTTGATATGTTATGGGAAAATGGGTTACAGACAGTATTCTACCATCTGTGACCATGAATGGCAATTTTGCTGAGCCATGGATATTGGACGCTGCCTATAAAACAGATATTAGATTGTCTATCCAATATTTTGTCAAAGAAAGTTTTTAGATATTTTCCAATCGCTCTCTCCGGCAATCTTTATCTAAATAATCTTCAAATTCAAAATCTTCAGTTTCTTTAAGATACCAAATCTGGTATGGTTGGAAAAAAATGTTCTCGTTCTCGCCAACCAACAGTGCTGGAGATCCATAAAGTAAAATATTTACTCCATCGGAAGCCTTTTACTACCCATGAGAGCATTGCTTTGATGATCATTGGATATTCTATCCATTGGATTGAATCTAAAATTTAAAAAATAACTTAATTAGTTATTCCCCAATCTATATATTCAAAATACCACATGTCATGATTTGCCATGATGGTTATTTTGGGAATTCCGTCTTTAAGATTTAATTTATCATAAGATTGTTCTAAGATTTGTCTAATCTTATCACGATGATCCTCAACTCAATTTTTGATTAACAAAAAAATTTCTTTTGTAAGCAAAGTTCTTGCTTTTTCAAAAAGACAAATTCTTTTTATTTGTTCAAAAACTGGATCAGAAAACTCATCTGATATGAGGTCTGATAGATGAAGAAAATTGTTTATTTTTTCAAAATTAAAATCTTCATTCCAATTCATTTGTTTAAGGATATTGAAATAAAGATTTTGCAAGTCTTTTAATTTAGCTGTTTGCTCAGCTAATTTGTTGGCCAGAACTCTCATGTGTTTTCGAAACTTCACTTTGTTGTCTACAATGTGAGTTTTCCAAACTCCATTGAGTTCTGTATAAATTTCTCTGGATATATCAAGGTTGAAAAAATCTTTTATTTCAAATTCATGTGGTTTAGATGTCTAAATATTGGTTGGAACTGGGTTAGTTCTCATTTGACAAAAATTATTTTGATAAACAGGCATAGCTGGTGCATTGTAAAAAGTTTTTTTAGCTTTGGTCGTGCTATCATATGCTTTATAGCTTACTCCCGAAAATTCTCAAACTTGCGTTTTGCAATCATTCCATTCTGTGTAAACTCCAAGTTGTCTTCTTGCAAACGCAACATAAACTTTTTCTTGTCTGGGGATTGCTTTTTTAGCAATTGTCACCCAATTTTCTTGAGCGGGTTGTTTACCCTTGTCCATTGTTTCCTCTTGGTCTAGAGGTCTTTTGCAAAAATTAAAATTACTTGTTTAGTAATTTAATTTTTTGAAACAACTTCTACTAAGAAAATCTGCAAGAAAATTGTTAGTAACTTTAAGATGTTCTACCTCAAACGTATATTCAGAAATTTTATTAAACAAGGCTAATGTTCTTCCTTGCCCAATAGCTTTTTATTGATCAAGAAATCTCTTCTTGCCTTATTATCGGTCATACAATAAAATTTTCTAGGGCTAAGTAAATATGAAAACTTTTTATTGCTAATTTTACTGCAGGTAATTCTTTTTCAAAAATAATATATTTCTGTTCATTTGGTTTAAATGTTCCAGAATTATATCCACAAATTAATTCTTCTTTTTGTAATTTTATGGGTATTGGATTTTTTCTTGGTCTGATCCCATTTTCTGATAAAGGTCTCTCTTTATCATGCCATAAATTACTTGGTATTGCTTTAAGAACACATCCCCAGTATGCTTCTGAGGCATCTGTTTCTAAAATTAATTTATCACCTGTTTAGGAAAATAAACATTTGGTAAAGTTTTAACATTTTCTTTAATTTGTTTAATTAAAGCAACATCTTCTGTTGTCCATTCAAAAATAACATTTTTCCTTAATTTAGTTAACCAATGAATTTCTATTTTTGAAAGATTTTTGATAAAATTTCGTCCATAATTTAAAATACCTAATAAACTCTGTAATTGTGTTATATTTTCAAGGGTATCAGGAAAATATTGTACTTTGGACAAAATATGTTCCTGTAATTTTAGACCAATGTATATAATTGTAGAAACTGTAGAAGATTGTCAGAAGATATGAACTAAAAAGTCATTATCATTATTGTTGTTTAGACTTTATATCCAATGTATTTATTATGTGAGGACTTTTTTTTCTCTAGCCTTTGGAAAATCAGAAAAGCCTACGGTTAGGCTTGATGACTTTTTTGTTTGTACATGTAAGATGCAGTCTATAAATTGGCTTTCAAGCTAACATAATAATGTATGTAAATTCTCTCCATCTTTGGTTGCCTACTTAGTCTCTAACTTCTAACTTCTCTTAACACCATAACTCCATCATAATTTCATAATAAAAATAGTAAAAAACTCTTTTCTTTTTTGTTTTGTAATTGGTATCAGAGCTTGGTGAAGAGCTTTTGAAAGCAAAATCAAGCTATGTAAGTATTTCTCTCTACGTCTAAATTTTTAATATATATAAATGTGTATGGTGTGCTTTATGTTAAAAAAATAAAAATAAAAATTATTTAGTCAAGTTTAGTATTTAATTGTGTATCCTTTGTATTTTATATCTTCATAATTATTTGTTTCATTTATAGTTGTTGTAAAACCTACATGCTTAGTGTATGTCAAAGCCCATATACTCATTAAGATCTTTTGAATATTGACTTTAAGATCATAAAGAGAGGTTTTAGGCACCAGATATATACACTAGGAGGGTCTTAGGTACCAACAACAATCTATAATGGCAATTAACCGTGAAGATATAATATAATTTGGAAATACAAAAAATAATGTTAATAATAAATATGACCATAGTTTGCATATTACTAAAGAGTCTACAAATATAAATTGTGTGTGTTCTAGTTTAAATAATATTACGTATATTAAGTGTTCTTGGTTTTCTAAATTAGATAAAAATCAAAAAATAAATCAAAATTATCTAGAAGCCAAAGTTGAGTCTATAGAATCTAAAATAGACAATTTGGGTTTCATAATAAATATTGACTTAAACAAAGAAGCAAAAAACCAAATAAACAATTTGGTGACAAAATTAGAAACTATGTCCTTTATAAATGGGCCTACTGACATGTCTGAGAGCAAAACCAAATTGTTCCAGGATAAGTTCCATGACCTAATCCCAATTCATGGCTAGATTTGGTTGGTATGCCCCTTGATAGGCTCCACGTGGTGGTTGATTATAGAAATTGTGCCCCCTTAGTTCAAGAACTAGAGCATAATTTTGTCCCTTCTGCTCAAGAATGAGCAGCGAACAATGGGTTGAATTCTAACCAACCTCCTTAGGGTTGAGGCAGACCATTTAGCATGGGCCTAGGACCAACTCCTTAGGCATTCTACAGATTATGATTCTGAAGGTTCTGGTTCTGATTCTGGAAGCTCTGGTTCTGAGGATCTTCATGTTGTGGATTCTGAGGCTTCTGGGGGTTTTGAAAATTCTGGCTGTCTTAATTTCTAACTACCGAAATCTTGGAAGTTGTCCCAAAGTTCAACACCTTGCCCCCCTTGCCCCCAAGTGTGAGGTTATTGAAGGAAGAGGCTTGAACAACTTCGGGGGGTGCTTGAAAAGTGGCAACTGGCCTGCTCTGAGGATTCTGCTTTGCAAAGGCATTGGTCGGTCCTGTTGCAGGCAAAACTGGAGCTGGTGTAGGGGCCAGAGAAACCCTGTCACCAAAAGTAGCCATCATATTGGTGATAGCTTTCACCAAATCGGTCTAGGAATGCCTTATTTCCTGGAGGGGAGTGGCCAAGGAATGAGAAATTTTCAGGGAAAGTTCTCTGTTGGCTTCTGTCACACCTAAGACTCCCTCAGGATTGCACTGCACTTCTGAAGGCCTAAATTGCTCAGATCCTGAACTTTTAGGGGGTGACACTCCTGATTGACCTGCAACATTCTTTCCTCTACCTCTACCAACCATAATGACATTAGTAAAATAGACACCTAGCGTCCCACCGGGCGTGCCAAAATTGTTTGTCACTCAGAAACTAAGAGCAAACACGTTGGCTTGTGTTTACTATGAATGGATTGCGAGGGTGCTAGGACCTATGAACCTGGTCCAAGGTTAGGAATGTTTTGGAAATTTCTGACTTCACACAAGGTTAGGATTGTGTGTGGCTAAGAGGAACTACCACTGGTTCAGATCTTGCCCCAATGAAGAGGACTTTTAACAAATTTTCTAGGTGCAAATAAACTAAACTAGAATTGTACTTACATTAACGGAAAATGAAGTACAATTGACTAATCTAAGGCTAACTTAGCTAAACAACTAATTGCTAGATATGAATTGCTTAAGTAAAAGACAATTGGTTGAAAAATTGCTAAGATAATATGTGAATGAACTCTTGGTTGAGTGTTTGGTGTTGGACCCTTTCAAATGTCATGCTTGGAGTCCTTTTGTAGTGTTGAAAGGGCTCCCTTTTTGGTTCCAACCACCAAGATGTGGCAGCTCTAGGTCTTGCCACTTGTCCCATGTTTCTTGACTTGAGCCTCAAAAATAGCAGTCACTTTGACCACTAACAACTAGCTTGCCCCTTTTGTACCTTTTGTTGGTCCACTAAATCTCTTAATCCCCACGTGTGATCCACTCATCAAATCATGGATCAACCACCTTGCTTGATTTAAGGAAATGGGCATCCTGTGGGCTTCAACCAACTCTTATCTCCCAGGAAACAGTTGAGGCCTCTTTATCCTCAATAAATAATTAATTGACTTAGTCAATTTATTAATAAAATCACATTCTCATGTTCAGCCGCCATTCCACTTCGTTAGGCCCACCAAATCACCAACTCATCACCTTCCTATCACCACGTGGCATTCAATCAATGAGGAAATTGCCACGTGGCAATTTATGGCAGTTTTTGACATTTTCTTTTGTCATTTTAGTGGGTATCTTGTATTATATCGTGAATATTGAAACCGTGAATTGGAAACAAAAGGATATGAGTCGCTATTAAGATCTAGAATCATAATCTAAAAGACTGGTTTATTAAGTGATAAGCTTCCTGCACATGTTTGTCAAAAGCAAGCTTCAATTGGCTATGGCTAAAAAGCCAATTTATTAGCTTAAAAAATAAATAATAAATAAACAAGCCTTAGTTCATTTGCTAAAACCATTTCCCACCAAAATGCCCAAATTAGTCAAATTTACTTATGCTAAAAAGGCATTAGAAGATCCAAAAAAGTTAGAAATCTACCAGACAAACTAGCATTTTTAGCATTAGTTTTTTTGTTGTTTTTATACTTATTTTTAGCCAATAAGCTAACCTTTTATTTAACTGCCAAAGGATGCCTAAGATTATCTTATCTTCCAAGTAACACAAAAGATATGACTTCATAAAACAAGGTCAGCATATACCTGTAATGATTTTGTCAGATGCACCACACTGCGCTTTGTAGCCCCATATGCAGCAAATCTAAAAAATAAAAAGGTAACAATCATATAAAAATATGACCCCAAAAACTGCAAGTTCTACTAGGTAAAGGCATTATTCAAGTTACCAGGTCCAGGTATATGAATTTCACAAGTGTGCATCGTTACAGCCTTTAACGAACAATTATGTGCAACATACCACAATATTTTTCTTTCTAACCACAAATATATATATATATATATATATACACAAAAGAAAAAGAAAACAAAAATTGAAATAAAGAAAGAAAGGAAAAAGGTGATTAGAGAACAGATATTGATTACCCTACAATATACAAATGGTCCCAGATTTTATGATTCATGGGCATTCACTAGACCAGACTCCACAGTTATGTCCAACAAGTTGTGAATTCAACATGATATATTCAAAATCAAATGAGAACTGGTGTGGAGTGATAGTGTTGAGTTAGCACTTTTTAGTAGAAGAGTCACTGCAGCAGAAGGCGTAACAATGATAAGCAACATAGCATTGGCTTCAAAGATTGCATAACAGGGTGGTGCCAGTAACATTAGTGACAAATACTAGGAAGCACAGATACGGACAAGGTCACAGAAGGAATATGCCAAAGAAAATATGTGTTATATATTTTATTTACTATGTATATAAATATTACATCCATAAACAAGCAAAATTAATGAAAACTAACACAAATTTAGCATAAGAAAATAAAAAAAATTTAAATCAGCTAGAAACTAGATCTATGTTGCATTAGGCTCTAGAGTTTGTTAAAAGCCAATCTTTGTGTTGTTGATGGTTTGATATGAGTTCTATATTTTTGTAAATTCAACCTTCATGTTTCTAAATATTATAATATGACCCCAAAATTAGCTTTGAAAATTTAAAATAGAGCTGTGTCCCTTCAAAAAAAAAATATTAAAAAAATGAGATGCCACATGGCAAGTCCCATACATGTCTCCACCTATGTTACACGGACTCGGGTGCGGGTATCGGAT
Source organism: Camellia lanceoleosa (assembly GCA_025200525.1). NCBI lineage: Eukaryota > Viridiplantae > Streptophyta > Magnoliopsida > Ericales > Theaceae > Camellia > Camellia lanceoleosa. The sequence continues at coordinate 110,591,600 of CM045760.1, read as the reverse complement.
GCGGGTACGTATCTAGGGGTCGGGTACTTCAAAATTAAAAATCGAGGATACGTGGATATGGATCCAAAAGAGAATACGGGTACGGGGATACGTTAAATATTTAATTTTTAAAATATATTTATTATATAAAGATAAGTTAAATAGTTATTTTTTAAATATATTTATTATTTTTATCTTATGTATTACTTTTATTGATAATTTTTTTGATTTATCTATATAATTTTTTTTTTTACTTTTAATTGACATATATATTATAAATAACAAAAATATAATAAATAAGGAATAAATATTTTTTTTATAAATATTTTTATTTTAATACATATTAATTATTTAATTTATTTTTTAAATAATGTGCTTTTATTAATTTTTTTTTATTTTATTTTATATTATATATGTATTTTTTTTATTAATATGTATAAATATATAAAATACAAAATATGTGTTATAATATAAGTATTATATATTATATATATTATAAGTAAGTATTATATATTATATATTATATATATTATAAGTATTAAGCGGTTCGATTCAGGCGAGAAAGAAGGCGAAGGCGAGAGATGCGATCTGGTTGAAGAGGCGATCGAGTGAGAGACGCGACTGGTTCGAAGGTCATCAACTGGTTCGACTGGTTCGAAGGTCATCGAAGTTGACTGCTGCGACTGGTTCAAAGATCATCGAAGTCGACTGGTTCGAAGTCGCTGATCAGGATCCTCTCGCCGACCAGGTTTCTTTCTTTTCTCCTTTACTCTTCGTCTTCTCTTCCATGCCATATCCACTTCTTCCATGCCGTATCCCGTACCCGTACCCGTGTCGTGTCGTATCGACACGGGTACTTCGCCAAAACTGACGAGTCCGTGTGACGTAGGTCTCCACGTGTCCCCACCAAATCCATGTCCTATACATGTCCAAAACAACTATGGCAACTTTTTTTTTTAAGTGTCGGTGCTTCATAGAGCAAATGCCTTGAACCAATGCTCATTCCCATCACCAACACACCTTTTTGTCCTTACCCAACAAAATTTCCCCAACAACCAAACTACAGGGCAGGGGGGTCTTTCATTTTCATTTCCATTTCTTTCCCATTCTCTTTCCAGGAGAATCAATGAAGCCTTCAATGAGCATAAGTCGTAAATATGAATAAGAATTTTGTAATACAGGTAAAGAAACAGTAAAATATTCCTTTAAATTGTTCAATACTAAAATCTAAGAATTTATTAAATGTACGAGGCCATTGCCAAGCTATGATATTTTTCAACTGCAACATCTTAATAAAAGACAGTCAAACATATGAACTATTAATCTATAACAAGTGGCATAAAGAGGTCATGAAGACAGCAATCTGCATTTGGCATACATACATTTCTGGCATACTACTGAACTCTATAATGCACAAGAGCAACATGACTAGGGATTATTAGGACGGACAAGAGTGTTGAGTTTGTTGAATGTGTTGAATGTAAATGTAAAAACTCCACCAAGTGTGGTAAGTAGATGTGAGTGTGTTAGGTGAGTAGGTTAGTGCTATAATTAGTGCACCATATAGATAGTGGATGTAATAATGGATGTATATAGTGATCTAGATAGTGGCTATAATGGATGTATATATTATGTAAGGAGATAGGTAGTGGCTCTTAGTGGTGATAGTGGATCTCTTAGTGGTGATAGTGGATCTTAGTGGCTCAAATAGTAGCTCTTGTTCTCTCCTATATAAGGAGTGTAGTTTTCTCTTCACAAAACAAGATATTGAATACAATCAATCAATAATACATTAAATTTTCCTACATGGTATCAGAGCTATAGGTTAAGCTCTTAGTGTTTTTTGCCTTCCGGCGGGCGGCAACCTTGCCTTGACCGCCCGCCGGACCTCTACACATTCCTTCACTCCGTTGCCACAAATTATTCTTCTTGATCTTACTCTTGTTGTTCTTTCTTTGCTTGTGTAGTATTTGTTGTCCCACGTTTCACTTCTACAAACCTCATTTGATTGATGATCCTGTGCACAAGCATGCTCGTAGGGTTCTTGTATGCATTCTTGTTTATGGGAGTTTAATCGTGATCTTTGGTATTTTTACCGATTAAACTTGCCATGCGAATGGCTCCTCCATTTTCCCACTTGATATTTACTGTCGACCCATTTACGAAATCCTCACGATATGCTTCTTTTTCAAATCTGCATTCCATTTGCTATTGAGCATTTTAAGTTGCGGACAACCATCAAGTCCCTTCGACTCTCTTTCCTTAACTAGAAACTTGATCCTCTAGTTTCTGAGATGGTTGGGGCTTACTTCTCCCATTTTCTTTCCAATTAAGGAGGAAACTCTTGACTTCACCGTCGATCAAGATCCCTCTTGTTGTCGGTTAATCGGTGGGATCATTTGAGAGATGGAGCAGCAGATCTATTGAGAGAGTCTTATAAATTGCTCTTATGGTATTTGGAGTAGTTCGCAACTTCCTCCCGATAAGAGTCCGCTTGTACTTTACTACAAGATTCGAGTATCCGTCTTGATTTGATGACAACCGCCCATTGACATAGTCTTTGGCGCAGATCTGCTCTTCTTCGTAGAATCAAATCTGAAGTCAACAATGGCGAAGTGTTGCAATGATAAAGTCAAGCAAGGATACAAGATATGCAGTTGATTGGTTGTGACCCATGATGGAACAAAATTTCCATGTTGGGCCGCGGCCAAATCTGTTGTCCTTTAAGCGAAATTTGGAGCGAGGCATATGACAATTTGGATGTGATTGGCATTGATGAAGCTCAATTCTTTGATGACCTTTATGATTTCTGCTGCAAGGCTGCTGATTGTGATGGGAAAATTGTTATAGTTGCTGGCCTGGATGGGGATTACTTGAGAAGGACCTTTGGCTCAGTGCTTGACATAATACCCCTTCTTTGTTTCCATAACCAAACCGATTTCGGTGCGACCTCTGTGGCAAGCAGGCTGTTTTTTACCTTAAGGAAGACTAGTGAGACAAAGACTTGCTGATTGGTGGTGTCAGTGGAATTGCCGTCTCTTTATTTCTCCTTTCAGGTTATTACAAATTTTTCGGAGGGTTTCCTTTTGTTGCAATTGCTGCTTTACTCCTTTATGTTGGCTGCTATCAAATTTTATTATTATTATTATTATTATTATTAAACACACCAAAACACCACCACCAACATTCCACATATCACAACCTCTTTTTTTTTATTTCTGTCGGGATCAAACCCGATCACCATTTTACACCAAAAAAAAAAAAAAAAAAAAAACCTACTACCATCATAACAAAAACCGGCCTTATTTTTTCGCCTCTTCAGCTGTTCTCTTCTTCTTGCCTTTGTCTTGGGCGGCCTTTGCTGGTGCTGCCTCCGTGTTTCCCTCGCCACCGAGCACGTTGCCTCCCTGCTGCTCCTCCCACGCCACATATGGTGGCCCTCCAAATCTGAGCATCACGGTGGCCTTCCGCTTCAGTTCCTTATTCTCTGCCTTCAGCATACATATCTCTGCTCGGGCATCCGTATACATCTGTTGGAAGCGAGCGATTCTTACTGCGCACCTCATTTGTTCTACTCTGGCCGGTCTGAGGTTGGTGACCGCCGTCAGTGTCTCAACACATGACTTCAGAGTATAATGATTGGCTTCAATATCAGATTGAGCAGCCATTTTCTGCTCAACTGACAACATTGGAAAGTTCACCGGCGCAAAACCAGGGGCGCTTGGTTGAGGTTCAAGGGCCATATTCTGGGTTGTGGCCTCGTTGAGATCGGGAAAGAGAGTGAGACCACGGGACGAAGAGGCTATGTTCTGGGTCACGGGGCGGGAAGAAGAAGCCATTTTCTGGGCAACAGAGTGTTTCAGCGATACAACTCTCAAAAAACGAAGAGTCTTTTTTCTGAAGTTTTTTAGCTGGTTTGTTCTGCATCAGCAGCAGTCTCGCCTTGGTTTAAATAGGCAAAGCAGACACGCGCCTTACGCGCCTCTCAACGACAAATCGGCGCGCCTTTTGATGGCTGTCGGGCACATCTTTTTATGGCACGCCTTTTGATGGCTGTCGGGCACACCTTTTGATGGCACGCCTTTTGATAAGATTGGGCATGCCTTTTGAGGGTGCAACTTTTAAGGGTCCGACAAGACTCTGTAAACTGTCCCAACTTTGATTCCGGTTAGCTCCTATATGGGTCCAACAAGACTCTGTAAACTGTCCCGACATTGATTCCGGTTAGCTCTTATATGGGTCCGACAAGACTCTGTAAACTGTCCCGACATTGCTTTCGGTTATCTTTTACAACGGTCCGACATGACCCAGTAAACTGTTTTCTACAACGGTCCGACATGACCCAATAAACTGTTTTCTACAACGGTCCGACATGACCCGATGGCTTTTTCTACAACGTCCGACATGACCCGATGCTGCTTTTCTACAACGGTCCGACATGACCCAATAAGCTGTTTCTAACGGTCCGACATGACCTCAGAATTATTTTCTACAACGTCCGACATGACCCCATAAAGCTGTTTTCTACATCGGTCGATATGACCCCATAAACTATCTTCTACAACGGTCCGACATGACCCCATAAATCATCTTCTAACGGTCTGACACGACCATACAGTGTCTCCTATCTACTTTTATTTGTCAGATTATTTTTTCATGTTTTGTTACTTTCTCTCCAAACTCAAGTTGGTTAGTTCCTATCCCCCTTGAGTTTGAGGGGGGCTGTTGAATGTGTTGAATGTAAATGAAAAAACTCCACCAAGTGTGGTAAGTAGATGTGAGTGTGTTAGGTGAGTAGGTTAGTGCTATAATTAGTGCACCATATAGATAGTGGATGTAATAATGGATGTATATAGTGATCTAGATAGTGGCTATAATGGATGTATATATTATGTAAGGAGATAGGTAGTGGCTCTTAGTGGTGATAGTGGATCTCTTAGTGGTGATAGTGGATCTTAGTGGCTCAAATAGTAGCTCTTGTTCTCTCCTATATAAGGAGTGTAGTTTTCTCTTCACAAAACAAGATATTGAATACAATCAATCAATAATACATTAAATTTTCCTACAGAGTTAATGGTGTTAGAGTCGATTATCATATTGTTAGCTAGTATTAGCAGTTAATTGCTGCTATACTTTTTGTGACGACCCCGACCTCCGACCTAATATATTACATTATTTCAATAAGTCTAGTTGCATGATTATGTGTTTAATTGTGTGATTACATGCTTAATTCTATAGTTATTTGTTATTACATGGAATATCTATTCGAATTGGCAACTTAAAGACAAAAAATTGAGAGCCAAGATGGCTTCAAAAACTGAAATTAAATAGCTTAATAGACTGATTAGAATATTTAGAATTTTATGGCAACTTTAATTGAAAATTGATTCGGATCAAAATAATTAGAATAAACTGATTGAGATTAGTTAGAATTGAGCCTAATTACTTAACCTTAATCATACTTGATTAGGCTAGCTAATCACACATATAAATAGGTCAAATAAGCTTATATGCTCATATATACATCCTTTGGCTGAGATTAGAGAAAAAGATCAAGAGGGAACTCAACATCTAGAGAGAGAGAAAGGAGAATTTGAAGGAAATTGTGGATGATTTTGGGATTTAAGCTAGTACATACTTGAATTCAAGCCCTAGGTATGATCTCTAACCTTAATCTTTGGAGAAGAAGCATGTACGAATTTAATTCATCTAAGTTTTGAGTTCATTTGCATGAAATTGTTAAGTAGATGCTTCAATCACCTTGAATTTGGAAGATAAGAGTTAGGCCTTGTTTGGGAAGACTAAATAAGTGCACTTTTTGTCTTTTTGGACAAAAAAATTGAGGTTGAAAATATGGATGTTTGGGTTAACTTTTTGACTTTTTATGAAAAAATGTGTAATAAAAAATTGTGAAAATTAGTTTTTAGAGGAAAATTTGAATTGGGAGTTGTGCAGCCGTAATTGTTGATTTTTGGTGAATAGTGTTAACTTTTTAACTTTTTGAGTAACTTTTTGGCTTTTTGGATTATTTGGGAGTACCCAAACTTGTTGTTAATCATGTACATGCATGCATAATTTGAGTTAGAATTCATGAAATTCCTACATGCATGGCACATTTACACCTCAATTTGAAGAGTCCTCCATGTTTTCATACTTCTCATGTCACTTGATTATGTTTTGAAGAAATATAAACTCACTTTGAGTCAACTTGCCTCATAATTTGAAGTTGAAGTTTTTGGTTGAGAATTTGCCATGGTTTTGAGCAATTGGTTTCAAATTAACTATGTTTATAATGTTTTCTCATATTTTTGTACCTAAAACACGAGTTTGGAACATTTGAATACCAAATTTGAACTTCAAACATAGTTCTGGAAATTTCAGAATTCGGCCAGTCCGCTCGAGCGAAGAAAGTGTCGCTCGAGCGTAAAAATCGAGCTCCCAGAAGTTTTATGAATTTTACAGACCGCTCGAGCAGCCAAAGTGGCGCTTGAGCGAGGACCCCTTTTACTCAGTCTTTAGCTCGGGTGACCGTCGAGCGGAAATTTCATGCAACTAGTACTTTTGCCAAGTTTGCATACCGCTCGAGTGACAGAAGTTGCGCTCGAGCAACCACCCTTATCTTTTAACCCCTGCTCGAGTGAAGACCCTGTTTTCAGCCAAGTCTGACTAACTCTTTTAAGTGCATACCTGCATCCTCATTTCATTTCAAGTACTCGTAGACACCAATTGAACTCGTATAAACATGGAATGAGTTAGAAACACATGAGGAAAATTTAATTAAAGCGGAACGGCTATCGAACAGTATTCCAATTGTACTTTTGTTATGTGTTTTGTATAGGTGGACATCCGAGACCTCGTGACAACATAACCCACAGTGAGTAATAACTTTATAAAAATATGTTCAAGTTATGCTTATTTTCGAAAATGTTACTGTTAGCGAAATTGATATATGAATGATTGAATGGCTTATTGAAACAATTGGTTTATTGAAACGTTATGATGATTTATCAAAACTATTATTGTTCATCGAATGGTTTATTGAAACTCTAGTTTCTTATGAATGAATGAAGTTCCCTCTTAGAAATGTACTCGTGGCATCCTTTAGTGAGACCCTTGCCTGGGAGAGATTAATACCATGGCCCATTGACCCTTGGCGGGGGGAGATTAATACTATGGCCCATTAACCCTTGCCTGGGGGAGATTAATACCATGGCCCATTGGCCCTCTCCCTCTGCTGTCAAACCTTAATAGTCACATTGGATATGATATATTGATTGACCCTTGAGGACTCATTGTTATTAAAACATTGTTACTCTATTGGATGTGCCATATGTTTGAATGAAATGGTTAATGATGCTAAGATTGATATTTGTAATGGTATTGAACTTCGTTCATATAACCTCTTTATCCTGTTATTACTCATTAGGCATTAGCTCACTATTTATTTATATATATATGTAGGTGGGCAAGCTAAACATCAAAGTTAAGAAAGCCTCGAGTCTACCCAGGTTAGCCTTTTGAGGAGCTTCCAAGTGAAGTAATTAGGCTCAGGTGGAGCCATGCTAGTTGAACCCCTTTTTGCTCGATAAATGATTTTGTGTTTGTGTATACTTTGGGGTTTGTATAACTATAAAATTTGGCTGTTTGAACTTATGTGATGTTTGTGCATAATGTACGAACGTTTGCTTATGATACAAAGTTTGCTTTCTCCATGTATGCACGGCTCGATGGATAACTTATATATGTTGTATTATACTTCCACTAAGCCCCGTACTTTATTTTAAATGGATTTTTGTTTAGAGGGGATAGGTAATCTATGATTACTGACCGATCATGGCACTAAATCTATAGGGGCAGGTTTGGGTCGTGACACTTTGGTACAACATTTGTCTTGCTTGGGAGTAACCATTCCACATTACGCACCCCCCCCCCCAACCCCTTTGTGTGATTAACAAGGGCGATCATTATCTATTGCTACAGTATTCACAAGCAGACCAACAACATAAAATGGTCATTACTTCTTGCTGGGATAGTCTTACTGCTCATCTTTCAATCGTTTGCTTTAACTTGCTGAATCTCCACTAAATAACACGTGCTTCAAATATCCATCATGAACTGGAGGGAGGTGTCAGATGCAGTAAATATATTTGTATTCCATTGTTACTGAATATAGCCTATTACACATTTGCAATCAATGTAGATGTGCTTTGGCTTCACCTCTTTAATATTATAAGCAATATATAACCATTACACAAAAGATAAAGCATATCATAATGCAAGTAAAGTTCAATTCTCTATGATTCTATTAATGGCCTTATTGAGAGTCCAAAGGAAGCAGTAGAATAATCATTTTCCAATGATCAAAAGTTTGTAATACAAGAGAAACCCCAAGAAACAGACAACTAAAATGTAGACCCATCCCTTTATGGCCCGTAATGGGTACAAGTTCCCCATGATCCCGGTTAGATTAATTTTGCAGTATGTCTGCAACACCCCATTCAACAGAATGATAATTGAACTAGTTGTTGGACAATGAAGAGAAACAAAACTACCTGGGCGTTGGCCTTCCATCTGAACCAGCTCCATCAATATTGAAAATATGACCCCCTCGAGGCTGGTCCAACATCATCTTTATTGCCTATATAAGAATAACTCATGAGCATAGTCCTGACAAATGCCACTCTTGAGAACTTCAGAAAGCTTTTTACCTCTCGACAACATATCATCAAACCAAGAGTGTTTGTGGTGACAACTTCACTGTACATAAAATTGAGTCCAAATCATTTATTTTATAATAAATATATATATATATATATATATTTGATATATATAAATAAATAAATAAAGACATTGCATCGAATCAGGTAAAAGAAAAAAAAAAGCTCAACATCTTACATTAGATCTTCATCTGAAGCTTCTGACAGTGGTTTATAGCTATAAGCATTTGATCCTGCATTATTAATCTGCATCATTCTCAAGATTTTGTAAGAAGGTAGCAAAAAAAGTCAATGGTCAAAAGTTAAAAAGTAAACAATAGGTAATAAAAAAACATTTCAAGTGATGATAGATAACACCAAGATAGGAACTAGTAGATCACCAAGTCCATGCTGGAGTTTCAACAGAGGGTACTAGACTATTGGCCTGTTGGTTAATGAGGAAAAAAAGAAAACAAAACTCAAGACAGCATAAGATCAGCAGAAGTGGGAGAAGGGAAAAAGGGGATAATTTAAACAAGTAGGAATGGCCTAAGTTCCACCCTTTCCTACTTATTCAATAATTACATATGAAGAAGGAATAAGCCGAACAAAATCACATACGGTCTGTATGTGAATAAAGGAGTACATTTAGGGTCCACAAGCTAGAAAATTATTATGAGTATTGCCAATTCAAAACTCCATTGATAAAATATCCCGGTAATACCAAACTACTTACTCAACCCAATTCATTTTTATGACCATCTGAAAACTTACATCACCACAAATGTTTTAAAGATTTTTTGCCTGCTGTCACTGACATATCTTTGTTTCCCAAGTTAGCAAAATCAGTTAATTGAATTATGAGATCAAGCTACTCTACGTTCCATAAAAAGTAAAATCTATAATCGCCTAGCTAGAAAGGACATGCACGGTTGTAGTCTTTGAGTAATGAGTACAACCAATAAATTTCCTGTCTCGTGGTAATCCTAAAACTGACTTTAGAAGAAGAGGTAACTGTCTACAATAAAATAAAGTAAAAAAAGTATCACGAAGATATGTGTCACCAAAAATGTTGCAAAAGTTTCACCCAGAAGATGCGGCAGTGGCATTCTTTTATAAGCCACGATGATGTTTATTTAGGCTAAGTTTGGCATCCCCTAAAAAAGTTAAAAATTCAAAAAGTCACTATCCTATTTAAGTCACATCATCTTATTTAAGTCACATCACCTCTCTACCACATAACTTCAAACCCAATCCATATTTCATAAAAAGTCAAAAAGTACACTTAATTAGAACATCCCAAACAACCCCTTAGTTTGGAAATGAGATGACCATAAAGAGCCAAATCATTATGTATGAAAATTCTATCAAAATAAAAATTTGTTTGCACAGCAGTACTTTTTGTTACTATATTACATATATCTGACAATTAACACAAAATAACAACGAATGATCAAAATCAAGTACCCATATATCGATGTATTTCAGTTTTTCTTTTGCAAATGCAACTAAATTCTTCACATCATCCCCCTGCCTTACATCACATTTTGTACCCTGTAGATGGAAGAACTGAATCAGAACTAGGGTTGAAGTAAAGAGCTTGAACCTCAAAAAGAAATTACAGGAAAATTAACAAAGAACAGAAGGAAAGAATTTCAGGAAAAAAGAAAGGACGAAGCATCTTTTACAACAAAAAGAAAAAAATAATAAATAAGTAAAAAGCTTAAGAAGACATGAGGGAGGTACCCACACATGCTGCTCCCCAAATTCCCCTCTCAAGTCCTGAAGAGCAGACTCCACCCGTTCAGCTGCAAAAACAATTTAGTCAAGCTGCTCCAAACACTGATCATTATGTTTTTGCTGTAAGCCAAGAAATTTTCAAGAAAAAACACAATTACAACGAACCAGGGCAAACCCCAGAAAGACAAACAAACACAAGATCTACTGCTTGGGTCTTGGTTTGACCTGCCTGACTGGATTTTCTGAGATTCTACGTTTCTGTGCTGAGTTCTGTTTGACTGGTTTTCAACTTCTTGTGTTGGTCCTAGTTGCTCTGAAATTCTGGTTTTTAGTTGCTGTTTACTGGTTTTTCTGTCTCCTTATTTGATTGGGTACTATGGCTCAAAAAGGTAGAAGAAGAATAGGTGGTCATGGTAGGGTCTTTGCTCCGAATTTGGGTGAAGAAACTGAGACGAATTTCTCAATTGAATAGAACTATGGTAAAACCAAGATCAAATGAATGACATTGAAGAATTGAATGAACAAGTTACTACTTTGATTGGAAAAGTGCAACGTTTGCAACTTCCAATCGATGGTAATGATGGTTCCAAGAATCATCTTGGTGCTCTGCATTGGCGTCGAGTGTGTTCGTATGAATTTGGCTCTAAACAAGAGAACAACATCAAAGATGATTTGTTTCCCGAGTTCCATGGGAACTGTAATCTGTTTGTGCTTGTGGAGTGGTTGAATACAATTGAGAGTCTTTTCGAGTATAGATGTGCCAGAAGGAAAGATGGTGAAGTTGGTGTCTCAAAAACTCAAAGGTTGTGCCTCCGATTGGTGGAAACAACTACAATTTGTAGGCAACAACGAGGCAAAGAAAAGATTAGGAGTTGGGAGAAAATGAAGAAGAATCATGTGGAGCAATTCTTACCTTCCAATCACGTGAACAAAGGAAGAGTGTTTCAAGTTCTGGACATCGATGCCAAGGCATCTTTGCAATTGGACAACCATTCTATAATCATGTCCAAGGTGGTTATTTGACTAGTGCTGGTACAAAGATTGTGATGTTGAACATCATAAGGTGCTCTTTAGTGAGGAGGTGATTGTACCAAGCTTTTATGATGAAGTTTCCATCATTAATGAAGAAGCCATGGAACAAGGCTACAATCAAGATGTTTCCATCTTGGATCATGAAGTGTCCATCTTTGGTGAAGAAGAAATGAAAGAAAATATTGACCATGGACAAGGTTGGGATCAAGACGTTCCTATCTTTGACAAAGAGATAGAACAAGAAGATAACCAGGGTGCTTTTCCTTTTGATGCATCAACAAGTGAAAAGTTGGACTATAAAGAATTTGATGATTATGGTTATGAAGAGGAACTGATTTGTAACGAAGTTGTCGTTAGTAAAGCTACTATGTGTTAAGTTCTTGGTTTCTGTGCCGAACAAACAATTTGGGACAGAGGGAGTATATATAAAAATTTATCATATCCCCATCGTGTCCATATCCTAATTTTTTTTGAAAATCAAAGTGTCATGTGTTTGTATCCGTGCTTGTAAGTGGATATGCCATCCTTGCTTTCTTACATAAAAGTGAAAAATAAATTCTAGAGAGAGGAGAAAAAATCCTGAACTCATAGTCCCAAACAGGACATGTAGTGGCTGACACATGTTGACCATGTACTTGAGGTACCCTAACTTAGAAGAAGAACAAAAAAGACCCATGTAGTACACAATATTCATAAACTATATGCAAATTCCTCAAGTTAGAGCCTGAGTATCACCAGTGGTCAGCTTCTTAAGATGCAAATCACTTGATATTGACTTCACTAATGCTTTTGAAAACATATCCAAAATGTCCTTAAAGAGTTTACATGGAAACTAACTGTTCTCTTTTCTCTTTCTTCAATCTTTTTTCTTTTTTTTTTTTTCTTTTTTTTCTTTTTTTTTTTTTTTTTACATGAGAGGGAACTGACTATTCTCTAACTTCTCAACATGTCTCTCCACGATCAAATGGCAATTTAACTCAATGAACTTAAGAATTTGTCAAAGTTCTAGAGCTCATGCAAGTTGCTATAAATAATACCAACTAAATTCAAAAGTTCAAGAGCTCTATCAAACCAACATTTTGAAAAACATACAACAACACAAATACAAATAATAGAAAATACAATCAAATTTATGGAAGAAAAAATTTGATCACAAGCCTGATAAGTCAGTCCTTACTTGTTCTTGAGCAAATTATGACGCTGTCACCTGCCTTTAGAAACTCTTTAGCTAGTGCATACCCTATTCCTGAATTAAGTGAAAATAAGTACATAAAGTAGGAAAAAAAACTACCAACTAAACAAAAAAACTGAATTTATATCTATACTTTATCATAAAGTGAACAGGTCAGGTCAGATCAGCTTGATGTTGACACTTTTTTCATTTTCAAAATTGTCCAACAAAAACCACTTTTCAACTGGTAGAAAAACTTACTTTTGTTTGCCTCAACAGTAAAGGTAAAGTTGTAAAATTCACCATTCAAAATCAACCATTTATGTAACTGCAGCAGTACATCACGCACACACGCAATGTGAGGTGCACCACTTCTAGTACATGCATATGTGCATACACACATAAAATAGAGAGAGAGAGAGAGAGAGTCTGAACATAATTTTCTTCTTCACATATTTTCTGTTAGTAAATGAATGAAACACTTCATCTAACTGAATCAGTGGGAAAAAATTATTCAAAGAAATGTGTGTGTTACCCCAAACTCCTTCATACTGAGGAGTCATTAGCCATGTCTCACATGACTATTTAGGCTCCATTATCCCAAAACAAGAAAATCAAAGTCCTGAATTCCCATACAGATAAAATGACGTAAAGGATTTCTACTAAGCAATCAACAAATATTTTTGAGAAAAAACAACAATTTGAAAATTTCAAGAGAAAATGTAAGATATCCATAGCATTTTTTCATGAAAAAAAAAAAATAGCTCATCAATTTATGTGGAGGTACATGGTGACAGTTGTTCAACTGGGAAAAATCAACACCATGGGAATAGCTGAAAATTAAATTTCACTAATAACTAGAAAGACCTACCATCCTAGAAGCTCTGACCTACATTAGCCATGACAGCTGAGAGGGCAAATTGTGTTGGAGTATTGGGCTAGGCTAATCACAGTGAAGCTTTGAGTTATAGGCTGGTCAGACAAACATAGCACGTACTTGGGCCGGTTAGATAGACAAAGCTTGAGCTTGGACCGGGCAACGGTTATGTTGGCCTAATGGAATGGGTTGGGCAATACTCATGAGTCATATCCCACGTTTGGCTGGGCAAACGAAGCCCAACTATTGGGCACGGCGTGTGATAGAACCTAGCAAACTTGGCATTCGCAATTGGTGTTTTGTGTGATGGAAGTTGACCGATCAATGTATGCTAGGTTGAAGATCCTAGCCGGACATAGTTGCACAGTTTTAGGCTTAGTTTATACTCGGTTGCCTTTAGGCCGGAATGAGTAGGAGGACGACTAAGGAGCTATTTAAATGGAGAGCAACTGGGCAGATGGTTTGCTCGGCCCGGTTGACGACTTAGAGGCGGGTAAGCTTCACAGAGGCCTGTCGGGTCAGGGTGTCTAAGGATATCCTTTAAGACCCCGTTTGCTTTCATAGGTAGAATGGAGGAGATTCATAGTGAAGGGATTAATAGTGAGGGGATTGATAGTGAGGGGATTAAGGGTTGGTTTGGGATGTTCTAAAAAAGTGCACTTTTTGACTTATTGGCTTATATGGGTTGGGTTTGATGTGATGTGTTAGAAAGGTGATATGATTTAAATAAGATGATGTAACTTAAATAAGATAGTGACTTTTTGACTTTTTGTATTATTTAGGTTATGCCAAACTTGGCAGTAAAATTGTATTTGATTTGATGATAGTTGTTAGTGTAGGGATTGCTAAATTATTTTTATACAAAATAAATATAAAATAAAAAAACAAATAAAAAAATACAAAAACATTAAACATTAATGTTCAAAAAAAAAAATACCCAACATGTAAAAAATTAAAAAAATAAATAAATAAATTCAAAAAAAATAAAACAAATAAAACAATGATTGTTACTTAACAAAAAATACAAAAAATTAAACATTAATATTCAAAAAAATGCCCAACATGTAAAAAATAAAAAAATAAAAAATAATAATAATAAAAAATTTCTAGTCCGGCGGACTATTTTTCTAATATCACCTACACCTCCTCCATCCCAATCCCCCTTCAAAGGTCCAACCTAATCCCCTCCTCCATCTCAATCCCTTCCCCAAATTTACAAACAAATACAACATTAAATGAGTCCTACCTCTATCCTAATCACATCCCTCCCTCTATACCCCAAAACAAACGGGGCCTAAGAGATAGACTCCTAGTGGGAGTTGTTAAAGGGAATTAGAGTCCCCACTAGGACTCTACTGTGTGAAAGGATACAAATAGGGTTATAAATGAACCGAACTATCAAGCTCGTTCGATTACCAACCGAGTCGAGCTCAAGCCTTATTATCAAGCTCGATTATTAAACGAGTTGAGCTCCATCTAATATGAGCTCGACTTGATTAAGCTCGGCTCGGCTCGATTATATTATATTATATATAGGCCTAGTTTGGGAAGACTAAATAAGTGCACTTTTTGACTTTTTATGAAATATGGGTTGGGTTTAGGTTGGATTTGAAGTGATGTGTTAGAGAGGTGATGTGATTTAAATAAGATGATGTGACTTAAATAGGATAGTGACTTTTTAACTTTTTGTCTTTTTTGACTCATGCCAAACTTGGCCATATTGTAACAAAAAAATTTAAATTTGAAAATGCCAATGAAGTTAATCATTTTACATACTTCAAGTCAACAAGAAATATATAATAATAAACAA
Source organism: Camellia lanceoleosa (assembly GCA_025200525.1). Taxonomy (NCBI): domain Eukaryota; kingdom Viridiplantae; phylum Streptophyta; class Magnoliopsida; order Ericales; family Theaceae; genus Camellia; species Camellia lanceoleosa. Next base: position 110,576,295 of record CM045760.1, on the reverse strand, counting down.
ATAATCCACTGTTCATGGAAAGGTAACATAATGGAAAACAATTTATAAAGAGTGAGATTAGTTCAATTTTCCTTATCCTTAGAGCTGGGGACAGCCATTGAATGAACTTCACAAAAATAATAATAATAAATAAATAAATAAAATAAAAAAATTGTAAATGATGTGTGCAAGTTTGCGATGGTTCAAGAGTCCCACGTCGCTTCTTCATACATTCAATAGGCACAAAAAGCTCTATATAATTGAGGGAAGCCAGTAGGCCATCTTTGCTACGCTTGTTAAAAGAGAATAAATATTGTAAAGTCCACACGAACCGAGCTCGAGTTTTGTTTTAGTCCAACGAGTCGAGCGCGAGCTTAGTTGTTTGAAGCTTGATTCGAGCTCGAGCCAAACTCGAACAAGTTGATACTCATTACCAAACTGCTTGTGCCCTAGATACAAAAGACTCAAAGTTTGACCTAAGAGAGGTAATGCAATTCTAAACACTTGACTACTCTAGAGAGCTTTTCCCAAATTTGATCCCTAATTCTAACTTAGGTATCGGAGGGGTTTTCCGGCACACACCTGTCAGCGAGCTCACTGTTCTTTTGTTTCAAGTCATACAACGCTGTTCACAGAGATTAACAACTGATCACAAGGTACTAATGTGCGGGGTAAATTCCGCGTCCACATAACAGCTATTACTATAACTAGGACTTCTATAACATTGTTGAATAGCTTAATATACATTGTTGGGGCTATTTCCCAATAACTTAAGTTTTTGGAAAAATTAATGACTTAACATGGTACCATTGCATTGGTTAAGAGAGGTCTTGGGTTCTAGTCTCTCCATCAGCATTTGGTATTTTGTCCTCATTTGGATTCTTCTCTGTTTGATTGTTTGCTTCTACTTCTGTTAGGTTCTCTCTTTGTCTCTCCACATGCACGTGAGGGAGGGTATTGAATAGCTTGATACATATTGTTGGGCCCATTACCTAACAGCTAGCTTTTGGGACAATTGGTGACTTCACAAACATTACACAAAGAATCTGTCATTTGAACAAAATTGAACTTTGGAATGCAAAATTCTGAGTTCTTCAACATCAAGCATGATGCGTAGGAGTTTATTCTTATCCGCCCTAATGAGATGACAACTACGCTACTAATGTTCCTTTTTATTAGACAACGATGATATATCATCAGCTTGTTTCAATTATAGTAATTCTGAAATATTTTGCAATCACTGCCTGATGTTAAAGAAACTTAGCCCAGGGCTGCTCAAGAGTGGACTTTATAAGGGTTTTGGTTATAGATAACTTCTATGTTTAGGGTTCTAAGAGGGAGAATAAAGTTAGCTGGAAAAGGTTTGTTTGAACTTGATTTTCAAAAAGTTGCAAATTGCAGGATTTCCGGACTTGTTGCAAGTCGCAATATTTTCTGGACAACAACAATTTTATGGTGTTATAGGGTGAGGCCAAAGGGTATGGAAAAGATTGGGGACAATTTGAACTTGATGGCTAGGGTTTAGGGGTTGAAAAGGAGTTGTTTTATGACTTTGAACGTGAAAATAGTAACCGGGTCTGTGCACGAAAAAGAAGATGATGATGAAGAAAGAAAGAAACCACGAGCTTTTCATTGCAAGGGTTAAGTAAATCGCACACATACAAGATCAATTCTTCATAATGGGGGTGTTTGGCAAGAAAGTTTTAGCTTTTTTTAGGCTAAAATCCACGAAAAGACAAAATAGGCTAAAATAACTAATAAGACAAAATGTCACATCAAATCCATTATCATTTCACTTTCTTCTCTCACAAACATCGCATCGAATTACAAGTTCAAATTTTAGCCTATTAAAATAGCCTACTAAAATAGCAACTTCCCAAACACCCACAATATCAACTCTATTGAATCAATGGGATTACACATATTTTATAGACTGAAGGACTCTCCTACTACTATAAGGACTAGCAATCTAGCTTAGCAACTAAGAATTCTAGACCAACTAGAACTCTAGATAATATTAAAATAACATTACTTTGACTCAATTTATATACACTATATGACTAAGCATTCGATGTATAAAACACATAAAAGTTAGACTCAAACTAAACCTAAACATAATCAAATAAATCCCTAGATGTGCTCCATGTGAAATTCCATATTTGTCCTTTTCTTCTTTCTAGGCTCATCACCAGTGCCTTGCTGTCATTTTGATTCAACCCCTGGTGCTCTTGTAGAAAGCCGCTGTCATAACACCAAAAGTGTAAGATCCCAAAGCTTTATCCCACTAATTTTTCATTGGACCTAAAGTGCCCCACATTCACAATCTTTTGTTTTTTTGGTACACCACACATTCATAATCTACATGATCCAAAATGTTTCCAAACTGTCAATAACCTCTCTAATGTTGGTCTCATTCTCTAAAAACTTCACGTACCAGTAAACAGCCCAGCCCATGTAATTGACTCCATATCTATGCTTGGTAGAGAAATTTCCCATATTTTGCCCCACATGTAACTAAAAGTTCATCTGTTAATCTGCTTTTAAACTCAACAGGACACTGAATGGTATGGGAAATTTCAAACACAAGAAACTAAGGGCTTGTTTGGTTTGTTTTTCATAAAAATTTTTGGGAAAAATTCTCTACAAACAAATTTTCAAGAGTAATCAAACCAAACAAATTTTTTCAAAAAAAATCTCAAAATTTTGTTTGGTTACCTACTTTTCAAAATCACTCTCTCTCTCATACACATCAAATTAATCATTTTTTTTAAAACTCTCTCCTCAAAACAATTTTCCAAAATCATTTCTGAAAAAATGCAAAACAAACAAGTTTTCATACTTTTTATCTCAAAAACTACTCTACAAACACAAACCAAACACACCCTAAAGATTTGCTCTTAGTCTATTTTTTAATGGATGTGAAATATTTAGCTTCCACATAAATGAAATAATAAATTTCACCCCTGACATATCTTAAGGGAAATCCTTTTCAAGGACATCAAATTTGGTTCCACACCTTGGCAATAATTTACTACAATAAGTGCTTTAAATTCCTTAAATAACTATGTTACACGTCGCTTCTTGTAACAAGCGTTATGAGCACATTTTTATACTACTTTCTAACAAAAATACATATAAATTACAACTGTAACATTTGGCAACCAAGTTATAAACTGTAACTATTGCAACTATTATTTTTTTATTGCTCAATTAAGTTGCAAAATTCTTAATTATTATCATTTTAACGTTGGAACAAATATCAACATTTTGTTTTGTCCATTTCTTTGTGGGTATGGTTAACAATATACATTATCTATGCCATTATATAAAGCCTACATCTGATCACAATTTTTAACTTTATCATAACATTTTTTAACAACACACCCATTGGGTACCCAAGTTGGTATGAACACTGTCACACTTTTTAACATTCCCAAACAGCCCTTGTACAACTAAATCAGATTTTGGTTGAAGGATTTGATGAGAGAAATGGAAAGAGAAAAAGGAAATCCAATCCCACTTTTTGTTTGGTTATAATGAAAAAAATGAGGGAAAAGAAAGTGAGAGAGAAATGCAATCTCACGTTTTGTCTTTTGAGTTCACTTAGGTTGTGTTTGGTTGGAGGATTTAGGAAGGGATTTGGAAATAGAAAAGTGAAAGGCGTGTGAAATTAGGTGAAATGTAAGATGTTTACTTACATTTCACCTACATTTTTCCTTTCCCTTTCCAAATCCCTTCCCAAATATCCCAACCAAACACGGCATTATACTGTTTTCTTTCTCCATTTTCCAACTCAACCAGACATATAGCTTGGACTTTGAATCCTATCCGTTCTTTCTCATTTTCTTTCTATTAAAGCCATGTCCCTCGTCAAATCCGCAAACCAAACACAGCCTTAAAGATAATTTTTTCAGTTTTTTTTTTTTTTGGTTCCCCACAACTGATTGATTTTCATGAAAGCAAAATATCAAAAGCAATTTCATTTTATGCTATGAAGTAAAATTCAATAGGAGAACTCCTACTACCAATAAAAGTTGAACTCCCAAGAATTTCAATTTGAGGAAATGAACAGTCCTTACATTACAGTTGGAAAAATAAAAAAGAAAGAATAAAATATATATATATATATATATATATAAATATAAAAGAAAAACTGTAGAATTAGTTAAAAGTGGTCAGATTTCTAGGCAAATCAGGAGAAGCGAACCTTTGGTGGAGCCAGTGATGAGTACATTGTAAGGAGGAACCATCGGGTCTCTGCTAACTGACAAAGAAGAAGAAGAAGAAGAAGAAGCCCTTATGAGTGGTGGAGAATTTGAATTTGAATTTGAATATGAAATGGGCGTAACACTGGAATGGGGGCGGCAACGGTGAAATTGATGGAGAGATGCATGTGGTGGTGTAGAGAAGATGTAATGGGTTTTGGCGGGGCAAAGAGGAGGAGAAGAGAGTGATGGAGAAGAGTGGGAAAATGCAACCATAGTTATCGCCATCCCTGTTTCCACCCCCAAATGTGAGGCATACATGTATGGCTAGCTACTATGCCTGGTGAGAAATAGATACGGTTCCTCTGCAGTGGATAATAGTTTGGGTAAAATATATTTGGCCTTAGGGCGTGTTTGGACGTTGGCTATTTTAGTTTTTTTGTTATTTTAGTAGGTTAAAATAGTTGTGTTTTGAAAGATAATTGGAATTTTTTGTAGTTGAATGTAATATTTGTGAGAGAAAAAGTGAAATGATTATAAATTTGAGGTAACATTTTATCTTATTGACTATTTTAGCCTATTTTGTCTTTTAGTGTTATTTTAACCCAAAAAGCCAAAAAAGCCTATTGCCAAACACCTCCTTAGTTTGGTAAAAGTTAAAATTTGATTTTTAAGTTAAATTTTATAAAGAGATAAAATATATTAAAATAACTAATAAGATGAAATGTCTTATTAAATTTATAATTATTTTATTTTTTTATCACAAATATTATATTTAACTATAAAAAAATCTAACCATTCTTTCAAATACAAAAAATTTAGCCTATTAAAGGTTGGTTTGGGATGATTTAAAAAAATGTACTTTTTGACTTATTGGTTTATATGAGTTGGGTTTGGGTTAGATTTGATGTGATGTGTTAGAGATGTGATGTGATTTAAATAAGATGATGTGACTTAAATAGGATAATGACTTTTTAATTTTTTGTATTATTTAGTAGATGCCAAACTTAACCTAAAATAGCCAATTTTCCATTGCACTTCATGAGGTTTAACATTTAAAAAAGCAAGTTTATTAATTTATTGACTTATTTTGGTTATATCGTTTCTTTATTTTATTTATTTTATATGTCTTTTCTTAGGTCTTGTTTAGAAACATGTTATTTTAGTGATTTTTTTTTAATTTTTTGACTAAAATATAAAGTAAAAAAATTAATAAATTTAGAATGACTTTTAAATTTTAGGGTGATGCACCAATAAGTCCCAAATTAATAACTTATACACTATTTAGTCCTAAAAGTTTTCTTATAGACTGAAAGGTCCCATTATAGGAAAATTGACTATAAAGGGCATATACATCAAACAAAAACATCAAGAACATCAAACATTAACAAAATATCATTAAACATCAAACATCACCAACATTAATCATCTATGTATGAACATCAAATATTAACAAAACATCAAAAAACATCAAACATTAACAAAAACATCAAGAACATCAAAGATTAACAAAACATCACCAAACATCAAATAACATCAAACATCATCATCAAAACAATATTATCATCAAACAACATCAAACATCATCATCAAAACATCAACTACATCACCCACATCATTAAAAAAAACATTATCAAAATTCAGCAACATCATAAAAACACCATCAAACATCGTCAACTACATCACCATCACTAAAAAAAAAAAAAAAAAAAATCATCAAACATCAACAAAAACCAACTACATCAACGCAACAACATCAAAAACATCAACAACAACAACATCAATCATCAAACATCAACAAAAACCAACTACATCAACGCAACAACATCAAAAACATCAACAACAACAACATCAATCTTTTTTTTTTTTTTTTTTTTTTTTTTTGTGGGTTTAGGTTAAATCCCAAAAAGAAGAACCCAAAAGGCAAAGAGAGCCAGATTTCCACAATCACCATCGATATTCCCTCTTCTTCCTGTCGAGGATGAAACATGGCAGTAGATGGAGAGATCTTAATCCTCCCATTCTTTGAAGTGCGATATCAGGGGAAATCGGTCTAGGGTTTCGGCAGTATCTCTCCGGCCACTCCAGACCCAAAATTCAATTGTATGTGCAAGAAACAACAAAAGGCGAATTGGGTCTCAAAGATCAAGAATATTGATACTTGAATCGGTCTATTTCATGGCTTCACGTCTCAACATCTTGCCACAGCCTTTGGCATTGGCAATTAGGGAGTTTGGAGGTGGAAATGGAGGGGGAGATGGGTTTTGGAAGGGTTTTGGATGGGGAGGCTTTGATGGGTGGAGGAGAAAGAGAAAGAAAAAATTAGGGCTTTTTGGGTTTGTGATTGCTTGTGGTTTGGGAATGTGGTTGATTTTAGGGAAAGAATTAGAAGGTGATGTGTTTTTGGGAGTTTTGGGCATATTTTTGTTAGGGCTTTCAGTTAATGGGTGGAGAAGAGGGTTAAAGATTGGATTTTAGGGTTTTGTTTACGTCTTTGTTTTGGTTGTCTTTGGGTTGAAGAGAGATTTTGCGAGAGATGGGCAAAGGGTTTGAGAGCAATGGAGACCTGTAAGAAGAAGAAAAGCAAGAAGAGCAATGTGAGGAAGTGCCATTGCCGGTAGATGATTTACATATTTTGTTGTTTAGATGAGATTGTTCATTTTTTTTTTTTCTTTAATGTGATAGTCGATCCTAATATGATTCAAATAGAGGAAATTTAGATTTGAATTTCAATGTGAGAGGTGATAAAATTGGTATTCACAACGTTGAATGTTGTGATGTAAAAAAATTGATTAGTTTTATGATGTTGCAGATTTTTAGGAAACAAATATTTTATAAAAGGGGTATTATTGTAACTTGTAAAATAATGAAAATTTAATAAATAACATTTCAAAATAAAATGGGACTAAATGGAGCATAAGAAAACTTTTAGGACTAAATGGTTCAACTTTTCAGAAAATAGGATTTATAAGTAAATTTTCCTAAATTTTTTATGAAAAGGTGTGCAAAAAGTATAGAGAAAAAATAATCTTTAATTTTTTAGTATAAATTATAGACTTTTTAATTTTTTTAATAACTTTATGACCTCTAAGTCATATCTTTTTTCAAATTCTTTTACCTTTAGTGACTTTTTTTTCAAAATTAAATCAAAATTTTTTATTTTTTTCAGTCCGTCTTATGTAGACAAAACTAAAAAGTTTTACAAAATAAAAAAATTCCAAAAAATATTGAAAATGCCAAAAAAAAACCACTATTTTTTATTTATTTTTGTCTTTCTTAAATTTTTTAATTTTTTGATTTGTCTCATCGAATTGAATCTAAAAAACTTACAACTTTTTTCTTTTTAAAAAAAAATTACTAAAAATGAAAACAAGCCTCAAAAAAAAAAAAAAACACCAAATAAGCAAACCCCAAACAAACACCCACTTTATGTTACTTATTTTTGTATTTTCACAATATTTGCATTAGATATGATTCATTTAACCTAACTAAAAAGGAGATTAATGTAATTATGTCAAAATTATAAAGTTTATTGTATTTTTTTCTAAATCTTAGGGGAGGTTAGTATAATTTACTCTAATAGTTTTTGATTTATTAATTTTATGGTAAATTACATTGATCTCCTTTGAGTTTTGAAAAAAAAATACAATAAATCTCACAATTTTGGTATAATTATACTGACTTTCCTTCTAGTAAGGTTAAAAAAACTTAAATTAATGCAAATGGTATGAAAATACAATAATAAACAAGATAAAATATATATTTTAGTGTGAAAGATGTGACAATATTATTTTTTCATTCATATAATTAACATTTTTTTTTTTATGAAAATGGAGACAAGTGTTATAAGAAATAAAATCTTATGGTAGCTTAATTATGCCAAATTTATGAAGCTTATTGTATTTTATTCAAATTTCAAGGAAGATCAATGTAATTTACCCTTAATTTTATTATTGGGTAAATTACATTTACATTCCATCAAGTTTGGAAGAAATATAGAAATTATAATAATTTTAGTAAAATTAGTGTGATCATAATTAATGGTGATGACGCAGAGATCTAAGAATAAATAAATATATATATATAAATATTTTAGTGTAAAAGTGATGATAATATATATATATATATATATATTTGTCCATATAACTAACCAATTATTTATGAACAGTGAGTTAAGTGTTATTTGTTATGTTAATTAAAACTTTTTGAAGGAAATCTAATATAATTATGTTAAAACAGTGAGGCTTGTTGTCTTTTTTCAAATCTCGTGAGAGTTCAGTATAATTTATCATTCATTATTTGACAATATGATTGAATAGAGTGATTTGTTAAGAAATAAGGGGTTTTTTTTTAGGGTCCCTGGTATTAAAATTTTATAGCATAGAGAACATTTAATATTTTCATAATGTCTAAGGTCTCTCAATTTGATCTAGAGAAATTTCATAACTTCCCACCGAAATTCTATCCAGAGAAATTCTCTCCAACCTAGAAATTTTTTTTGTTTCTCTCCAAAGAAATTTTGATTTTGTTGAAAAAATCACTAACACAGAAAAAATCCAAAGTCAGAACTATAAATTCAATAAGAACAATCAATTTGGAGTTGAAAAGTATAAATCAAACTCATAGAAATTCTCTGTTTCTCTCTAGAGAAATTTCAATTTTGTTAAAATGCCTCCAAAAGTGCAAAGCTAAACATTAAGTTTCTGTTTCTATCAAAGAGACATTTCAATTCTACTGAAATTAATCATACTTTTCTCTCCAAAAGTACACAAGGAAGAATACCCATGAAAGTGCCAATACAATGTCTTCAACAACCTGCCTCAGCCAATCATCGCTGAGTATTTCAAGCTTCCTCTCAAAGTAAACTCTTCAAATCACCATGGTAACATGAAGAAGCACACACCCTTTAGCAAAGAAGATTTGAAACTCTCTGTCCTTAACAAATGTCACCATAAACAGAAGAAATCCAATGGCAAACAAAAGCAACCCAGAAAACGACTCCGAAGTACGAATCAAGAGCTTATCATGCATAACATCGTTACTTCTGCTTCGTGTATTGGAATGAATTTCTCTGGTTTGGACTAGAGAAATTCTCTGATTTGAACTGAATTTTCTCTAGGTTGGTCCAAAGAAATTCTTTGGTTTAGACTGAATTTTCTTTGGTTTGAACTGAATTTTCTTTGAATTGATCTAGAGAAATTCTCTGATTTGAATTGAATTTTCTCTAAATTGGTCCAGAGAAATTATCTGGTTTGGATTAAATTTTCTCTAGGTTGGTTCAGATAAATTTTCTGGTTTGAATTGAATTTTCTCTGGGCTGGTCCAGAGAAATTCTCTAGTTTGGTCCATAGGAGAAATTTGAACAACCAAATATATATACCTATCAAAATATATAATCATACACTACATCAGTTTATATACACACACACATACATGTGTACATATATATAATCATACTTGTATATGCATAATTTATACCTGTAACGAGTGTATTCCCTAAAACATATGATTATATACTTGTTCTATTCTTGTTACCTAGTTAACCTTCTATTGAACTGGTGGGCTCTTCATTTGAATTTCCCAGACTTTTTACTAATGACTAATTTAATTACTTGCAAAAGTATCAACCTTATGCCTCAGACCCAAATCTTAGCAGTGTCCTAGCTTCAGTTCTTTGGGAACTCAACCTTCTGTCTAAGCATTATCATCCAACTGTTTCAATGCTAACGTCGACCATTTCAATGTTGAGCAGTGCTCAGAACTAGGTTTATCATTCCAATATGTTGGCGATTATCGAAGAAGAACGTAACGGAGAGGACGTCTTTGGAGTGGCTGACAAAGTGGCGAGCTATGATGCCGATAGAAAGGTTCGAAAGGCGGAGCTTAGAGTCCCAGCTGCCGGAGAGAACGAACTAGTTGTCGGAAGAGAGGACGACGTCTTCGACGAAGTGAGAGTGGCCGGCGAACTGGATTGACGAGAGAGAGAGAGAGAGAGAGAGAGAGAAGAGCAGCGATGAGAGAGAGAGAGAGAGAGAGAAGAGCAGCGATGAGAGAAAGAGAGGGGGGGTGAGGGTTTGAAGGTGTGAGATATATCAAATTTATCTGAAGGACCTTAGACATCATAAAATAATATTGTGAATCTCTTCCATTACTAAAAATGGGAAAGGGACCTTAGACTAATTTTCCCAAGAAATAATGCCAAAAATAATTATTTCTCTAATTACAAAAATAATTATTTCTCATGTTTAGTTTATAAATTAGGTTAGAAATTATGAGAAAGATTTTACCAAATTTAAAAGTAGTGAAAATTGGTAAGAAACAAGCCAACTGGATTATAAAAAATAAAATAAAAAAATAAAAAAATTTGTTAATAAATCTAGTTTAGGAAGGTGTATGGCATTAGGTTCAATAATTGTTTTATTTTGGTTGTAAAGATATGATTAATGAAATTGTTTAGTGAGAATGACAAATTATAATTTTGAAGGATAATTTTTTAAAATTTTTACCCATCACCTTTGGACTGTTGGACAAGCCACTGGAGATGGTGGTTGGTGGTGGTGATGGTATGGACAAATTGATAGAATAAGTGGACAGATAGGTGGCACTAGACAAATAAATGACATGTGAACATATAATTGGACAAATAGGTGACATTGAATAGATAGGTTAACAAATATGTAACGTGGACAAATAAATAGATAGGTGTGGATAGGGGTGGACATTGGTTCGCCGACCCGCCTAGTCCAGCCCTATTTTTTTAGGGCTTGGGAATAATATTTTAGCCCATAACTAGGCTAATAATATAAGCCCACAAAATTAATAGGCTGGATTTGGGATTTATGTTTATAATATCTTGGTAAATGTATAAGTACATCATCTGTCTTTAGGGTTTCTTTCCTTTCTTCTCCATACAAACATCACATTTTCTTCTCTCTTATAAAACGGAGACGTTCTCTCTTCTTTCCAGATCAGCACTGACAACGACAATTGACAACCAAAATTCTAATCGAACCACCTCCACACCAACCTATAAGTCTTATATTCCAGAAAATCTATGTGTTTGGATCCAATCATTTCTACGTCTACCTATTTTGTTTGTTTTGGCTTGTTTATTAGCACTTGACAGCTATATCAAGTCTATAGTTCACTTCATGTGATGTTTAATCACTGTCTCATGAACTTGCTGGATGAACTTAAACATCAATTTCATAAAAGTATTATCTCTGTGGTTTGTGAAGCTCATATTTATACCATGTTTGGATGGAGTGATTTGGACAAAAAAGAAAACAAATAGAAAGATATGTATTTCTTTTATTTGTTTGGATAACTTAAGTGGAGAGAAATTGGGAGAAATAGAGAGAAACAGAGAGAAACCCATTTCTCTTATAATCCTCATTTTCAATATTCTCAAAAATGGAGAGATTGGGAGAGAAAAGAAACTAAGAGATTATTATATTTTCATAATACTAATTTTGTCCCTGTAAAAATAAAAGAAATAAAATGATTGACAAAATATAAAAAGATTATTTTGGTAACATAACATAAAATAGTTTCCTTTCTTTTCTCTTATGAAATCTAACCAAACAAGAAGGAGAGAAATCATAATCATAATCATAATCATTTCTTTTCTTTTATTTCTTACTTATTCAAACAAGAATGAGAGAAATCACAATCCTTTCTTTTCTTTTCTCTTATAACTTAAGTAATCATTTATTTTCTTCTCTCTCCTAGGTTCCCAAACATAGTGTTAGGGATTACCTGTTATGCTATGTGTTTAACATAATACAAAAATAAAAGTGCAATATTCCCATCAAATCTAGTGGGTTTTGCATCTGTAAACAAAATACAAAGGATATCTATATGTATAAATAGAAGATTACTAGTTGCTGCTCTACTATGAAGTTGGAATTAAATTTCTTGTGTTATTGATTATGGGTTGCCAATGCTTATTTATGAAATGAAATGTATGATTGGTTTAATTGTGGAATGTTTTATTTTTTGTATTAGAAGTTATTTCATATATATATATATATATATGTATGTGTGTGTATGGCTCGATGGATGTGCTTAAGATTTGTAATAGTTTTTTGGGCTAAGTTTGGGTTAACTATGTAGACCCAATGTCTGGGACGGGACGGGACGGGACGGGCTTGGGTAGACACCAAGTCCATTATTATGTGGTGCTAACTCAGCCTAAACCTAGCACGGCCTTGTCCGGTCGATGTCCACCCCTAGTAATTTGTCTTTTAAATAGTTATTGTCCATATGACCCCAAAAGATTAAAGCTTGAGGCTTTTATCCCAAAAGTGGATTTTATTGCCCGAATGCCCTAAAAATTTATATAATATTGAGAATATTGTCCATTAAAAAACAAAAAAACCAAACCAAACCAAACCAAGCCTTAAGTCCCATCAAACAGGGTCGGCAACAAGAATCCTGCTTCTCCACTTGACTCTATCAACAACCATTTGGTTAGTCAAATTAAAGAGATTTATATATCTATTTACTACACTTGCCCACGTCAATCTAGGTCTCCTCATTTCCCTAACACTTCCATCTACCGTCACTGTATCACATCTCTTCACTACTACCTTTGTTGGCCTCTGTTATATATGACCAAACCATCTCAATCTATTATCTCTTAACTTATCTTTTATCAGTGCTACTCCTACCATTCACGAATATACTCATTCCTAATTCTGTCTTTTCTAGTCTTGTCACACATCCACCTTAGCATCCTCATCTTAGTAACACTCATCTTATCTACATGTTATTTCTTAATTGCCCAACATTCTGCCCCATACAACATTGCTGGTCTAATAGTCGTTTTATAGAACATTCCTTTTAGTCTAGTGGGTACTTGTTTATCACAAAATACCCCAAACGCACAACACTCCTCCATTTAAACCACCTAGCCTTAATTTTATGGATCATATCCGCTCCAATCTCCCAAACCGTTATGATAATCGATCCTAAATAATGAAAATATTCACTCTTAGGTAGTTCTTGGTTCTCAATCTTCACTTCTCCTCTGCTTCCATTATTATTTTTACTAAAATTACATTCCATATACTCTACCTTAGTTTTACTTATCCTAAATTCTTTATATTCAAGTGTTTCTCTAGACGTCTCCAATTTAGTGTTGACTCATTCTCTAGTCTCATCCATTAACATGATATCATCTGTAAAAAGCATACACCATGGCATATCATCCTGAATATTTCTCGTCTTCTTATCCATAACTAAATCAAAAAGATAAAGACTTAAGGTTGATCCTTGGTGTAACCCATAATAATTAGAAATTCACTTGTCTCTAGTAGTCACCACACCTTTATACATGTCCCTAATCACATCAATATACCATTTTCTCACCCTTTTTTTCTCTAACACCCACCAAATTATATCCTGAGACACTCTATCATATGCTTTCTCAAGATCGATAAAAACTATATGAATATATCTTTTCTTTTCTCTATACTTTTCCATGACTCTTTTCAAAAGATAGATCGCTTCCATTGTTGACCTACCCGGCATAAATCCAAATTGATTCTCTGACACTTTTTGTTATATCTCGCAATCGACGTTCCATCACCCTCTCACACATTTTCATTATATGACATATTAGCTTGATTTCTGTATAGTTGTTGCAATTTTGGACATCTCCTTTATTCTTATAGATTGGCATTAAAAGACTCTTCCTCTACTCCTTTGGAATTTTCTTGGACAACAAAATATTGGTAAATAACCTAGTCAACCAAGCAACCCCCTTTTTAGCCAAACATTTTCAAGCTTCAATAGGAATATCATCGGGTCCTAAAGCTTTATTTGATTTCATCTTCTTAAGTGCAATCTCCACTTCAAAGTTTCTAATCATACGATAGAACTTGTAGTCTTGGTTTTTATTATTACTGGTTACTTCCTCTCCTTTTGACCTTCCTCTATATTCTTCATTTAACAACTTCTCAAAATAGTTCTTCCATATCTCCTTAATCTCTTTATCCTTTACCAACACCTTAGAGTTCTCACTCTTAATGCACTTAACCTGATTAAAATCTCTTGTTTTCCTCTCTCTCATCTTAGTAAGTTTGTGTATTCTCTTCTCTTTCTCCCTACTATCTAATCTAGTTTATAAGTTATCATAGGCTTTCAACTTAGCCTCTCCCACTACTTTTTTGACCTTCTTATTAGCCAATCTGTAGCTCTTAAGGTTTTCCTCAATTCTATCATTTTGCCACTTTTTAAAGCACTCTTTTTTCGTCTTTACTACCGCTTGAACCTTCTTCCTCCACCACCAAGTTTCCTTAGAGTTGGGTCCCTTTTCTTTTGACTCTCCAAGGACTTCCTTTGAGATTCTCCTCATACAATTAGTCATCAAGTTTCATATAATGTTAGTATCATCTTCCAAGTCCCAAAATAAAATCTCATTTATATTCATCTTTCACATTTTTTGCTTTTTTATATATCTAAACATGATAGTGAGAAAATACAATAATTGTTTTCCTTACTCGTAAGATAACCACACTCAAAATTTTTTTTTTTCGAAGGATTTTTATGGATAAGTTAATAAATGACAAACTATTTATAAGTAAATCCAATAAATGGAAAAAAGTCCTTTTAAAATCTTTATTTAAAAACTTATTTATTGGTTAGTCAAAATTATTAGTAACTCTCTCTCCTTGCTAATGTTGCAAACACTTCTCTTTCTATCGCTATGGATATCCCATTTTGATTGACCCTAAGATTTCGGACGCTTACAAGCCTCTTGATGATGAAATGGTAATTACTTCATCTTTGAAATATTTAAAGTTGTTTGGAGTTGTTGTATAAACTTGTTTTGGCCAAAAATCATTTTTTTTTGCGAAAATGACCATTTTACCCCTAGACTTGTTTTTAGCCAAAAATTAACTTTTTAACCCTGAGAAAGAGAGAGAGGCCCAGTTGTACTTTGATCAAATATATTTTCCAAAATCAGTGACTGATTTTTATCAAAAATATCAATTAGAAAGCAATTCGAGTTTACTTGAGCTACAAGCAAACCAAGGTATGGGACCCCGCACTTGTGCATGCATGCATGTCATGTGTACCAAGGCAAAATGTGTGTGCACACATTAGTTGTGAGTGCGCACATTAGTTGTTGGTGCGCACATCTAATCGTAGTAGAAACAAATATAGAAACTCAATCTTGGTGCATTTTCAGTGGGAGGCGGCAGAGGAAACGATGAGGGTTGCCCTAGCTTGCCCCCCACGCCTCTTTAAGCCTATAAATAAAGCCTCTCCCATTCCTTTTCAAAAGGTAAAGATTTTGAGCCATTTTTTTGAGATTTCAAGAGAGAAACACCACCCTTCTCCCTCATTTTCCCTTAGCTCTAAAATTCCTACACCCCAAAGCAACTATAAATAACCAAACTCAGAACCTAAGCTTGAGGGAGGCTTGCAAGCAAGAAACTTGGCTTTTCTCGCTATTCTCTTTCCATATATCTTCAGTCTAAGCAAACCAGCAGGTAAAAACACTTTTACCTATTATATTTCAGTATCTTTTAGCTTTATTTTTCAGTATTCCTTCATGCTAGGGGGTTAGGCCATCATCTCATCATGTAGTTATTTTGTATGCTTGCTTTTATGCCTTTCTCTTGCATGCTTTATTTATTTTATTAGAGCATCATATTTAAGACCATGTAATCATATAGGAATCATGTTTTAGGCCTGGTTTGAATCATCATGTAGTTGGTTTACATTTTCACTTTTATTTGTTAGTTGTATTTGGTGCATGTTCATCATTTTAGTAGCCTCAAGCTGGGTCTAGGATCATTCTTGTATGGTTAGTTATATGTTTAGGTCATGCTTATTTTATGCATGCAGGTAACAGGTTGAAAGTGGGCATCTGGGTAAGTTTCTCTCTTTCTCCTTTGCATGTGCTTTCAATTTGTGTTGTCTTTTTAATAATGCAAATTTCTATGCTTTTATATGCAAAATTGTGTTTTGTGTGTTTTCATAAATATTGCTTGGCTTAGTTCATAAGTATATCATATCCTTAAAATGTCCATTTTTGGTAACAAATCTCTAGTTTTGGAAAGGATGTGATTTTATTTATAGAATCTAAGTTAAGTAAGTCTCACTTTCTTAAATCACCTAGTTTTAGGTCAGTTAAGGGCTTTAGGGCTTAAAATGAATTTGTATGAATAATTAACCACTAAAATCATAAAATAGAAAGTTAGTAGAGGCCAATCTTCGAAGTAGGCAAAAAGGAGTGCTCTCATTCAATGACCTTCCTCTTTTGTACCTAACTCTTGAATCTGGAATTTTTCTTAGTTGTGATGGATTGATCCCTAACTTAATTTTTATTGTTAAAAAGTTTCTTAATTCCTTTTTAAAAATTAAGTGGTGGTTCTTTGTTGATCAAAGTGAGTTGGTGTGGGAAACGTGCCTTAAACTTGAAAAAGGCACGGCGCCCACAATCGTCGCCGTCGCAAATCCTATCCTTCTAATCCTTCAACAATTGCATCCCACTTTCACCCCGTCAGCTCTCTCCTCCTACCATGATTGTTCCCCATCACTTCAACTGTTAAGAGATACACACAAGAGCACAAAGAAAAAGATAAGTTGCAATCAAGTCTATCTGTGTATCTGCTTTCCCAAATTTCTATCTTCATGCAAAATATAACTGTGACAAGGTCATGATCAACTAATAAACGTTTCAAATTTTTATAAAGTTTCCATGGTGTAGAACATAGTAAGCTTATTGTTGCTTTGTTAGGGATGTGAGATAGGCAACCAAGAACCTCATACACATGTGAGAAACTGAGCCATGTAGGAAGGGAAAAGGGGTTGCGACAATGGAAGGAAGAGAGGAAGAAGCAATAGGAAGACGTGGAGGAAGAAAGGAAGGGTACAATTGATTATGAATAAGTTTGTAAATAAAGAATTCACACCAAGCTATCCAGATCTACGAATTGCTCGAGCGGTCAAAAGTGTACTTGAGCAAACTAAGCTGACAACTTTGGTACTCGAACTTCAAACAGACATAACTCTTTCATCCAGACTCTATTTTTTATCATTCTTGTGTGTCAAGGTTAACCTATCATTTCCAAGGTTCAAAAGATAATACAAGTATAATGTAATGGATTCCAATTTACATAGACAAGTCGGGTCTAAGATTCGAAACGCTTCAAAACACAATCTGGATTACTTTTTTCAAATCACTTATATTGTGTCTAATGGCCATTTGACAGACTATCACTTTCACATTCATGAAATAGATGAAAATATCACTTACACTTCTAACCTATAGTACGTTCCTAACAATTAATAACATATCAACAAAACAACTACCTCATTCCTATGTTTAAAAATATAACATTACAAGATATGTACCCATTCCCGTCTTTGTAGTAAGCATTTGTTGTCTTGTCTTTCTTTTGCTCTGATAGTAATTTTCACATTGCCCATCAGTTGTTCAGTTCAAAACCTGACCACGTCTTTGCATTTTCTACAACATCATCAACATTAATTATGTCTTCACACGCAAATGA
This sequence comes from Camellia lanceoleosa, assembly GCA_025200525.1. NCBI lineage: Eukaryota > Viridiplantae > Streptophyta > Magnoliopsida > Ericales > Theaceae > Camellia > Camellia lanceoleosa. The sequence goes on along the minus strand of CM045760.1, from coordinate 110,558,582 downwards.
TTTGTCGCTACAACCACCTTCATCAATTGACGCGGTACTTCCACCATAAATCAACTTCTTCATTCTTCCACGTACAACAAGGTAGTCATATTCTAATAGTTTTTGTTAAGGATGTTCAAAATAAGCGATTGAACTAGTAAACCGATCTAAACCGCTGATTTTGGTCTGGTTTTTATTAGTTTTGGTTTTGGTTCTAAGATGGTGGAACCTCAGTTCTAAGGTTTTGGTTATGGTTCCAAATTGAATTGGACCATGACATATTTGTTTATTATTTTTTTACATTTTAATATAAGAAAATTAAAATAAAAAAATTTCTTATATGATTTGAACACTAATCTTCCTTGTAAAATTGATAAACTATAACCAATTTAACTAAATTGATTATTGTTAGGTTGTTTACTAATATAAAATATATATTATATTTATTCTTATATAAATTTCTAGAATTGCAAAATCGAACCGAACCAAATCAATTTTTATGGTTCGGTTTTGGACTGGTTCTACAAGTTTAACAGTTCGGTTATGATTCCAATTTTTCTTGAACTATAGGAACTAGTCTTGGTTTACTCTAAAATCGGACCAATCCAATCCTTGTACACCCCTAGTTTTCGTTCTTTTCAGCCTTACCTTTGATGTTCTTATCAAGGATGTCTACAGTTCATCAATTATTTCACTCTGTCACGCACTTTTAATGACTTCTACATTCCCATGCCATAATACTTCTTCAACAATGTTGTTGTCATGCATTGGTGTGATCCATTATAACCATTAATTTGTTCATCATCACTGTAAGCAACAATTACTTAGGTGACATTGTGGACATTCTACTCCACCATGTCATCAACATTGCAAAAGTATAAGGGGTTCACATCCATGTTCACAGTACATATTGTCTGGGAACGTTGTAGGCAACATAATCGTCTAGTTGTTCTTCAAGACCGTCGATTGTCATCCTTAGGTTAGCATTAATCTAGTTAAGGTGGGTTATCTTAACATCTTTCATCTCAATGCATTTGTTGAAATTGACAAATAGGTCTATCTTCTGTTTCTTATATGCATTTTTCAAAACTCCTACTTGTTCTTGTAACCTCAATATAAGATCACTTCTTTTCTTGTTTTGAAGCTCCAATTTGATAATTGAATGTTAGGCCTTTCTTAGTTTTATCCCAATGTCAGAATATTATTCGTTATGCTTAGTGTGGCCATTGTGGGCACCATGCCTTTTTGGGTATTAGGCACGTTTCCACCCAAATGTGGTGTCAACTTGCTTTAACTAACATAAAGTCGCCACTTAATTTTTAATAGGGAATTAAGAAACTTTTAATAATGAAAACTAAGCTAAATACCTGATCCGTCATAACCAAAGATTTTCAGGTTCGGAAGCTAAGGTACGAAAGGGGAAGGTTATTGAATGAAAGCACCCCCTTTTGCTCAATTCAAAGATTAGCCTTTACTAATTCTCTATTTTATGATTTTAGTGGTTAATTATTCATATAAATCATTTTGAACCTAAAAACCTTTAACTAACCTAAAACTAATTGATTTGAATAAAGAATAAATACAATTCCTTTTAGATTCAAGGGTAAATTATATAAATAGTCCCTGTAATTTATACAATGTGTCAATTTGGCGCATGTTGTTTCAATTTACTTGATTTTTCCCCTTAATTTAATGGATTGTGTCATTTTAGTCCAATAAATAACAATTGTTTAGTTTGGTGGACGAAAAGTCAAACTATGTGTCAATTTGGTCCTTATAGTTTACACAATATGTCAATTTGGTCATTGTCAAAATCCAGCAAATTAAAACAATAGGGACCAAGTTGACACATTGTGTAAACTATAGGGACCAAATTGAAATATTATGTAGACTTTTCGTCCACCAAACTTAACAACCATTATTTATTGGACTAAAATGCACAATCCGTTAAATTAAGAAGCAAAATCGAGCAAATTAAAACAGCAGGGACCCAATTAACCCATCGTGTAAACTACAAGGACCATTTGCATAATTTACCCTAGATTTAATGAATAAAGAAATTTTCCATAAAATGGTTATTTCTCCATAAAAGAGATTTTTAAATGTTCCATGGCCATAAACATGAACTAAAATGAATAATATTTATTAAAACACCAAAAACAATCAATTTTGTATAGAAAAGGCATAAAACTTGATTCATTGAAAAACACAATGCAAATACCAAGCATATGCTATGAAGATGAGAAAAATTTATCCGGATGCCCACTTTCAACGTGTTACATGTAATAAACAAAATAAATATGAACCTAATATACAACTATACATGCAAATAATGACCCTAAGACCGATTTGAAGCTACTAATATGATGCTTATGCACAAAAAGCAACTAACAACTAAAAGAGAGAAAAATACCCTAAAACTACATTATGATCAAACCAGGCTTAATGCATGATTTCTATGTGTTTAAATAACCTTAAACATGCTGTTCTAATATAAAGAAAGAAGACAAGCAAGATAACTCAAAAAAGTAAATAAAACGGATAAACTACATGAGTTACATGATGATCATGCTATGAGCACTACCCTAAATGCTTATATATTGAGGAAAGAGAAAGAAATAGGTACTGAAATTGAAAATAAAGAAGGAATTACCTGTTGGTTTTCAAGAAGTGAAGAGCACACAAAGAAAAGTGCAAGAAAATAAGGGTTTTCTTACTTCTAAGCCTCCCTCAAGCTTAAGTTCTGATTATAGTTCAAGTCCTTTAAGACTTTGAATGATTTTCAGTGTTTAGAGTTGCTTTAGATGTGTTATTTTCGGAGCTAAGGCAATAGGGGGAGAATAGGGTTGCTTTTGCCATCAAATTCACTAAGAAGTTTTTAAAATTCTAACCCTTTGAAAAGGAGGGGGAGGGGCTCATTATATAGATAAATGGGGAGCTTGTAAAGCACATTAGGGCTTCCCATTGTTTCCTCTTGCTGCCTCCTTCCAGAATGCACCAAGTTTGAGGCTCTGCCATGCTTGGAAATGCGCATGCACAATGCTTGTGTGCACGCACAAAAGCATGTGTGTGCATACCTCTTGCATTGGTACACAAGCCATCCATGCATGGACAAGTGCGGGGTCTCATGCCCTTGGCTTACTTGTAGCCGAAGTAAACCCGAATTTCTTTTCGATTAATGTTTTTAATAAAATCAACAACTAATTTTGGAAAATGTTTATGATCAAAGAACAACCAGGTTTCCTCTCTTCCTCAAGATTAAAAAGTTGGTTTTTGGCTAAACATGGTTGTCGGGGTAAAATGTCATTTTCACAAATAGTTAATTTGTGGCCAAAATAGGTTTAAGCAGCAACTCCAAACAACATCAAACATACTAAAGATGAAGTAATTATCATCGGGAGGCTTGCAAGTGCCCAAAATCTTAGGGCCAGTTAAAATGGGGTGTCTACAACTATTATCAATTGTAGTTTTCAATACCATAGCTGAACGTTCGAGCCGATCTGTGTGACATACATCATTGTTCAAGCCAGAATGCTTTTCACTGCCATCAAAATTCACATTTGTATTCTTAATGTGGACTTCTAGTTCAATGTGTATACCTTCTCCATCAGTTACCCTCAAATTACTGCTCTCCAAATTAGTAACACTAGTTGGGTTCACATTAACACGTCATACATATCTCCAACCAATTAGTCCCTTTCATGGGTGGTTGCCCATAACTTATTAGTGTACACCTATTAACAAACCATGTGTGTATCACCAACGTTAGCAACATAAATCAAGGCATGTTAGATCATTACTAGTGGTTGTAGTAACAACTTTCATGCAACATGAATACCTTGAAACCTTTGGCCAATGTTAAATTCAGCCCTCGAACCTCATTATTCAATGTGCCAACATTCCACTTGAGGAATCTTGGGAATATACGTTTGCGTTTTGCCACCACTAGATTTTTGTGCTCGCAAAGGCAAAATTAAGTATTATAAATATAATTTGCAAGTCAAATTTGGCCCAATGTTAAAGTCACATATGTACATATGTACATAATAAATAAACGTAAGGACAAAATGTAGTAATACTTATAAATAATGCAGTGATGCATTCTATCATTTTATCCGACTTCTGATGAAAATCTTTTATCGACCTCATCAAGTAGCTGTGGATAAACCCAGTCTAATCATATGCCTTCACTGTGTCCAAATTGTTAATGACATGGATGAATGCCCATCCAATTATCTCGCCAGATGTTGAGAAGAATAGCTTTACGCATGTGTACAAGCTTAACAATTTTGCAACATCTTCTGCATCCTCTTTGTTGTGCCCCCTTAGTGCATTGTGCAACAATGTCTTTATAGTCTTTGAGTTTATGCGGCTCATGTTGGGATACCTTCGATGCATGAAATAGGATGTTTATTTTGAATCAAATGAGAGGTCTAGCTTTTGAGCTCTACATGTAGTCCATAAATCAACCATATGTCACTTTTTCTCATTTTCACACGTTTCGTTGATGTGGAATGAATCATTTACTGGATCACATGGTTGGACAATCTTCAAAACCACTTGTCACATTTTTTGAAATCATGTTGCCTCAATTCTGTTTCTGTCATGACCTGTAACGCCCTCAAAATAATACATAAATCCCATCATATTAGACGTGCAATGATATAAAGAAATCAACACTTTTTTATTTATCAAAGTAATTCTTACAACAGTATTACATGTTCACAACAAAAGCAAGTGCCCTATAGGCTTACAGCTTTCCAAGTTAACACTGGTTTTACAAAAGAAGAGTACTAACTCTATACAAAATAAGCCCGTGGCTTGATGTACATGTAATACAACAAAATAATCAAAAAAGAAGTCTTTAACTCCCACATCCATCCAAGCTATGTCCTTGGAGGTGGCATGCTACCTGTACCTGAAAATCATGTCTCATATAGGGTGAGCCAACGCCCAGTAGAGATATGCTAAACACAATATGAACAATAACTAAGACATCAGCAATTGATAAATGTTTAACTCACAAAGATCAATTTATAACTCCATTTCCATTACATGACAACCGTGTCTATGTTTCATTTCATTTACCATTTCTTATACAATTCTCAATTCACAACAGCGGCTCAGAACCTGGCCAATAACTTACATGAGACAGAGACTCATATTAAACATTTCCCGTTCTACATTAGATAAGCGTATTAGCTATATTAACATCCCAACAGATAAGCATACAAGCTGTATCCACATTTTAACAAATAAGCATATGAGCTATATCACACTTCCATTGATATGCATATGAGCTATATCAACACTTTAACTGACAAGCATATGAGCTGTATCAGTGGAGTCCATCTCCTATCTCCTCCCAAACAACATCCGGTTTAGAGGTCCATCTCCCATCTTCCCCTAAACCGTGGAGTACAACCCCTATCTCCTCCCACACACACACAATGTATATACATAAAAGTCATATACACAATCAATCAATACATAACGTTAATGTATTCTATCAACCGCCATACTCCATGACGCACCCAACTGATTAGTTTTAGTTTGCCTAATCATCATGCATTATCTACAACAATCAAAACTACCCTCCACCGGTAGCCCAAGCAATTATTTCTAAACAGATAATAAAAGCTTCAACAGATAAAATATCAATGTTTTCGAAAATGAGCGATTAATAAATCCAACTCCACCATTTCACAATATAATGAGCTAATTTCATTATTTACAACTCAATTCCAAGTAACAACAACTTTCCCAACTTAATTATGCCAATTAACTTATATAACAAATTAGGGCTTTCTCCTCCATTCCTCATTATTCACTCAAAGGTTCAATAATCAACAACCAACCACTAGAACATCATTTTGAAACCCAAAATACATCTTTAAGAATCAAAATCACAAAACCCTCATTCATGCTTTTTGAAACCCTAAGTCCCAAATCAAACTATTTAGACAATAGACTCGAAATCTATATTAAAATCCATAAGAGTGAGTAGGAATCCCTACCTCAAGAGATGACACCCAATGGAGAAGATGAAGAAAAACAGAAATGCTCCAAATCACAAACTTCTTGGATCAAAAGATAGCCCTCGACGATCTATAACTTTTTTGTAAAGGTCAAAGGTGAGGAAACAACTCCTACTAGATCAATACTTAGAGAGAAGGTAGAGCTCTAGAGTGAGAAGCTCAACAATGGTGTTTTGGAAAAGTAAGAGAGAGAAAAGATTTTGAAAAAGTGATCAAAAAGTCGAATTTGGCTTTTAAATAAGAGTCGCCCCGCTCGAGCATAGAAACCCGCCGGCGCCACTCATGAACTCCCGCCGAAGCGTTAAAATCCACTCGAGCGGCGGATACACACTTCCAGAACTTTACACTGAACCAGGTCCCCGTTCGAACGTCCAACTCCCCGCTCGAGCGTTACACACAACCTCCCGCTTGAGCGTCAAAAATCCCGCTCGAGCGTCCAACACTGCAGAAGAAATACTGGGAGATGGAAAATCACGCTCGAGCGTCAAAACTCCCGCTCGAGCGGAGAAGCAACAACGAAGGCCCCACTTGAGCGCCAAAATCTTCGCTCGAGCGGACAGGTCAAAATCTGGGCAACTAGTTTAGGTTTCTAAGCTCAACCAACCTGTTTCAAACCTGCCCAACACAACCCAAGACTCAAATGCAAAGAGTAAAGGATGTAAACAGGATATACGCCACAATGAACTCCACGGAGCCAAAGTCCGAATGTAACAATTAAAGAAGGGAAAATCGGGATCGCTATGACCCGAACCTGCTCCTAAGAATCAAACACATAATCACATGTATAATTAAATAGAGTATGAGTTGGGTTATCACAGTTGTTAACATGGCATTGAACATAAGCCAAAATGATGTCTTTTTTAGATGCTGGAGGTGTTCATCCCTCATCCTAATGCGGTCACTGTTTTGACTATGCCTACAATGTTCGATCGGTAGTATAGGTTTAGCGGGTCGATTACTGGGGTCTTAACATCACGAATCGTTTTTTTTGTCGACTTGAATAGGATCTGACCTTGCCTATTTATTCCAGTCGTCTTCAATAGCAATGTAGTAAGTCCAACATTTCATTTTCTGTCATTCGACCTCTTTCACAAGTTTGTTTTCCTTACAACTTCTGTAATCACATTAACAAACAAATAAGAAGACGTTAATATAATCACATACACATGATGCAATTGAACAATATACAATGCAGTATTCATGACAAGAAAAATCACTCTATTTAATTCACGCAATGACATACCAACATCAAAGAGTAATGATATATACACACACGATGATTATTTGTCGCATATCTATATTGCAAACATTAATGACATACCAAAATTATAGTTAATACAGTTAACATTCTCATATCATGTAACACTTATGTTCTATAAGTTAATGGGATGCGCTTAATTTCATTATTTGGTTATTGAACCTTCATTCTTGTAACTCATTCTCTTTACACATTTTGAATTTTGGTGTAAGAATAGAACCATAAGATGGCTTGTTGTTGGGGTTTCATTTTAGACTCTTGAATTGCCCAAAAAAAGTTCGGACAAGAGAGCTATGTCTATTTGAAGATTCAACACCTAGGCTAATTTATATAGTTCACTCAAGCACAGGTTTGAGTGATCGAGCGGTGTTTTGACCCTTTTAGTTCTGAATTTCGAGTTGAGATAATGAGAGCTTGAATTTACTTCTCTAGTGCAAGAATGAGCACTCGAACAGTCTACTCTGCAAAAGTTTCAGATTTTGTAAGCCTTCTTTCACCGTTCTGGCGCAAGAATAAGTGCTCAAGCAGTCTGTTCAATTTGCCTTAATTGCTCTAGTGCAGAATTGAGCGCTCGAGCAACCTGTTCAAAATCTGTGCTTAAAAGTTACCTTTTCGGTCATATTTGTGGGCCCAAAACCCACTTTTTGTCCTTGCACTATAAACAAAACCTTTTTCTCTCTTTCCTCACTTTTTTCACACACTCTCTCTCGGTCTCTTTTCTCTCCCTCTTGCTCTGATATTCTCTCTAAAACTTGTCCAAAACTTCTCAAATCCTTCGATCTACCTCACTTTGTATCGTTTCCTCACCTTGCTCCTTTGAAATGGATTGTAGAGTGCGTCGATAGCAACGTTTTGAGCCAATTGGATCGTGTTTTCATTGTCATCAACTTTTGGGTGTTTACCTATTCTCTCTCTCTCTCTCTCTCTCTCTCTCTCTTTGTTTGTCTATCTTTTGAGGTAGGAATACTTTTAGCTTTGTATATCTATGTTTTGATATGGTTATTTGGTAATTTTCTAGTTATAATGATGTGTAGGTTAGAGATTTTTTATTTAAAAGATACTATAGTAAAATAATGATGGGATTTTCACTTAAGTTTTCAAAAGGTTTTTAATATACTTGCATGTAAAATGGTAATAGTTGATGTTTTGAAGATTTGGTGAAGAAATGAGAGAAAATCCCAATTTTTATGAAACCCTAGGTTTTGGAAAATGTATTTAGGAGATTTTGAAACTAATTGATGTTGTATGGTGAAACTGAAGTTGATTTGGTATGGAAACACAAGGAAATATTGGAGTTGTATTAATTTCAAATTATGATGATGCGCTATTGATGATTATGGAAATTGTTGAGTTTATTTTGATTATCTACTACATTAATTATTCTAGTGGAAATAAATTTAACCTTAGGTAAATTGAAACATTTGCAACTCATGCATCATATTCATATTGCATGGTTTTAAATTTGGAATAGTTGACTGTTTGAAAGGTGATGGAACTTTGAAAGAAGGTAAATGGTGTAGTAATCAGGGTAGTAGAGTCGGTTTTGAAAAGTAAGTTAAGTATTTTATTTGTACCCTCGCGGGGAGTTAGGTGCCCCTATTGCATGCTTGATGCCGGATAAATGTGAAAAATGTTTTCTAGGTATCCAATTGCCCTTTTGTGCTTGATGTCGGTAAATGTGGGCAAATGTTTGTTTTAGGTGCTCAACTGTTATTTTGTGCCGAGGCCGATAAATGTGGGACTATTTTGAAATATAAATCTATATATGCATGTATTTGGCTCTTACCTTGGAATTCTAGCGCATATTTACTACCCCATGATTTATGTTGGGTTTGGTTTAACAAATGTGCATTAAGCATCATGTTTTAAAAGGGAAAATGATGGATTTTGGCATGGCACTTGCATTGGCATGATCATATTCATATCAAACATTTACATACAGTGTTAAATATGTTTCTACTAGGAGTCATTGCTCATTCTATTTTATGGACAAACATTCAACATGTCATGATAATGTGCCTCCATCCCGTTGAGAACCTAGTGGAGATTTTTTATGGAGCACGAAGGCTTGCTTTGATGTTATATGCTACAGCTACCGAGCTTAACTATTTTGAGATAATGTTCCATTCTTTTGTGTAATCAAGACCTTAGTCTTGAAAGGTGTAAGCCCTTAAGGCATTTTGTTATATTTCTCTCACTTCTTGAACTACTATTGTATTATTTCCTTTTTGAGAAACTATGATGTAACACCATAATGCAATTCTTATGGAAGTTTAATGAGTGTAACGGCCCAAAATAATAACTACCCACCTCATGATATTCAATAGAAAAAGTAGAACTTATGTGATATTAATCTTTCATTGATTCTTTTTTACCATACAAAAGATGACATATGCATGTATACATTCATAAATCTTAAATCCTGAATCCATAGCATATGACACGTATGAAGGAACTGGAACAAAAGAAAATACAGATAAGTTAATGCCTTATACGCTACATCTTTCTAGGTCGATTCTTGGGAACAACAAAAATGAGTTAAACTCCATACATATAAAGCCCAAGGCTTGTATAACGAATATTTACATAAAATAAACAAAAAGAAACTCTCGGCTCCAAGGTCTTCCCAAGCCACATTCTTGGTGGAGGCATATCATCAACACTTGAAAATTGTTTTCTACATAGGGTAAGCTAAAACCCAATACAGGTACTTGAACACAATGTATGAAGCTTAACAAAGTCATATAGTGAATGCATATGCATGCAATTTACCAAAACGTTACATTTCCTCTTTCAAAATAATGCAATGCCGTAGTTATATTTCAATTTATAAAAGCAATACCTTTTACATCAGAAAATAGGGCAATGGATACATAACGTTGGAAATGTCTAAGTATGTGTCTACTAGTAGGCTATACATGCACTACCAAAACCATTTTCCCAGTGCTTACCGGAACGATCGACACCTAACCGTACGGGTTTCTGGACTTTCACTAAGGATACACAGACCAACATAATAAACCACAACCACACTTCCTTACCAGATTCACCAAGGTATACACCTTTTTTTCTCAAAACAATACATTTTTAATGTTTGAGTATGAAACAATGCTCAATGCAACATGTATGAGTAATTGGTTTCAATTAACCAATCTTTATGCAATTTCTACAACAATTAAAACTATCTTCCACCGATAGCCCAAAATAGATATCTTTACTCAACAGATAAATTTCCAACAACAAGTATAATCTCATAAATCTTAGAATGGGAGTGATAATATATATCCAACTCCATTCTTATCATCAACAAATACATTCATTTTACCTTTTCAAAACCTAACATCTTTCCTTTTTCTTTCATAGATCAAACATTAATGATTTTTCAAATAAAATATCCTTTGCTTTCAAAAACATATTTAAAAAGGAATTACCAACATTTCAACAATATTCACACTTCCACAACATTTCTCAAGAACCCATTTTAAAATCCCTCTTTTACATTTCAAAAACCAAACCCTAAATCAAAGCCCTAACTCTGAATCACAATACTCTACAAGGAATACATAATGAAGTTAAGAGTCATATGGAAAGTTGAAGGAATCCCTACCCTAAGACTAGATGAGTTGACAAACAAGATACAAGATTTGACGAACCTGAAACTTGAATTTTCTTCGATTAAAACGACCACATCTATGCGCTCTACACTTTTTCCCAAAGCACTAGGGCTATTTAGATCAGCAGTTTGGGTGTATTTGAGGTGTTTAGACAAGAACTAGAGAGAGAGTGAAGAAATTAGGTTTTGGGGTGTTTTAGAGAGAGAGGAAGAAAAATAAAAAGTGACAAAAAGGACCTTTCCTTGATTTGATATACGTACAGACCGCTCGAGCGGCCAAAACACGGCTCAAACGCACAATAATCCCCTCCTAGAAGTTTTGCAAGCTGTAGAAGACTGTTCGAACGAAGATCACCCTACTCCTGGTAGTTTTGCAAGCCTGCAAAAGTGCTAAGAGAACTCAAAGATTGCTTGAGCGACAAAAGCATTGCTCGAGCGAATAAGAAAGGAAACAGACAGTAACTCTCTTGAAAACTAACTCCCAACCTGTTTGCCAGACAACCAACAACTCCAAACAACTAAATTCGAATAACAACAAGATAAGAACGAGTATATACAACAATAAATATCGGATCCCCAATCCAAGAATATGAAAGGGTTGGGTCTGACTCGTACCATTATAATAAGAAAGAGAAATACTTTAGATTTATAAGATTGTTGTACTTTACTTTATTTCTCTAATCCTCACTTTATATCATGTAATTGGACAATAATGAAGGGTTGGTAATTATAACATAAATTAAAATATCGGGGCGTTACATATCATATTTCGGATCTTTGATTTTCTTTACATGATATATACTAGAATAATTTATTTGGGGCACATGATCCCAAACACACACCACTGACACATTTTAGTTTTTTTTTTCTCCCCATTTGTTAGTTTGTACAAACTATGACATTATTTTTTCAATGTGGAGCTAGACCCATAAGCAATCTGTTATGTTGCTACACATTGTACATTACATTTGCATAGACATTATTCAACTTGACTTATTAATGTTTTCCAACAACAATAAGTAAACTATTATTAAAATATATGCATCGTTACCAATTGGTCTGGATCGAAATTGAATGGTACAATCGGCACCTAATTAAAGAATGAGAAACCCACCACTTAGAAATGATAAATGGTTAAAAGGATAAAATTCTTCTATTCTTTTTAATCATTAATACACTTTTATTAAACTAAATCCCTCATTTTATTTTTAATTGAGAGTTTAATAATGTAATTTTACTTTTTGCAAAATAATTTGTAATTAGGAAAAAGATTGAGGCTAATTGGCAATTAAAGAAAATGAAATGAAGAGATAGAAGTCAAATTGATCCAGTAATTTCTCAGCAGCAACTAGCGTCACATGGCTAATTAAAGGAGGTGAATCATGTGCATGAAAAAATGTTATTGGATCGATGATGATGGATGGTGCATAAGGCAAATTCAATTTGATGGATGATGGCATGAAGAAATGTTGTTAGATGCATGATGCTAATCAAATTGATTGAATAATGCAATTGGCTAGATGATGCAGGAACATGTCCGAATTTACCTCATCAGGATTCCCTGCAAATAGATGTAAATCCATTGATGAGGGGATCATTCCACAAATTATTTTACAATACAGATTATTTTATTTTTTATTTTTTGTTTCTATGGTGTTCTAATTTTCTTTGCTAAGGTTAGGGATGTAACGATAACAATTTCTTTATAAATATTTTATGATTGAATCATGGTTTTTAATGTCAAATTATTTTCATTATTTGGTCTATTTATTTGAGAAAAGTTTTTGTTCTGTATAATCTCTTGTTCTATCGTAGACTCCGGGCACGATAAAAGCTTGATATTTCTTGCGAATCAAATTGTAATGAGTTGAAGCAAATTTGATTTATTTAATTAATTAATTTTTTTGGGGTACTTATTTAGTAACATTTTAATATGTTTGTGGGTTTGAGTATTGGTTGGAGTTGGAGTGATACAAATTTCTAAATTTGTTCAACTACGTTGTCATTATGATTATAGTTGATGTGTGGTGGATTATGGGATGCCTTTTCAGGGTTACAGAGTGCACCTAACAGTTCGGACTCTCGATCTCTAATCTAGTTTCACAAGTGCAATGTGAAACATAAATGAGAGTCCATATTCGACAATTTGTACAGAAAATCCATTTTATTACAAAACCTTTGCCCAAAGATAGATTACATCATCAGATCTCAAAATCGCTACCTAATCTTTTGAAAAAACTAGGAAACCCATGTCTCGTGTTAAAGGTCACTATCCGACATAAACAAAATGTCTTGGCTCAGAAACTTAGGTATGAGGGAGAAAGACCATGAATTGAGTACCCCCACTTACCCAATCAAAAGATTAGCCTCTACTAAGTCATGATGTGATTTTTATAGTCTCTATATATCCATGTTCTGATTTTAATAATGCTAACATTACTATCTGAGGCAAATAAATATAGACTGTGTTGCTTGTTTTGGTTATGCTTTGACTTCATGCATTTTGGAAAAACCTTTTGTGCAACTCAAAATAAAAAAAGAAGAACTCAACAGGATAAAACTCAACTACATTCCAACACAAGCAACACAACCTTCATCCATTGACATTCACACAGATATTTCACTTAGGCATCTAGCCTCATGGTATGACAATAGATATGATAAATAACATGGACATACAATATGCTAAAGCCAAAAGTGCTCACCTAGTACTCCATGATAAGTTAAAAGAATGTGTTAGAAATATATGCATGATCTTATATACATATGCAATACATATACAAAATGTTACTAACATATGACATGTATATCATCCAAGGCATGAGATAGCGCATATAGTTACTTTGAAAATGATAAATCCCACAAATGCAAATGAACAGAACATAAATACATGAAAAATCGATGCAAATCATGAGTATGATAAATAAAACGTGATGCTTTACAACATACGTGAAGAGCATATAATTGAAAGGGATAAAAAGACGTGGGATTAGAAGTTATTACAACAAATAAATGAATAAGACGTGGGATTGGAGATTATTACAACAAATGAATTGAATAAAAGACGTGGGGTTGGAGATTATTTGCAACAAATTAATTGATTTAGCCAAACTACTGTTGAATCTAACAAATCATACTAAAATAAGCAAAGAATTATACACATAAGCTCTAAAACGCCAGGAGAACACTCTCTAGAAGCTATCATGTTCTGCTTTGAGAAACCATCTAGCCATACACAAATTCATCCGGTCGACTAAAAAGATGTCCAACCAGGCATATCCTCTGGGAAAAACTTTATTTGGTGCCAAAGGTCCAAAACAGAAACAAAGTATGTTTTCTAAGGGGTGCTCATCCCTTCTACTTCTCCTTATTACAGAGAACACTTAAGGAGAAGGTAGATAGGCCTCAACCCTTAACAATAAAACTATGTCTATATACAACAGATATTCTACAACAATTCATCAAATTAAATGAATTAAACAAGAAGAAATTCAAACCTAAGAAATAGATAGGAACCTATAATCATCTCTTTGTGAATAAGGGCAGGTTAGTATCCAAATCTATGTTATCAATTGGAGAGAGTAGGTTAATGCCTACCATTTCTTAGTGGAAGCTTTGCATCTAAAGTAAGAGATTCATCAAAGGCTATTGAAGACTCCTCTTCTATTCATGGAACAAGGATGTTTTACCCCTTTCCATGTTCACAAACAATTGAGAAGAGAGTTTTCAACATCTTTGACCCAAAACCTCTTACTTTACTTCTAAGAAAAAAAATCAACGAATATGAAAAATAACAACTTTTTCAACATCAAATCTCAAAGAACATCCATCTAGCTCCATGAAACAACTACCTCTACTCATTTAGATTGAGCATGGGTTGAAACACATGGACCAATATGTTAGAATAATGTGATACGTGATGAGAAAGTGTAAAAAAATGAAAGAATTTATTCTGCATAGTCAAACTTGTGGATGGGTGGCTACTCTCTAATTCTTAACCACATCCACAAGGTTCCAATATATACAACAATAATAGATTATATCTCTAGAAAACAAGAAAAAGAGAGCAAAGCTAAAGAAAAGTAATGAAAACTATCAACTCAATAGATGTGTGGCTACTTTCTACATCCAACCACATCCATGAGGACTTATCACATGATTAAAACAAGCAAACAATGAAATTCAAAGCTTAGAAATGAAGAACAAGACAGAGAAACTGATAAAAAGTTCAAAAGTTTCACCTCTTAAAGATGATGAACTTCTTGGTTCCCAAACTCTTTCTTGGTAACCTCAAGGTCCTTTAGATGTAGCTTAGAGTGTCTTAGATCCTCAGCAAAAAGCTTGGAGTGAAGCTTTGATGGAGTTTTGATGATTGGAGTTATGAAAGTGAAGGTCGAAGATGAAGTATGGGAAGAGAGCTCTCAAATCTCTCTCTAAGCCTTGGGCAAAAGTTTTGACCTGCTGAAATGAGGTTTCATCCTCTATTTATAGAGTTTTGGACATAAATATCTAAGATATTTGTGGAAACCTTGCAGAAAAGACCGAAATTTCCGAGAATGCTCTGTTTTTGGACAATTCAGCTGGCTATACCATTATATATTCGGCCAACTATATTTTCATCCAGCCATGAATTGTTGTCCGGCCAGATGGAAAATACATCGTTGGATCCATAAGGGAAAGTTTGCATGATTTGAAAAGAGAAACAGGCATTTCAAGGGATTCTACCATTTCCATTTATTCCCACTATATCATTTAACACTTTGAGTTTTGAAAATGTGAGCCTCTGGACATTGTGGAAATGTCTAGAACTACACAACCAAACACACTTTGAAAAAGGTTTTTAATTGGTCGAAAAACATTTTGGCCAAAACATGTACTTGGTTGGGATTTAAAGCTCAACTCTCGGGTTTTCTCTTGAAGAACTCATAAGATTAGCACATCTCAGTTTTCATCATTAGGTATTCAGAAAAGAGTGCACAAGTCTTAGGACCTAGCCTAGCGATGAGGAAATAGAAGATGATGGGGGATGCTAATGAATTTGCTTTACAGCTTGGTGAATCTTCGGAACAAGCTATTCTCTTCACCACCATCGCATAACCTACCCTTGTTGTGAGAGTGGTAGAAGCACAACTGGGTGACCCAGAAGTAGACTTAATCAAAGAGAAGATCTCTCAAGGGAAGGAAGAGAGGGGTTTAAATGTTCATGCGGATTCTAGTGTTCGTTACCTTGATCGATTGTTCGTACCTGAATCCATGAGAAATGAAGTTTTGAGGGACTTACATCATTCCTGCCTTGCTATACATCCTAGAGGCACCAAGATGCATCATAACCTAAGCCGCCAATTCTGGTGGAGGGGTATGAAAAATGATATAGCCTCATTTGTGTTCAAATTTTTGACATGTCAACAAGTTAAGGCTGAATACTAAAGATCGGCTAGATTGCTGCAACCTCTTTCAATTGATGAATGGAAGTGGGAACACGTCAACATAGACTTTGTTTCTGGCCTCCCTAGAACTCAAAGAAGTAATGATGCAGTATGGGTGATTGTAGACAGACTTACTAAGTCGACTCATTTCCTCGCTATGAGCATGGAGGACTCCATAGAATTTCTAACTGAACTTTATATCCGTGAGATTGTTCGCCTCCATGGGGTATTAGTGAGTATAGTATCTGATAGAGACCCTCGCTTTACAGCCAGGCTATGGCAAAGTCTTTAAAGTGCCTTGGGTACCCAATTGAAATTTAGTACTGCATACCATCTATAAATCAACGAGTAATCTGAATATACTATCCAGATTTTGGACGACATGTTGAGGGCATGTGTGCTAGATTTTAAAGGGTCTTAGGAGAAGCACCTACCCTTAGTTGAATTTGCTTATAACAATAGCTTTTAAGCAAGTATTGGGATGGCACCTTTCGAGGCATTGTATGGGCGTCCGTGTAGATCACCGATGTGTTGGATTGAAGTGGGAGATTCACCCTTGTTAGGCTCGAATCTAGTTCGTGAAACTACCTAGAAGATAACCCTCATTCAGAAAAGGCTAGTTACCGCTCAAAGCCAGCAAAAGAGCTATGCAGATAGAAAAAGACGACCCTTATCTTTTGAAGTAGGTGACCATGTCTTTTTGAAGATATCTCCTAGAAAAGGGTTGATGAGATTTGGCCAGACTGGAAAGCTATCACCTAGTTTTATCAGCCCCTTTGATATCATTGAACGGATTGGAGGAGTTGCATATCGTCTTGCATCGCCGCCACAACTCTCCAAAGTTCACAATGTGTTTCATGTGTCTATGCTTCGCAAATACGAACCCGATCCCTCATGTATTAGATTGGACGGAGATTGAGGTAGATGAAGATGTGTCTTATGAAGAAAAACCACTTCAAATCTTGGATACTAGAGAACAAGTTTTGAGGCATAAAACAATCCCCTTACTTAAAGTGTTATGGCGCCATCACGGTATGGAGGATGCTACATAGAAGCGTGAAGCGGAGATTCGCGAGAAGTACCCCGACTTATTTTCTAAATTGTGATGTACTTGTTTTGTTGTTCCTTCGTTGTACTTGATGAATTGGACATGAGCTAAAACCTTCTAATATCTCTTTGTCTTAGAGTCAAATTGATATATATTTTGCTTGGTTGCGAGATTGTTTAGGATTGATAAGTATATCATCGTTGCCATATCTTAGTGTCATATTGGGAGTTGTTAAGGATTGAATAAATATGATATTGTTACCATACCTTGTTAACTTGGTGAGAACGAATATTATTTCGATAGCGAAATTTCTTGAGGCCTAGAGGCTGTAAGACTTGGATGTTTTAATATATTGGAAGGTGTATTTAATCACTTTATTTTCTTTTTCGGAGTCTTTGGAGTTGTTGTATATTGGTTTTGGAGGAGTAGAATTTGATTTAAACTCGTTGGGTTTGTTCGTTCGCACTTGTTTTTGTTAAAAAGTTCCTTGGGAACTTAGAAATTCTGTTGTAGGGTTGACACCAGCCTTCCCAATGGTCGACCCTTACCTGCTGTTGAGTTATGGAAGTGTTACTGAAATTTAGTGTCGACACCAGCCTTGGTGTTGTCGTGGTGTTGACACTTGTCTTTTGTTGTTGGCCTCAAGGGTTGACACCAGTCTAGGAAGGGTCGACCCTTAAATACTGTAAAATCTGGGTATTAGTTGCTAGAATTTAGTGTCAACCTTTCTGGTCTAAGGGTCGACACCTTGCTTGCTGCAAGCATTGTCATTTCTTCCTGAAGGGTCGACGCCACCACACCAGGGGTTGACCCCTGCGTGTTATTTCCAAAATTTTGGGCTAATTTGGGCCCTACTTTTGGGGGTGTTGGGCTTATTATTTTCAATGATTTTAGGGCTACTTTTCTACTACTATAAATAGACCCAAACCACTTCTCTTTCTTTGTCATTATTTTCCTTTCCTTTTTCCTCTCAAACCGTGAGTCTCTCTTCTTCCTCTCTAAACTCAACTTTTCCCGCTTGGATCTTTAGATCTACTCCTTTAGAAGCATCTTCTCACCTGGGTCCTTTAAGGAAAATTGTAGATCTTGTCAAGGGCTTTCTATTGATCCGGAAAGCTCGTGGGTTTGTTGACTTTGGGTTTTCTAAGTTTTCCTCTTCACAACTTGAGGTAGGGATACTTTTACTCTAATATTTCTTTATTTTGAGGAGATTTCATGGTATTGTTGTGACTTATGAGCTAATTTGAGAATCTTGTTGGATTAAACTCATATTTTACATAAATAAACCATTTTGCTCAACTTTTGCTTGAAATTTCTTAATTTTTTTTTAAGTATGTATATAAATGTTATTAAAACCTATATCTATAATGAAGGGGGAAAACCCCAAACTTGGTAAAACCCTAAATTAAATAGAATTTCCACTGATTCATGGAATGTTATGAATAATAAAGAGATGAAGGACGTGGATGTTGATATGGTAAAGGATTTGTGGCTTGAATGTTATTTTTCTTTTGAATGTTGTATTGTATTCTGTTCCTTTGTAATGCGGATACTTGTTGATGGAACAAAATGTGATTGAATTGTTGATTGTGCATGAGTGCGGGTAAGAGTCGATTTGGAAATGTGGTGTTATGTTGGTACCTGCGCGGAGAGTTTAAAGATGCCTAAATGCCCTGTCTAGTCTTATTGTTGGACGAATGTGGGAAAAATGTTTTTGGGTGTCCACAAAGTCCTGCTGTATTGTAGTTGGCAAAAGTGGAAAAATGGATGGTTTTCTTTGGATGTCCACTTCCTACCGTATAATAGCCAACAAATGTGGGAGCAATTTTTAAAACAAAAGCAAAGGATGTTTTGAATTGGACTCTTACAGATGGACTCATGGCTTGCTTTATATGGTTGTAATTGTTTAATTGTTGTGCTTGATGACATGAATTGTAATTGTCGTTGTTTGGTTATCATGAATCTATATGATTGATAAAGGTTACGTGTGTAGACAAATTTCCTTATAATGTTTTGCCTCAAGGATACCATAATCTTATTCAAAGGATTAAATACTTGGTTAAATGTGTTCTTACTGGGCATATAGCTCAATCCTATTTTATTTTCAGGAAATGACGAAGTACCACCTCGCTGATGGATTGGAACAAGCAATAGCTCATTTTGGGAAAAGCTGATTCATGGGTGTTTTGTTATTTTGAGTATGGGATTTTTGTAATAGGACTATCAAAAGTTGTTTTGTTGTATTGTATGCCCTAGAGGCTTATATTTTATAGAACTATCTAATTCATTGAACTGGGATACGAATCCCAGGTATTGTGGGAATGTACATTATGAATTGTAATCTCTTAACTCTTAATTCAATAAGAAAGATGACTTTTGGATATATTACTGTGTTTGTTGTGGCATGCTCTTGTGAGAAAATTGTAGGACATTACACATTGCAAGCCATAAAAATTATTTTTAATAACATTTTTCATAGCATTTTAATAGTACACATTAAGAGCATTTTGTGTTAAAATACTATAAAAAGTAATAGGCGGTAATGGTACTCTTTTTAATATCATCTTATTTTATTTATAATAGCTTTTTACAAAAACTATTTTAAACTACATGGATATATAATTTAGTGGCATTTTGTGAATGCTATCGCAAACATTGAAAGAAAATCCCTAAATATTCTCATATACGGCATTCTTGTTTCCCACGTTATCAGTATTCATTTTGTGTCAGTTTCCAGTCATCCAAGGAAACCCTCCCCAATTCCTCATTCATTCTTGATGATTATCAATAATTCTATATTGGTATTATTGAGTCCATCACATAAAGGTAATTAGAATCATTTTTTTTTCCTATGAACTATTACATATACAATTATATAATATAAACAAAAATGTTGTGAGATCTTTGTTAATAAAATCTTCAATCTATTTTCTCAAATTTTTGAATTTTTATAATGTAAAAATCTATGTGTCATATTATTGGTTCTCATTAATTTTATTTTTTATTTTTAAAATTTTAATTATCAATATGGCAATACCTTTCAAATTTTATCCATTAATTAGAGAATATTTGGAATTTTCAACAATATGGAAACTTCTATTTCTTAAATTGATGATGAAAATTTCAATATATTTTTCTCAAACTTCTCAAAATTTTCTCTTTTATTTGTTAATTATTTTTCTATTTTGAAATAAAAAATATATATATTTAAAAAAGTTGTTTAAGTATGAATTATACATAACGTAATAAAATAAAAAAAATATTTTAAATTTTTGGTAAATTAAGAAACTATTCTTAAAGTAAATAAACACCCCATCTTTTAATGATACCATAATCCAATATTTTGGTAAAATTTATATATATTGTGGGGATATATTTCTGAGTACCAACACGTGGTATGGTAACGCCGACGTGTCAGCCGAGGTGCCACGTGTCGTGGTAGTTATACCGAGGTAATCTCGGAGTTGCCGAGGTTATCTCCGAAGATATCGGAATCCGGGATAAACGGATAAAGGACAGGAGTCCTAGATTGGGAGAAAACTTCAGTTTGGGTAAAGATGAAACTCTTAGAGAGTTTATCCTAATTTCACTGGGAGTTCCAGACTAGCAATAATCCTGAGTCCATTAGAGTTAGGCTCCTATTGGGATTAGGATTGTATTGGGTATAAAAGAGGGGCACCCCCACGGGTCTAAGGTATGTTTTTAATACTCAAGCTTGTGAGTTGAATACTTGATTATCTTTGAAAGATATACTGACTTGATCGTCGGAGTGCCCCCGAGTGGAAGAACCACCGCCGGAGCCTTTTCTTTTTGTGCAGGACAGCAAGGTGCCATCTGTTCTGCCTGTGTTCTACAGCTGAATTACTAAGGAGGGCAGTGTGGTTAGAAAATCACTCACACAATTTGGCGCCGTCTGTGAGAAAGAAAGACGAATAGATAGCTAGTAACGCACAAAACGAAAAGGTTAGGGACGACGCTCTCGATGGGAGTGGCAGGCCTATCGACCTTGACGTCGAAGGAGACAACCACAATGAAGAAACCAGAAACCAGGGGAATGGAGGAAAAAATGTCGGCCAGGAGGGCGACGCCTCAAAGAAGACGGACCAGGACAGATACTACAACGAAGATAACCTCCAGGTATGGAGGGATAGGTGCCTACGGAGGGATGAGGAAGTAAAAGATTTGGCAGACAAATTGGCAGACCTATAGTCGGTCGTCAACTTCATGATGCAAAACAATGTCATGCATCCACCATACCCGCTGCAGGACATGCCAATTCCAGCAGTTAATACTGAGAAAGGTCCAAGGAAAATAATTCCTGAAGCACCACAACACACCAGGAGCGAAAGGCACTCTTACCCGCCTTCCGGGGAGGTTGGGCGAGAGGAACCAAGACAAGAGAAGTCCCAGAGGACGTATCATACGAAGGATCAAGAGCGTAAAGAACATTGGCATATTCGAGGGCAGACGCTCTGCTTTGACACAACCCACGGAGAAAGATCAAAACGGGCCCATCACAAGGCCGAGAGTAGTGTGCCGAAGAGACTGAAGTCCAAAGATAGCCGGGCTCCGGGGAGGAGTAAAGAAGACTTGAGAAACTACCTCAAGAGGAAGGAACGAGCAATGGCCGAGGTAACCTCACCCGTCAAGCCGAGGACACCGTTCTCGGTAGAACTGGACAAATTTGAAGCACCGAAAAGATTCAGTATGCCAAGGTTTCAAATATACGATGGTAAGTCGGACCCTAACTTCCACGTTGGATTATTTTTGAACTCAATGGCATTATACAGCGGAAACGAGCCATTACTCTGCAAAGTGTTCCCCTCGTCCTTTAGGAAAATTGCATCAGATTGGTTCCACAAACTGCCGAAGGGAAGTGTAAAGACATGGAAAGGCCTGGCTGAGATGTTTGTGGCCAGGTTCGTAACAAACAAGCTACAGCCATTGAGGGTGGACGCACTAATGGCTCTAAAGATCAGCCAGGATGAAGGCCTTAGGGCCTATGCAAAAAGATACTACGAGGTGTTCAATCGAATACCCGAGTGCAACCAGGAAGTGACGGTTGTATCCTTCAAGAACGGCCTGAAAGATAACTGTTTGCTGCGGAAATCTTTGGCAAAGACATTGCCAAAGAGCATGGAAGAACTCATGGCAAGGATCGAAAAGTATGCCCGAGCCGAGGAGGATACATCGGCCCACAAAGAAGTCAAACAGGAAAAAGGGAACGGCTCGTCGAAGCGAGGCCGAAGTAATAACGGATTCAGCAAAATAGAGATAGAGTTAAGGGCCAAACAGGCAGTGACAATCGTGTTCCGAATTCTAATTCAAAAAGTCCTAGGAAAAATTCGAAACCAGCCCTATTTCAGAACGCCAACAAGGGAACCGGGAGAATTTATGGGAAGAAACATGGACAGACATTGTGCTTATCACAATGAAGACGGACATACAACACAGGGCTGCAGAGCCCTAAAAGCACACTTGGAAGATCTGGTAAGGCAAGGCCACCTGAGAGATGTCACAGCCCAAACCCGGCCCTATGGGTTTAGCATCAGAATCGATGTCCAAGAGATTATCAAGGCACGCTATGATGTCTGATAACAGAGTCTGAGGGCTGGCGAAATATCTGATAAATAAATAATGTCTAATAAGTCATGTGATCTGTATGCCAAAAAGATTTTTCATGCATATTTACAGAACAGTACAAATACATACATGTCATTCAGTGAAACAGGGACTTAATCCCTATTACAGCACGGTAAACATTCAGTCTATACCATCCATTCGGTTATTACAAAACAGTACAATAGTGCAAAAGGGGAAATACTAAAACACCCCTAAGCCTTAGCATGATAGGCTCGGAACCTCGCAGTGAGGCACTTAGGCTGGCTTGACAAAACTGGAGTTTACTCCGACACCTCTAGCTCTGGTCCGGTGCCTGTACACCTACATATATATATGAGCAATGAGCTAAAGCCCAGTGAATAACATAATGTATAAAGAGGTTAGAAATGTAATGTCCTTACGGTAATAAAAACAGTTCATTAAACAGTATTTCAGTCTTTCAGTCAGAACAGTTATTCAGTCATATGTGGTACATCCATTAGCATAGCGATGGGTCTTAAAGACGAGCAATAATGATGGCCATCAATCAAGCGATAATGGTTCCACGAGGAGCGAGAGATCTATGCTTGATGTCGATGTGATGAGGTGCTAAGGATGCCACAGTACATTTCAGAATATAGGACATACATTTAATCAAATAACAATAATTACTTCAGAAAACCATTCCATAAACAGTCAGAAAACATTCTCAGTTGAACATATCTTTACACAATTGTCACTCACAGAGTTCGGGCTACAATATGCTAGAGCTTGTCTCCCCAGTCGCCAACCCTTCACAGTTCACAGGTTGAACACACACTAAGCTACACAGTTGGGAGATGTCATAATTTAATCCCTAATTTGCCTTGGTGTGTTCTACATCTATATCCTCATTAAGATGCCTTAAACTAGGCCTAAGAATGCCTAGAATGGGATGAGGATGCAAAAATACATTTAGAAAACATTTTGTAAAGTTTGCTGAAAATAGGATCCTAGCTCGAGCGAGCCTTCCTTCGCTCGAGCGAGCTTCCAAAATCAAAGGCTTCGCTCGAGCGAGAAATCCTTCGCTCGGCGATCGATGAAACGATAAAAATCTTGGATGCTTTCGAATTTTACGCTCGAGCCACCAATCCTTCGCTCGGCGTGGCTCGAGTAAGCGTTGGTCGCTCGGCGAGAATCTCGCTTCGGCGAAGAAGCCAAATCTGGAATTTCCAGATTTGCCTTCCAAGCTCAAACCAAGCATTCTATCACTCAAAACTTGACCTCTTGGGCCCAAATTCTGGAAAACACATCTAAATTCAATATACAATAAGTTTCAAAGCTCAATTTGTGAATTCAAAGCCCAAGAGTGAGTCAATTAAAACCATTTTCAAACCCATTTCTCATGAACATGGAGAATATGCAACATGCATGGATTCAAACCAAATTCAACCTTCAAAGTTTGTCCAAATGGACTCATTTCTTCAAGAACATGATGAATTCATGGACTCAAGTCTATTTATGAACATGCATGTACAATTTTACCATGAATTCAACTCAAACTCATCAATTCAAACATGCATGCATGAATTATGCTCTTATTCAACATGTATGAACTAATTCATGACTTAATTTTACAATGATGCATAAACCATGCAAGAATTAGTCTAACCTCACCCATTAGAGGGTTGAAATTCTCACCTAAGTCTTGTATGCAAGAAGAACAAGCCCAATTATGCAATGTATGCCTCAAATCCTTCAATTTCCAAGCAACTCTACAAGTGAACTCAAGGCCCTCACTTCCTCTCTTTCTAAGTCTCTTATTTGGTCGGCTAGAGCAAGAGGAAAAGCTGATGAAATGAGGTTGCTCAAGTGTAATACATGTCTCTAATGTGTGTCTAGGATAGTGGCCCACTTGATGGCATTTTGGTAATTAAGGCAACTTACACGTTTAGCTTCTTTTAATCTAATTTAATTATACCTAATCACATTTTAAATAAATATACCATAAAATCACATTATTTCTACTGATCATGGAACATTAAACAATTTTCGGTTCGGCCGCCGATAAGGCCTTCAATTTGTAGTTTAAACATAAAAACACGAACAGATAATCAAATAATCGAAAAGATAAAAATGCAATACAATAAACATGCTCGGTCAATTCGGTTTCAAATTTTCAATCAGTCCATTCAGTACTTCAGTTGATTCAATTATCTGTCATAATCAGTCCAGTTTAGCAATGATCAGTAGGTAATTCAGTAATTTATCGGTAAACAGTATGGGGGTTGTTACAAGAGACCTTGTCGATGAAACCAGAACAAGAGAAGAACAGGCAAGACTGCCTCAAGCTCCAGTAGCCCCACCACCTTCGCAACGTCGGGCAGAAGGACCTCGGATAGTTAATGTGATTCATTCAAAAGTTAACGAGAACGAAGTCAGAGGAGAGACTCAAAGGGTAAGGCATCTGCAGCATGTCTACCAAGTCGGGAAAAAAAGACATCGGCCAGCGGAGTGCCAAGGACCGATGATAGCCTTCACCGAAGCCGACCTAGAGATGGTACAGCACCCATATAATGATGCCTTGGTAGTATCCCTCCAGGTTGGGGAGTGCCAAGTAAAACGCATCCTAATAGATCAAGGCAGCTCTTGTGACATCATGTACGTTAGATGTTACAAGGAGCTAGGCCTTCACCCAGACGACATGGAGCAATCGAATGGCCCGATGGTTGGCTTCAACAGAACGCCGACGTGGCCACTGGGCGCTACAAACTTGGAAGTACAGGCCGACACTAAGAAGATCATGACAGAATTCATCATGATTGATACGCCTTCTCCTTATAACATCATATTGGGAAGGCCATAGTTGCATGCAATGGGGGCAGTTCCCTCAACGTTGCATCAACTATTGCAGTTCCCAACAGAACATGGGATTGAAGAAGTCAAAGGAGACTAGCTATAGGCCAAAAATTGCTCCATGGCAGCAATGAAAACAACCTGCAACATACAAGAACCAAGGAAGGTAGAAATTGAAGATGAGGACATGGAAGTCCTAGATGATGTCGACAAGGAGCCGGCCGAGAAGAGTGAGGAAACACTGAAGAAAATCCTCGTCCAGGAGGGCGATGAAGAGCGCTTCTTTCTTCTCGGCTCAGGCTTAGCCGAAGAAGAAGAGAAAGAACTGGAAGCTTTTTTAAGAATAAACATAAAGGTGTTCGCCTGGACACTTTATGAAATGCAACATTGACCAGGGTCACATATCCTGGTGAAACGTCGGCAATTCGGCTAAACACATGTCTGATGAGCTAAAAGACCAACGTTGATGCACGTCTGTAGACACCCCATTTTTGACCGCCCTCGAGACTTGGGCATTACTGATGGTTTGCTCGGTATTGAGAGATGTGCAGGCCAAAGATTCAATTCCTTCGGAAAGGAGAGAGGCAAACCCTTCAAAACACTTTGTTTAGGGGTTTGGAGTTGAAGAAAAGAGGAGAGGAGGGGAGAAAATAGGTTGAAGAAGAAGATTGGCAAAGATCCGGGTAGAAGGGAATCGAGCATCCCTCGCTAAATCGGGCTTATTCAATTGCATACTTGGAGTTAAGCTATGAGGCCACCATCGTTGGAAAGAAGACTTCTGGGGCTTCACTTTGTACTCAAGAATCTCCCAAAGCCGAGTCCGGGTGGAGGAGATATGTTGGGTTGAAGCAGGGGATCATCCCGGTTGGATCGAGTCTGCGCGACTTCACGGAAAAGGGCATAACTTTTTGCATAGGAGGAATTTTGATGCAAGGTTTGCGCCATTGGAAAGCTAACTTCCGGGGCTTCGATTTTCATACCCACCAGCCATGTTTTGACCAAGGAATCATCCATCGGCACTCTATTTAGCCGACCGGCTGAAAAGAGTGCCGACCGGCACTTTATTTTGGACGATGATCGAATCTTCTGGCCGGTTTGAACCCTTTGCACCCCCCAAGCTTGGTGCATGCCAGCTGTGCTAGCTGGGATGCACAGAACTCGACCCACGTGCATACATGTGCCTATTTTGGAACCTTTTGAGCCTTTTGACCCCTTTTTGCCCTCTAAGAGGTTGAACCCTTGGCCAAGCTTCTTGGAGAAGCTTGGCCAGCTGTTTTAGCTTCTCGTAGAAGCCTTGGACCCTTTGCACCCTTTGACCCTTTGAAACTTAGCCTCTAAGTCTTGTTTTGTTGCCTATATAAGAGAGGCCTTCCTCTCCATTGCTAAGGTTGGAGTTTTGGAACAAAAAACCAGAGATATATAGATATATATCTGATATAGATAGATACAACCCTCTATCTCTCTCTATATCTCACTCCTTTGCCTCCAAAAGTCCATTATTCTTGGCCATTCCTTCACCAACCCATAGCACAACACCACCACTTCCATTTCCAACGACTTGGGGCTGTTCTTCAGAGCTTAGGAGCACCTAAACTTAGTCCAAGAGGTGCTGGTTTGCTGGTCTTCAAGGGTAAGTCCTCATCTTCCATTTTCTTGCAATTTCTTGCTTTGTATTTAAGCCTTGCTTGCAAGCACTTTTGGGCTCCGACCCAAACTCCAAATAGTCTTATTTTGGGGTCCTCTTCATGTTTGATTGAGGACCCCTTGTCGTTTGGTGGCTGCATCTAGCACCTATCTCAATATCCTCTTGTATGCCATGTTTCTTGCATAGAATATTTGGCTTATATATAATCTGTTTCAGAGCATGATGTAAGCTAAGAATAGGCTTATTTTGAGCCCTTCTTCAACATTGTTGAAGGGCTCAACATTGTTTGCATACTCCATGTGCTACTTGCTTTGAAATCCATGTGATTTACCGTAATCTTGCATGCTTTCTTAGCCTATCTTGCTTCTGTTTTTGTGGCTGGTCATACACTGAAAATGTGCTTATTTTGTCATGTATAAGATCTGTTTTTGGTTGTTTAGGCCATCCATGACTTGCCTTACATAGCCACTTTGCATTTTGGCTTGCTAGCCTTAAGTGCATGAGTATATAGCATGTGTTGCTTGCATCATTTTAGTGGTTTGGAACCATCTAGCATGCTATTTCAGTCCCTTTGGTGTGCTTGTATGCTTACCTTAGTTGTCTCTTTAGTGCTCTAAAAGCATGTGTTGTGTACTCCATGTTTTGGCCTTAATGCATACCTTTGAATTTGAACCATCTAGATGCCATCTAGGGGTCCTTTGGGCTTAGTTTTATGCGTTAAAACTCTGATTTTAATTGTTTAAGTATTGCCATGTGTGGTTGTACTAAGTGTGGTTCAAAGCCTCATTGGCTTGCCTTAATGCTTGGACCATTTGCATGCATGCTTAGCCTACTTTGTTGCTTGATTTGGCATGATTTTGTAGCATGATTTCGGGCTTTCCATGCATGCTAGTTGTTCATGTTTAGCTTCCTTTAAGTGTGCTTAAAGCTTGCTTCATTATGCCTAAGTGTCAAGCCATAACATGTGCATATGTGTGTGCATTTTGGCCTTCATTTCCATGGTTTTGGCCCTTGCTTTTGGACCTAACTTAGAGCTGTCCAATTAGTGTAAGTCCATCCCTTGCATGCCATTCAAGTGTTGTTGCATTATCCCATGTTTACATGCTTTGGTTGCATATATTGCATGCTTGGAATCACTTGCATTTGCCTTGCATTCCCTTGGCCAAGTTGCTTAACATGTTGCATGTCTTGCATACTTACATGTTTGCATTACATCTTGCAAGCTTGCATATGTTGTTGCATACTTCACATGTTTGCTTGCTTAGGTTGTATACCTAATACATGTTATATGTTTGCATGCTTGCCTCATATCCATGTTACATATCTTAGCTCCCATGCCTAGGTTGCATCGCATTAGCATGCATGCTCTATCTCTTGACCAAGTCATGATGGAGGTAGAAGCCCCTTGATTTGATTGTATGCATTGCATTTCATTCCATTGAAAGTGCACAACTTGGCTCTTGGGCCATCACGCATCGAAATGCGCGATTGGTGGTCCGAGAACCAAGGACTATACTCCCTTGAGTCACAAATATGATAAGGAGTATGGTTGGTGCAAACATTTGTCCCAAAATTCCATATCATGCCTTTATTCTTTGTCTGTTCTTTGTCCAAAGCTGTCTCCTCGCAGAATTTAGTGCCGACCGCACTCTTTAGTGCCGACCGCACATTTTTGTGCCGATAACTTCCATTGCAACGGTGGTCACCACAAGCGGCGGTGGGAATGTCTTCCGGCCGTGGCACTCGGAAGACACAAGGAAGGTTTCTGAGACTTTGGCAATTTTCGGGAGGCGGAGACGGTGAAGCAGAGGCAACAATGGCATGGTGCGGACTTTCCGGCGAAGTAGTCGGATCCGAGCATGCGTGCATCTCTTCCCGAGGCCTTTCTTGCTTTCGATAGTTTAATTAATTTGTTAATTAATTAAGGGTCCGTAATAATTAATTAGCTAGGATAGTTGATTTATTATTTGGGATGTATATTATTCTTTTGGTCCCTCCGTGTGAGGCGAATTTGTAATAAGTGTGGGTGAGTGGCATGTATGTCTTAGGCCCCCATTTCTTTCTCCCTTTTATTTACCTGCTTATAATGGTAGATTAGGGCATATTTATTTTAGCATACCTTATGCTATGCATGCGTGCATCCATGCATTTGTTGACATGCATCAGGCTCGGCACATCATACAAACTGCATCGTACTTTCAATTCCAAATTAAATACGTGTTATTTGTAGCATTCCATATGCCATGTTTAGGATAGCCGAGCCTGCCTAGATTACATCTTTGCATGTGTTGCATTAGACATTTCAGTATGCTTAGGTCCATGCATGGATTTCTAATAAGCTTCTGTTTTGGCTTTGAGTACTAGGTGAGCTTTTATGCTTTAGCATATCGCATGCGTGTGAATGTTGCCATGACAGTATGCTTGCCATGCGGCTAAATGCTTATGTGTTATATAACTGCTTGAATGCCTGCGAGTGGAGGTTGGATTGCCTGAGTTGGAACGACTCATTGAAATCCGCATTTTAGCCTACTTGCGAGTAGCAAAAGAAAACAACACGTTTTTCGAGACAAAAACGGATATGCAATGTTTATTTCCAAGTTAGGCGATCTAGTCTATACTTTTGTGTTGTGCGCATCACATAGTAATTCTAGGTTAATAACCGGAATAAGAACGCATAAAGTTTTCAAAAACGGATATCATGGTTAGTAGAGGCTTGGTTTAAGGCGAAAGGGGTGCTCATAGTGACCTTCCCGATCGTACCCAAGCTCCGAGCCAAGACCACTTTGGTGATGACGGACGTGTGGCCTTGACCTTGAGTCAGGGTTTCCTAAATTTCCCAATTAAAAATATTTAGGTGGCGACTCTGTAATCTGGCAAAGCAGTCCATGTTTGGCACTACTTTTCAAAAATCTGTTTTCTCAAACGATTTGCCGGAGTTGGACTCTTTGGTTCAGATTCAGAACCGCGACACAGAGGGAGTCCGAACTGTCAGCGCGAGGACCCCCGCGGGACGTGCTACAACGTCGAAGTAGTGGAGAAAGAAGTAGACAGACTCCTAGAAGCCAAGGCCATCAGAGAAGTCAATTATCCAACATGGCTATCAAACACTGTGGTGGTAAAGAAGAAAAACGGTAAATGGAGGGTCTGCGTAGATTTTACAAGCCTGAATAAAGCCTGTCCCAAAGACAGCTTTCCTCTGCCCAAAATCGATCAATTAGTAGACGCCACATCTGGACATGGAAGGATGAGCTTCCTGGATGCTTACAGGGGGTACCACCAGATAGCCATGTACCCTTCAGACGAGGAGAAGACAGCGTTTATCACCCCAAAAGGCCTGTACTGTTACAGGGTGATGCCTTTTGGGCTGAAGAACACAGGAGTAACCTACCAAAGGCTGGTAACCAAAATGTTCAAGCACCTGATAGGCCAAATAGTAGAAGTCTACATCGACGACATGGTCGTGAAGACCAAGGAGCCTAAGAGTCATCTTGCCGACCTGAAAGAGGTATTTGAAATACTCAAAACATATCGGCTCCGACTCAACGCATCTAAATGTGCGTTTGGAGTTGGATCTGGTAAGTTTCTAGGGTACCTGGTAACAAGAAGGGGAATAGAGGCCAGCCCAGATCAGATCAAGGCCATCCTAGATCTACAGAGCCTAACATCGGCAAAGTAGGTTCAAATGCTCATTGGTAGGGCCGCGGCCCTAAACAGGTTCATAAGCTGAAGTTCAGACAAGTGTAAACCCTTCTTCAACCTGGTAAAAAAGACCGCAGATTTCCTATGGACTGAAGAATGTGAGGCCGCTTTGGCCGACCTAAAAAAGCATCTGACCACGGCCCCAGTCCTCTCAACACCTGAACCTGGAGAGGAGTTGTTTCTGTACTTAGCCGTGTCAGAACACGCAGTAAGTGCAGTGCTAATCCGAGAAGAGCAGGGAGAAGGACATCTATTATGTAAGTAAAACCTTGGTCGAAGCAGAAACAAGGTATCTACCGCTAGAAAAGTTAATGCTGGCCTTAGTAATGGCCTCAAAAAAGTTGAACCACTACTTCTAGGCACACAAGATTGTAGTGCTAACAGAGCACCCACTGAAGTCCTTGTTGCAACAAGGAGACTTAACAGGAAGAATTGCAAGGTGGGCAGTGGCCTTGGGCGAAGATGACTGGAGTTCGTGCCCGAAGCGACAATTAAGGGCCAGGTTTTGGCCGACTTCGTGGCAGAATTCACGCCTGAATCCATCGAACATCGGGCTCCGTTGAGCCAAGATGAACGAGGTCCCAGCAAGCAGGGAGAATTCCAGCCAAAGGCCAAGGAACAAAGGAAGGAAAAGCTCAGACCCTGCAGCATCTACATCGGCGACTCATTCAGACTGTTTGTTAATGGAAGTTCAAACCGACAAGGAGCGGGGACAAGAGTGTTGCTGATATCCCCAGATGGAGAAATAATAGAACAATCCATCCATTTGAGGTTCAAGGCCTCAAACAATGAAGCAGAATACGAAGCATTAATTACAGGACTAAAGCTGGCAGCAGCAGCAGAAGCAGATGAGGTAATAGTTTTTTGTGATTCACAGTTAATTGTTAACCAGTCAACAGGAGAATTTGCAGCCAGAGACGAGAGTCGGCATATGCAAAAGAGGTCATCAAATTGGCAGCCCTGTTTCAGAACTGTCGACTTCTCCAAGTAAGCCGAGATGATAACAGCCACGCCGACGCGTTGGCCAACCTGGCAAGTTCAATACAGACTGGAAAAACAAGAACAATTATGATTGACTATATGTCGGGCCCGAGCATAGAACCACAGAACGCAAAGCAAGAAGCAATGTGTGTGGACATGGAGCCAAGCTGGATGGACGCAATTGTTGCATTCCTGAAAGAAGAAAAGCTGCCAGCAGACCGCAAGGAGGCACACAAAGTCAGGTTGAAGTCGGCAAGATTTAGCCTGACTACGGACAGACATCTCTACAGAAGGTCCTTCACTGGACCCCTTTTAAGGTGCGTACACCCTTTACAAGTTGAAGATTTTTTATATGAAATTCATGAAGGAATTTGTGGAAGACACACTGGAGGCAGATCATTAGCCCATAGGGCCATTACCCAGGGGTATTGGTGGCCCTACATGCAAAAAGATGCAGAAGCATACGTAAAGAAGTGCGAACAATGCCAAAGGTTTGCACCTTTGATTCATCAGCCAGCTGCTGACCTAAATCCAGTATCCAGCCTTTGGCCGTTTGCCCAATGGGGCATGGATTGGACAACTTCCCCAAGCAACTGGGCAGAGAAAATACTTGCTGGTAGCAACAGATTACTTCACAAAGTGGATAGAGGCAGAACCTCTTGCCAAAATCCGAGATGTGGACGTCAAGAATTTCATATGGAAAAACATTATCACCAGATTTGGCATTCCAAGAGCCATCGTTGCCGACAACGAAACACAGTTTGACAGCAAACTTATCAAGAACTTTTTTGCGAAATTCAAGATCAAGAATTACTTTTCAACACCAAGTTTCCCCCAAAGTAATGGGCAAGCAGAAGCATCCAACAAAGTAATTTTGAATGGAATAAAGAAGAGGCTGCAGGCAGCAAAAGGAAAGTGGGTAGACGAATTGCACAACGTACTTTGGGCATATCGGACTACGCCGAGAAGATCAACAGGGGAATCCCCCTTTGCCATGGCTTATGGCACAGAAGCAGTCATTCCACTAGAAGTCAGCATCCTAGGGATCCGAACCCAGGGAGTTGAGAATGGGACCAATGACATACTCTTAGCCCGAGATCTGGATCTTTTGGAAGAACGAAGATAGAAGGCTGCAATTAAACTGCAAAGATACCGACAACGACTTGCGAGCTTACAACAAGGTCAACCCAAGAGATTTTCAAGTCGGCGACCTAGTCTTGAGAAAAGTCATCGGCAACAAGAAGGATCCCAGAGAGGGCAAGCTTGGCCCAAATCGAAGGACCTTCTGAATTACTTGATTGTTAGGCAATGGAGCTTATCGACGAAGACAATGAAGGCAAAGCACTGCCAAGACCCTGGAACACTTGTAATTTGAAATTTTTCTATCATTGAGATATTCATTGTATTTTGCCGACGTCATCAATAAAATCTTTACAGAATTCCCCAAGACTTATGAATGCATAATGTTGTCTCTAAGTAATGAGAACCCGAGTGAAACTCAGGTTCACATTGGGGGCAGAGAGAAGGCAAAGATACAAAGTTTACCACTTGTTGAAATTTGTAGCAATTTACAAGTTGGTCAAACCGATACAAAGTTTACCACTTGTTGAAATTTGTAGCAATTTACAAGTTGGTCAAACCGATACAAAGTTTACCACTTGTTGAAATTTGTAGCAATTTACAAGTGGGAGTTAAGCCGAGATTACTGTTTCTCTTCACTTGTTGAAATTTGTAGCAATTTATAAGTCGAAGTAAAGCCGATGTTATTACTTACAGACTTATGGCAATCTACTGGTTGGCTAAACCAAAAAAGATGCTTAACACTTGTTGAAATTTGTAGCAATTTACAAGTTGAAGTTAAGCCGACATATGATCATCTGTTGAAATTTGCAGCAATTTACAGGTTGAGGTAAAAGCTAAGTATATTGTTTAAACCCTTATTGAAATTTGTAGCAATTTACAAGTAGATCACTGTTTAACACTTGTTATAACTTGAGAAAAGTTTACTGTATATGTTAGTCCTTGTTGAAATTTGTAGCAATTTACAAGTAGGTTAGAGTGAAAATTACTGTTTACGCATTTGTTGCAACTTGAGAAAAGTTTGCAAAGTTTACATTGAAAAGTATATGTTTTATACTTGTTGAAATTTATGAAAAGATTGCAGGTCAGTATCTTACCGAAGTAAAACTTGCAGTTATTATACCCGAGGTATGTAACCCCAAGAAGATTGTGCAAAGAAAGAATTATGTAAATCATGCAAAATATTCTAAGTGTAGAACCATACAGAAGCAATAAAGAGAAATTAAAGACTAAAGCATTCGAAGAAAAACAGTAAATTGTACACAAGTAACAAAGAAAGGCACATCGGCTATAAGAGGAAGCTTACATTGTTCAGAAAACAAAAGAAAGTACAAAAAAGAAAAGAGTACAAAAGACATTCAGGATTCTTCAACATCAACAGATGGTTGGGCTGGGACCTCGGAGGACTCTGGAAGAACCACCTCAGCATCTTTTTCTGCCGCAATCTCGGCGTCGATCTCTGCGAGTGTTTTATCAAGACTTCTTTCAGCCAAAAGAAGGTCGGAGGATAACCTCCCTATGTCAACTTCCTTGGACACCTCTTCAATCTCCTCATCCTGGGTTAAGCCCAGGATTGGCTCAATTTGAGGAGGAGACTTGTCTCCAGAAGCATCCTTGGATTTCCTCACCAAGGCCTCATCATCATTGTTGTCTTCATCCTCATCTTTAGCCTCGAATTCAGACTCAGATTTTTCCTCAGCCTGACTTGGAGGTGGAGGAGGAGGGAATGGCAGAGGAATAGCATCAGCATGTGGAATGGCAAATCAGCAGGAAGATCAAGCTTTTTTATCAGGGACATCCAACCAAGGGAGAAGCCCCTGTTGCATACCTGCCTGACTTGAAGCTTGTAGTCTTCAGAAATGTCGGCCATACCCTGAGTATAACCTTTTTCGTCGGCCGCTTTGATTTCAGCGTCTTTAGTGGCCAGGGCTTCCTCAAGCTCCTTCTCGGCCTGGGCTGCTTTTTCCTCAGCCTCTTTCTTTTGAGCTTCGGTGACATTCTTAATGGCCTCGGCAGATTCGGCTTTTTCTTCAGCCAGGGTTTGGGCTTTAGTGGCAGCCTCGGCCTGATCCTCCAGCGTCTTCATTTTTGCTTGAAGACTCTTATTGATCTTTTGAAGGGTAGAATATTCCTTCTTCATGTCAGACAACTTCTCCTTGGTTTCAAAAGATTGCATAGAGAAGGAATGGGTGCGCTGAACAGCTTGAAGGAGCATAAAAACAGAAGTTAGTGCAAAATTTACAAGTATAAAAAGATGAAGAAAGACAGGTTACAAGGTGAAGACACTTACTTGAACGCAACGTTGAAGCATCAGAGCATAATTTTCATACTCACTGAACTCGGCGTTCTTTTCTAGATCTCCTGGGAGAAGTAAGGCTGTGCTGAGTGCAACGCCGACGTTGATGTCGTCGGCGCTGTCGCTGGCAAGAACAGGCTTATTCTCCAGGGTAATCTCAGGTGTCCAGGGGACATTTGGTACCTTGGACTTTGAAGTCGTCGCAGAAGAAGACCTCGGCTTCTTTGATTTTTGGGATTCTGATGGTTGAGTTTCAGCAGACCTTTTGACTGAGGTAGAAGCGGTCTTCTTGCTCTCGGCCAATTGAGAGATGGGCAGAGCATCTTCAGCCTCAGCCTCAATAGCCTTTGACTTTGGCTGGGCCTTCTTGGTTCTTTTTGGTTCTGGTGGTGGCATAGACTGAGTGGGGACAGCGTCAACGTCGGTTAGGAGGTCGGCTAGGAGATCTTAGGCGACAGGTTTTGGGCGAACCATTTCGGCAGTTTTGACAAGTCTGCGCCGGCGTTTTCGTTTAGGTATTGGTACCAAGTATGGTGCCGAAGTGGAAGGCTGATTGGTTGGGTCAGATGTGGACTCCTGATCTGTTCGGGATGAAGAAGCGGCTTGAGTTGTGATAGTAGGTGGAGAGAGGCTCTTTTTCTTCTTCCTTGGAATGTCGGGCAAAGTGGATTTGTACGTGGGGATGAAATTCATTACCAATGGAGCCTTGCGCTTTTGGATCGGAAGGTCTAGGAGCTTCTTTAGGTCTTTGCCAAGAAAATAGGACTGGCGAAAGTCCTTTGGTGGCTTGCGAACGTCTGCAAAGAAGAACATGACATCAGAAACAGATAAAATTTTTGAGGACTTAAAAAAAAAAAAAAAAAAACTAAGTAATTGGCATCGGGCTCTTACCCTTGCCCTCTTTAACTGTTCGAGGAAGAGGGTAAAGATGAACATCTTCGTATGGGCCAAACTCCCAATTTCCAGAAGCAATAAGATAGTCATCTCCAGCCCCTTTGTTGGAGTCTGAGAGGTCGGCTACAATTTTGAATTCAGTGGACCTCGGCTTGAGGTAATACACGTAACCTTTTTCTTTCAGGTTAAGGGCGCACATAGTATAACAATATTAGATGTCGGCGAGAGTGATCCTAACATTCTCCTACCGAGCTAAGGCTATGATACCATTAAGCACTCTATAGGAGTTGATGGTGAGTTGCATAGGGTTCAAGGTGTATTAGTGAAGGACTTCACGAAAAAGGGGATTTAGTGGGAGCCGAAGTCCACATTAAACGAAAGCAACAATGGGAAAAGGCATTGTATCATCCGTGGGCATAATAGAGTCATCCTCCCCAGCTAGTCTCAGGTGGACATCATCTGGGATGGAGAACTCTTGCCTAAAGAATTTGAGTTTGGTTGGGGTGTTTACCTTATGTCTCCACATGCCCATGGCGTCAATCTAAATATAAAGGGCTAGGTTTCAGAAGAGAGTTAATTCAGAAGGGTTGCAAGAACCTCGGCTACAAATGTGCGTAATTACAGGTAAGGCTTGTTTTAATTTTTCCTAAGAATCAAAGGTTCTATAAACAAAATCCCAAACCTAAAACTATGAAGACGAAGATCAAGGGCACAGATCTGGAAAAAATACAAAAGGTAGAAAACAAAGACGAAGTTTCAGATTCAAGAACAAAAAATGGGCTATTAGAAACACGAAGATTACAAAGGGTTGAGGGCCAAGAGCGGTCGTGAAACAGTGCAAGTGTTCATGACATGTGCACAATCATAAAATAAGATGCATTCAGGTGAATGATTCACAAATTAAATGCTTGAGCAGAACAGTAAAAGCAGGAAATTCCAGAAATGATCAAGAACTGGGAAAGAAGGGCCAGTTGCTTACCAGATAAAGTGAGGCCGGAATGAAATTTGCCGAGGACAGATGACGGTTGAAACAGTAGCGAAAGCTTCGCAGGAATGGCAGAATGAAGACAGTTGCAGAGTTTGGAGCTTAGAGCAATGGCAGATTCAAAAAAGAAAGAGCTTTAGAGAGAGAAAAAGCAAGTAAACAAGTGAAAAGGTGAAGAGACAGAGGAGAGAGGCAAGAGTTTTTGTCAAAAATGTGAAACGGCGGCAAAATAAGGCATTTATTGCGCCTAGAGCAACGTATGTGTCAGACGGCGCAGACGGATGAAAGACGGCTTACAAGCGCGTCACAGGCACGGGCCAATGAAGATAAAACACGTAATAGAAACGGTTGAAAAATGATGCAAGACAACTCATGCGCGTAGAAGAGTTCATTTGAATTCTTGTTCTTGGAAGAAGACATGTCGGCTTAAAGAGAATGATCTCGGCTGAAGAGTTCTTATGCCGACGTACTGAAAAGAATTAGCGGTATAGGTTCCATCACCTTAGAATGCCGAGATAATAGAACCTAGGGGGCAAATGTGGGGATATATTTCTGAGTACCAACATGTGGCATGGTGACGCCGACGTGTCAGCCGAGGTGCCACGTGTCGTGGTAGTTATGCCAAGGTAATCTCGGAGTTGCCGAGGTTATCTCCGAAGATATCGGAATTCAGGATAAACGAATAAAGGACAGGAGTCCTAGATTGGGAGAAGACTTCAGTTTGGGTAAAGATGAAACTCTTAGAGAGTTTATCCTAATTTCATTGGGAGTTCCAGACTAGCAATAATCCTGAGTCCATTAGAGTTAGGCTCCTATTGGGACTAGGATTGTACCGGCTATAAAGGAGAGGCACCCCCATGGGTCTAAGGTATGTTTTTAATACTCAAGCTTGTGAGTTGAATTCTTGATTGTCTTTGAGAGATATACTGACTTGATCGTCGGAGTGCCCCCGGGTGGAAGAACCACCGCCGGAGCCTTTTCTTTCTATGCAGGACAGCAATGTGCCATCTATTTTGCCTGTGTTCTATAGCTGAATTACTAAGGAGGGCAGTGTGGTCAGAAAATCACTCACACACATATATATATATATATATATATCAACCAGAGTTCTTATCCATAAGCTAGGCTTTGAGCAATAAAATAGTTCGACATAATTTTAAGTTAGAAATTGAGCTAAGAACTTAAATCGTTCCAACTCAATTAAATCTATATTACTATTATATCTAGTAAAACATTTTTTGTCATGAATTTATGAAATCTTGATATATTCATGACTCCTTATTATTGTTTCTTTAATTAATTTCACTTAAATCATGGTTTTCAAGTACACATCACACACACATCTCTACTTACTGTTATATAAAATAAAATGTTGTAGAGTCGTTAAGATAATTTCAATGCAAATTTATCAAATTATTAAATTTATAAATTATAAAAATACATGTCATGAAAGTGTTGGTTTTGTTCAATATGGTAATATTTCTCACACATTGAAGTTACATCTAAGTAAGAACCAAAAAATTTGATAATAGCTTGAATATTAAGTACTATAAAAATTTAACATGAAATCTAAATAGTGATAATAAAAAATTTAATTATTGAAAATGTAGAATTGAAATATCTAAATAGTAACGATGAAATTTGTAACTTTTACTCACCAAAAACCATGCTCAAATATTATTTTAATTTGGTTTTTTTATAGTTAAAAAAATAAAGTGAAGGTTGATATGTATTTCAAATAGCTTGAACTTTAAAGAAAAAATAAAAAAAAAAAATTGAAAGTATCATAGTGATTCATTTAATCATCTAATGCGTTAACATCCAAAAACTAAAAAACAATGGTAATAATTTTTACACTCCCCTTTTGAGAAGTTATAAAATAAAGATAAGTTATTTAGAATGAAATCTAAATGTCAATGTTCAAAAAAAAAATTAAAAAATACATATTTTAAGTTATAAATTATGTCCATTGTTTTGCTAAAAAAAGAATTTTCATGCATAACATGGGTGCTTTGCTAATAAAATATATTGAAGAATGCGTTGCAGAAAATAGAAAATGTCCATTTTTTTTCCAGCTTAATAAAAGAAGAGGGAGAGAAAATAAATTCTTAACTTTTAACGAATCGTTTATTTAATATCTTTCTAGATTCAAAACATAGGCCTATTGTAAAATTTTTAATTTTAACTAAAAAATAAAAAATTATTAAAAATATTATTAACTTTTTACACTACCATTAAGAAATTAATTCCCAAAACAACTCAAAGTGTAGTGTTTTTGGCCACTTTTGGCAACTGCATAATGTTATATGCATCTATTAGTATATCAATTAGTGTATTAACAGATTATGTAACATAATTTTAGAAAGTTTAGATCTTTATAATTTGTATAATGAGTGGGGTTATAATTTTAAAATGACAATTTTATAATAAATGTTGATACACTAATTAATATACTAATTAGTGCATGTAACACGACAATTAAATTAAAAATTAATTTATTAACTTTTAATTTTTTTAGACCACATCATTTTTCTATTATCTTAAATATTTTTTCAAAAAAAAAAAAAAAAACTTTTTAACCTACTTTTCAAACTGAAGAGCACGACATAAATTTCACATACAAACTAGTAATATACATTGCTCCAAACATGGCTAATTTCCCTGACTGTGCCATTCTCACAATTTTATTCCCACTCTAGGGTGGGTTTTTTACTTTATTCCCATAATAGGGTAAAACAGCTTTACCAAAGCAGGTTTTTGTGAATAAAAATTTAATAAAAAATAGCCCTACAAAACTGACGTGTAATTAAATCTGACTTAATCAAAAACGATTTTCGTAAAATTGTTTTTTAGTAATTTTTTATTTTT
Source organism: Camellia lanceoleosa (assembly GCA_025200525.1). Classification (NCBI taxonomy): domain Eukaryota; kingdom Viridiplantae; phylum Streptophyta; class Magnoliopsida; order Ericales; family Theaceae; genus Camellia; species Camellia lanceoleosa. The sequence continues at coordinate 110,518,336 of CM045760.1, read as the reverse complement.
CCCAATTTATATTTTGAACATAAATATTCACTACACGAAAATCAAGCTATAGTAGCGTTTTTTTATAACAACGCCTCAAAAAATGCAGCTATAAAGTGGTTATTGTGATGGTTTTTAACCGCAATTAAAACTTAAGTTTTTAGTCGCATTTATTTTCTAAATTGCTGCTATACATAATTTTTTAGTTATGTTTACAACTCAACCACTACAATAGGCCAAACAAATAAGGCGCCAAAAAAATTCTAATTTAGCGCTCAGAATTTCAGTCCCAAAAAAAAGGGTTCAACTCTAAGTCAATCTATCTATACTTCTTGTGCCCTAGTCTATCTATACTTTCATGAAGTAGCACCAAGAAGTCACAAAGGCTTCCTGATTTCACAAGCTACAGCCCATCGGTGTATCGACCAGTGTATCAACGGTTCATCCTCCATCGGTGTATCAACCGATGCATCAACGGTTCCTGATTTCAGGTCAGTTTGCTCTCTCTTTCTCTCTCTCCAAACACTCTCATAATGTACCGACATACCAACCAAAACCATAAATGAATAATCTATATATTTCATCTTGGGGGCAGCTTCTCTTCAGTCCAAATCTGGACTGGACGGTGCTGTCCGGGCCTTGGGGGTCCACTACGGATTCTGTTTCGATAATCTAAACCGTTCAATGTGTAAAACTCGTCGAGTACTATAAGCCTGTAAAAAAATCACGTTGATCGGATATCAATAGCTATATGATCAAATCAGTTTTTTGTAAGCCGTTTATTTTTCGCCGTCCATTTTTTTTCATGCAAAACTGGTTTGATCATATAACTATTGATATCCGATCAACGTGATTTTTTATAGACTTATAGTACTCAACGAGTTCTACATATTGAACGGTTTAGATTATCGAAACAGGACCCGTAGTGGGCCCCCAAGGCCTGGACAGCACCGTCCAGTCCAGATTTGGACTGGAGAGAAGCTGCTGCCTTTCATCTTCTATTAGTGTTTCTCATGTATGCTTCAAAATAAACCCAACCCAGAATTCATACAACTCCCAATCTTCCAGGGACCATAAAAACCCTAAATTTTTGCTATGATTTCATGTTAAAATCTTGAGTTTTCTTTGGTTTTTGTGTTCCTTTTACCATAATCAATGGCTTCTGTAACGCCCTCAAAATAATACATATAAACCCAACATTCATGATATACATAGACAAGACAATAAAGCATATTTCCATTCATCAGAGTATTCTTACAAAAAGTAATACATGTTGACAACAAAAGTAAATGCCCTGTAAGCTTACAACTTTCCAAGTCAACACTTGGTTACAACAAAAGAAGAGTTCTAACTCTTTATACAAAATAAGCCCTTGGCTTTGATTTACATGTATCACCAAAATAACAAAAAAAAAGTAGATCAAAGGAGTCTTCTACTCCCCAAACCTTCCAAGCTACGTCCTTGAAGGTGGCATAATACCTGAACCTAAAAATGATGTCCCATATAGGGTGAGCCAACACCCAGTAGAGATATGCTAAACATAATATGAGCAATAACTAAAATATTGGCATTTGACAAATGTTTAACTCATAAAAACAAACATACATCTCATTCCATTTCATTATTCAAACCAATTCATAGATACGGTTCTCTATTCAGCCAAACAGATCATAATGAGCCTACAACTCATATAAACAATACTTCAACGATTTAATTTCAAATGGGACTACAACTCACATTAACAATACTTCAATTCATCTACGTTATGCAAATGCCATTAGAATTTCGGAACTTTCACCTTGGACACTCCGACCAACTTAGCTATCACTAGAGTCCATCCCCTATCTCCCCCCAAATCCGGTTTAGGAGTCCATCCCCTATCTCCTCCCAAACCGTGGAGTACATCCCCTATCTCCTCCCAAATCATGGAGTACATCCCTTATCTTCTCCCAAACAACATACATATACAATGTATTTAAACACTTATCATATACAATGATCAAGCCAAGCACATATTCAATGTGTTATCCCATCCGTCATACTCAATGACATATTCATTCGATTAGTTTTAGTTCACCTAATCATCATGCAGTGTCTACAACAATCAAGACTATCCTCCACCGATAGCCCAAAGCAATTATTTCTAAACAGATAATAAAATTATCAAACAGATAAATTATCTACAATTTCAAAGGTGAGTGATCATTCAATCCAACTCCACCATTAAACCTCATAATTACCCAATTTCATATTTCCATAACTTTCCCAAATTAATCATACAAATTAATTCATCACAATAAATTAGAGCTTTTCTCCCATCTTTCTCAATATTGACCCAAAGGTCCAAATATCATTAATAAACATCAATAACCTTATTTTAAGACCCAAAATACCCATGTATTGGTCAAAAGGACAAAACCCCTTGTAGACACCCCATTTTTGACCGCCCTCCAGACTTGGGCATTACTGATGGTTTGCTCGGTGTTGAGAGATGTGCAGGGCACAGGTTCAATTTCTTCGGCAAAGAGAGAGGCAAATCTCAACTTCACACCCCGTTGTGGACCAAAATTATTTTTGATGGTTTTTATACCTTAAAACCCTCTCTTTCAAAACATTTTTGAAATAAAATTCCCACGATGTTCCGACGTTCGCATTTCGGTAAATGTTGCGCTTTTCGGTAAACCGAGCAAGGACAAAAGGGGAGATGAATGAAAGAGAGATGAAATCTTTGAAAAATCTTTCAAAACACCTTACTTAGGGGTTTGAAGTTGAAGAAAAGAGGAGAAGAGGGGAGAAAACTAGTTTGGGAGTGGTTCAGCATGAATCCGGGAAGGAGAAAAGTCTGCGCGGCTTTCCCGAACCGGGCGTAACTCTTTGTACAAGAGGAATTAAAATATGGGGCCACCACCATAGGAAAACTTACTTCCGGGGCTTCATTTTTCACTCAAGAATCTCCTAAGTCCAAATCCGGGGGGAGGAGATATGGTTGGTTGAAGTCCGGTTGGACCGAATCTGCGCGGCTTTACGGAAACTGGCATAACTTTTTCTATAGAAGGAATTTTAATGCAAGGTTTGCGCCATTGGAAATCTAACTTATAGGGATTCAATCTGGACTTTCACCGGCACTTTTTGACCTTACCGGCTACCTACCGGCCATCCATTTATCCGACCGGCACAAAAGATTGACGGCCGGCACAAAAGATTGCCGGCCGGCCAAAAATGCCCAGAACTCAGATTTTTGACAGATATTTATCAATACACTATGGAAGATATTTCCAATTGGGATATTTCGACCAAAAGCTCTTGTTTTGACATATATAGGGTGATGTATCTCATATGCTTAGGGTTAGAACAAAAAAGAAAATCTTGGGAGCTTCTCACTCTAAAACATCCCCCTCTCTCTTCAAAACCTCTCAAATTCTTGGGCCTTTTCTTCATCACTACCAAGCACCACCATCACCACTCCATTTCCAGCAGTAAGGAGAGGTTTTTCAGAGGCTTAGAAGCAACATTCCTTGGCCAAGAGGTAGCAAAAGTGTGGTCTTCAAGGGTAAGTCTCCATTTCCCTCTTTTGTAGCATTTTCTTGCTTCATTTCTTAAGCCTACTTGCTCACTGTTTTGAGCTCCGACCAGAACTTAAAGGGGCATTATTTTGAGTCATTCTTCATGTTTGTTTAAGGGCTCAACCCTGTTTTGAGCCCTCCATAGTGCACTTGCTTCAATACTCCTTGGTATGCCTTATTTTTGCATGAAATTTCTAGCCTATGTGTGATCTGTTTTCGAGCATGATGTAAACTGTAAGAGGGCCTATTTTGAGCCCCTCTTCAACATTGAAGAAGGGATCAACCATGTTTGGGCCCCCTATCTTGCACTTTCTTCACAATTCTTCCAATTTACCGTAAGTTTGCATGATTTGTTTGGCCTACATGTAGTCTGTTTCGGAGCATGTCATGAACTGTTAGTAAGCTTATTTTGTGTCCCTCTACAACATTGTAGAAGGGATCAACCTTATTGGGGGTCTCCATGTTATACTTGTCATTATACCCCTCTTGGACCCCCATTTTTGCATGCTTTTTTAAGCTTATCTAGCTTCTGTTTTCGGCCATCATCAGAGCTAGAAAGAGTCGTATTTTGATCTTCTTGACATATTTCATTAAGGGTCTTTGCTGTTTTAATGAATGTTTGGGGTACCTCATGTTATAACCTTATGTATCCTAGTTCTTGCATTGCATTTTGAGAATGTTTTCATATTGATTTGGGGGCTGTCATCTACTGTGAGTAGTCATATTTTTGGTCCCTCTTCAGTGTTGTAGAAGGGTGTTTTTCCATTTGGGCTTTGCATATACCACTTGCTTCATAGCCTCCCTTGTGGAGCCATTTTTGTATGCCATGTTAGCCCCATTTGTGATTGCTGTTTGCCCATGTTTTGTACTGTAAAAATGTGAGTTATGGGGCTGCCTTGCTTCTTCCTTTTCATGTCATGTATCAATTATGCATGTTTGGTGTAGCTATAGGCCATTTCGGGTGCCAAAATTCATGTTTCGGGATCATTCCATGCATCGGGTACACTTTGGCCATGTTTCGGGACTGTTTTGCCCCACATTTTAGTGCTGAAATTCATTTGCATGTTTGCATATCATATTTCCATGCCATTTCATCGTGTATGCCATTGCCTCGGTTTGCGTGCCCGTGTGCACACATTTCGAGGCATCTCATTTTTCATCTAATGGCCTCCTATGTGAGTGTGGCAGAGGCCCACTTGTGTTGGTGTAAGTCCATGTTGCATTGTGTATGCCATGTTTCAATGCGTTGTGCATGTTATGTTGTTAGCGTTGTGTATGCCATGTAGTTGCATTGCATGTTTGTATGTTAGCTTACATGCTTAGGTTGCATGTGCATTGTTGTGCATTGCCTTGCCTCTTGATCAACCATGATTGAGGTTGGGTCCCTTGTATGTTTGGTGTGCATTACATTTGATATTAAAATGCACACTTGACTCTTTGGCCATCATGCATGAAAATGCGCGACAGGCCCGAGAGAATCGAGGCACATCCTCCTTTGAGTCACAAACATGATAAGGAATGTGTTTGGTGCATACATGCTTTGAATTACATTGCCATGCAAGTTGTGTCCTCTGCTGCTGTGAGTTGCAAGTTCTGCAGGCAATTTGTGCCGGCCGGCAGTGTTTAGTGCCGACCGGCAGTCAATTGGCAGCCGATGGATCAATTCAGTACCGGTGGCCACATCCTTCAGCCGGTGGTGTTCTACCTCAGCCGGTGGTGATCTCCAGTGCCCAAGGAAGTATTCCTGAAGTTTTGGCAATCTTCAGAGGAGGAAAGCAGGGAAAACAGAGGCAATCATGCATGGCAGTGCGATTCCGAGCGAGTTCCGGGCGTGTGATGCATTTTGCCCTCTTCCCGAGGCATTTACTGCTTTAAGTAACCTAGTTGATTTGTTAATTAATTTAGTGAATTTGTAATATTTAATTAGATTGCGCAGTTAATTAATTTGTATATTCTTTCGGTCCCTCCGAGCGAGGGCGTAATTGTAATAAGTGTGGGTGAGTGGGTGTATGTCTTCTAACCTCCATTTCTTTCTCCCTTTTATTTACCTGCTTACAATGGTAGATTAGGGCACGTTTATCTTAGCATACCTTATGCTATGCATGCGTGCATTCATGCATTTGTTTACATGCACCGGGCTCGGTACATCATACAAACCGCATTGTATTTTCAATTCCAATTTGAATACGTGCGTCGAATAAAGTGCATTTCACATGCCATTTTTAAGGTTAGCCGAGCCTGTCTAGATTACATCCCTGTATGCGATACATTAGCCACTTAACATGAACTAGGTCATGCATATGATTACTAACTAGTTTATTGTTTTGGCACGGAGTACGATGTAAGTGTTTATGCTTTAGCATATCGCATGCGTGTGAATGTTAACATGATAGTATGACTACCATGCGGCTAAATGCTTATGTGAGATAAATTGTTTGAATGCCAGTGGGTGAAGGTTGGACTGCCTGAGTTGGAATAACTCATTGAAATCCGTATTTTAGCCTACTTGCGAGTAGCAAAATCTAACACGTTTTTCAAAACAAACGGATATGCAATGTTTATTTCCAAGTTAGGCAATCTAGTCTATACTTTTGTGTTGAGCGCATCACATAGTAATTCTAGGTTAATAATTGGAATAAGAGCATGTAATGTTTTCAAAAACGGATATCACGGTTAGTAGAGGCCGGTCTTCGGACCGGGCGAAAGGGGGTGCTCATAGCTGACCTTCCCCGATCGTACCCAAGCTCCCGAGCCAAGACCACTTTGGTGATGACGGACATGTGGCGTTCGGCACCGAGTCAAGGTTTCCTAAATTTTCCAAAAATAAAATATTTAGGTGGCGACTCTGTAATCTGGCAAAGCAGTCCATGTTTGGCACTACTTTTTCAAAAATCTGTTTTCTCAAACGATTTGCCGGATTTGGACTCTTTGGTTCAAGATTAAGAACCGACACAAATCGAGTCCGAACTGTAGTAAACCCAATATAAACGGAACGGGACCTTAATCCTCCCGGATGCGTTCGGGGACGTCTACACCCCTCTTTATACATTTTGAAACCCTAACACCCAAAATTTCCCAACTTCAACATTAAATCAAAATGGCCATAAGCTTATGTCAAAGACCATAAATATGAGTAGTTATCCCTACCTCAAATTTCGGAACCCAAAGGAGATGATGAACAAACTCAGAAGTGCTCCAAACCCCAAGATTTTCGGATCAAAATGAAGGTCTTGCAAAGCTCTAACACTTTAATGAAGGCACAAGGCTTGGATCTTACTAAACCAAGATCAAAATGTAGAGAGAGAGATAGAGAGAGTTCTAGAGAGAGGAGCTCTCAACTTAGGGTTTTGAAAAGCTAGAGAGAGAGAATGGCCCGAAAAAGTGATTCAAAATGCCAAAATTCGGACTGATATAATACATAGTCTGCTCAAGCGTGGAACACCCCGCTCGAGCGTTAGACATAGACTCACGCTCGAGCGTGAAAAGTGCCGCTCAAGCGTGAAAGTGGATGCTCGAGCGTCCGACGACCTGCATGAAAAAAAATACTGAAGGTGTGATAATCTTGCTCGAGCGTCCAAACTCCCCGCTCGAGCGGAGGAACAAAAGCAAAGGGCCCGCTTGAGCGTCAAAAGCCCCGCTCGAGCATGAAAGCCAAAATCTGGGCATCAACTTTTGGTTTCCAAACACAAACAACATGTTTCAAACCTGCCCAACACAACCCAAGACTCAAATACAAGAGTAAAAGATGGAAACGAGAATAAGACAACAATCAACATCCACGGACCTGAGCCCGGAATACAATAAACAAAGAAGGGAAAACCGGGATCACTATAGCTTCTAAACCAGTTTGAAAAATTTTAATCTTCACGTTGACCTGTACACTAACAAACACATATTCTCTTCCTTTTGTCTTATTTCATGGTAATTTTCTCATCATTCTATATGATCTCCTTGGTTATTCATGCCCACAATATGCTCTGTTTACTTTAATTAACAATTCATTATTGAGAATTGAAATGTGAAGATCATAGTATGATGATTAAGTTTTATTGTTACTAAGTTGGTGTTGGACTCTTACAATTAGGTTGGTTTAGATGTGGGTTTGTTGGATTTTGTATATTAGTTGTTGAAACTTCCTTTTTAGGATCATTAGCATTAATACAAACACAGAATTGCTTTCAAGCCATTATTATGATTTATATGGTTGTGTATAGCGATCCCGGTTTCTCTTCCTTTGATTGTTGTATTCCAGACTTAGGTTCCGTGGAGTTGGTGGTTCTATATCTTGTTATTATCCTTTAATTCCGTGTGTTTGAGTTTTAGGATGTATTGGGCGTGTTTCGAACAGATTGGTTGGGCTTTAATCTCATTCCTTGTTGCCTAGAATTTTGGTGCTACGCTCGAGCGAGTCCCTTTGCGCTCGAGCGGAGTTTGATTTTTGGTTGTCCGCTTGAGCGGGTCTTCTTGCGCTCGAGCGGGCTTTACATACTCTCAACATTTCGTGCCTCTGCAAAACTTCTGCAGGTGTGTTTTTCACGCTCGAGCGGGTATCTTGGCGCTTGAGCGGGTAGTTCATTTTCTGTAAAAGTACTGGAAGGGGAAAATCTACGCTCGAGCGGCTTCTCTTTGTGCTTAAGCGGGTGTGTTTTGCAGTTGTGACTTGGCGCTCGAGCGGGTACCCTTCACGCTCGAGCGGGTCCAATTTTTGTGCTTGACGTTCGGGCGTCCTATTCTCCTCTCGAGCGGGTCATACGTATATCAGATATCAGCTGGGTCTTTTTAGATCACTTTTCAACTTCCACTCTCTCTCTTACTTTTCCAAAAACCCATTTTTGAGAGTCTCTCTCTCTACATTTCACATTTTCTCTAGGGATTGATCTATCTTGAGTGATCTACTCCCTTAGTGTCTTTACAAAAGGTGTAGAGCTTGGTTTGGGCTTCCTTTTGATCCGAAATTTTCTTGGTTTGGAGCACTTCGAGATTTCTCCATCATCTCCATTGAGTTTCATCTCTTGAGGTAGGGATTCCTACTTATTCTTATGTGCTTTAACATAGATGTTGAGCTCTTTGTATAAATGGTTTGATTTGGGTAATTTTGGGTGTTAGGGTTTCAAAGGTATGAAAAAGGGGTTTTATTATTTTGACTCATAAATATGTAATTTGGGTCTTAAATGGATGGTATTGTTGTTGGTTGTTGATATTTGTACCTTTGGGCCAAAGTTGAGAAAGAGGGAAGAAAACGCTAATTTTTGTTATAAATTAATTTATACAATTAATTTGGGGATAATATGGAAGTATGAAATTGAGTTGTAGAATATGAAATTGACTCATTATGAGATAGAATGGTGAAGTTGGAATTATTAATCACTCACCTTGGAAATTGTTGATAATTTATCTGTTGGATGAAATTATTATCTGTTTAGAAATAACTGCTTTGGGCTACCGGTGGAGGGTAGTCTTGATTGTTGTAGACAATGCATGATGATTAGGCAAACTAAAACTAATCAATTGAGTATGCTATCGAATATGGCGGTTGATATAATACATAAATTTTATGTATTGATTTGATTATGTATATGATATGCGTTTATATACATTGTGTTGTGTAGAAGGAGATAGGGGATGTACTCCACGGTTTAGGGGAAGATAGGGGATGTACCTCTAAACCGGATATTGTTGTAAGGAGATAGGGAATGGACTCCATTGATACAACACTAAAATGTGTATCATTTGTGAAGTATGGAAGTGTTTTTGTTTGACATTAATACAACACTATAATGTGTATCATTTGTGAAGTATGGAAGCGTTGTCGTGTGTTATTGATACAGCACCAAAATGTGTATCTGTTATGAGGTGTGAAATGTTTAATATGAGTTATTACCTCATCTGAAATAGAAATATTGTTGATATGAGATGTGATCCCAATCAAATTGATTGGCCAGGTTCTGAGCCATAGTTATGATTTGAGAATTGGATAAGAAATGGAAAATGAAATGAAACATGGTCATTTTTGTCATGTAATTGAATCGGATTATGAATTGATTCGTGTGAGTTATACATTTATCAACTGCCAATATTTTAGTTATTGCTCATATTATGTTTAGCATATCTCTACTAGGCGTTGGCTCACCCTATATGGGACATCATTTTCAGGTACAGGTAGCATGCCACCTTCAAGGACGTAGCTTGAGAGGCTTAGTGGCTGGGACATCTTTTGTGATTACATTTTTTGTATTACATGTATATCAAGCCAAGGGCTTATTATCTGTTTTGAGTTAGTACTCACTCTTTTTGTAACCAAGTGTTGGCTTGAAAAGTTGTAAGCCCGTAGGGCATTTACTTTTGTTGTCAACATGTAATACATTTTGTAATGAATACTCTAATGATATGTAATTATGCTTTATTCCTTTATGTCTAAGCATGTCAAGAATGTATGATTTATGGGTTTATTTTGAGGGCGTTACATTGTGTTTCATGTTTTGTGTGGTGATTTCTGTTACTATAATTAACAATTCAGTATTGGGAATTGGAATGTGAAGATCATGGTGTGATGATTAAGTGTTATTGTTACTAAGTTTCTATTGGAATGTTACAATTTGGTTGGTTTAAATGTGGGTTTTTGAATTTTTGTATTTTAGTTGTTGATGCTACACACATTCATGTGTCCTGTATGTGTTTGATAAAATGCCACAACAAGCTTTTTCTTTATTGTTATATTTCATTTTGTTTTGGTTTATTTATTTATTTATTTTTGAGAAAATTGATGTCCATTATTTTAATGCTTGTATACTTGTATAGTTTTCTTGGCCTAATAATGTGATTAGAGAAAATTCAACACTGAATTATGCCCCCTTTTTTGTTGAATCCAAACACACAACTAACGAAGAACTTTGAAACATTCCACCCTTTTTACTAGTTTAGCAACCATCATACAATCCCAAAATGACCTTACTTTCATTGGTTAGATGCACAATAAAGTGGTTCTAGGTAGCCAGATAACATAGTTAAGGTCACACTTGTCTTAGGGAAGATCCAACAAAAATGACTTTAATTTCATTGGTTAGATGTGAAAAAGTCCAGCTTAACCTCCAATTGGATTTCATTCTAAGACTTTTGTTTTCCATAGAGAGAGGTGAGTTTTAGACCTTTTTTCCTCCCATTATATACAGCTTCTAGAAACAAAATTGCATGCTTTGTGAAGTCTCACTCTATTCTATGGCTGAGTTTTTAAACTAGGAAGTACTAAAAAAACTTATTGATTTATTTGATCATTACTTCTCATGTCCTGGTTGCAACCAAAAAACAGGCTGCAGCCCCAAAACCCAACAGCAGCCACCAAAAAACAGGAAAATAAAACAGAGCTGCCACCATCATAGGTCAATTGGAGATCAGGCTGTAGCCCTAAAATCCAGAATAGAACACACTCAGAGCTCCACATTTCCACCTAAACACCTTCTGAAATGGCTAAGGAGGAGAAGATGAAGGGAAGAAACAAAGAGGTGGTGACTAGGGAGTACACCATCAACCTCCACAAGCACTTGCACAGCTGGTACTAACCTATTTATCTATATATGCATTATAGCTTATTGATTATATCAATTAATATATGAAGTTTGGTTCTTGGTAGTGTTGAATCAATTGTTAATGTGAAATTACAACATTATCAACTTGAGTTTATGTGAAAATATTAATGCTGTCTCATAGGGAACATTGTCATTTTGGAATTTGGATTTTTTTGACTTTGCAAAGATCAAATGGAACCCTTGTTGGTTTAGTTTACCCAAAAATTTCCACACTCTCACACAAAGATATATATATATATATATATGGAGAGAGAGAGAGAGAGAGAGAGAGAGAGAGAGAGAGACATGAATTTGATTGCTCCACATTGTAATCTCTGATATATCCTAGTTTGTGTCAAATTTGTGCATATGTGCATAACAAGGTCACATGCTAGCCTAGTTTTTCAACCTTTATATTGTACTCTATGTTACACCTTTTCTCCTTTTTTGTTTTTTATGTATTTATTATTCTATTACACTTTGTTGCTTTGTAACACAGAGACATTGAATTTGAAAAGTGCAAATGAATATAAATACTTGAGGCAAAGCAATTGCTATTCAATTTCTGGGGTTGATGATGCTTAATAGTTTTGCATTGTAATGGTATTTTCTTCTTGTCCTTGTTCTTATAATTATGAGCACAGTTATAACCATCAATGAACTGTTGAATTTGAATGAACAATCCTATTTATTGCAGTTTGGACATACGAATCCATACTAGCCCTCCTTGAGCCTGTTGCTCTTGAGTATGACCCCATGCACCTCAGTTCAAGGGTTCAAATGCTAGTGATGGATTGCTAAAATTGGACATGGCAATCCTTGTTGCAGCGAAGAGGTTTTGAAACCCCTTTAAAAAAAATTACATTGCTGATGGTACTTCATGAATGCCATGAGCTGTTCTTATAATCAAATCAAAAATTTAGAAAACAAGCTCATAGGATTTTGGAAGAGGGAGAAGAACTATTAATAGGTTAGATTGATTGTTGATATTTGCTGATATCCACTTGTTTATCTCACTTCAATCCATTGTCTTGATGATAGCATGGGTGGATTAATAAATTCTTCCCATACTTTCCTTTGTCTTTAAACAATAAGTTTTATACATAGGTGGATTAATAAATTCTTCCCATTCTGAACCAACATAAATTTGGTGAATTTTATATGATAAATCAATAAATGGTGGGTTAAAGATCAGTTTTCTAGGAGAATGGCTTTAAGCCAAACCTTGATTGTACTATTGTGGGTTAAAGATCTGGGCATTGATATTGTTTGAATTTTATGCATATTTTCTAAAAATGATAAATGAAAGCTCAATTTTCCATCTTTCCGCTATCTATGCTCCCTTGAATCTCAGGAATCTCTTAACAACGTGCTAGTTGAACTCTACAAGGTACACACATTTCTTCAAATTTGACCTTCTCTACCACCATAGATATAGTTGTTGATCTGATGTGAATTTTGTTGGTAACAATTAGGAGAATTTGGAAATGCAACTTTTGTGTATGGATGACTGGTGTGATTTTCATAGTATTTGGAAAGAATGCCTTTTTGGTTTTCGTGGCATTTGAATAAGTTGTGTTTGGATTTAATGGATAGGAAATTAAATGATTTGGCACTATTTATTCAAGGAACTAGTTCAAATTTAGATTTCATAGTTTACAAATGGATTTCAAGCCTTTTTTTGAGAACTTTGTCATGATGAATTTAAAATAACGTTTTAGTAGTTTCTTGAATCTTCATGGTAAGGGGTTTTAGTTCTACAATGATCCTAATAAAAAAACTTTCTTTTTCCCCTATGTTTTCTCTTTTCCATTTAGCCTAATAGTTATAGTTTGACATCTTGAATACTCTCTTTAATTACTTGGTGACCAAGACAAATCTTTGAGTATACATTTTCATTTTATTGCAAAGATCTGGTAGAATTGAAGAACAGATTGAAATGCCTTGACATTAAAGTGAAGACTATTTTTGGAAGAACAGGTTATTGGGGAACTTGGCCTGGGCATACTTACAGCAAAATAATGTTTTGGATTTCAATGACTTCAATCCTTCCACTCTTGATAATGTTCATGAGTTCCTTGGACAAAAAGTCTCTTTGTAGCTCATTAGTTTAGTCAAGGCAGACCCTACTGGTGAGTTCTCATTCTGATAAATTATTTTACGTGCACATAATCCAATCACATAATCAAACGCAACTTCTTTCATATGGAGGTGAGACTCACACATTTAATGGTTACATCTCATATGAAAAAGTTGTGTCAAATTTTGTGATAAAATTGTGTGGACTTAGAATTATTCTATAAATTTCAAAAAATGTTCAATTTTAAAAAGTTGTGTCCAATTTTGCGATAAATTGTGTGGCCACAACTACATTGAATATTTTTTGGGGGTAAGTAGAATTGTTGATGCTGGTATGATGCTCTCAACGATGGGTCAATGACCAAACCTTCCTGTCAAAAAAGGAACTATTTAATCACCACTATTATTTTGGCCCTAGAAAGAAACCATTATTGTATTTGGCCATTTCCTTTTTTTTTTATAGATCATCTGTTACCTATAAAATAAAAATAAAAATATTTATAAAAAAATAATAAATAAAGTGATCATATTAACTGTTATCTTGATTACCATTAATGCTATACGAACATAACAATAGGAAAAATTTAAATTTAATAAATCAATGAATCAAACATAACTCATTAAATGCATGAATCCCATCTATTTGACAGAATTTTTGTAATTAAAATAATAAATTGTGATAATAGAATGGAGCAAACCTTACCTAACCATTATTGTATAATAAAATTTTCACCTATTCTGAAATAAATAACAAAATAAGTTGAAACATGTTAATATATTGGTGAGTGTTTTTGTTTTATTCATTTCTTATTTATTAATACGTTCTTATGATTTTTTTTTTTTTTTTTTTTTGGCTTGTTTGTTTTTAACCTGAAAGTGACTACTTAATACTATATTTTTTATGCACAATTTTAAAGTATAGGCGATATAAGCAAAGAGGTAAACAGAGTCAGAGTAGCCTAGTATAGGTGATGTGATATAAGCAAAAAAATGTGATAAAAAAGACAAAAATAAATGGATGAAGAAGTGACTTAATATTGTGCGTGTAACATTGGATTACAAGAACTAAATCTTTTTGCGATAACTTTAGATGTTTCGTCCAATCTGATAGAGTCAGAGTAGCCTAAGAGAACCAAATCTTATGATGAGTAGATATTTGCAAATCTGGTTTTGCAAGCACATAGGGCTTCTTTTCTTCTTTTCCAATTTAATCTGTGTACTTCAAATATATTTTGTGGACTAGTTTCTAGTGTTGTGATTTTCTTTTTGTGTTCATTTCCCCCAAATTCTTTACATAGTTTTCAATTCTAAGTTGCATTTCAGAAAGTAGTCTTAAAGATTTAATTATTTGGTTTTATGTGGTTAATTGATTGTTATTTGTCAATTGATTAGGTGTGTTAGCTTGCTTGTGTTATTACTTTCGTTATTAGATCTTTGAATGGGTTGGATTGGGTGGCTTAGTTCTTTCTACAAATATCCAAACTAAACAAAACCAGAGTGTAATGGGCTTCCAAGAATAATTCCCTTTTATTGGGGGTTAAACTGAACCTACCTTCTTAATTTGATTAATGATTACTCTCAAGAATGATAATACATATAAATTAGAAAAAGGAGTTGGTTCAGCTCAAATTTAATAAATCTGCTTACCTAGGCCAAATCAACGCATATCAACTTTAACCCTTGCTGAATTATGTCGAGTTTAATTGTTATATCCTTTATGCATTTAACTTAAAATGAAAAAATAAATAAATAATCTAAATGGTCATACATTCAGAGTATGGTTTATAATGCATTTATATGACCAGAAAAAAAATATGATATAGTTGAATTTTATACACTGTTTAATCTGTGTTTTGAGTGCTTGAGAGTTGTTTGTGATTTGATGTATAATTTCTATATATACAATGACATTGCATTCATAGAGGTTACTAGTAAATTTGAGCATCTGTTGTCTCATTATGCATGCAAGCAAGTGTGGCGGATTATTCTTTTATCAATTTCCTTTCTAAATTGTTAACTGATTAATTATTCAACCTTTCTGCATGAGCATAGATAATACTGTAGACTCTAGAGTTGTAATGATTGGAAACCCTCTTGTACTTTTAGAGGTAGTAATATTTATGACCAGAAACACAAAATGCTTGTGTGTGTGTATTATCATTTATGAATAATTTTATAAGTCTCTGAAGCTTTCAATTTACTTTATTCACTTGTGGGAACAGGTTGGTCTCGCACATTGATTTTTATTTTTGTGGAGAAATTATAAGAAACTATTTTCTCTTCCAGTGTACTTTTCAACATTTTTATACAAACATTATTTCCACATTTTTTTTTTTTTTTGCAGCAGCTACCTGTTTTAAGCTTTTGCTCATTGGAGATTTGGGTGTTGGCAAATCATGTCTCCTTTTGAGGTTTGCTGTAAGTTCTCTCTCTTTTACACAGCTTCTTCTTCTTCTTTTCCCCCTCTATTTATGTTCCTTCTTTTTTTTCAAGATTGCTTTAATTAGCCATGTTGTTTTGATGTGATTGTGTTATTTTTCAATGTTTTCTGGTCTCCAGACAAATGTGGCCTCCAGCCAGATGCCAAGTTCATTAACCATTTTTATTATTTCTGTAATCAGGATGATTCATATCTGGAAAGTTACATTAGCACTATTGAAGTTGACTTTGTAAACAATCTTTTGTAAGCAATCTTTTTTATTTCCCTTGGTTTGGGTTGCTGATTACCTTAACATAGATTGTAAAGTTGTAAATTATTCTTATGTTCTCTTCTGCAGAAAATCCGCATACCGAAAGCAAGATTGGAAAACCATTAAACTCAGATTGTAAGTTTTAAGTGCGTTATTAGTTTGTTCATTTATGAAATCAGAATTTCGTTTGATTTTGATTTAGTGTTTGATTGGGAATCTGTGTAAATAAGGAATGCCATATAAAAACTTCTTTGCCGTAGGATGGAAATTTTGCATAAAAGTATGCTTAAATTCTGTAAAAATTTGAAGGATAGCTTTATTCGAAATGAAATCCAGAGAATTCACACTCTTGAGATTATATGTTAATTATATGACAATTTTGTTTTTAGTCAAAATTTATTGTGATGTTTTCTTCAGTATGGTGTCCCCTGTTTTTCTATAAATTGTTTTCTTGCTAATAACTCTCATCTTTCTTCTTTTCTCTGGACATGCAGTGGGATACTGCTGGAGAAGAACATTTTAGGACAATCAGTAGCAGTTACTATCGCGGTACACATGGCATTATTGTAAGCATTGAATTGTCTTCTTGTTGAGTTTGCTTTTTAATGTATGGATTTAGTCTTATTCTGGTGGTTTTGTTGTCAGGTTGTTTACGATGTGACCGATCAAGAGAGTTTTAACAATGTCAAGCAATAGTTAAGTGAAATTGACCGGTATGCAAGTGAGAATGTAAACAAGCTTCTAGTTGGAAATATGTGTGACCTTACTGCACCGAAGGTGGTGTCTTATGAGACTAGAAAGGTAATATAGTTCGTATCTTGTTTTTTTGTTCATTGATAGCATATCTCTATTACTCATACAAGGACTCTAGATTTTAATGAGACTTTGTTTTTTTATTTTGTGCAGGCATTTGCAGATGAAATTGGGATTCCTTTCTTAATCAAACAATGGATGTCATTTCTTGATTTGAACATTTTTTATGGAGGTCTTTATAAAATGGCGTCATGAGTAATACATTTGAGTACTATTGTCATGTGACAAGTTTATTTGTACCTTTTAGATTATGGTGTGGGCTATTAGCTTGCTAGAAATATTGGATCTATTTTGTATTACAGGCTTATGTAATGAACCCTTCAATTAAGGTGTTTTGGATATTTTTGGATTATGAAAATGCAGGCTCTATTACTTTTTACAATTATTGAGTATTGAGCCATTAGAATAAAATAGTGTTTTTATAGATATATAATGAGAGCAGGGATAAGTGACAAACAACCATTAATGGTTAGCAAATCATCAATAATTTCAAGCTATATATTATTGCTAATTGAATAATAAAAATAGCCCATAACCGCGATTAATAACTGTCGCTGTAAATAAAATTCAAAAAGAATTCTATGGCTATAGCGATAGTGTAAAACTGATGGAATAGAGCCAAAATATAGCAATGGTTCACAAAATGTCACAAAGTGAAGGATATAGCAACAGTCGACCCGTCGTTATAAAGTTAGCAAGTAATGGGTAAATTTAAGATATAGCGACATTTGCAACTGTCACTACATCGATCGTCGCAATTAAAATAACTATACCAGCGCTTGAAGAAAATGTCACTATAAGGATATGCTGACGGGCCTATTGCGGCAGTTTGGCCGTCGCTATTTCAATCGCGGGTAAAGATCTTCTAGTTTTTAGCGACACTTTTTTTTGCTTTTAGCGACAGTTTTGGCCGTTGCTAAATCTTATTTTTTTGTAGTGATGGTTTGCCAAAAATATTTTTAATACAAAAAACAATTTTACAAAAGCCGTTTTATAAAACGGTTTTACAAAAGACGTTTTATAAAATAAAATGGCTTTAGAAAAGCCATTTTATAATAAACATATTTTATTTCATTTTTCATTTGTCTTTAGAAAAGCCGTTTTATAATATCCAACACAATTAACATTCTCATTCAGCAGAACTCAGAAGGAAGACCAATGACGAAGTGTAAGCAAATGAACAACGGGAAACGGGACACCACCGGCAAAACGAGGAAGACCTTCAGCAAACACCCACATTCAGGTTTGTATCGCATAAATGACAATTTTCATTTCATATTTGGGATTTTCAATTTTGAAATTAGAGATTGCTAAAACTAGGGTTTTCAAAAGGTACAAATTTTGTTATTCGTAAGATACGTTTTGCAGGTAAGATCTACTTGATCAATTTTCAACAAAATTTTCCGTCAAAAAAATAATTATTTTTCCATATTTTGTATTTTATTTGAAACGGTTGTCAGTATCTGATTTTCTATCGAAATGAATTTTTTTCTATTTTGATTATATTTGTTTGTTGAAATTATTTATTTCATAGTTTGTATTTTATTTGAAATCTAGGCATTAATTTATTTTCTTTGCAAATGATTTTATTTCCATTTTCATTCTAATCAAGGTAAAAAGTGAAATTACATTTGTTGTGTTTATGTTTTGAGAAGGCAAAATAATTTTTATTCTTCATGAAAAAACTTATTGATGTTGGAATTTGAATATTTTATACTATTGTTTCAAATTGACCAATTGTGGACATGGTAGTTTAGAATTTGAACTTGTGAACAATTTAGGATTTTGCTGTTGGAAGTTCTTAGGTTGTTATGGTATGACAAATTAGGGCTTCTAAAATTAGATTCTTATAGTATGACAAATTAGGTTAGTAGATTTTTCTATATAAAAGCCCTATTGGTTATAATGTCATATATAGATTATAGCGATTCCGATTTTAACCCGACCCTTTTGTATCTTGGACTCGGCTTTCATGGTTTCGTAGTGTTGTTCATGTCTCTTTCCCCTCATACTTCCTTGAGTATGGCTATTGGATTGTAATGGTTGCGTTTTGAACAGGTTGGTTGCTTGGTTTTCAGACTTTTGTTGCCCAGAATTTTACTCCTCCGCTCGAGCGGCACTTCTTGCGCTCGAGTAGGCTTTGTGAACACTCAGTACTTTTGCAGGTCTACAAAACTACTGAGAAAGTGTATTCTATACTCGAGTAGTGCTTCCTACGCTCGAGCAGTCTCAACTCGAGCAGCCTTTCTTGCGCTCGAGTGTTGGTCTGCTGTCTGCAAAACCACTGGGAGTGTGTATTCTGCGCTCGAGCGAGGCTTCTTGCGCTTGAGCAGAACAACTTATTGCGTCTGACGCACGAGCGTCACTTCTTGTGCTCGAACAGACTGTGCATACATTAGTTTGCAGCAGCACCTTTCTATATTCGTTTTTCACATCTTTGTCTCTCAAAACCCTAGATCTAGAGCCTCTCTTTCTAAAACTCCCTCTCTCTCTACATTTTCACCTAGATCCGTTGGTTTCTCTACCCTAGTGTCTTTGGGAAAAAAGGTAGAGCATCTCAAGAGCTTCACTTTGGTCCAAACAAAACTTGGTTTCAGCGTCTTTGAAGTTTCTTCCTTGCTTTGCTCATCTTTTAAACTTGAGGTAGGGACTTTCAACACTCTTCTATGAGTTTTAACTTAGTTATTTGTTGATGTGTAAAGAATATTGAAATTTGGGATGATTTTGAACAAACCGAGGGTTTTGGTTTAAAATCAAAAGAGGGGTTTTCAAATATATGTATTAAAAATGGTTATGGGGGTAGATGTGAGGTTGTGTTTTGAGAAATTTGTTGATTTTGATACCTGGGATAGATTTTGGAAGAAAATGGAATTTTGCCCTAAAATGTCTCAAATAGTTATTTTGTATAAATAGACGAAATTGATATTGGAAATATGAAATTGGATAGATGTTTATATAAATGGTGGAGTTGGATATGTATTACCACTCACCTATGGAAATTTAGATAATTTATCTATCTTGGAGATTGTATATCTGTTTAGAAATATCTGTTTTGGGCTATCGATGGAGGATAACTATGATTACTGTAGAAATTGCATGAGGATTAGGTGAATTGAAACTAATCTCTTATTCATTGTCATTGAATATGACTATGTCTTTGATGCATTGCAAATGTATGATGTTTGGAAAAAGAAATGGGATGTACTCCATGTTTGGGAGAAGAAAGGGAATGTACTCCATTGAATTAAGTTAGAATGTGTGTCTAAGGTGAAAGTCCTGAAAACCACGCGTATACATGGGTGTTGATTCCCGCGGACGAAATATCCATAAAATAGTAAATGAAAGCGTCTGCATAATGGTTGTGTTGGTTAGAGACCCATTAAGTTGTACTCTCAGTTTGGTTGTTAAAATAAAATAGTGAATGACTCATGAATTGAGATAAAATGAATTGAGATATAAAGCTTGGTGTGGCATGGTTTTATAAAAGAGTTATAAATGATTTTATCATGGGCATTGGATATGCATATCATACTTATATCTTTGTTAAAATTCATATATTGTATTAGATTATTTTTATTGGGCTTTGGCTCACCCTATTTGGAAAAAATCATTTTCAAGCGTAGGTGATATGCCTTCGCCAAGACAGTAACTTAGAGAGATTTGGAGCAAGTGTTTTTCTTTTGTTGCATTTATTTTGTATAGTCAAGGACTTTAATTATATTGAGCTAGACTCATTTTTGTTATAACCAAGCAATGACTTGGATGGTGTAAGCCTTTAGGGCATATGAATATCTGTTTAGCCTTCATTTCTTTTTATTACCGGTAACACATGTTGTAGATTCAGGATGAGCTATTTATGAATATATATCGCATGTGTCACCTTTTGTTTATTAACTCTAATTAATGGAAGCTTATCGATTCATTTATGTTACCTCGTATTAGTTGTCTTGGGTTGGATCATTATAATTATTTTGGGGTGTTACAACTTAGTATTAGAGTGTACTGGGTTTGAATACTTTGGGTACGTGGGAAGTGGTTATTGCCACAATGGGTTTGTCTCGCTTGATAGAGACTTTAGTAAATTCGATGTGCTTACATGATAACATGCTTATGCGGTTATATGGGTATGAGATTTAGTTTTTAGGATGTTGATTGAGTCTACAGGTTTGTATAAGTCCTATTAGAAGAGCACTTGATCACTACTGTTTCTAATTAGAACTCTAGCAACACCGCTGGACGGTCATTGTTCGGAAATAAAATTTGTATGTGTTTATGTGACAACGTGCTTATGTAGAGTGAATTACTGTTGTCCACATCATTAGGATGTGAGTGAGTTAGCTTCGATACATTTGTAAATGTGCTAATCTCTTGTGTTACCTTCATTAGGATGTTGGGACGTGAACGTGGTAGTGGTAGGCGAGGTAGGTCCAGGAGGCATGAGTTGTCTTTACCAGATGATATTTCGGCACAAGAAGAAGGGGTTGGTCAGGCCAATGTGGCCGAACCAATGGGTCAGCATGCCATGGGCGCCTTAGCCCGCGAAATGGCCGGAGCATTGCGGGAGTCTATGGACATTCTCAAAGCTGAGAATCAAGTCTAGGCCCAAGTAGCTGACGAAAGGCCATCTTTCTTGAAACGGGAGTTTTTTCGGTCAAATCCGGATGAGTTTTTGGGTGATCCCAAGGAGCCATTGAAGGCGGATGAGTGGCTAGAACAAATAGTAAAAACGTTTGAGATGCTTGGCATTGAGGATGACCAGTTGAGAGTGACCTTGGCATCCTTCTAGCTGAAAAGAGATACGGGTCAGTGATGAAAGTATGCGTGGGGGCATATTGGTGTGACTTGGGAGGCTTTTGTCAATGCCTTATAGGATAAGTTCTTGTCTCCCACAGTTCGGGAGAAGTTGAGAGATTAGTTCTCCAAACTTGTGCAATTGAACACTCTAGTGGCCGAGTTTGAGGCCACATTTACTAGCTTGTCGAGGTTTTCACCAGAACTCATGGCAACTGAGAAGTGCCGTTGTTTAGAGTTTGAGAAGAGATTGAAGACTGGGCTCATGTTCAAAGTGAATGGGTCAATGATTAGAGACTATGGATGCCTTATGGAGGTGGCGGCTTATCTTGAGACTGTAACACAAATAGAGGAGGAGATGAGGAGGGGTTCCAAGAGGAGTCAGAATATTTAGGGGGATAGTAAGAGACAGAAGGGTTCTAACCCACAACATTCCCAGAAAACTCAGTCGAGGCCCACTTTTCCAGTACCGAGTTCGGGTTTTTGGAGAGATGGTCAGGGAAATGTCACTTGTTTCAAGTGTGGTCAGTTAGGCAACAAGTCTCCAGCTTGCCCGCAAAGAGGAGGGAGCAGCGGTCTACATCGTCTTCAGCTCGTTCTCAGAGCCAGAGTCAGAGAAGAGGCCAGCCGCTCACTTGTTATCATAGTGGGCATGCAGAGCACATGAAAAGGTTTTGCCCTCAGTTGGGCGACATAACTGGTGCGTTTGGTTTGAGGCAAACACAAAGCCACCAGTCGACACAATCAGCACATGCCTCGAGGGCCAATCAGGGAGCCTCTTCGGCTTAGTCAGTGCATCAGGCTTATGCTCCGAGGGGTGAGCAAATTGAACAGAGACCTACAGGGCATGTGTATGCTGTTACTACGCCAGATCTTGTACCAGCTCCTTCAGTAGTGAGAGGTAGCTTCTTGTTTTGCAATTCTATTGCTAATGTGTTGATTGATATGGGTGCATCCCATTCATTTATCTCGTCTGCATTTGCATCGGTTTTGGGGTTAGAGTTGGCTCGATTAGCATCTCCTATCTGTGTAGGGTCACCTATTGGTGGTGAGATTGTTTTGAAGCAGAGGTGTCGGGGTTGTGACATAGAGGTTTCCAGTCGCCAATTTTCTTTTGCATTTATATTGATTGACATGTCTAGTTTTGATGTTATTTTGGGTATGGATTGGTTGTCATCATATCGAGTTGTCATAGATTGCTACCGTCAGAGGGTTACTGTATGTATTTTGAGCAGTGATTGCTTTTATTTCTTATGGGACCGAGTTGATAGAGTCTTATCATCGGTGTATGATCCGCGTGGGCGGAGTGAACTTAGTTGCCTTCTTGCCAACTTCTTGAGTAAGGAGTGTGATGAAGTCTGAGTTAAGTTGCCAAGGGTGGTTTGTGAATACCCAGATGTTTTTCCTGAGGATCTTACTAGTTTACCACCTCACCGAGAGATCGAGTTCTCTATTGACTTAGTGTCTAGTATGGCACTGATTGCTATGGCACCATATAGATTTGCACCTGCTGAGTTAAGTGAGTTGAAGATTCAACTCCAAGAATTGTTAGATAAGGGTTTTATCGCCCTAGTACTTCACCTTGGGGAACCTGCTCTCTTTGCCAAAAAGAAAGATGGTGTGTTGCGACTTTGTATAGATTACCGAAATTTAAATTGGGTAACTGTTAAGAACAAGTACCCAATGCCAAGTATAGATTATTTGTTTGATCAGTTGAAGGGGTCTTGTTGTTTCTCTAAGATATAATTGAGATCAGGTTATCACCAGTTGAGAGTAAGGGAGGAGGATATCTAGAAGACGACATTTTGTATGCGGTATGGCCATTATGAGTTCCTAGTGATGCCCTTTGGTCTAACCAATGCATTAGCTGTGTTTATAGATTTGATGAACCGAATCTTCCGTGAGTTCCTAGACTGATTTGTGGTCATCTTTGTGGATGACATCTTGATTTACTCACCCTCTAAGGAGGAGCACGAGGAACACTTGCGAGTGGTGTTTGAGTTGCTTAGAGCCCACAAATTGTATGCTAAGTTTGGGAAATACGAATTCTGGTTGAGGGAAGTTAAATTCTTAGGCCATGTGGTATCCGTGGAAGGGGTAACTGTAGATTCATCCAAGATAGAAGCAGTGCATGATTGGGGACAACCTAAGAATACTTTTGAGATCCGTAGTTTTTTAGGGTTAGCCAGGTACAATTGTAGATTTGTGAAGGATTTCTCTAGGCTAGCCTCACCGTTGAATAGAGTGACAAGGAAAAGGATCAAGTTCGTGTGGAGTGAGTCTTGTGAGAAGTTATTTCAAGAGCTTAAGGTTAGACTTACCACTGCTCTAGTATTGATTATTCTGGAGAGGGATTTAGGTTATTCGGTGTATTGTGATGCTTCACGAAAAATTTTGGATTGTTTATTGATGTAATAGGGGAAAGTAGTAGCCTATGGCTCATGGCAGTTAAAAACACATGAGAGGAACTACCCTACTCATGACCTAGAGTTAGCGGCCGTGATCTTTGCCTCAAAGATTTAGAGGCATTATCTTTATGGTTAGAAATTTAAAGTATTTTCTGATCACAAGAATCTGAAATATCTATTTATACGGAAAGACTTGAATCTGAGGCAGAAGAGGTGAATGAAGTTCATAAAGGACTATGACTTTGAGTTACATTATCATCCTGGGAAGGCCAATATTGTGGCTGATGCATTGAGTAGGAAATCTATTAGCAGTGTAGCTTGTATTGCCATCCGAGAATGGGAAATGTTGGATGCTATCAATGAGTTTAACTTGTATCTCGGCGAGTCTATTGAGTTGGCAGCCTTGTTTTTAGTAGTTGCACAACCTACACTTGTGAACCGAGTGATAGAAGCGCAGAGGGGTGACTTGAAGTGGAATCTCTCCGAGAGAAGATATCTAGTGGGAATGTGGAGAAAGGCATGAATGTGTATCCCGATTCAACTATTAGATACTAGGATCGCCTTTTTGTGTCGGAGTCTTGTCGAGAGGAAGTACTCCGAGAGTTTCACCATTTACGCCTTGCGGTGCATCCAGGAGGCATAAAGATGTATCACGACCTTAGTTGCCAATTTTGGTGGAGGGGAATGAAGAAGGATGTGGCTATGTTTGTATCGAGGTGCCTTACTTGTCAACAAGTGAATGCCGAACATCAACGTCAAAGGCCAGTGGGTTTGTTGCAACCCTTGCCTATAGCCGAATGGAAGTGGGGGCATGTCATGATGGATTTTGTTAGGGGCCTTCCGAGGACTCAATAGGGTAGTGATGCAATTTGGGTGGTAGTCGACCAGTTAACCAAGTCGGCGCACTTTATACCTATGCGTGTGAGTGACTCAGTAGATTATCTTGCCGACCTTTATATTAGGGACATAGTGAGGTTGCACGGGGTCCCTGTAACGATTGTCTCAGATAGAGATCTGCATTTCACGGCTCGGTTATGGCAGAGCCTACAAAGTGCCTTGGACACGAGATTGACTTTTAGTATTGCGTGTCATCCTTAGACTGACGGGCAGTCCGAGCGTACTATTCAGATCCTTGAGGATATGCTTCGATGTTGTGTTTTTGACTTTAAGGGGTCGTGAGAGAGACACTTGCCCTTATTGGATTTTGCCTATAACAATAGCTTCCAATCGAGTATTGGCATGGCACCGTTTGAGGCCTTGTATGGTCGACTATGTAGATCCCCTGTGTGTTGGGCCGAGATGGGTGATGCACCTATGTTGGGTCTAGAGTTAGTCCGAGAAACGACAGAAAAGGTTGCACTTATCCGTAAGAGGTTGGTTACGGCCTAGAGTCGCTAGAATAGTTATGCCGACCGAAGGAGAAGACCTTTGTCTTTTGAGGTGGGAGACCATGTATTCTTGAAAATATCACCTAGGAGAGATTTGATGAGGTTGGGAAAGAGTGGGAAGTTATCCCCTCAATTCATTGGGCCTTTTGAGATCCTTGAGCGGATTGGAGAGGTAGCTTATCGTTTGGCCTTGCCGCCACAACTTTCCGGGGTTCATGATGTGTTTCATATTAGCATGCTTCGGAAGTATAAGCTGGATCCATCACATGTGTTGGATTGAACTGACTTAGAGATAGATGAGGATTAGAGATAGATGAGGATACCTCGTATGAGGAGAGACCGGTGAAAGTCTTGGATAGTAGGGACCAAGTCTTGCGAGGCAAAACAATTCCCTCGATTAAAGTATTATGGAAATATCACGGGGTTAATGAAACAACTTGAAAACATGAGTTGGAAGTCTGTGAGAAGTATTGAACTTATTTGTTAATGTTTAAGCATGTATTGAAATTTTGATTATTTTAATGAAATATGAAAACATTGTATATGTTTTGAGAATATGGGAACATTGTATATGTTGAATGTGTTTTGGAAACACGGATTTAATGTAAACATTGTATATGTTTTGGAAAAATGCCAATTGTGCTTTCAATGTTGGAGCTTGTGTATTAAGTTAATGAGGATGGGTGACTGGAGAATGTGTCATGGTGATGAAATTGATTAATTATCTCTATTGTGATTGGTTTAAACATAGTTTTAAAACATGATTTGAAATTTCGGAGTGGTTTTAACCCAACCTTTTTGTATCTTGGACTCAGGTTTCGTAGTTTCGTAGCATTGTTCATGTCTTTTTCCCCTCATACTTCCTTGAGTTTGGCTGTTGGATTGTAATGGTTACGCTTGGAACGGGTTGGTTGCTTGGTTTTTAGACTTTTGTTACCCATAATTTTACTCCTCCACTTGAATGGCACTTCTTGCGCTCGAGCAGGCTTTGTGAACTCTCAGTATTTTTGCATGTCCGCAAAACTACTGGGAGAGTGTATTCTACACTCAAGCGGTCTTAGCTCGAGCGACATTTATTGTGCTCGAGCGTTGGTCTGCTGTCTGCAAAACCACTAAGAGTGTGTATTCTGCGCTCGAGCGAGACTTTTTGTGCTCGAGCAGAACAACTTATTGTGTCTGATGCACGCGCATCACTTCTTACGCTCGAGCGAACTGTGCATATATCAGTTCGTAGCAGCACCTTTCTACATCACTTTTTCACATCTTTTTCTCTTAAAACCCTAGATCTAGACCCTCTTTTTCTAAAACTCCCTCTCTCTCTCTCTCTCTCTCTCTCTCTCTCTCTTTCTACATTTTCACTTATATCCGTTGGTTTCTTTACCCTAGTGTTTTAGGGAAAGAGGTAGAGCGTCTCAAGAGATTCACTTTGGTCTGAACAAAACTTGGTTTCAGCATCTTTGAAGTTTCTTCCTTTCTTTGCTCGTCTTTTAAACTTGAGATAGGGACTTTTTACACCTATGAGTTTTAACTTAGTTTTTTGTTGATGTGTGTAACACGCCCGCGAGGGACCCCGCGCTACACGCTACAGTTCGGACTCGGTTTGTGTCACGGTTCTTAATCTGAACCAAAGAGTCCAAATCCGGCAAATCGTTTTGAGAAAAACAGATTTTTGAAAAGAAGTGCCAAACATGGACTGCTTTGCCAGATACAGAGTCGCCACCTAAATATTTTTTTAATGGGGAAATTTAGGAAACCCTGACTCGGTGCCAAAGGCCACGTGTCTGTCATCACCAAAGTTGCCTCGGCTCGAGAACTTGGGTACGATTGGGGTAGGTCAGCTATGAGCACCCCCTCTCGCCCGGTCCGAAGACCGGCCTCTACTAACCATGATATCCATTTTTGAAAACGTTATGTGTTCTTATTCCAGTTATTAGCCTAGAATTGCTATGTTATGCGCACAACAAACAAGTATAGACTAGATTGCCTAATTTGGAAATAAGCATTGCATATCCATTTGTCTTAAAAAATACTTTGGAATTTGCTACTCTCAAGTAGGCTAAAATACGGATTTCAATGAGTTTTTCCAACTCAGACAATCCAACCTTCACCCACGGGCATTCAAACATTTTATCACATAAGCATCTAGCCACATGGTAAGCATGCTGTCATGACCTCATTCACACACATGTGATATGCTAAAGCATGAAAATACTTACATCGTACTCCGTGCCAAAACAATAAACTAGTTAGCAGACATGCATGGTCCTAGTTCATGTCAAATTGACTAATGCAACACATGCAGGATGCAATTAGGGTAGGCTCGGCTAACCTAAACATGTCATGTGAAATGCAATCAATTGATGCACGTATTCAATTTTGGAATTGAAGTACAAATGCAGTTAGCATGATGTACCGAGCCCGGTGCATGCAAGACAAATGTATGGATACACGCATGCATAGCATAAGGTATGCTAATTTAAACATGCCCTAATCTACAATCATAAGTGGGTGAATAAAAAGGAAGAAAGAAGTAGGGATTGGAAGACATGCACACACACACACCCACACTTATTACAAATTCGCCCTCGCCCGGAGGGACCAAAAGAATATACAGATAATTAACCTACAAGCTAATTAAAATATTACAGTCCATCTAATTAGTTAAGCCAATTAACTAAACTAGGAAAATAGTGAACCGCCTCGAGAAGAGAGCCCAATGCAATGCATGCTCGGTCTTGCTCGGAAGTGCACCGCCATGCGCAATCTGCCTCTGTTTTCCCTGCTATACTCCTCTAAAGACTGCCAAAATCTCAAGGTTGCCTCTCTAAGCACTGTACAGTACCACCGGCTGGGGAGAATGGCCACCGGCCGTAAGAGATGTTCGTCGACTGAGAATGAATCCATCGGCCACCAATTGTTTGCCGGTCGGCACTCTGTGCAGTCGATCGGCAAAGTTCTCGCAGAACTCGCTTGACAGAAGAGACGTAGCTTTGCATGGCAATGCAATTCAAGCCATATATGCACCAATCATGTCCCTTATCATGTTAGTGACTCAAAGGGACATACTCCTTGGTTCTCGGACCATCAATCGCGCATTTCCATGCGTGATGGCCCAAGGGACCAAGTGTGCACATTTTAATGTCAAATGCAATGCAAACCAACAAACCAAAGGCCCAATTCCCATCACTAGATCAAGGAACAAGGCATGCATGCATGATGCAATGCAACCTAGGTATATGAACTAGCATGCACCATGAGCATACAAGGTATACATGCAAGTATGCAAACAAACACATAAGGTAAGCATGCAAACAAGTAAAGGATGAACTTAAACATGATTTGGGCAGCCCTAATTAGGCCCAAAACAGTGGCCAAAATGCTATGAAACGAGGACTAAACGCACATACACACATGCACATGTTAAAGGGCTAACACTCAAGCACAAAAGGGGCAACTCTCAAGCACACTTGAAAGAGGCATAACATGGACTAATGGCATGCAAGGTAAGCATTGAAAATCATGTTACAAAAGGTGCTAAGCCAATTAAACAAGATAAACAAGGCATGCAAACAAAGCCAAAAACCCAAGACAAGCTAAGAGGCTTAAACCAAGACTAAGTCCACCAAGCCTCACAAGGCTGAGAGGACTTAAAACAAGTCTAAGGCAAGCCTAGACAACACCCAAGGGACACCTAGATGGCATCTAAGTGGCTCAAATTCAAAGGGTATGCACAATGGCCAAAACATAGAGCATGCAAGACAAGCATTCAAAGCTTCAAAGAGGCACCCAAGGCAAGCATACAAGCATGTTAAAGGGACTGAAATAACATGGCAAATGGTCCCAACCCACTAAATTAAGGCAAGGATGCATGCTATACATTCACACACTTAAGGCTAACAAGCCAAAAATGCAAAGGGGCTATACTAAGCATGCCAAAGTCGACCCAAACAACTAAGGACAGACATCAAACATAGCAAAATAAGCACAAAAGCTTCACAAAGCCAAGCCTAAAACATGCTAGAACAATGGTTTACAACCTAAGGCATATTAAGGCAACAACAAGGCATTACATGGCATGTATGTTAAACTAACATGGTGTACCAAAACCAACATACAACAATGCTATTTCATGGCAAAATAAGCATAAATAATAGCCAAGGCATGGTCAACATGAGGCTTAGCTAGGTGCTCATTAAAGAGGCAAAAATGGCCCTTTTCAAGGACAATAAGGAGAGGGGGTGGCCCTCTCCTTCTTGGGACTTCAAGGCACCATCCTTACCACTGAAATCCCTCAAGATTTCAGTGGTGAGGAGGTCCAAACACCAAAGTCCCGGAACTCACTCAAAATAGCACAAAATGGAGCCCCTCAAGGCTTAAGAGGGGTCAAACACCTCCAGACCAAAAAACACTCTAAACAAACTATTTAGAGGGCCCAAAAATAGAACTTTTTTATATTTTACACTAAGCTCAAAAATAGTTCTAAGATAGGCAAAAATAGTATGCAAGAATGGGGTAAAAAGGAGCAAGTTTCTTACCCTTGTAGAACCTCTTCAACAATGGTGGACCAGCTGCTCCCTTGAGCTTAAAACCACCCAAGAACCTCAAGAACAGACCTCTGGTCCTTCAAAAACTAAGAAAAGGTGTAACACTATGTGTTTGTGTGCAATAGTGAACCTAAACACACACAAATGCAAGAGAATGAGAGATATAGATATAGGATAGATACAAAATCCTAAACCTAGAACCAGAGCTCCCTCTGAACTTTTCTCACAAATCTCCCACCCTAAAGCCAAGAGAGGAGGGCTCCTCTTATAGAGAAGCCAATCTTGTAAAGCTTACTCAAGAAGCTAACAAGGAAGGCCATCCCTCCATACACGTGTATGGAGGGGAACAAAATGCCATATAGCTGTATTAAAATATCTGCAAAAGCAGATGAACAGTAGTCGGCTGCTCAAAATTTCCATTTTGACAAAATGGATTGTCGACCGGCAACAAAGAATGTCGATCGGCAATATACATTGCCGATGGCAACAAAACACCAGCCGGTGGCCTCTAGCCATGGCCGGTGATGTGTGGGGATGCCTCACAAGGCATTCCCTGCCCCTCCAAGGCAAAACACAAGTGTTTGGTGCAAAACCAGACACTAAACAGTCGAGTTCGAAGATCCTGAGGCAAGGCGCGTAGCTGAAACCTCCGAGAACTCCAAACGAACACAAATATGGATGATCACCGGGTGTTCAAACGGTGACGTCCAAGTCTCGAGGACGGTCAAAAATGGGGTGTCTACAATGTATAAAGAATATTGGAATTTGGGATGATTTTGAACAAGCCTAGGGTTTTGGTTTAAAATCAAAAGAGGGGTTTTCAAATGTATGTATTAAAAATGGTTATGGGAGTAGATGTGAGGTTGTGTTGTGATATGTGAGGAAATGGTTTTGGAAATACTCTTCAGATCCTGGGAGACGCTTTTGATCCTCAGCTAGTCACCTGCAAAGACACAAACACTCCGGTCGGGGGTGCCGGGGTTAGCACTCCGACGGGCAAGTCAGCTCCTATACTCAAGAAAGCTTGTTTTCTAAGTTAAGTGAAGTTATTCCTGCATACCTTTCTATATCTGAAGCTCTTGTATTTATACTCATTCTCTGGACCTCGGGTCCAGAGCCCACTTTTTACTTATTATTCTTTTGTTTATTCCCACGTACATCTCCCCGTCTATTCGGCGATATCAATGTATTCGGCATCTTAGTTGATTAGCACGGAGCCGAACAGTTTCTGACTCCTGGGATACATCCCTTCTAACTCTTCTACATATTCGGCTCCCACAATTGCCCCCCAAGCATTCTCCCAACAGATGTTGGCTGGAGTGCTTGGTTACGAACTTTGAATACTCAGAACCAAAATTTTGGTGGTTGGGCCTACGAAGCATACGTCTAAGTGGGCCTACAAAGCACGCGTCTAAGTACGCCCCCTTTCGGTTGTCGTACCGACTTCCCACCTCTTCGTACGTATCTATTCATTGCGAATTTTCAGATTGGCGTCCCTTCGGATTCGCATTCTGTGATACTGGTCGTTGGGTTGCTTTTTGGATCGTTCTCGCAATCTTATCTCCTCCAATATCTTCTTCATCCTCTGTAAGTTATCCATTTCTTTGCTTTGCGAGCTATTTCCAGTTTATTCTTTGGCACATCTGTGTCAACTGTAGTGTATGGCGAAACATTTGAAAGACCTCCTCTCATCAGCTCGAATTGCTGGTTTTAGACGCCATTTCTCTATTCCTGATGATGTCCGTCTGTCACTTTTGGCAAACGGCACCCTTGACATGGAGAGGGAGGACGAAACCACGATCGTCTTTCCTCTCTTGTCAATCGCAGAGGGTGGAGTCCGCTTCCTTCTACACCCATTCCTAAGGGCTGTGCTTCGCCATTGGGATTTAATCCCTTCCCAACCTAACGTGAATTTCTTTAGAATTATAATGGGGATTGTAGCGTTGAATCTTCGCCTTGGAATTAACCTCGGCATTCCGGCTATCCGGCATTGCTATGCCTTGGCTAAGTCTTCCGGTCAGCAAGGGCGTTATTTCCTTAGAGCTAGGGACACCGATCATCAACTAGTCACTATGCTTTCCAACTCAGGGAAAAAAGTTGATGATGTTATGGTCGTTGTCCAGGGTAATTGGGAATTTGGCAAAGGGGAGGATCGTGTTAACCCTATTCCCAGATGGAGGGGCGAGCCAGGTCGCCGAGTATTTCCTTGTTTTTGTTATGTGTTCATTTTTATTGTAAAACCTATATCATTGAAATCTCGCGGCTTCGTCTTGTGCAGGGAAGGGTTTGAAAAAAATACTATCTTCAAACCACGACGCCGTTCTTTCAGATATTAGGGTTGCTCTCGGGTATTTCGGCCGTCGAAGCCTTCAGAAACAGGAGAGGGCGGCTCACATTCTGCTTTGTTACAAGCCGACATACACAACCTTCTCGGCGACGGAAAACATACCGATTACGAAGGGCGAAGATTCCCTTACCGCTCTTATTCTGTTCGACTTCAAAAACTTGAGGCAGGTAGGCTTTGAAGGGTTCGATTCGGAGCAAAATGAGGTAGCTGATATTGCCGAATCAGATCAATCCGAGACCGACTCCGAGGTATTGGATTCCGCCGATCCTCCGTTTACATCGGGACCAGGGGATCTTCCTTCAGACGACGTTCTTCGACGCTTAGAGGATCTTCCCGTCATAAACTCCGCGGGTATGGCTGGGTTGAGTCTAACAAAGCTTGCCAAAAAGGCAAATGCAGAGAGGTTAGCCGCACGGCGAAGAGCGGAGGGTCTTTCGTCCGAAATACCGCCCGCCACCGAATCTCAACTCCCCCTCCCTGTTGCCGAATCAGAGTCCTTGGGGGTTGTAGAGAAGGAAAAAGGTAAGAATGCCGAATCTCCGTTGTCCGGGGAAGTCGGCCAGAAAGTTGGGGAGAAGGTAGTGAAACGCTCTGCTGACCTCAAGGCCGGCTCAAATGAAGAAGGTGGTAAGCGTCCTCGATTGGAGGGATCTAATGAGGTTGTTCCTTTTGTCATTCGTCCCATGGTAAAGGATATGCCGGTTCCCTCTAACGCTTCGGCACTCAAAGATCTAGAAGTCGCATTCGGTGTGGCAACGTCCGTGTCGTTGCCGTCTGATATGGAGGCTTTCTGGGTGGAACCAGATCTGAATACGACAGCACTAGCCGCGCAATCGGCACTTCTGGTACATATTCTGACTTTTCTTCACTTTATTTGAGTACTGTTGAGGTTATGTTTTTGGGTTCTTCCTTTGCAGACCGTCGGAAGGATAGCCGATATGGGACGTCGGCATCTCGACGCCGTCAAACATATTGACCACTTACGAAAGCAAGTGGAGGGCCAGAGGAAGAGGGTCGAGGATGCGGTTTTGAGAGCGAACAAGGATGCTTCTCGGGCCGAGGCCGAGGTAGAAAAGGCTCGTATTGCAGATCAATCCCGAGCGGACGCCGAGAAGAAGGCGGACGCGAGCGAGGCGGCACTGAGATTGTCCCAGAAGGCGGTTGCCAACCTGGAGGCTGAGTTGTCTGAAATGAAGGCGGCTGCTTCCAAAGTATTCAAAGCCGGGAAAGATGCTGGGCTCGCTGAATATGTGGACCAGGTCCCTCGGTTCGAAAACAGGGGGTTTAAACATGGCTGGCGCAAAGCCCTTGCTGCAGCTGGAGTTTCACTGACTATGCCAGTGCCGTATGAGCAGGTGGATGTCGAGCCGTTGGAAACCGATTCCGAAGGCTGAGCTAGGCATTTGCCTGTTAGGATTTCACAGATGTATTGTTACAGTCTGAGCTGGGCATTTGCCTGTTAGGATTTCACAGATGTATTGTTACAATTGTTTTGAGACATTTTTGTCCGGGCTTGTAGCTCATTTATTTCGCATATATAAAATGTCATGAGTTGTGCTCAATTTTGCTGGTGAAGAATGATATTACTTAATTTTAAGCCCGGACGATCGGATTAAGGAATCTGCCCCTACCTTAGGCAGGGCACAAGCCCTCGAAGCCGAATGAGCCGCTGGCTCTGGGTCATGGCCTGGCTGAGGCATAAATTACGCGGCGATGTCGCTTGAAAATATAGCCGACTAGATTGATGAATCTGCCCTTGCCTTTGTCAGGGTGCGAGCCTGAGGAGCCGAATGAGCCGCTGGCTCCGGGTCGTGGCCTGGCTGAGGCATAAATTACACGCGGCGATGTCGCTTGAAAATATAGCCGACTAGATTGATGAATCTGCCCGTGCCTTTGTTAGGGCGCGAGCCTGAGGAACCGAATGAGCCGCTGGCTCTGAATCGTAGTCTGGCTGAGGCATAAATTACGTGGCGATGTCGCTTGAAAATATAGCCGACTAGATTGATGAATCTGCCGCCTGCAGGCACGCAGCTCGCCGGAATAAGTCGATGGCTCTAAATCGTGGCCTGGCTGAGGCATAAATTACGCGGCGATGTCGCTTGAAAATATAGCCGACTAGATTGATGAATCTGCCCCTGCCCCAGGCAGGGCACGAGCCCGCAAAGCCGAATAAGTCGATGGCTCTGAATCGTGGCTTGGTTGAGGGTCATCCGACGTTTGGCGCTCAGTCTTTCTGATGTTGCCTCGGGGGAGCTGCATGTACCCCAGAATAAATGGGCGAGCTTATGCCAACAATTCTACTCATTTCCATTTAGGCTTGATCCAAACCTGGCAGGGGCCAACAGTGGCTGGGTTTAGAGGTCAAAATGAATCGAAGCAACGAGCCTATTCGCACGGGAAAAAGAGCATCCATGGATCAGGAAAAACAGCGGCCCCCTAGTCGTCGAAGCAGATCACCCCGAAAAGACGGACAACGGGGAGATTCCTCACACCCATGACCGCGAGTTGAGCTTGACGTGGCGCCACGACCGTTGAGTTTTACGGTTCTTGTGAAGAATAGACCAATGACAGAGGCGGATTCTATAATTAAAGACCCAGATGTGGCAGTCGAGTTCGCTCGGCAGATTTTTCGGCCGGAAGTCCAACAGTCGATGGTCGGACGTCGAGATTTCGAAGTGTTTCGGGATGGCATACATGGGGCTGTCAAGGGACTGTATAGCGCTTATGAAGTCGGGATGCGTCTGCGTGAAGCCCGACGCGAGAGTGAGAAAAACAACGAAAGAAATCGAAGTCTGGAGGCTCGCGCGAAAAAGGCCGAGAGTGAGCTTCGCGAGTTGAAGAGTGTTCGAGCGGCCGAGTCGGTGGTGGCCGGTCAAGCAAAAAGCGTGGGGGAGAGAACGACCCGAGAGGCCTCGGGTTATGAAAGAGGATATAAGGACGGCTTGAAGGTCGGGATCAAGAAGACCAAACCAGACCTAGCTAAGGAAGTCTGCCGATGCGAAAATCGTGGTTTCAAGCATGGTTGGATCAAGGCCCTTCAAACCGTGGAAGCTCTTGGGAAAGTGGGCATAAATTCGGCTTCGCCCTTATATCATCGGCATTACCTTCCATATCCCGAGTTCGAAATTGAGAAAAACGACGACGAAGACGCCGACTTGGTGGGCCATAATGTTGAAACAGACTTAGCTGTAAATAAATAGAATTACTTTATCAGATGCTTGAAGTGTTTGGCGGCTTTCGAATAAATAGAATTTCTTTATTAGATGTTTGAAATATTTGGCGCGTAATTAAACGCCTTATCTCAATTTATTGCCAGCTTTTGTATGGTGTGATGTAAACGTTCGAATATGCGTCGAACGGCTCTAATTAGGAACCATATAGTTGGTCAGTTAAGTCCTGATCCCCACGAAGGGCGCTCCGAATCCAGAGGCTTATTCGGCCCTAAGGCGTCATGCGCAAAAGGGGGGCTCCAAATCCGGAGACTTATTCGGCCCTTAGGTGTCATTCACTTAAAGGGCGCTCCGAATCCGGAGACTTAATTTGGCCAATCATGATATCCACGAAGGACGCTCCGAATCCGGAGACTTATTCGGCCCTTAGGTGTCATTCACTCAAAGGGCGCTCCGAATCCAGAGACTTGTTGGGCCAATCGTGGTATCCACGAAGGACGCTCCGAATCCGGAGACTTATTCGGCCCTTAGGTGTCATTCACTCAAAGGGCGCTCCGAATCCGGAGACTTAATTTGGCCAATCGTGATATCCACGAAGGACGCTCCGAATCCGGAGACTTATTCGGCCCTTAGGTGTCATTCACTCAAAGGGCGCTCCGAATTCGGAGACTTAATTTTGGCCAATCGTGATATCCACGAAGGACGCTCCGAATCCGGAGACTTATTCGGCCCTTAGGTGTCATTCACTCAAAGGGCGCTCCGAATCCGGAGACTTAATTTTGGCCAATCGTGATATCCACGAAGGACGCTCCGAATCCGGAGACTTATTCGGCCCTTAGGTGTCATTCACTCAAAGGGCGCTCCGAATCCAGAGACTTAATTTGGCCAATCGTGATATCCACGAAGGGCGCTCCAAATCCGGAGACTTAATCGGCCCTTAGGTGTCATTCACTCAAAGGGCACTCCGAATCCGGAGACTTGTTGGGCCAATCGTGGTATCCACGAAGGGCGCTCCGAATCTGGAGACTTATTCGGCCCTTAGGTGTCATTCACTCAAAGGGCGCTCCGAATCCGAAGACTTAATTTGGCCAATCGTGATATCCACGAAGGGCGCTCCGAATCCGAAGACTTAATCAGCCCTTAGGTGTCATTCACTCAAAGGGCACTCCGAATCCGGAGACTTGTTGGGCCAATCGTGGTATCCACGAAGGGCGCTCCGAATCCGGAGACTTAATTTTGGCCAATCGTGATATCCACAAAGGACGCTTCGAATCAGGAGACTTATTCGGCCCTTAGGTGTCATTCACTCAAAGGGCGCTCCGAATCCGCAGACTTAATCGGTCTTTTAGAAGCGTATGAGCTGACGCATAAAGACGAGAAACTTTTGCATTACAACAATATGTACAAGTACCAAGCCCACAAATCGGATCATTGGTAAAATTTTCGTAAGTGCATTGAATTCCAAGGCCGTGGCAGGCTTCTTCCTGACATGTCCGAGAGCCGATACGCCCCTGTTCCCGCGATGGAATCTACTTGACAGGGGCCGTCCCAGTTTGGACCCAGCTTTCCGTCAGCTGGTCTTCGGTCGACTGGAAGTACTTTCTTCAGGACCAGCTCTCCTGGGGCGTAACGGCACAACTGAACTCGTTGATTGTACGACTTAGGGAGTTGCTGCTGATACCGTGCCATGGAGGCCAGGGCGCAGTCTCTTCGTTCCTCAATTAGATCCAGGTCCAGGGCGAGCATTATGTCATTTCGACCTGTGTCAAAGGCTTGCGATTTCAAAGTCGGGAGGCCGATTTCCAGGGGTAAGATTGCTTGGGTTCCGAAGCATAGAGCGAACGACGTTTCTCCGGTGGACCTTCTCAGTGTTGTGCGATGCGCCCACAATACACTCGGCAATTCCTCAACCCATTTGCCTTTAGCTCTTTCTAGCCTCTTTTTGATGCCGTCTAAGATGGTTTTGTTGGAGGCTTCGGCTTGACCGTTACTCTCGGGGTACGCGGGTGTAGAGAAGTAAGGCACAATACCATATTTGTTGCATAGTTCTCGGTATACGCCACAATCGAACTGGGTGCCATTGTCTGAGATGAGAGCTCTTGGAATGCCGAATCGCGTAACGATATTTCTCCATACAAAGCGCTTTATGTTGGCATCTCGTATGTGTCAAAGCCTCCGCTTCGACCCATTTTGTGAAGTAATCTGTTGCTACGATTAAGAACCGCTTGTTTCCTGGGGCCCTTGGCAATGGTCCTACGATATCAAGTCTCGATTGAGCAAACGGCCAGGGACTGGTGATAGAGTTCAACCCTTCGGCGGGCAAATGGGTTAGTGGGGAGAACTTTTGGCATTGTTCGCATCTTTTAACATAATTTTCTGCGTCGGCTTTCATTGTCAGCTAATAATACCCCTGTGTTATAGCTCGATGGGCCAGGGAGCGTCCGCCAGAGTGGGCACCACAACTGCCCTCATGTATCTCAGTTAAAAGTTCCTCCCCTTTATCCGGGTGTACGCATTCCAAATAGGGACCGGAGAGGGACTTTTTATAAAGCCCTCATTGTGGGTCCAGATAGTATCGCAGGGCCTTATTGCGCAGCTTGTGTGTTTCTTTTTTGTCCTCTGGTAGTTGTTCAGAAGAGAGGAATCCGACAATGGGGTCCATCCAGCTTGATACGGATTCTATAACGTTGACGTGAGCTTCCTCCGAAGGGCCAATACTCGGCTCCGGGATGAAACCTACTTCAATGGTCCGTTAGAGCTCAGAATTGATGGCGGAGGCTAGGCATGCCAAGGCATTTGCGTGTGTGTTCTGATCACGTGTTATTTGGTTCAGTTCGTGATAGTCAAACTTCGTTAGCAAAGAGTTGGCCATTTTCATATAGGCCGCCATACAGTCGTTTTTTGCAGCGTACTCCCCATTTAGCTGGTTGATTACCAATTTTGAGTCACAAAACACTAACAATCGCCGAGCGCCGAGAATATGTGCATTTCGTAGGCCGGCTAAGAGGGCTTCATACTCGGCCTCGTTATTTGATGCTTTGAAGCCAAACTTGACGGCCTGCTCTATTATTGCGCCGTCGGGAGACATGATTACTACGCCTGCGTCGCAGCCCCGTTGGTTGGACGATCCATCACAGTATAGCTGCCAAATATCCCCGACATAAATTCTCCAGTTTGGCTCTAATTGAACTTCAGCCTTTGGAAGAACGTCTAGCTTAAGGTCGAAGCCCGCCAGAATTCGAACAAAGTCGGCC
Source organism: Camellia lanceoleosa (assembly GCA_025200525.1). Classification (NCBI taxonomy): domain Eukaryota; kingdom Viridiplantae; phylum Streptophyta; class Magnoliopsida; order Ericales; family Theaceae; genus Camellia; species Camellia lanceoleosa. The sequence goes on along the minus strand of CM045760.1, from coordinate 110,479,748 downwards.
AAAGACTGCCCCTTGATTGCCGTTTTAGGTAAAAACTGGATGTCATATTGGCCGAGTTCAAGAGCCCATTTTGAAACACGTCCTGATGCTTCTGCACTCTGTAGTACTGATCGGAGGGGATAATCTGTTATCACCCCAATGCTATGTCCCTGGAAGTAGTGCATCAGTTTTCTTGCTGCCATGACCAAGGCTAGGATGAGTTTTTCCAACGGAAGATAACGTGTCTCGGCGTCGACCATTGCCTTGCTCACGTAATACACTGGCCGTTGCTGCCCCTCCTCTTCTTTTAATAGTACGGCGCTGACGGCCCTATCGGAGACTGCCAGATACAGAATGAGGGGGTCACCGGCAGCGGGTGTTGTCAAGAGAGGTACTGACCGGAGGTAAGTCTTGAGCCCGGTGAAAGCTGCTTCGCACTCGGCGGACCATTCAAAAGCTTTGCCTTGACGTAGCGTCTAGAAGAATTGTCTACAGCGGTCTGTTGACCGACTGATGAATCTATTGAGTGCAGCAGCCATCCCTATCAACTTTTGGACTTCTTTCACTGTTCGGGGGGAACCGAGTTCCAAGATGGCTGTGACTTGCCTCGGGTTGGCTTTGATTCCACGGTGGTTGACGATATATCCCAGGAATTTGCCGGAGCCGATTCCAAACGCGCACTTGGAGGCATTCAGTTTCATTCTATATTTGCGCAAGATGCCGAATGTCTTCTCTAGATCGGCTATGTGATCTCGTTCTTCTTTGGATTTGACCACCATATCGTCGATGTAGACTTCCATAGTATGGCCGAGGTGTTCCTTGAACATAGCGGTGACCAGTCTTTGGTAAGTTGCTTCGATTCTTCAAATTCAAAAGGCATAACTTTGTAGCAGTAGGTTCCTCTTGGGGTGAGGAATGCAATTTTGTCCTGGTCATCTAGATGCAGGGCGATCTGATGGTAGCCTCTGTAAGCATCGAGGAAACTCATGCGTTGGTGGCGCGCCGTTGCATCGACAAGTTGGTCGATTCTAGGTAGGGGAAAGCAGTCCTTGGGGCAAGCTTTGTTCAGATCCGTGAAGTCGACGCACACTCGCCAGGTTCCATTTTTCTTCTTCACAACCACTGTGTTGGAGAGCCACGTGGGGTAGGTGACTTCTCTGATTGCCCCGGCGTCAAGCAGTTTGTCGACCTCTTCGATAACGGCAGTAGCGTGCTCTGCGGCAGACCGACGGCCTTTCTGAATGATTGGCTTACATGTGGGGTCGACGTTCAGATGGTGTTGTGACACTGATGGGTTTATACCCGGCATCTCGTACGGAGTCCACGCAAACACGTCGAGGTTGGCGAGTAGAAAGGAGATCAGCTGCTGTCTATCGGCTTGATTTAAAGAGGTGCCGATCATGAAGAACTTTTCCGGGCTTCCATCGATGTCAACTCGGTCTAAACCTTCTGTGGCCTTTTCGCTTGGCTGCCACCCGACGTGATCCAGGATTTCCCGATTGGGTACTTCAATGGAGTTTACCTGCAATTCCTTTGGCATTTTGGCGGCCAGGAGGTAACATGCTTGTGCCGATTTTTAGGAGCCGCGGATCTGCTCAATGCCGTGTTCCGTTGGGAAACGTAACAATTGATGGTAGGTGTTTGGGACGGCCTGCAGGGTATGCAACCACAATCGCCCCATGATGAGATTGTATGGCGATAGCAGTCGGACGACCAGGAATTCTACATCCACCGTTCTGGAACCCGCCCGAACGGGCAGGCTGATCTTTCCCAGTGGGTATTCGGGATTGGCATTGAAGCCGAACAGTGGATAGGGGGCCGGAGTCAGGACCGATTCATTGAACCTGAGTTTGGTGAATGTTTTATAATACATAACCTCCGAAGTGCTGCCCTGGTCTATAAGAACGCGTTCGACAATGAACCGGTTTACGCGTAGCGCGACAACCAATGGGTCGATGTGAGGGAGTGTTACGCCGATCAGATCAGAGTCGTCGAAGGTGATGCTTGGCAATTCTCGGGGTCGCTTTGCTGGCGTGAGTTGCTGTTGGGGGCCTAGGAGGGACTGGATTGCATGTACGGCCGGGGCTTTCGGCAGGCTGTATATCATATGGATGTTATCATGCGGAACACTCCACTGGAGACGTTCGTCTTTTGTCAACTTCTCAAAGTAATCAGCTGAAGCGCAACGAGCGTCGGTGTTTTGCTGTCGGGCTCGAGACCGTAGATCGCCTGCCCTCGGGGGTCGCTCAGGAACCTAGCGCGCTGTTTGTTCGGACTTCGCTATTTCCAAGGCCAGATTGTAGCGAAGGCACTCGTTCTCAGCGATGATGTTGTCTAAACCGTGTTTGGTCTGTTTGGCTCGTTTCATGATGGCGAGTATCGTCTCCTGTGCTGAAGTCATTGGTGAATCGACATTCAAGGCACGCCTTGCAGCGATGATTTCCTTCTCGAGTGTATTTGTCGGAGTGAGGTCGACTCGCTGTGTGATCGCATCGGTGGCTATCGGAGGATCTTGAGTCACGCCTTCCATGGATGTACTTGAGTATTCCCACAGACGGCGCCAGTTGTGGGGAAGTGGTTTTGGAAATACTCTTGAGATCCTGGGAGACGCGTTTGATCCTCAGCTAGTCACCTGCAAAGACACAAACACTCCGGTCGGGGGTGCCGGGGTTAGCACTCCGACGGGCAAGTCAGCTCCTATACTCAAGAAAGCTTGTTTTCTAAGTTAAGTGAAGTTATTCCTGCATACCTTTCTATATCTGAAGCTCTTGTATTTATACTCATTCTCTGGACCTCAGGTCCAGAGCCCACTTTTTACTTATTATCCTTTTGTTTATTCCCACGTACATCTCCCCGTCTATTCGGCGATATCAATGTATTCGGCATCTTAGTTGATTAGCACGGAGCCGAACAGTTTCTGACTCCTGGGATACATCCCTTCTAACTCTTCTACATATTCGGCTTCCACATGATAAATTTGTTGATTTTGATACCCGTGATGGATTTTGGAAGAAAATGGAGTTTTGCTCTAAAATGTCTCAAATAGTTATTTGGTATAAATAAATGAAATTCGTATTGGGAATATGAAATTGGATGGATATTTATATAAATGGAGTTGGATGTGTATTACCACTCACCTATGGAAATTTGGATAATTTATCTATCTTGGAGATTGTATATCTGTTTAGAAATATCTATTTTGGGCTATCAGTGGAGGATAACTATGATTGTTGTAATGAGGATTAGGTGAATTGAAACTAATCTCTTATTCGTTGTCATTGAATATGACTGTGTCGTTGATATATTGTAAATGTATGATGTTTGGGAGAAGAAAAGGAATGTACACCATGTTTGGGAAAAGAAAGGGGATGAACTCTGTTGAATTAAGTTGGGCTGTGTGTCCAAGGTGAGAGTCCTAAAAACCGAGCGTATACATGGGTGCCGATTCCCGTGGACGAAATACTTGTTAAATGGAAAGGTGTAAGCCTTTAGGGCATATGAATATCTATTTAGCCTTTGTTCCTTTTTATTACCTATAACGCATGATGTAGATTCAGGATGAGCTATTTATGAATGTATATCGCATGTGTCACCTTTTGTTTACTAACTCTGATTAATGGAAGCTTATCGTTTCATTTATGTTACCTCGTATTAGTTGTCTTGGGTTGGATCATTATAATTATTTCAAGACGTTACATAGATGGAATTAGGTCGTATGAACAAGCTTTGGGACCCAATGTTGGTTCTATATATGAAGAAGAAATGAGAAATTATGGCGCGCATAATACATGTTGTGGGAAGATTTCGTACGATATGTCCATGCTATTTCATAGAATGTCAAATTAAAAAAATCAAAGTATGAATGCTAATATACACAAAACACATAACAAAAATGGTTTTGCTAAACCTGAACAAAATGTCAATTAAAGAAATGGAAAGGTTCTTTCAAAGCATCTAAAAACAACCCACCCATCAAAGCCCCAAAAAAAGATTTTTAATTGAAAAAATATTAAAAAATAATAATAATACCAAAAGGAAAGGATATAACAAAATAAAACAAAGACTAAAGGAAAACATAAGCTCGTAAGTAGGGATAAAGAAATCATCAAAAATGACAACAACAAAATTGAAATGTTAATTCATGACAATTGCAGAAATGATCGCACATATGATTTTATAATAATACAAGAAATAGAGAATCCTTTTAAATAATACAAGAAATACAAGTCATCTAGGATGCTATTATATATGGAGCAGATAGAATACTTTCATTTTCATGTAAACGTTGATATGCCACTTAAATATTTTGTAATAGCAAAAGACCCATGCCTAAAGGCACTCCTAAGAATACTGAATTACAAACTATCCATATGAGAAACAAAACTCAAATTCCTTCTCCAGAAATAAACATATTGCTAAATTCCCAAATAACTTTGAAGAGGAAAAAACTCACATCAACATTAGAAAATTGATTTCCCGTTATAACAGTTAATATATGTGGTGTTTGCGCTTGAAACATTGGTTCAATACTTAATGCTAAATAATCACAAAAGCTAGGACAAAAGAGCAATGATGCAACAACTGATTTAAAAAGAAAAAAATTCATTCAACCCAAAATACAAATTAGCCTACAACAGTAACCATGTTCACCAACCTAACCCAACATTTAGTCAAATTTTACACCAACAACATGAGATCACATTAAAGCAGTAGCCACGATAAGTATTCAAAGATGAAATAACAAACTAGGCATGGGAGCACTAAAATGTTGGTGATATGTGACACATTCATTGACAAGGATTAACTAACCCTATTAACTTTTAGATGCTTCTAGCATGCTCTGAAGTTGCATTGTAAGAAAATCCAACACAATCCATAGGGACCTCAAATAGGTGATATTGAATCCTTTTAAGAGTAATAGTCCAAAAATAGATGTCTTCATATTGTATGTTTCATCCATAAATTGATTCATCTCACCAATATGTACGGTTTGTTTAACGTATCACATTTTTTGCATTTATAATTTCTTCATATTGTGTGTTTACTTTATTATTTTGAAAAAATTGAGTTAGTTTGAATGCAAAGTTTAGGTATGGAAGTTGTGAGCATTATGTTCTATTGGGGGGACACATTTTGCGAAATCGTGAGGAAGGTGTGTTGTATGACACCGAAGCACGGGGGTTGTAAATGTGCACAGGGGGATAACATTGGGTGAGTTGAAGGCTATGATGATGCCCAAGGTCAATACGTAAGCGAAAATAATGCAATTAAAGTTTAAATGTAGACTCCCATATCGGGAGAAGTATAGGTTGCTACCAATCAATGATAATGAGACCTTAACTAATGTCTTAGAGCTCCCACAGAAATTAGGTCCTGGTTTTTTTTTTGGAAATCTATGTGGAGAAGAAGAGTAATTTTGGTGGCACACAGATGCCAATTCTAGTGGGAGGGATATTCACTTAAATGTTGACACAATCGCAATCCCCTAACAACACACTTATACAATCTGCACGCATGTTCCCTGAAGATTACCCTTCATTCAATTATTCTCAGAGTTACACTCAATTCAATGCATCAGAGAACCTAGATGGTTATTACAATGCCGGAGCAAGTCTAAGTGCTTCGACAATGTATAATTCGATGGTTCTTACAACCCCATATCCCCACTGGATTGAAGAATGTCCACTGGTTTGTAATGTTCAACGTACAATGGAGACGGTTGTCCAAAATTATGCATCCTCTGATGATATAGTGCCATTTGATGATGAGGCTGAAGTAAGTGCAAATGACTCCGATGATGACAAAGTTGGAGGGCATGATGATATGCAGGATGTACACCCAAATATTCCTTTCTACCATTATGTGCATTCCGACAATGATGGTTTTATCACTAGCTAGGATGTTGTAGAACGTTGGCCATTGTGGGACTCTGAAACTACTCATTTGGAGAAAGAAATGATCTTTAGTGATAAGCAAGCTTAGTGCACGCTGTTCAGTTGTATAACCTGAAGCACAATCGAGAATGCAAGGTCGTAGAATCCGAAGGAAACAGTTGGGTGGCCAAGTGCAAGCACGGTTGCAATTGGAGGGTTCGGGCAACGAAGTTGAAAGACAAAGATTTCTTTCAAATTAGAAGGTTTGAAGCTCCACATCAGTGTGTGTACCCAAGAATGAATAGGGACAATTGCAACCTCAAGTCCAAGCTCATTGGTCATTTCATTAAGGCATAGATTGCGGCAAGTAACATGTTATATAAATTTTTGAAGGATTTAATTATTAGTTTAATATATTGAAATGTAATTTCTATTTGCAGATATCACTAGAATTGTCTCTTGCTACCATAATTGAGGTCGTGAAAAAGAAGTTTCAGCTCATGATATCATATAAGAAAACGTAGCTTGCAAGGACGAAAGCTGTTGCAATGGTGTTTGGAGACTGGGACGAGTTGTACCGAAGGTTGCCTAGATATATGGGTGCATGGCATGCATTCAATCCAAGCACAGTTGTCATGTGGGACATGATTTCGAAATTGCATTCTACCTCAATTGGAACTAAAATATACATGAACTATGTGTTCTGGGCATTTAAACCACCAATAGAAGGCTTCAAGTACTGATGTCCAGTTATATGCATTGACGGCACACACTTATATGGGAAATACAAAGGCAAGATTGTTGCAGCCACTACAGTGATTACTGCTGACAAGATTATAACTCTTGCTTTTGCCGTTATTGAGAAGGTGATGATCGATAGTTGGGGTTGGTTCATTGCTCTCCTTAGGCAACATGTGTGCTGTGACAGAGAGGGGGTGGCATTAATATCCAATCGACACACGGCTTTGCTTAGTGTCGTGTCCAGAATTTGGGACAATCCAGCAGTGCAACCAAAAGGCTACCATAGGTATTACTTGCGACACGTATGTAACAATTTCAATGAAAGATTCGACAATACAAAGCCAAGGATCTTGTGTGGAGAGTTGGTTCTGCATAGCAAGTGCGAAGTTTAACAAGATTATAAAGGATATCTACAAGGTAGGAAAGAATACTGAACGGTGGTTTAGTCGGATGAACCCTATTCATTGGACATTGTGCCATGATGGTGGTTGTCGTTGGGGCATATTGATGACAAACCAGATAGAGGGCTTCAATGGTGTACTCAAAGGCGCACGTAATGTCCTGATTACAGCATCAGTTGAGATAACTTTTCATCGACTCAGCAAATATTTTGACGATGGTAGGACCATTGCTGAAAATGCGAGTAATCGGGGCAACTTGTACACGACTAATGTTTAACGATGGATTGACGAGCACCAAGAAAAAGTGAATGTCCATATTTTGGTACCGATTAATAGGTAATTTTGATTGGATGCACTAAATTCACAAGACATTATCATTTTGCACTCGTCAGTCATTGATGTTAGTCTATATTTAAACGTACCCTTCATATTAATCCCCGTACATACACTTTATCTGTAGGGGAACAAGGGAATATAAGGTGAGGATAGCACCACATGTGATGGGAGGTGGTGCTCGTCAAATAGTTAGTCTCCAACCACCGCGTTGTTCATGTAGGCAGTACGCATTATTTCACTTGCCATGTTTCCACATGCTTGCTGTGATAGTAGACTTGGACGAGGACCCGTTTTCTTTAGTTGAACCGGAGTATTGGTTGGAAGTCCACAAGCGTATCTTCGCACAGAAGTTTAGGCCTATGCCGCATGAGCAATATTGGCCTAACGATGATTACCCAACTTTGCTCGCTATTCCAGGCTAACAACGTCAAGTTAAAACGGGTCGTCCTCAACATAGCCACATCCACAACAAAATGGATGCCTCTAGACAAAGTGGAATGCACCATTGCAGTTTGTGTTTGCAAAGAGGGCATGATAAAAGAAAATGTCTAGCGATAATCCGATCAATTCGATAGTAGTTTCTTGTCTTGTTTACATGTTAGTTCGACACTACTTTTTTAATTCTTTGAGTTGGAGTTAATGTAATATTCAATAAAGCAGTATTCAGTAATTTGATAATGTATTTAACACTTCAATTAAGGTATGTCGATTAATTTACCACTGCAATTTGATAACTTGATTTGATATTACAAAAATGCAAATATTGTGAAATGAATTAATAAGCACCAATATAAATGCATGTAATATTCAATGCCTTGCCACATTTTGTTAGGTGATAAACTATTTTTTTGTTTTGAAAAAATTAATAAGGTGAGGGAAGCCCATGTTATCAATTCAATCATTTGTTTGAAATTTATTACATATTGGTAAATGCTTAGTTCTTTTAAAAGTTTGGGTAGTGTATTTGAAATATGCTTAAAACCCTCTTCAAACCTCCGTACTTCTTTCACGTCAAAGTGAGAACTCTTAGAAAATGAAAGCATGCTTTTTCATGTCATAAAGGTTGACGTGACAACGCGTTCACAATAACTTTAAACACACAAGTACCATGTCAACCTTATCTCCTATGACAATAATGTGAAATGTATTAATAATCACCAATTATAATTGCATGTAATATTCAATGCGTTGCGACATTTTGTTAGGTGGCACACCTTTATTTATTTATTTTTTTAAATTCATTACATGAGGAAAGACCATTTTATCAATTCAATAATTTCCTTGAAATGTAGTACATATTGGTAAATGCGTAGTTATTCTAAAAAGTTTGAGTAGTGGATTTTAAATCTGTCGAATTGAGAACTCCTATACAGCGAAAGCATATTTTTGCATCTCATAAAGGTTGATGTGAAATGCTATTACAATAACTTTAAACAAACAGGTACCTGTAGAAACCCCATTTTTTACCACCCTTAAGACTTGGGCGTCTCAGGTTGATCACTTGATGATGAAAGTTATGCTGTATAAACATTTGATTTCTTCAGCAAGAAGAGCTTCTAAATCCCAACCTTACACCCATTTTAGACCAAAACTATTTTAGACCTTAAAACCCTCTTTTTCAAAATATTTTTCCAAATGTTTCTACGATGTTTCGAAGCTCGCGTTTCATTTAAAATATTGCATTTTTCGGTAGACCGAGTAAGGACAAAGTGGAAATAAATGAAAGGGATGTGAACTCTTTGAAACATCTTTAAAACAACTTATTTATAGGTTTGGAGTTCAAGAAAATAGGAGGGGGTAAGAAAACTAGTTGGGGAAGAGGTTAGGCATCAATCCGTTAAGATAGATATGAGTAGCCTTCACTAAAATATGCATATCTCATTTCACACTTAGAATTTATATGTCAGGCCACCACCATTGGAAAGTATACTTCTGGGGCTTCAATTTAGACTCAAGAATGACCTAAAACCAAGTCCGGATGAGGGAAATATGTCCGTTTGAAGTCGGGCTTGAAAACAGATTTTTGTCTACAAGTAGCTAGCCGGCCACTAAAGTAGCCGGCCAACCACTAATCGTGTACGGCCGGCCAGTTGTGAAAAATTAGGCCATTTTGAGTGGATTGGCCAGCCAAGTGACCCCACAAATCCATTAGTGGCCTGCCGGCCACTATTAGTGCCACCTTCTATTAGTGGCTTGTTGGTCACTTGTGTCAAAAATCAGATCTTTTTGCTAGCTGTGCCAACTGTCTCCACAGGTGCATGCACTACACCAGCTGTCTCTACACAAATATTTCTGATTGAGACACATGTTTTTCTATATATAGATGACCTTCCCTTTTGGTTTTAGGTTAGAAAAATATTCCAAAAGGACCAAAACTTGCATAGCACTTCTCTCTCTATCTTGCAACCTACACACTCTCTCTCTACACTTCCTAAATGAAAATTTTAGCTCTTTTTGCTGAGGTTCTTGAGCTCAAATCTCAGCCCTTGAGAGTGAGAACTTGTGGGTTTGCTAACAAAAGAGTTACCTTGCTTCAAGAGGTATAATTTTGAGCATCTCTACACTACTTCTCTCTTATCTTTTCTTGCTATTTTTGAATTATTTTTATACTGTTTTTATGGGCTGAAGCTTGTAGTTTAAAGCTCTTAAAGGTAGAGGGGTTAATCACCTCTCTTTGAACCTTGTCTTCTAGGCTTTTACCCTTGTGTTTCCCACCTTTTCATTATCTTTTTTTGAACTTTTAACCACTGATTTTTAGAGGTTTTTCAAAGGCTAAAATGTGGTTTTGAAGTCCCAAAAATGGAGGGGTTAACCTCCCCTCCTTTGGTTTGTTTACTATCTTAATTGCTCCATTATTTTAGCTTGCTTTTGTAGATATTTTTACCTTAATTTCAGTGTTGTTTTAGCCTATTTTAGGACTGTTTTAAGTTGTTCGTGTCATTTATGCTTTGTATTGTATGCTTGTAGTGTAACGGTCCTCATAGGTTTGGTGTTTTATGCATTAGACACCAACCTATTTGAGTTGATAGCATTTATTTCAAGCTTTCCATGCTTGTGTTCATCTCTAATCATCTATGTACTTCTCTCATTTCTTGGCTCCTTCCTTGCTTTGAGAGTCATTTCAAACTGATTGTTTGTTTAAGCTTGCGATAGAGATCATTGTGCTTAATGGTTTAATCTCTTCGGAGGTTCATTACCAACGGTATTGACATCTCTTTCATACCCAAAGCAACCCTTTGTTTGACACTTCCCTCCTTTAGTGCACTTAATGCTCATTTTGGACTAAAATGACTAAGGAATGGAAAGGTAATTAAAAGAGGTATTAAAAATTGAAATAAAATGGAGCAAGATAATAAAATGGTTTGGGTTTAATCGGACGTTAATTGAACCCATTGAGTCTTGAGTCGTTTCATACTTGTTAGTGATGAAAACGGTTCAAGAGTCGATGCCAACCACTTCTCTTGATCAATATTATGACAGAGAGGAGGTTCATGAGTCTTTAATTGTGCATTTATTGAAATTGTATCCCTCGATTCATAAGTTAACACGCAATGAATTTGCGCCGATTGATGGCTTGCGAGTGGAGCCTACCCCTCCTTTGAGCTCTCTGATGATAACGAGAGGCAAGGTGGACAAACATCCCCTGAGAATGCTCTGTTTGTGCTCTGTTTGTTTTCGAATTACAGTAGGAGAAATCCAACATTAGTGGCCGGTTGGCCACCTTTACCATACGGCAGGCCACCACTTCTGGCCTGCCGGCCACCTTTTTCAGCCAAGCAGTACCACTTTTTTTTCACAGAGCAGCCCAGAGGCTGAGGTGCAAAAACAGTGCAAGGGCATTCTCGGGGGAGAAATTCATGTGCATGCATAAGCCATTTCCTTGCTCCTCGGAACCTGTTAGATTTTTTTTTTTTTGTTAATAGTAGTAGGTTGTTAGTGAACTTGTAATTAATTACTTAGTTAATTAATTCCGTAATGTAACTAATTAGTTAGTTTAATTAGTTAGAGTGTGTTGTAATTATTTAATTAGCTAGAATAGTTAGTTAAATTTGTTGTTGTAATAATTAGTTAAGTAACTTAGTTAATTCATTTATTCGGACCCTCTTGTGCAAGGGTTAATTTGTAATAAATTAGCTAGTGTAGTTAATTTATTTCATTTGGTTTGTAATAGATAGTTAATTCGTAGTAATTAGCTAGGACATTCATTCGGACTCTCTTGTGCGAGGGCAAATTGTAATAATGCGTGTATATCTTCCAACCTCACCTCTTTTTCCCTTTTATTTAACCGCTTATGATGGATAGCATAGAGCATCATATTTCGTTTAGCATTTCCCATGTATAGAGCATTCATTTGTCTTGCACGCATTAGGCTCGGCGCATCATTCTAACCCACATTGTTATTTATTACTTCTTTAAAAACGTGCTCAAATTGTATGCTATTAAATTGATTCACATGTCAAGTTAGTAGCCGAGCCGATTTAAATTGCATATCACATGTGTTGCATTAGTCATATTGCATTATTTAGGAGCATGCATGTTCTAGTTCTTTTGCTTTGTTTAGCTTCCCTTGGAGTATTAGGTGAGCATTTATTGCTTTAGCATATCGCATTCGTGTGATTATTGTCATGTCAAGCATGAATACCATGAGGCTAAGTGCTTAATTGATATAATTGTTTGAATGCCTATGGATGAAGGCTAATTGCTTAAATTGGGATAATTTGCTTAATGTACATACAAGCTCACTTTTTCAAGTGGTACCTATTCAAACAATTTTCAAACAAACATGAAATCAAAGTGTTTCAATTTTTACAAATTAGTCTATACTTGTGTGCGTCACATAGTAATGATAGCTTAAATAATTGGAGCAAGAGCATATAATGTAAATAAAAATCACATCATGATTTGTAGAGGCCGATCTTTGATCAGGCGAGTGGGGTGCTCAATTCATGACCTTTCCCTCTCGTACCTAAGTTCTCGAGCCGAGACACTTTGGTGATGACAGATAAGTGGCCATTGGCACGAGTCCCGGGTTTCCTAAATTTTTCAAAAATTTTTAGGTGGCGACTCTATAATCTAGCAAACCAGTCCATTTTTGGCATTTTTGATTCAAAATCAATTTTCCAAAAGAATTGTCGGATTTAGACTCATTTGTATTTATCTATTTCACATTGCACTTGTGAAATCAGATTCAGAACTACGGGAGTCCGAACTGTAGGGATATCGTATCCGAAAGGAGCACGAAAAGCAAGCTACAGTACTATGTAAACCTTATTTGCTGTGATAAGTCGTTGTCAGCATGTGGAGTGATCACACATGAACCTCATCTGATGGTTCATGTAATATCCATGCAATTAGTATTCACTAATATTATATAATGTATTTTCGACTTCAATGAAATCAGTTGCAAACCCTCCAATATAGACTGAGTGGTCACTTCATGTTGAAGTGACAAATCGTATAAAGTTTATGCATGTTTTTCCACGTCATAAAGGTTCACATGACAACGCTCTTATAACAATTTTATGAATTGAACTCACTTGTGTAGTTTATTGCAATGATGAGTCATTGTCAGCATGTCGGATTGTGAAGACATGAGTAAGCGCGTCCATCTCCATTGTATGTGTTCTGCATGTTGGAACAACTGTTCCCAGTGATTCCTATAAGTATTACACCATAGCAGACCTATATGTTTATAGAAAAATCGAGAGATATCATCATGAGATATACGGTAGTTGATCTATATTCAGCAATGGATCGCCATTGGGTTGCAGATGGAGATGAACTTGAATACCCATTAAATCCTAATTTGCGTTACTCAGATCACACTGTCAATACAATGAGAGTTGAGTGGGAATTTCATCTAACTCCAGCAAGCATTCTCGTTGAGCTATGCCGTGAAGTTCATATTAAATTTCCTCGACGATTAGCTATGCGTATGCCAATTCACACTCCACAGTTGTTGCAAAGGGCATTGCATCGTATTCGCGACAAAGGTAATCGCATGACCCAACATTTGCAAAGGTCCGAACTTCGAAAGACCGCGAATGAGAGTGCCAAAGATGGGTTAATGGATGATGAGCAACAATATTTCTCTTGGAGCATGGATGCTATGTATCAATCTGGCATTGACATGTTAGATGATGATGATAATAAATGATGTCTGACCGAACGATTTCTCTTGTAATGGCTTTGTAATGCTTACCCATGAGTTATCAATAAAATGATATTTTAGAATGTGAAACAAACTGTCTATATTGTTTCCAATTATGACTTTTGTAATGATTTCATTGTCTGTAATGCATTTTATTTTATGATAACTCGTGGGTAATGCATTATTGTAAACATTATCATATGCCATATGTTCCTTCTAATGCCCCTTGTAATTGTTTATCATTTTATTTTATGATTTACATCCATAATTGACAGATTATAAATAGGTCTATACTTCCATGGGAAATGTGGTTGTTCATTATATCTCATACATTTCCTTCCTATAATGTAAACAATTTATTTTTTGCTTCCCTGAAATTGATTATGGAACATTATTTCAAAAAGAATAGACCAACCTGACATTGTGATACTAAATGATAATGATTATAATGAATGAACTTCGTTGGATGTATGACGAAAAGAGATAATATACATTGTAATGGCTATCCACGAGTTACTAACGCAAAGAGAAATTTGCAGGTCATGTTTACATGTGAATGTATAAAAATGTACACTTTTGATAAACTTAAGCTTCATAAATTAGTAACACATACTACAATGGACGGTTCATGACGTAGATCAACAACAATAGTGCAGTGGACTGTTACACACCAACAACAACATAGACCCGATACACACCAACAACATAAAACAGTAACACATAGTGCAATGGACGGTTACACATGAACAACATTAACCCGATACGACATACACACATATTGAACAATGTCACTTAGATGTTTGATTTGTCATTCCTCATCTGACATGTAGTAGTTAAAGAGATATTTTTCATTGTTTAAGACATTATTTCTCTCTGTCATAGTCAATTCTCCATTGCTTGCTTCCATTATTTTGGTGGCTAGTTGAAGCATGAAATGTTAACATCTCCGCAGCAACATTCTGTTGTTCTCCTTTTTAATTCTGCTAATTGCTTTCTCATAGTCACCCACATTTCATCTAGGCATGCTCAAGGAATGACAACGGGGTACCAGTGCCCCTAAGTTACGTAGATCATTAAACAAGCTCTTCTACTTTGTTACCCTGAATGCCTATTCTACCCGAATACTAGCATAATAATCCTTCAGGCTAGAGTATTTTTCATTTATGTAGTCATAACTAAATCGAGATAGTAGTCACACTTTTGATCCGCTTCGATGGCGTAAACTGCCTACACCCCTTAAAGACATTTCTTGTATACAACAAAATTAAAATAAATAGATGGGTTGTGAATAACTATTGAGATAGGTTAGAAAATTATCATACTTGCGGTACTGCTATTTATAGACATGTAGAGGATATATTTATAAAACAAAAAGAAAATAAACATGTAGAGGATATGACATGGTTGCAATAATTCACATCAGGGGTTACTATGGAAGAACACACACCCGTGATATTATTTTAACTTATTCATTTCATGCAACAAGGGAAATTGTTGTTGCTAACTTTTTCACTTTGTATACCCGTGATATACCGTCAGTTTGTATTCCAATTTTGTCAGCATATGCATGTAATATTTTCAAACTTGTTGTTATTAGATATCGATTTCATATATGCAAACTTGTGTAGGTCCATGACTCATTTACCAGAGGAGATCCCATTATTGATTTATCAGCATCAAGGCGATACGATATGGCGTCAGTCGGTATGAAATATTAATTTATAATCGATATTTGAATAATACACAAACACTCTAGTTATTACATAATATAATGTGAAAATGTATTGAAATTGGAAATTCGATTATTTAAATGGAAAGTATAACATAATTTTTTTTTATATCACTGCTTCTGTTAAATGTCATTAGTTTCAGCATCTTCAAATAGATACATCAACTAGTACATTTGTAGTTGTCAATCTGTATAACAAAACAAGGATGTTTTTGGATTGGTGATGGGGCATTTGTTTGTGTGTCAAAATGTGGATCATCAGATTGAATCAATGTAAAGGCCGAAAATATGTTATTCTCATTTTCCTATTTGAACATTTCAATGGTTTAGATCATTTTTACCAAGTTTAATAAATGGTCCAGAGTGCGCGAACAGAAAAGAGACGAGAGAGAGAGGGTTTGATTTGGTAGGGTTAATTTCTTTTAGTTATTTATATTTTCATTGTTAATGAGTATATGTAGATCCAAGATAGGGGCATATGGAATCTACCCTGCCAATAAGCACCACATATTGATAGTCATCCCCAAAGTCATGTGAATTAATTAACATTAGGAAAAATTATAGAATAGTCTCGGAATAGGACGTGGTCATACTCCCTCACCAAATTATACAGTAGTCTCGAAATAGTCTCCTTTATGAAAAACAACTTTCAAGAAATATCCAATAAGTTTGTTTGGTCCTTTTCACTATAGAAAAACTACTTTTCACAGTTTAGTGGACGTTAGTTCTACAATATTTTTTGCAGATTTTTATTTTTTATTTTTAATATCCTAAAAATAATCTAAAATAAGAAAAATAAAAATTTCCATTATTGAGAAAGTGACTATTTTACCTTTTTCATTTACATTATTAGCTTTTAACTTATTTGAGACTACAACAAATGACATTAATATAGCTACAGTGAGACTTTTTCAATTTAAAATAAAGGATTTTACACTCTTCAAATTATATTCATTATGTGTTATTTTGGTTGGTAATATTTCATTGTATTCATTTGATCACCAACTTATTTAAATTTTATGTCAATGATGAAATTTGGACAAAAAATCACTAATTCTATTGTAATATTTAGATAAACATTATATGGAACTATTGATGAATAAAATGGATGAATTGGGGACCAAAGCAAATAGTTCGTGCTGTAGTGTATTTGAAATAAATATCTGTTCATGTCACTCACTCTCTCAGTTAATAGAAGATGGGTTCATTTTCAAAATTCAATCGTCATTTCAGTTATCAAATGTGTAGCTACAAACATTATGTTTCATACATACAATGTTGTCTTGTGTAGGCAAAAGATCAGCCGAAATTGAAATGCCAACGATCTGATTTGGGCATATGGGACACCGTTTTGGACCATAGAGTCGTACGTTGTCTACTGCGTGTGGGGTTCTATGGGGTGTATCGGATCGGTCCTATTTGATTGGACCACCATTTCGTTACAACTCTCATAGAGAGGTGGCACATAGAGATGCGCACATTTCATTTCCCTATCGGAGAATCCACGGTTACATTACAAGATGTGGCTCTTCTATTCGGCCTACCGGTTGACGAAGAAGCGGTCACTGGCAAAGACCCAGGAAATAGGGTTGATGATTTGATAGCTTTATGTGTGGAGTTGTTAGGAGTAGCACCTATACAAGAAAACTTCATAGGATCCTTGCTTAAATTGAAATGGATATCAGATCATTTTCGTCAACTTCCACATGATGCGATGGATGAGATGATTCATTATTACACTCGAGCCAATATTATGTGGCTTATTGAGGGGGTGCTAGTCCCCTATAAGTCACAAAATATAGTGAAGATGATGTGTTTGCCACTACTTAGAGACTTTGACCATATCAACGAGTTTAGCTGTAGCGGTGCCACATTGGTATGTTTGTATAGGATGTTGTATCGGGCAACTAAACCTGATACAAAGGAGATGGCTGGCCCAATTGTTACAAGTGAGTTGCAATGACTTGTAGTTTTATCTCATATTGTCAATTGCCTTGTATTGTAAAATTAGTGTAATAAATGAATAATGTCATCATTCATTATAGGTTTAGACATGGAAAAGATTGAGTAGGGTCACCTCCAGTAGGAAGGCTAACATTGTTGATGACGAGCATGCCATAAGAGAGGGAGACCAGCAGTTACCACCTGGCTCGAGAGCTTGCAAGTAGAGGGTGCCCTTCAACCACAAGGTTATATCAACTAATGTCAATGTCATTTTCAGGGACCAGTTCGATCGGATGATAGAAGGGGGGAGGTTTGTAATTTTTTTAGGTCAATTGACCTAAGTTCATGTTTGTCAACCTCTGGTGTACGAATTGGTCTCTAAATTATTGCATCATTTTTGGAGTTCATATGGGAGCCTTATGGGACAAAAGATGACATCATGACCGACTTCCCATCATATTGTACCATTGGTCGAGACATATGGATGGCACGAGTGCCACTTATATGCTTCGATATCATTGACTGGCATCTCTCTGACCAGGTGCTTAGACAGTTTGGTCGAGTTCAGAGTGTGTCTGATCGCTTTGATGCGAACTTGGCAATGCATTTTAGAGATAAATGTGGCAAAATGGCCATTGACTGGAACAGAGCACAAACATGTATTCCTTTGCCACAAGGAATACCAGACGTTTACGGACGATTCGAACAACCGATGTAACACCATTGTCCACGCTAGGAAAAGCGATGAAGTGCTTACATCTTCCAACCCATATATGTTGTGGTTTCACCGTCATATATGTCTAGTACTAAGTAATCCGAGGACATTGCTACGTTCGGATACCAAGGTGTCGGGGGCAGTTTAGAGGGATTGGTAAGTTCTTTATATTCTCCAAAACTACATTTCCTTAAGTTTGTGTATGTTCAAGTTGGCGTCGATGGTTACGTAACACAGCTACCACTTCATTATAGGTTCATAGAGTTGCGATGGCATATCACTTAGCAGACACTGCCCATATTACATGTCATGATAAAGAGGCTTGGATGCCATTGGTGAAATACAAGAGTTACTATATAATGGTTTGCAACAGGCACACCGACGTGACCGACTAGATTTCAGCCACTTTGGCGAGGATCCTTATATGGGAGTAGATATTACAGCGACATCAGTGCCGCACACGAATATTCCATCCACTGAGCCATCGACATCAATGCCTCCACAGCATCTTACCCCACGTCATGCACATCAATGTGACCATTTCGATATGCAACACTTTGGTGAGGGGTTTTCCATGGGTTTGTCATCTCATGGTCCATCTACAGCAATGCCCACATCCCAGTCTTCCCCTGAGCTAGATCCTCTCATGTCCGAACATACTTCCACACACCATGGCCATATATTGGACCCTTCCTGGTGACCACCCCCATATAGGACAGAGGTTGGTAGCCCGTTCACTCCCTTAGCACTACTGTCCACTACATGTCTGTCTAATATAATTCCCTCTATTTCGACATTGACCGTACCCAACCATTTGACAGTAGCTTCATCTTTCACACCACCGCAGACCAATTTTGATGAGACAATGGCAGCATCATCTCCTATTCCACATATAACCTTGAGCTACCATGTTGATACCTTCATTACCCATGACTCCACATTGAGGGGAAGGGGGAGGGCCAGGTCCATGCCTCTACCAGAGGGAAAGGTAAGGGTAAAGGTTGTGGTGACCGTTGAGGCCAAGGTCATGATATGAGTAAAGGCCAAGGTCGAGGTCAAGGTCGAGGTCGAGGCTGAGGCC
The DNA here is from genome assembly GCA_025200525.1 of Camellia lanceoleosa. Lineage (NCBI taxonomy): Eukaryota > Viridiplantae > Streptophyta > Magnoliopsida > Ericales > Theaceae > Camellia > Camellia lanceoleosa. Next base: position 110,460,798 of record CM045760.1, on the reverse strand, counting down.
GAGCTGTAGACCATGAGAGTAGTGCAACGGATGAGGGCGTTTCATAGCTCAGTGCCATATGTGAAGCTTTGCCGGATATGGTATCAAATATTTCTACTGCACCCATTGGTAATGGGCAGCCACCTTCTCTATAAGCCAGCGAGGGAGTCATACATACAGCACCACAAGATATACTGAGAGCATATAGTAAGAGACCTAGGAGACAGACCCATGGAAGGGGTTGTGGAACATGGAGAAAATTAGCACATTAGGGACAACCAACACTAGTAAGTAGCTTCACACATTATTTTCAGGTGGTGTTTTCTCTTTAATTAGTCTACAATGTTGAAGTTGTGGCTTATTATATAGTTGTGGCTTTTTGCTTATCTTATTTTGTAATTGTTTTTTTATCAATAATGGGGTTCTTTTGTGAACTCTACAAAGAAGTATGGCTATGTCCTACTTAAAAGTGTTGTTTGTTTTTTGTCCTACTTATATCTGTAATGTACACCAACCATTTGTTATGTTTATATACATTTGCAGAAACTATAGAGTTATAGTTAGCTAGGGGATGGGATTGAAGTTTCTCAATATATGATGGAAATTGATTTGGTTGAAAATGGTTCATTTAGTGGCCCTTTCACATGGAAAGATATACTGCTTGGGTTGTTTGTTACTTGAGTTGTAGGTTTTAGTTTCCTTTATATGTTCCACAGATAATTTCATGTAATTTAATTCATTTAGATTGCACAACTGAAACCAATAATGTATTTATTAGAGAGGTCAAAGTTTGAAAATATGTGGACTATGTAAAACACAGTTTCTGATTTGAATTTATTGATATTGTATTGATTTTACAGGTTAATGATTTGTCCGTTGAGGTAAAACATTTAGTGGGACATCTATTTTAGTTAATGGCTTCAGTGGGTGTACCACAAATTTGTTGTTTAACATAATCCAGTGGCCATATTGTTGGTGTTGATAGGTTGCCTAAGGAGATGAATGACATGAAAATTATAGATGATAAGGTACACCTGCTGATTTAGTATGTGTTATTGTTTTGGTAATTTTTTTTCCTATTTGATTATTTGGCACCATTTAACTTGGGGTAGTTTGTTTTTCTAGGAAGTGGAGGTCACAGTTGTTGATGGAAATGGGACAAAGACGGGACATATAATTGTCACAACTATATGTGGTCCAAATGGACAACGAAAGCAGGTATTCTGCAGTACCTGGATATTTATTCATTTTTTCATTACTATGATGAAGATCTGATAACAAATGCACAAGGTTACTTTTGGTACTATTTATGCACTTATTTTAATTCTGTCTTTCAGTTTTAGTTATTTGTCAGTGTTTATTCAGACATAAACACAAGGAACATGTAAGGTTGTCCTCTATTTTGTGTTTCAGGTAAGGTTGTCCTCTATTTTGGGTCTTGCACTCTAACTACTAACTTAGTTAAAAATATATTTGCTTGTTCAGATTAGCTTGGAATTTCGACATCCAGTGTCTTGACATTGATGATCGTGAAGAGAAAGGAAAAAGGTTGTTCATTTCCATAGTATTTACTTGGTAGTTTGATTAAGCTCCTTTTCCCAAAGTTTGAATAATGTGGAATAAAATGTAACTTAATTTTTTGATGCCCTACTATATTTGAAGTGAAATTGTGTTGTAATTATGATTGAATCAAAGTTTTGTAGGATTGGGTTGAAAAAGCTATGGAGCTGAAGAGGATAAGTACTGGTCCGATTGAGTTGATATGTGGACATTTTTTAATGTGATGAACAACAATCTTGAAGGCATCGCAGCAATTAAGAGGCGTCCAAGTAGTTTTTGTAAAAGAACAAGTTTGAATACCTATTATATGCCATACATTTTGTAAAATCGAAAATTCACTTATAAAGTATATTGTACATGTTAACGACTTCTGTATGGATATGTACTTCAGTGGATTCAGAAAAGAAAAAAATAAATAAATAAAAAAAATTGAAGTCTATATCAATGTAAAAAAAATGTATTTGCAAATGCACTACATTTAAGTGCAACGCTTTAATTATCTTTGCATATGTTGGTGGAAGTCACATATGGTTGACATGGATTTTTGTGTACATTTGGCATGTACTTTGCAGGATGTTATAATTTAAATTGGAAATGAACAATTTATTGGTGGGTTAAATGAGGAGGATGTTCATCTATTGTTGCCTCTTCATTTATGTAGGGTTTAATTTCAATAATCATGAGAACAATTGGTAGAAAGTCATCTTAATAGGTGAAGGAAAAGAACTGTTGTAGATAAAATTTTGAACATATCGCTAATAATTTCATATTTAGAGACAAAATAACTTCATTCGCGAAAGGTTTATGTTTTTTACTGAACAGTTTTCATCAGAAAAGGTTTGTCATGAATCAGTACATGTCCAATTTTGTGACCTAAAAAAAACAAAAACAAAAACAAAAAAAAAAGAGAAGAAAAAACTGTTGCAACAACAAAATATGTTCTGTCTAACTTTTTTTGTGCACAATCGGCAAATTACGCATTATTCACATTCCACTAGGCAGTTAGGAACGAAAATGGAAAATCATTTCAAATTGGCACAACAATGTTTTCATTTTACATTTCATTTTTCTTTACTTTTTGGGAAAAAAAAATTTAAGTTTCAATGCTGATCGCTCGAGCCAACATTCCATGGTCCCAGAAGTTGCACCCAGCCTGCAAAACTTCTGAGGCTCCTCAATGTATGCTTGAGCGAACATGAAGACGGCTCGAGCAAACCTATTAATGGCTCGAGTGAACTGAATGCTGGCTCGAGCAAACAAATCATCAATCCAGTACATTTGCAGGTCATCCAACTACTGAGAACTCCACATTTGGGCTCGAGCGACTACACATTGGCCCGAGCGATATTGGACTTCATATACCGAATTTGCTCGATTTGCTCGATTTCTACTCCCCTTTACTTTCCAAATTTGCTTGATTTCTTTCTTCTCTGCTAGGACAAACCCTTACTGCTACTGTGCATGGCCGATTATCCCACATTCTCTCTTCAATTAGCCCCTTGCTACGTGCTTTTCATCGGTACATGGTAAGTGTTTCTATATTTATATGTATGTGTTTAATTTCTTTGGTTTTTTTTTCTCTTCTCTGTCGCTTGTTTCATACATTTCATGAACACGTATGAACTTTAGCGGTACAAATTCAAAATGATTGATTATTTTTGTTACAATGTTCCTATGTATTTCATACAATCCATGTATAGAGTTGGGGAAAATTTCATGTGCTTCAGATAACCCCAAAATTTTACTATAAAACTAAATAAATTTTATAAATTGGTACATAACGGTATAAAATATTGTATAATTAAAGAATACTAGTCGTATCAATTAAATTATCATTACATAATATGTGAGTTTTTTTTTAAACAACTATTAATTAAAATTTGCAGAGTTATATATGCAATTAAATAGTGAAATAAAAGAAGAAGCTAAAAAAAAAAAGTGTACCAATTTAAACTCTTTGATAATTTGAGCTTCAGCAATCCGTAGCTACTTAAAATTGGTCCCCTGTACCAAATATATTATCAACAACCTAGACCATTGAAATGTTGATCATGGACACAGTGTTTCCATGAAAAACATGTATTTGTGTGTGGATATTTAGAAATATTATCCAATCAGTCCAAAGATGGAGGAATGGAATTAAGTAACATTGAACACAAATATTAAACCTATATTGCCACTGATTCGGTAACATATTAGTTGGCTAGTCTGTAAAGTGAATGAATCTAATACAAGCAATTAATCCCCAAAAAAATGATGTACTCTGATAATAAAAAGTTTTATTGTGATGTTGACATTCTGTTTTGTTTCACTTTGTTGTGATCCCTTTGGTAGGTTTTGCAATTCAGAGTCATCCCCATATCCAAGTTTCTTTAAACTAGCAAACAAATTTGTATTCTATTGGAAAGTTCCCAACACATTGGCTTGGTTATGGCATGCTTTCATAATTCCATGCATGATTAGCTCCAACTTTATATATGATACTACTAAAAACTTCCTTTACTTTGACCTTTTTAATTTTCTAATAGTTTGTAACAGCCTTGGAAAAGTACAAGTGTGTTGTGACTACTTGTCCAAAACACAAAAACAAAAAAGAAAAACAAAAAAAAACCTTAGTTTTTAATTAGATCATCTCTCTTTCTCATTACGAACCAAGTGTAATTGCAGATAACTTGATTTGATGCAGTTTAGTAGTTGTTGGAAAGGGACTACAAATAATTAAATATAAGTTTGTGGATACCGATAAAAATATTTACAGATTTGCGCCACACTATGAGTAAGAGTCACTATTTGATCTACAGATTGGTAGTCTAATCCAAATTCTTCTGATGTGATGAGTTTAAACCTGTCTATTATTTCCGAGTTTTTTTTTTTTAATGGTTTATAATGATGCTCATGGTTTATGGTTGTGTTTGGGGATTTGGGGTTGTGATGAATGTTAGTGGGTTCTCAAATTTTTTTTTGGGGGGGGTTCTTGGTGGTTTGTTACTTGGTGGATTTATGTGTGTTGTTGGGGTTTTAGTGATAGCTGAATCTTATAAACATCGAAAGGCCACTATGTCCCATACCGCTTATAACAATAACAAATTCCAGTTTAAAGAGAAAGTGAATTTGTTTCGGGATTTGTACGAGTCCAGGACTGTCCATCTAGAGCGTAATGTCGAACCCAATACCTTCGAGTCAATTCCCATTCTGTTCTCGGGCCCCCAAAATCTTAGTTGGGTGCAGGAATTCTATTGTAACATCCACTCAATTCGTGACGTCGCTACTAATTTCAAGACATAGGTCTGTTCAAAACCAATTTTTGTCAATGTAGAATATATTCGGTCATTTCTTGGTATTCCTGAAGTTCGTAACTGTTATTTTCCCTTCCTTGCCAAACGAATTGTGGACTTTGACATGGTGGCTTCTGAACTTTGTGGCACACCTTGGAGTTGGATTGACGAGACTTTGATTAAGCAACATGAGCTTATTCCTCGCTTTTGCCTTTTAAACATCATTGTCTGTGCCAATGTTCATGTCACTACCCATAGTTCCAACATCTCACAGGACCAAGGATATGTGCTATACTATATAGATCGAGTCTCCCTATTAATCTTCCAAAAATGATGATGGAAAAGATTATTTCAATTTTTAAAGGAAAAAAATTCTTAGGTCTTCCATAAGGATGTCTTATGAATAGGATACTCTCGTCTATCGCAGTTCCTTTATTTCCAGATAATGAGTTTACATGTTCTATCAAACCCATTACCAAAAAGACTGTATCCCAGAGTGAGGCGCATGTGAAGGGGACTTCGTCAGGGATGGGTGGTTGTGGTGCTGGTGCGGATATGATGGACAAAGAGGTTGAGTTGGATGCTGCCGTTACTGGTGAGGGGGCACAACCTAGTATTGGTCATACCATTCGAGGACAGCTTGACCAGTTTGAGAAAGCCATGGTTACATGGTTTGATCGCCTAGATGCTCGGATGGATGTATACGATGCACGTCTCACTGACTTAAAGATGTCCACCGACGCTTGGCTTACTGCATTGGAGGCTTCATGTGGACACATTGAGTATGCCATAGGCCAGTCTTCTCTCTAGCTTGTCGATATTCTGTCCATGCTTCACATGCAATAGCCTCCTCCATCACCAACGGAGTCATGAAGGTATTTATTTTTTCCACCCAAGTTCAATATTTATATTATCTGTTATGAGCAATTTTTCTATTATGAGCAATTGTACCAAATTAGTGTTATGAAAGTGATACCATATGCATTTTTTTACATAGCATCTTCCTAAATGAAACATGTATTATAGAAAGGACAATAATTTCAAAGTATTTTAGCATGCTACTTACTGTTTTCATAAATTATGACCTATTCAATTGAATGATGTTATTCATTACAATCTTTTTCCATCATGATTGAGGCCCCTAAGCTAAATCCTAGCTATTGCGTAATTTGGTTCCTATAGTAAGCTATAGTAAAGCATCAAATTGAAGCCTTGTTACCACTGCAATTTATGCAAAAAAATGAAGAATCTCTGTACAATAGCAATGAAGGCATATTAACTCACTTCAATTGTTTGAAATATTTTTTTTTAAAAAAAATTGCAAAATCTTCCTTGCAAAATCTTCAATTGTTTGAAATAGGACAAAAGTATTTTGAAGATTCAAAACTGAGCTACTTTGTTATTTAGATTAGCATGGGATATACCACACTAACAAAGCACGGTTATATAGTAGTTCAACACTACAGGTTTTGAACTACATCAACATTTGCTCTATGAAAAAGAATTTCTCCTCAACAATCACTTTATGAATCAAGGTACAAGGTTTTGCACATTGAAAATATTAGAGATAGTCAATGTTATGAACTTGTCGTCAACTTCGTAAGCATTATCATTGATCTTGCAAAAAAACTTTGATGAGTGTAAACACCTCTTTAATATTGGAATGAGTGCTTGCTGTTTGGTTGTTAATTTTATTACTCGTTCAATGTAATCAAAAACAGTGTTTTCCTAGTAGCAATTGTTGCCTAGCTTGTGACTTGTTTTCATGAACTCATTTTTGATGCCTTGGGTGGTGACCGTGTCCTATGCCTGACCAAAATATGTATTGAATGTATCAATGTACTGCTCTGCTGCTATTTGCTCTTCTGTCCACACATATGGCCCACTTCGATTGTGAAATGATCTTTGACAGGAGCTGTACATTCATGTTGGCTGCCCTTTGTACCGAAAATATGGTCATGGTTGTGAAGTAATATTGTCCACAGATTTTTGAATGTATTATTTTGTCTTTAACTAGCAATAAGGTACTTATGCTTGTATTTGCTTGCATATGTATTATTTTGGTTTAATAAGTCCACATATGTATGTATTTAGATAGGAATTATATTTCATCTTGTTTGTTATGCAGATTGCACTCGGAGATGGACTTCTACTTGTAAAGAAGATTGCAAATGTGGCCAACGGTTCAAGGCAAAGTGAGAATTGGGAACAGTGGCATATATTTTGGAATTTCTTGTTGTCAGCGTCACGCATAATTAAATGTTAATATTTTTCTATGTTTTGTTTCTGTATGTAAACTTGGGGTAATTTTCGTCCATCATTTTTGTAATTACTAGCGTATGCATTAACTCTCCCCTTGTTAATATACAAATTTTTAGCACAAATTCGGTTTCTCAAGTTTAACATCAAGGTGTTATGTACTCTTCTACTCATAGTGTGCTCTCATTTTCAAAGTGCAAGAATTGTAAGACATAAAAATGAAAAAAAAAAATTCGAAACCTTTTTTTGAGAACCATGAAAATTAATTTTATATTATTTCATTACAAAATAAACTACAAAAATAATGTTCCATATATTATTTTGTTTTTTTTTTTTTTTTGTTATTTTGTTAAAAAGGCCATATATATTTTACAATTGAATTTTGTTAATGTTCCAAACTAAAATAGTCTACCAAAAATATAACGATTACATTTAATTGCCCTTGAAAACAAAATAAAAATAACAATTAATCTTCCATATCTATTGGGTTAAATGGGCGTGCGTGGGATTTGCAAATTTATTACGACTGATTTCAAGAAAAAATCAAAATAACAAATAATCTTCCATATCTATTGGGTTAAGTGGGCGTGCATGAGATTTACAAATTTATTATGATTGATCTTCAGATAGGTACATTAGGACCAGTGTTTAGTTGATATTGTAAATGCTTCCCAAAATATTACAAATTGAATATGCGAAAGTTGATTTTCAATAAATTGCAAATGAAAACAAAAATTCAAATAGTTATGCTTTAGAATAACATACAAATAGTTGGTCGTAACAACCAATGATGCATAATGAGTTAGCCACAACAATGCCTACAGAAGCTTGTTTTTTTTCATACAGTGAGTAGTGAAGTTGTGCACAGATCCGTCCAAAATGACTCAGTGATGTAGTGACATTGAATAGACTTAATAAATTAATCCCGCTACGAATTGGTGAAGTTCACATGGGTACAATAAACTTCGTACGCATGCATGCTTCTTTCATACAGTGACTAGTCACTTCAAAGTGATGATATCGAGGTCAGAAAATGGTGTTTTCAAGAAATTTTTAATTCAAAAATAAAATCAACCGGAGAAGGGTAGAAGATAAAATGTTTATACTGGTTCGTGACTTGTCAACATGCAGTGATTTGTCAAGTCGTCCAGTGATCCGTCGAAAAAAACTCAGTCACGCAGTGATTTTAACAGACTTAATAAATTCATCCCGCTACAAATTAGTGAAGTTCACATGGGCATAGTGAAGTTCGTACACGTGCTTGCTTTTTTCATACAATAAGTACTCACTTCAATTGATTTGAATTGCGGTCAACAAATGGTGTTCTCAAGATGTTATAAATTCAATCATAAAATCAAATGGACGAGGGTAGAAGATAAAATGCTACACTGGTTCGTGACTTGTCAACATGTAGTGACTTGTCAAGTCCTACAGTTATCCGTCCACATAAGTCAGTGATGCCATGACTTTAACACACTTAATAAATAATCAAAATAGTTTCAGACACCCCTCATCCCCCAATGACATGCTCAATTCACATGGCTATTGTAACTTCGGACGGAGTTATGTTTCTTTGTTACAGTGAGTGGTCAGTGAGTTGTCACATCGAACATGCGAGTGAGTTATGTTCCAAGATATTAAATTTGCGTTTCTAACACCCCTCTCCCTTTTTATTAAATTCACAATGTCACATGGCAATAGTGACTTTGCGTATAGGCGTTAATTTTCACTTATTTGCCTTACAGTGAGTATGCCCTTCTTTTGTCGGTATATGCAGATAGATTGTTAAGTCATGTGACTTGGTGCACAAGCTTTGCTTTTCTCTGTTTTCTCATTATAGTGACAACTCATCTCTTATTGGTATATGTGGAATTGTCATGTCATGTGACTTTGTGCATAAGCATTTATTTTTTTTGTTTTTTCTTTACAGTGTCTTTCTCATCGTCATGTTGGAATATGGCATATGTGCCATGTCATCATTTCTAAGTGACATGAATATGAGCACATGGCAATATCGTTCATAAACAACTATACAATGGAGTGAAGGTCAAGACACACCTTTACAACTCAGTTTGCCCTACAAAAATATCGTTGATTTCTTTTAAAAAATCCACATGGCTACATGATTCATGAGAGGGAGTGGGAATTGCAGAGGTGGTAGGAACTTGCAAAGAGGTAAGAGTTCACAACGATGAGGGGGAAGAGGAAGGGGACGTGGCGATACAGAAGATGTAACGCCCTCAAAATTTAACCCGTTAAATATAAAACAAGACATGCATTATTAAAAGAAAACATTATATTATTTCAATCATCAGAGTATTACGAAATAAGACATCATAATAAATGCCCTACGGGCTTACATCTTGCCAAGCCAATACTTGGATACAATTCCATGAGTTCTAACTCAAAGCAAATAAAGCCCTAGGCTTGAATGTTTACATAGTTCAAATAAAACAAATAACACAAATAAAGCAAATCTTCAAATCCAAATCCTCACAAGCTAAGTCTTTGGAGGTTGTGAACCACCTGAACCTGAAAATGAAGTTCCCATATAGGGTGAGCCACAGCCCAGTAGAGAAACACTAAACCAAGCATAAGAATTAACTAAAGCAGTAGTACCCGATACATGGTTAACACAAAATATTCAATTTGCAATGTTATGACACGAATGTCTATGTTGTTTATGACACATGGTCTATGACACAATACACTTTTCATTCATACAGACATGGCTCAGAACCTGGCCAAACAACTCAACAAGGATAACAAATCAGGTTAAACCTTTCTTATAACAAAATAAACACACATGCTGGTGTTATAACAATCTCAATCAAATCCACTTCCATACTTCTCAACTGACACACATGGTGGTGATGTATCATATCAACAACGAATAGAAATATTTCTATTATCAATAAGCACACACATATGTGATGCTACTGGAGTCCATCCCCTATCTCCTCCCAACAAATCCGGTTTAGAGGTCCATCCCCTATCTTCCCCTAAACCGTGGAGTTCATTCCCTATCTCCTCCAAGACCAAATGCATATGCAACATAATCAATACTTGCCATATACAACACATAATCAATACACGAATGTTCTGTATTAACTCAACAGTCAAATAAATGACTCAATTTCAGTTATACCTAAGCCGCATGCAAGGTCTACAACAATCAATGGCTATCCTCCACCGATAGCCCAAAACAATTATTTCTAAACAAGAAATAAATATAACAACACAAATACTCTCAATTTCACAGATGAGTGATTAAATATCCAACTACATCAATTTATCTCATAATCCCCCAATTTCATTAATTAAACCCAATATCACAATCTTCCCTTAAATTAAATTATATAAATTAATCTATGACAAACCCTAAGGTTTCTCCCAAAATTACCAAACTACCCCCACATACCAAAATACCACCACTTAGGATTAAAACGTATAAATGGAGTAGGAAATCCCTACCTTGAAGCAAAGAACTCGAATGGAGAAGATAGAGATGATGATCCAAAATCCAAAGTGCTCCAAACCAAGAATTGTTCAGATTAAAACGAAGCCCTCGACTCACTCTATCTTTTTAATAAAGGATCTAGGTTAGAAACTCACTCTAAGTAGATCAAACCTAAGAGAGAATGTATGTAGGGAGAGAGAGAAAACGGTTTTAGGGTTTTAGAATCAAGAGGGAGATGAAAAATGGTCCAAAAAGTCGGATCTCGCCATTTTATATGATCGCCCTTCGGCGTAATCCCGCCGAGCGGCGGATGCACACTCGGCACTTTCAAGATAGCTCCCGCCGGCGTCCAACTCGCCGAAGCGGCACACACGAACTCCCGCTCGGCGGCTAATCCTCGCCGGGCCCAACACAACACAGAAATCTTGGAAGGTTGTATTCGCTCGGCGGCCAAACCCCGCCGGCGGACAAGCAAAATTTTGGGCAACTGGGCTTGGTTCCTAAGCTCAACCAACCTGCTCCAAACACGCTCGACACATCCTAAAACTCAATCAAATAGACCTAAAGGATGACAACAACAAGGGAATCTACGGAACTTAAGTCCGGATACAAACATCGAATGGGAAAAGACCGGGGTCGCTATAGAAGACGAAACAACAGAACCTTTTTTAGATTATCCTTGTAGTTATCATGATAGGTTTGGGAAACGACATTTTATGATGCCCAAGTATTATCCAGTTCAAGGAGGTTCATGTATGGATCTATCTGACAATCAAACAGGATATGGTTTAGCAGACGCTGCTCTTCTGAAGTGGCCCGCATTATTTATAGAGTGAGTACAAATGGAAAACTTAAGTCAAGAAAATCGATTGAAGGTGCCAAAAGCATATTCTGTTGAGATCCGAAAGGAAGATCCTGATAATGTTGATCAACTATGTGAAAGACTACAACGTGAGATTTCTCAAATGCACTGTAGGTTAGCCCGCAATATGAAACTATATATAGTTAATAAGGATGCTCAGAAGAATGAAACAAAACCAAATGCTGCGGCTATCAAGGCTATCATGGAGGATCCTGCACTTGTCTCTGACCTTGAGTTTTCGGATTATTCAGACTCTGAGATTGCCGATTTAAGCGCGAATTAGGTGTTTATGTCTGTACTGAAGTATATTAGGTTATGCATAATTATGTAGTGTGTGTGTTAAACTAAGTCTTTCGGTAATGAGTTTGTCACATTTTCTGTCTAATATTTGTCTATGTAACTGTTAAGTGTTGTAATTGTAGCTTTATGTTTATTTATTGTGAGCAAATAGTTCAAGGTGTCCACAATGTATTTCTGTGGGAGACATATGTGTCAACTACCTATGTAACTAAAAACCGCTATATTTTCAACTTTAGTTATGTTGTTTTCATGACCATACAAGTATTTAGTAAATTAGTAACTTTGTATATTATGTATTAAGTTTTATCAGAAAAATGTTAACAACATTTATTGTAGGGGAAATACACGTTTTCTTAACTTATTCATCTTTTCAACCATGATAACCCAAAAATGTAACCATTATTCATTGAATATAACAAATAACCAACTCATTCTTACAAAAAATAAACTAGCAATTGAATAAAACAAATAATCTTTCTATTCAGTCATTCATTCATTGCACAATATCATTCTTATAAAATAAGCGAAACCAATTCAATCACTATAACATCAACTCCAACCCAAATTTTTCATTACATAAGTTCCTATCTGTTATCATACATCAAATTAGATACAAGTTACATGACAGAGCAAAAAAAGAAAAAACTACCGTTGGTATGTAACAAATACATCACAAAAATTTCATAATACCCGCTACAACAAAAGTAACCATAACACCAAGGGAAAAGAAAAAACAATACGCTACAATGGACTCACAAGAATTTTGTAGCCTAATACCATTGAAATTAGCACATGTGTAGTTTACTAAATGTTTCTCTTTGTTACTATCCACTTCATCAACTGCACTTTGACATTGTGCTTCGGTAGGATGACTGTGTACACATCTGTTCCTATAATTAATCCATTCATTGTGCACCTCATTAAACGAGTTATACCTTTGAAATACAGCCCCAACAACTCGGTTAACTTGTTGACTGTAGTCTGCCCAACTTGTGTAAATGCTAGGTGCCTTCCCCACAAACACAACGTAGTATGCTGCCATTTCTTACGACAATACATAACATTTATTGTCATTGTAATCAAAGTATAATAATATTGACAATAGACAAATTCCATATGTTAAGCATCATCATTCTCAGTATACATTATAAAAAATATGCATATTAACAATGTAACCCCAACAATTACAACAAACTCATCCATCAATTTGAAAATCAGTTACATTGTGAAAACTTTAAAAGTTAACTTATAGCTATTTCCATGCCCTGCATTCTTCTGAAAGACATGGAGTTCACATTTTGGACTTCCCTACACATAACATTCGACAACTTTCCATCTTTCCCAACATTGTAATTTATATTTTCATGTCATATGCAAAATAAAAAACAATGCATCCAACAATAGGTTTAACTCAATTACAGGTAAAACTTCCAATACATTAAGTTTAACTAAATTACATATAAAGCTTTGAAATTAACATAAACCTTAAAAATAACCAAATTTGTTTGGTTATCAGTTTTCAAAACAATTTTCAATTGTATTTTGACTTTTACTCTCTTGTAAAATATTTTTGATTTATTTATTTTTCCAATATTTACAAATTTTCTTATTTCATTATTTATGTTAATGTGGACTATATTTTAGGACAATCTTTTTCCTATATTTTTTAAAATATACAAAATTACGAAAATAGAAATTTTCATTTCAAACATGTTGTAATATTTCAAAAAAGTAAATCCAAAAACTTTCAACTACAACTCCAAATTGAACAACTCAAAACTCAAAATACAACTCGAAACTCTTTTCAAAATTAAAGCCTCTATTCAAGATTACAAATTGAAATACTCCTTTCAAAATTAATTTCAAAACACTTTTCAGAACTCTTTTCAAAGTTGTTAAGCAAAAAAATTTTCCCTTATTGATACCTAGAGTCACACTTTGACACTCAAATCACAACTCCACACTGAAAACATAATTCCACCACTAAGCCAAAAACAAGCTATGTATTTTAATGTAATCATTTCCTTTATTCATGACTAACAAATTATTGATAAAAAGAGGATAAGTGTTGTACTCAAAAGAACGCACTTTACTTACGATATAATTGATAATTGAGTGCGTATTATTTCTAAATCTGAAAGTATTTCAGTGTCATTTACACTTTTAACAATAGTTCATAATTGCATGCGCCTCCCTCACTTGTGTACTTCTCTACCAACATGAACAACCTAAAAATCACATTAGTTCAAACTGACAACTATCAGCCCATCCTTGAAGAACCTAAGTGCTACTCCTCTGCCAACAGAAAAATTAAAGGTTCAAATAAGAAGAAATTATTATTTTTCATGGTTTTAGAGAAACATTAGAAACTATGGAGTGACATTTCACTACTTGTTGGCCAAAATATAGCAAAAAATATTAAGTGATGCAAGTTTCAACCAAAATGAACACAATTAAGCCAATAGGTACGTCGTGCAGTTAATATTAAAGTTCCTCAATAGTAGGTGACAAGAATTAAATATAGAAACAGAAACACCTTATAAGCATATAACATAGAGAATGAAAGCAAGCCCACCACAAAGAAATTCCACAATCCAATCTACTTGTCTACACCATTACAATTGTCAAACACATACCATTACAATTGTCAAACATTGTTCACTATTTAAAAAGCAGGTTCATTGAGACTGCCACAATTGCTTAAACAAATCAAAAGATGTTGACAATTACATGAGCACATGAACTTTGTAAAAAACTTATGCAACTTCAATAAGATATTACTCTTTCACAACCGTGACTTCAGTTCATAGTGACAGATGAACTTGTTTTGTAAGCTCGTAACCAGTTGACATGTGGATAGAATAGATAATTGGGGATCAGGGCCTATGGTGTCCAAACCAAGTTGTTGGTCCAATTAGGGGGGCTTATACAGTCCAGTCAGAATATGTAGAATAGGTAACAGTTAGAAACTTATGTTGCTTGGGGTTCTTCCAATACTGAGGGGAGTTAAGTTGGAATACAATTTCAAACCGGAAATGTAAATGAGTCATCTACTAATATGTGGAGTTCTAATAAAAAAAGGTTAGTCCAATGGTAGCAAGGAGTGGGTTGTTTATAAAAAACAGAATTTGGGGAATGACACGACGTCAAAGGAAATGGTTGGGGTTCCAGTATAGGGGGATGGGGTCCTTTGACTGAAAAGGGCCAGACTAAAGTTCAATTACAGTCGCAAACAGGTTGGTAGAAATATTCACCAGGTGATTCTTTGAAGAAGTTGAGTAAGAATGATGACCACACTGGTAGGAAGGAATGGGTGGTTGGCATATAACATAATTTGGGAGTTGGTGAGACAATCTCAAAACCAAGTGGTTGGTCCAGTTTGGGGGTAATGCAGTTTAGACAGATGACGTGCCCTCTTCAACGACACATAAAATAGAACAAGTAGCTCAGTCAATCTTAGTCAAGAGCTTCCCTTAACTAGGTTTCTTCAAGTAGTGATGGTCTAGGTATAGAATTTTAATCTCTGAAACTCAAGAAAATAGAGTCACTCTTTAGTTCCGGGAAGTCTTATGTGGATGACGACTCTGGTAAGGAAAGGGGGTTGACAGAAAACTAAACTTAGGGACTGGAGAAACAAGCTTGAAGCCAAATGGTTGGTCCAATTGGGGGACTAATAAAGCTCAGACAGACGAAGTGCCCACAATAAAGGCACAACAAATGTGAACGGACAGTTGTATCAAAAACTTTCCTTCACTGCATCTCTCCATCAGGACAACAATAAGAGTCACTATTCAATTCCTGAAAGTCTAGACAGAATGAGGACCACAGTGATGGGAAGTCAAGCAATTAGGGGTTCACAAAAAACAAAATTTGGAGGCTGAAGAAACAATCTCAAAGGCAAGTGGATGATGGTTTGCTGACACCGCGATTCTGGGAATGGGTGCTTTACCAAAAGTAAAAATTGGTGGCTGAAAAGAAAGGCAAAGTCGGTCGTCCGGTAGGGGGGCCAATACAGACCATAAGAAGCATAACACCTATCTCAGTCCAAAACAACCGTTGCTTGGTGTTCAGGAGATGAGGGCCAGGGTACAGTACAACTACAATTTCAGACATAACAGCATAAACAATTTGCTGTCAATGTCTAGAGTCCCAAACAAGCCTAATTTTGAACTTGAAATTCCCCAATCAAAAATGAAAACCCTAATTTATCCAAAACAAACTTCAATGTTGATGGTGGAAGATAGAGGTGCGATGATGTTTTGAGGTATTTGTTTTCTTCGTTCTTTCTATAGCTTTCGCGGTGGCCTTCATCTTTTTGGCCTTATCCGCAGTGCTCTTTGCGTCTCTCTCTTCGTTGTTCTTTGTTGAACCGTAGAGTGTGTTGGTGTGTTTTGGACTGTTGGAGCATATCACTTTTAACCCCCCCAAAAAAAAAAAAAAATTATGAAAGGTGTTCGTAAAGCCATATTAGAAAACGACATTCGTAAAGTTGTATTATAAACCGGCTTTGGTAAAACTGTTTTATGAATTAAAATATTTTGGACAAATAATATTTATGTTGAAAATATAAATTGAAAAAAAAAAAAATAAAAATTGATTTTACAAAATCTATTTTTTATTTACTTAAAATTAATTACACATAAATAAAAACGATTTTGAAAAGCTGATTTTGTAGAGCTATTTTTTATTCACAAAAAACGACGTTAGTAAAGCCATTTTTCAGAAAACGGCTTCGATAAAACTATTATACCCTGTAATGAAAATAAAAAATAAAGAAACACGAAATTTGTGAGAATGGCGTACTCAAGGAAATTAGCCCTCCAAACACACTGTTAGTAGCACCTAAGTAAAGTGGCGATCGAGTCTTGTAATTTGAACAACCTGTTCTGCATTTAACAGGTATAAACTGTAAACAGACTGCTCATCTTCACTGCGGAATAAGCCAATGCCATACCCCCAAAATGAACTCCAAATCCAATTCGAGGCTAGGGTTTCTCTTAGCAGCAGCATGTGGCAAACAATCCTCGCTTCTTCATGCTCTCTTCTTGTCCAATCAAAGGAGGAGCTTTGCAACTGCTAGGCCAGATCAGGACTTGTTCTTGTTTCCTGCTCTTCCCACCTCCAATAACGCCTTTCCCTCTCTCTCCAGAATTTTCTCCACCTTCTTATTCTCGGGTCGCCGAGCTTTTTGCGGCTACGCCGTTGAGCAGTTCTCAGACGACGAGTATGAATGCGACTACGACAATCATAAGGTTTTTCCATCTCCTAACAACTTCCTAATCTTTTTACATAATATTTTTTGGGAAACACCATGGTGCATGACATAATTTCAATTTTCTGAGCGGTGGTATTACTCGTACCAATTAGTATATTAATTACCAACCTATGCCATGACATTGTTATTTTAAAATTGTTGATCTCACCTATTATACAAACCGTTGTGCTACATATACTAATTGGTATACCAACTACAACTAATGTACCAACATAACTTATGAATTACAAATATTCAAAATTTCTAAAATTATGCTGCATCATCTGTTACTATACTAATTGATATACCAATTGGTGCATACAGTATTATTCTTACGCAAACTATAAATATCCAAAATTTATAAAATTATATCACATCACGTCGTAGCATTAGTCTTTTCCGAGTAATAACTAAAAAAATGTCATAAGGCATAACTGAAGCACTGATGAATCATAACTAAAATAAATAAAAAAAAATTGGGTATAACTAAGGAAAAAAATGGTATAATTATGATCCACTCTTTTTTGTATAGGGGTGTATATTAGAATTTACCTTTTTTTTTTAATTATATATTTTTGTCCAATGTGCTGTTTGTGTATGCATATATATGTATGTATAGTATGAAAATGAAAATTTTATGGTATGTATGTAGTTATGAGACCTTGTGGCGGTCAAATTTTGGGTGAACTTGGTTTCGCCTGTGCTTTGTGGTATCTGGTTATGGGTGCAGGTGCGCTTGGTTATCAGGTTTTATGGTTATTAACAAATTTATGAACAGACGTTGTCTTGTGCCTTTGGTTATTAGGTTTTATGGTGTTTTGGTTATGAACCTATTAATGAACAGAAGCTGTCTGGTTATGAGATTTTGTGATGTTTTGTTTTGAACTCAAGTCTTCTTGGTTTTTGTGGTGTTTTGGTTATGAACCAATTTTGTGTTTTGGTTATGACTCAATTTGGTTGAAGTTATAATTATTGTGGCTAGTTTTTTGGGTGCATACCATATGCATTTTTTACAAGGTGTATATAGTAGCACCTCCCATATATGTAATGTAGGGTCTGAAATTCTTCACTTGTTGTTCAATTGTGAACTTGTGTTGAATAAATGGAGAACAGAAGAAAACTAGGATTCTGATTTTTGTGGTTCTTTCTATTTTGGAAAATTCAGCTCAACTTTGGAATCCGCTCTTGTTACTAATGAGAGTTTGAATCCCCTCCCGTTGCCCAGTTCAATGGCTTAGGGAGTGGCTTTTGAACCTTGAGTTTACCTTCCTGGAGTGGGTTCAAAGGGCCCTCTTGCCTAGGATGGGTTTTCTTGATTAGGAAAAAAAAGGAAAAAAAAAAGAAAAGAAAAATACATCAACTGCGGAGATATTTTTGGATTTAGGGATATGGGGAGCTCACCTCAACTGAGTCAAGTAATTGTCTTAGCTTCGGTGAGGAAAAAAGTTTCTATGGCATATGGATGTTTAACGAGGATGATCCACAAAGAGTGTGTTTTGCTGACGCAGCCGGACTTTAATTGCACACTATTGTTAATGCGATCCTTACAAAAATCAAATGCAACATTCAGAATCAAAAGCTTTTTGCAATTTTGAATTTTATGATGACATGATAAAAAACAACATCCAATTAGTACACATTTATGTTTTATGATGACATGATGATGGAATAAAATGAATCTTATGTTTTTTCAAGTTTTCTTTGAAATCAAAAGTTCTTTTCTGAATTCAGAAGTTCATTTTAATATGGGATGTCTTGAATCTTGATCGATTGATTTATTGTGTAATGAATGGTGCTGATAATAGAAAAGAGAATCCAATTAAGATGCATGGACACTGACACTTGGCTAAGACATAGACATGTTGACATGTAAATTTTCAAAAAATGTAGGACATGACATTTGGGTGACATGTGCAAAATATATATTCTATATATTTATTATGTGTCATATATAAGGGTAAATAATTATTATATCATTTATATGAATATTTAAGTTAGAGACAATAATTTTTGAAGTCAAAAGGAGGAGAATAGGTTTAAATTTACATTGTTTTTGTTTTATCTTTGGTTACCAAGTTATTTTTTTTCAAACTTATAATGTGTTTCATGTGTGTTTAAGTGTTAGGAAGTGTCCAACAAGTGTTGTCATGTCGGTGTTGGACACGACATGTTACCTTCTTAGAAGTGTCCGTGCTTTTTAGGAATCTAGATAAAAGAATGTGTTTTATCATTCTTGTGTCTGTAAGTGTTAAACAGATAAGATAGAATGTGTTTTTGGCTCCTCCTAAAGACAGATATCAGGGTCTCAGATAAGAGAAATTTTAAGATTTTAGGTTGTTTTCTTTTCCCAAGTTTTTTTAGCCACTGTTGGTCATGCATATTTTTATACTTGTCTTGTTCTCAGTTATGTGCGTTCTCCTCTGCAGAGACTGAGATGAAGGCATACAATAGGCGCTAAAGGTAGTGTAAGTCTTTTGAAACTAAGAATTTTATGGAAGATTCTTGGTGCGCTGTCTTTAAACACGGGTCATAGCTAGCAAAAAGATAAGATTTTAAAACAAGCGCTGGTTCTTATAAACCTATTATTGATGTGTTTATGTATTTATTAATATTTGATCATAAATTTGCATTTATTAGTATATAATTTGGATGTGAAGGTAAAAATTGTGAAACTTATGTTCTTAAACATTGTGTTGATGGCAGGCATCTTCTTCTGTGGCCAACATTGATGAGTGGAAATGGAAACTTAACTTGCTATTACACAATGAAAAGGACCAGGAAATTGTGTCCAGAGATAAAAGAGACAGGAGAGACTATGAGCAAATATCTAACCTTGCCAAAAGGATGGGGCTTTACTGGTAGGGAAACCATTATTTAATATTCCTTTGTAGTTTTATAATGTCTTGGCATTCACTAGAATTTTCCTTGGATGGCCAATTTGCATGTTCAGTGAATTGTATGGAAAAGTGGTGGTTGCGAGCAAGGTTCCTCTTCCCAATTATAGGCCAGATCTCGATGACAAGCGGCCTCAAAGGGAGGTAATAACTACTGGTTGTTCGTAGAAGGATTTTATTCTTTATTTGTATACTTTCATCACTTTATGGGATAATTTGAACTTTTGTGCCCTCTTTTTGCAGGTGGTTATCCCACTAAGCTTGCAAAGGAGAGTAGAGGGTCTGCTGCAGGAACACCTTGACAGAATGCAGTTGAGTTCTGAAAGGGTCAGTGGCACTTCAGTTGACACTAAGGCCACTGATCAGGTTGAAGATGTAAATCCAGATGATGATCCCGATTCTTTCTTAGATGGCTCTGTTATGGAAAAGGTTCTTCAGAGGCAGAGTTTGAACGCGTAATATGCAGAGAACGGGGCAGGTATATTTCATTTCCTTTTTTTGAAGGTAATTAAAATGTTATATATGTTATAAATGGGGACATCTGTTAGACATTAGATACAAGAACACATCAGTGCAGGCCTGTTTGTTTCTGTTTTCATTTTGAGTGGTTGTCAAATGTCATTGAGTGGGGTGGATAGCCTGTGCATTGAGGGTTTGGAGCTGTTTCCAATTGAGGCTTATAAATCTAGTTGGTTAGAAAGACATTTTAATGAGGAGATTAAGGTGGTAGTGTTTTAGTGTGTTGGGGATAAGGCTTTGGCACCCGATGGCTTCACTATGGTTGTCTTTCAAGATTGTTGGGATTTGGTTATGGAAATTTGGTGAAATTTTTTGTTGAGTTTTTGAGAATGTCATAGTAAATACTTGCAAAATGCTTTTATTTGTTTGATTCCAAAGCAAGGACAATTTTTTTAAGTAATGGAGATTTATTTATTTATTTTGATTGGCACTGGGTTATTCGGATCAAAGCCTAACTAATCTCTAGGGGTGCACAGACTCTCTGTAAGGAGTTTCCCGCAAGTGCTCTATGATTAATTCAAGGGTTTTCCGCCAGTCCAATTGCCCCAAGGAATTGTTAGCACCTAAGAGGTTTCGATCCCTGAATTTTGGAGGGAGCACACCCCCAAGACCCAAGGCCTTGCCACCAGGTTAACCCCTTGGGATTAAGTATTGGGGATTTCAAACCAATTAGGTTTTGTCACAGCTCTTTTCAAAAATTGACAAAAGTGTTTAGGAGGTTGAGAACAGTTTTGGGGATACTATTTCTTTCTCTTAATGGGCCTTTATTGAAGGACATTAGATTTTGGATGTGGTTTTGATTGCAAATTAGAGGAATGCTTAGGATATAGTGAGGAATGTGTCATTTGTAAGTCTGATTTGGAAAAAAAAGTATATGATCATGGATAGGTGGAGAAAGTAGATTCATGGTTGTTTCCTTGTGTAATTTTATTTGTTATTGTTATGGAAAGGCAGGTGCTACATTCAAGGCTTTTAGAGGCCTTAGACTGGGGGATCCTTTATCCCTTTTCTTATTTACTTTGCTGGTGGATGTTCTAGCTAGAGTGATTGATAGGGCTAAGGATTTGGACAAAAGGATATGGCTAGATTCATGATTTTTAAATATTAAATTTTATTTTATTAGGGTAAAATGCTATTTACAAATTAGCATAGAGCATGTTATGCATTAAATGGTAGTCTTATGCATAGCTATTTAGTAAAATCAACTATTTATACATACTCATTAGGTGCATGACCAATTAGACATATCAAACATATATTCCATACCCTTACACAGATGTCTGAGTGTCGTACACAACATTTAATAAATTTAGAAGAGTCCGTGTAACATAGGTGCTGGCATAATGACAAAATTCTGTCTATAACAAACCTTTGAACATTCCGTTTCTCATTCTTTTGTTGCAGATTTTAATTTACTTTTTCTGTTTTGTTTTGTTTTGTTCACATTATTTCTTGTACAATAATTTAACCCAAATAAATTTGGAAATTACAAAGTAATAGAGATCAATGTTTGGAACAATGAAGATTCGCTTCTATATAATTATGTTTTTGATAACTCGTTCCTGTGTAAAGAAATTTGAGTTCATTTAGGTTTGACTTTTTGAGATATCTTTACTATGGTTTGGCAACAGAGCTGGAGACCTGGGCTAGTTTGTTGGCTGAAAGCCTGAAAAGTCTATAAAGGTAGGTACTAGGGATTGTGCTTATCTTGCTGAAGTGTATTTGTTCTGAATTTGATATGTTTCAACAGCAGTCTATTATTTTATGAATAGGCATGGTGGACCTATATTTTGCTATGGGAACTGTATCCATTTCTTCTTGTTAGGGCTCTGTTTAAATTTTAAGCCATTATTTAAACGTGTCATTTTGGAACTTTTATCCATGTGGAATTGTAGTTGCATTTTGAAATGAAGACACCCTTTCATCTATAGGAATCACCAGAAGGCAGGACAATGCTAGACTTTCGGAGATCTCTGCCTGCATTCAAGGAGAAGGAAAGGCTGCTCCAAGCAATTGCACAGAATCAGGTTTGACTTGGGAATTCATACCCTTTCTTTCTCAATTTTCAATCTAGTATCTAAAAAAAAAATGGAATTTTTGTAGGGAATGAACTTATTTTTAATGCTGTATGTCTATGCGCTCTTTGGTTGAGCCCTTTTCTGATTGTTGTTTTGGTTTGGTCCTGGTCCTCCATAAAGTGTGGGTTATTGTAAGCTTTTATTTCCTTGCTCTATTTGCTTGTGTTCCTGCCTGCTTTCAGCTTGCTTTTAGGGTGTTCGGTTGAGGTGAGGTGAGGTGAGAAAGAGGCAAATGGTATTGTAAAATTGCTCCAACACGAATGATGTGGTGTGTGTGGAAATAGGATATTTGAAGAAGTTTTCATGTTTGAGCTTCATGCCTTTTGGCTTGGAGAGATGTTTTTGAGGTTCTTCTTCTTATTATCTTTGATCTTCGTTTGCCTTGTCTTATGTTAGAAGTCTCATGTGGAGTTTTTGGGTTGTCATAATGAGGCTATTAAAGTCCTCTTGCAATTGTTGAATAGAACTCTTAATTTTTCAACAAAAAGGGAAAAGAAAAAAAGAATAATGTTCTTAATTGGTTCTCAATTGATTTCAGTTTATGAAGTTTTTGGTCCTAAAACTTAACATGGAATTAATTAAGAAAACCCTTTATTATTGAGGTTGTTTATTCTTTGAAAAGTCCCTCGAGCCTTGGATTTAGAGTTAATTAGATGTTCATAATTTTTTTTAAGGATTTTGTGTTGTATCTTTTTTACATTGTGGTTTTGGTGTTCTATAATTCCTTTTTTTTCTTGTCCCCCCTTTTTATCTGCTTACATCATCCTTTAGGCTTTACCATGGAGCTTGGGGAATGGTAGATAATTGAAGAACTTGACATTTGTTTGCAAATTTGTTGCTAAGTTTAATGTAGGATGCAAGTAAATGCGTTTTTGTTGGTGGAAGCATATATAATTACTTGTTAAAACAAGAAGATACACAACATGCACCGATTTAGTATACTACTTGAAGTAAGCCATCAAAGTTGAAACCACTAGTTGCACCAGTATTCTCAAAATGTGTTTGTTGAGGGAGGCAAATTTTTGTGACTAATGAATGTGTTGATTCTAGATTGAGAAGTGCTGAGGCAGGGGGTTATTTGCAAATTGCAAAGGCTTATGATCATGTGATTTGATATTTGTTATTTTACTTGTTGCGTAGGATGGGTTTTGGAAATAAATGGAGGCAATACAACTTGACTCTTGGTGTTGGTGAATGGATCGCCTGCTGGTTTTTCCAGCTATTGAGGGATTTGTGGTGAAGTGTCTCTTTGTTACCTTTGTTTTTAATTCTTCCTATGTAGGCATTAAGTTGGATGATTACCATGGTGGTTCAGGGAGATTCTTGCAGTGTTTTATGTTAGTACTAGTAGTACTTGATGGTGTGCTCATGTTTTGTATTTAGATGGCACTGCAATATTGTGGGGGCAGATATGGTCCAATTGGACCAACTTCAGTGTGTTCTTTTGTGTTTTGAGGTTGTTTTATAGGTTTGATGGTAAATTTGAAAAAATCAGAGTTGATTCCGGTATGAGAAGTTTCTCATGTCTGGGAGTTGGCCTCTATTCTTGCTTGTAAGATTGGTGTACTTCCAGTTACATACCTTAGATTACCTCTGGGGTCTTCTTTTAAATCTAAGGTTGTATGAGTTGCAATCGTTGAGCAGTTCCAAAGGAATTGCTAGGTTGGAAAAGGCAACACCTGTGTAGGTGAGGTTGGCTTACTGTTACTAAGAGCACCTTATCAATCCTTCCAATCTATGTCATGTCTTTGCACACTATTCCAGTTTTGGTGGTTAGGAGGCTTGAAAAGTTGCACAGAGAAATTTTGTGGGTTTTTGTAGTTGTAGAGTTTAAATATCATCTTATTGATTGGGACACCGTTTGTACTCTGGTGAGGGAAGGGGGTTTGCATATTAGAATGTTGGGAATCTTTAACAAAATTCTTTTGGGCAAGTGTTTATGGAAAAATATAGCAGCACTTGGGATGAGTGGCCTTCGTTGGAGATGAATGTCCCGTGGAAGAGGGCTTTAGAAGGGCATTCGTCTAGTTTAGGAGGACTTTTTGAAATGTGGTTTCTTTAACTTGGGGAAGGGAGATAGGGTGAAGTTTTGGCATCATAACTAGTTTAGAGATGAGGCGTTGGAGAAGGTTTTTCCTTATATTCTTCTTTGTATTTTGATTGGCCTTCTATTTTCTCTTTGTTGTTGATGGAAGCTTTGGTGGTGGATTGTGTCCGGGGTGTGAGAATTTATGTTTTTTGGGGATGTTGGACTGTGAAGGAATTTGCAAGATTGGGAGTCATATCAATTGATTAAATTTTTCAATTTACTGTGTGGGGTATACTAGTGTAGGGGTGTTGGAGAAGGATCAAATTTATTCTTATGGTTGATTACTTAATTAGGAGAAAAAATGCCTTCGTTAGTGTGATGGGGTTAGTTTGTAACATGCTTATTCATTGTCAGATGGCTAGGCATTTGTGGAGTTTGGTTTTGGCTCTATTTGGGATGGATTGGTTTTTCAATGGGGATGTGGTGGGGTTATGTTTGCATGGTGGGGAAACAAAGACTTTTGGTTGCTAGCTTTGCTGTGCTTGACGTAGGAGTGGAATATGATGATTTTCAAGTTGTAGAGGAGTCTTTGTATAGGCTGAAAAGTAACTTTTTGGCCACTTTGTATAGTTGAATTTTAGGGAAGGTCATGCGTGGCATGGAACATTGTAGATTTTGTTGAATCTCTTAATTTGTAAATATGTGTAGGCCTTTTTATCTGAGCGCATATGTCTCTTTTGTTGTGAGTGGTACAAGCTATCATGGTTTAGCCTTTTTTTACATGGGCAATGTCGCCTTTGATGATTATAGTGGTGGAGGGTGTTTTGGTTAGCGGAGATGGATTGTGTGGTACCTCCTTGTGTTCATAAGTTTTGCAATGATTTTGGAGATTTTGGATCGAATAAAAAAGCGAAGGCTCTTTGGGATTGTGTTGTATGTGCGGTTCTTTGGTTAGAGAGGAATGCCTGAGATTTTGAGGATAAATGTGAAGATTTAGGGGAATATGGAATAAATTTTGTTATTTGGCTCCTTTTTGGGCCTTGACTGCCCCTTATTTTTAGGTGATTCCTTTATTTTCAATTACTAGAGATTGGAGAGACGTATGTAGTTAGTTGTGTTTTTTGGTTTTGGTGGACAGCTTGTCCCCCCTTGTTATTTGTATCTCTTTTCCTTTTACTAATAAAGTTCTTGTTGTTGCTGATAAAAAAAGAAAATGTGACATAGGCCCCACTTATAGTTTTTAGGCCCAAAATCAGCACCTGATGAACCCTCTAGTTTGATCAGGTCTTGAGTATGTGAAACCTGGGGAAATTAATGTTCAGCCATGGGTACTAAACTTATTAGGGGCAGACATCTCAAGGATTCTAAAATTCAGATGTTAAGAAAGGCATGTCCTGATTTGTTCCGTTACAAATGGTCCTGGTTAAAAATTGGTAAACTAGTCATGAACTCTTGTTCAATTTGTGTTTTTTGAAATTTAGAACAATTTTCTTTTCTTTTTCGTAGAGAACAATTTCCAATTGACAGAAAGTACTTCTAGGGATTTTCCATGTCAGACCTGGCAACTTTCATCCACACCCCTCACCACTAGCTTTGTCTCTCAGTGGCAACATCCCCTCCCTGTACACTTGCTGTTTTCCCGCAACATAGGGTTAGAAGCTTTTGAAGCATTCTTAACTCAAGACTAAACTGAAAAGAATTCTTCTGCAAGCCAGTTTACTTAATATTTCATTTGTAGCATTCACAGGAGGAGAATGAACATATATGACTCTAATCCATTGAATGTAAAAGTTGTATCATCTTTATACCTGACTTATCAAAAAAAAAAAAAAAAAAACATTTTTAGACCTGGTGTCCTAGCATTAATGTCTGAATGCCTGCAACCTTCTTGCTTGGTTACTGTTGCTCATTTGTTGCCATTTAGTGTAATGCTTTTGCATGTGGCACAATATGCAAGGCATGAACAACCTAAAGTAGTGGGGAAACAATGCTTTGTGGAATTGAGTTGTGTTTTATATGGAAGGTAAATTTCCTCTTCTTGTGTCATCTCCAAAATGTGAACTGTTATATAATTCCTACTTATCTTTGTGAACCTCATAAATTGTGCAAATGATTTTTTTTTTCTGTTTCTTATGGACACAGAAATGGTTCTGATAATTGACTTTTCGAATCCATATACAGATGTTTACTAGTAAGAGGATCCTGACTAGTTTTAATACTAACAGGTTGTTGTAATTTCTGGGGAGACTGGATGTGGTAAAACTACCCAACTTCCTCAGTATATATTGGAGTCAGAAATAGAATCTGGTCGTGGATCGTTCTGTAACATAATTTGTACACAACCTCGACGAATATCAGCTATGGCTGTTGCAGAAAGAGTGTCTACCGAGAGAGGAGAGCCTCTTGGTGAATCAGTGAGCCTCTTTTTCTCTTTCTTCAGCCCATCCTCTCCGTCTTGGATTCGATGTTTGTTTTAAATTGGCTTTATGGACCTTTTGCTTGCTGAGCCAGTAGCTTCCATTGCGAAAACTTCTTTATTCTACTTGCTATTCGACAATTCAGATTTTTTGATAGGTTGGCTATAAAGTTCGATTAGAGGGAATGAAAGGAAGAAATACCCATCTGCTTTTTTTGTACCAGTGGTATTTTGCTTGACGTTTGTTGAGTGACCGCAACCTGAATGGTATAACCCATGTGTTTGTTGATGAAATTCATGAGCGAGGCATGAATGAAGGTGCAGTTCCTATTTGCTTTTCATCTGGGTTTTCTACAAAAGCATTCAATATCAATTATTAACACTTTTTTTTCCCCCTCAGACTTCCTATTGATTGTGTTGAAGGATCTTCTTCCACGACGTCGAGATTTGAGATTGATTTTAATGAGTGCTACTTTAAATGCTGAGTTATTTTCCAATTATTTTGGAGGAGCACCAACAATCCACATTCCGGTAAGCTGAAACTTGAGTTTGTTGTAGTGTATTATGTTTTCTTTCTTGGTCAGTGCTGTTTCTTGAACTTATTATGGTGTTGGTGTTGGGGCATGGTGTACCCCCTTTCCCAATTTGACCTTTAACTGAAATTGACAATCACATGGGAAACTTTATATAAAGATTAAGACTGTTAATGCAAACAAATTTTAGAAAACTTTATTTTTTTGGATACCACTGTACGGTTTCTTAAACATATGACTTGCATGGTTTATTGCTTTCTGGAACCATATATATATATTTTTTTAGTTATTTTTTATTTTTATAATGATAAAGTCATGTAATATTAGCTTATTTACAACTTGAGTGAGGTTGGGCATCCGATTTGGTTTAAGTGGCTAATAACATGTCAATTTAATTTCCCACTTTTCTCTGATATTGCTGCATTTAGTTGAGATAAGATCTGAAAATTACGCACTTTGCAAGTGGGGAAGAATTTGTTCATTTGATCTTTTTGCAGTTGACGTGAATTGTATTTTGTCTAAATTTAGGGTTTTACATACCCAGTGAAAGCACACTTTCTGGAAGATGTATTGGAAATGACTGGATATAAGTTGACTTCTTTCAACCAAATTGATGATTATGGTCAAGAGAAGATGTGGAAAACACAAAGACAGCTAGTGCCACGGAAAAGGAAAAATCAGATCACTGCTCTTGTTGAGGTATTGCACTACGCTCAAATTCAGTCTCAAAATTCAGTTCCTACCTGGAATTTGCAGAAAAAACTTAAAATATGTTGTGTTCTTGTGCAAGGATGCATTTTTTCTTACATCCATTAGCAATTAAAAATGAGTTGCTTTGCAAGGATTGGCATGTTTTTTACCAAGGAAGCATGGAGACTGACTATCGATATGAACATGGACAAACACAGGACACTGTGATTTCAAAAAAAAAAAAAAGGGATATGGATTCGACAAAAAATTGTATTTTTATTTGCTATATATATAAATATTACATCCATAAACAATCAAAATTAATGAAACAAAAAGGAGGAGCAATTTTGCATTTTCTACTTAACTGTTGTCATGTATGTCATGCCTACTTTGTAGGCAGGGAGTGGCACATCCCCATCTGTTATACTACTAATGGAAACCATCTTTGTTAAGTTAATTATTTGGATTGTTTCTATTTGTAGGTTCCTGTTCATGATATTCTATATATATATATATATTTGTGACAAAGGCTTGGAGGAAAAGCAATACGAAAACTTCATACACTTCCCTTTTTTTAATAGTGAGAAGAAGTAGATAAACTCGGACATATTGTAAATTTGAAGATTTGTACAATAACTATGTATAACTAGTCTTCTACCTTATTGTTTTACAGGATGCTCTTAGTAAATCAAACTTCGAGAATTATAGTGCAAGGGCTCGTGATTCACTGTCATGTTGGATACCTGATTGCATTGGTTTTAATCTTATTGAGGCTTCTTTATGCCATATATGTCGGAAGGAACGGCCTGGTGCTGTCTTAGTATTTATGACTGGCTGGGAGGACATTAGCTGTATGAGGGATCAACTTAAAGCTCATCCTCTCTTAGGCGACCCTAACAGGGTTTTGCTCCTTACTTGCCATGGTTCAATGGCAACATCTGAACAAGTAAGAACCTTTCGATTTCCACTGTTATGCATTGAAGTTGATTATTATGTCAAGACTATGAAGCACAAATAAGGATGATGGATATAGATACAATACAATATGATATGAATATGGCAATATGAAAAAGACTTGGGGGCTATGGCTAGGATACGTTTATCAAAAAAGATTTTTTTATATATATGTATTTTTAATTTTTTATTGCATTTTCTTAAATTTTGGATATTAGTTTGAGTAGTAGGTAGTTAATTTTAAATTTTTAATAGGCCTTATAAAAATTTCATTTTAATATCAAGTCTAAATTGTTTATCTTGTTCTTGTGCTTTTCTCTTTTGAATATGTAAGAGTGTTGTATGCAAGTTCACTTGTTTGTTTTATTGTTGAAATATGATTTTAGTAATGTCGGCTCTGTTTGGTTTGGTGGTCAGAATCTGTTTTCTGAAAATTTAAAAAAAAAAAAAATTAATTTAAAAGAAAAACTTATTATTTACATGTAATTTTACATTTTTTAAGAGTGAAAATAATTTTTAAAAATTCAAAAAAAAATTTTGACATTTATTTTTATCAAATTAATTTCTATTTTTTAAGAAAAATTTCTAAAAACTGATTCTAAAATTGAAACCAAATAGAGCCGTTATATTTCCTTATTTTTTCGAACTTTCTACGAAGTATGGATACATATATGGAATGCATACATGACACATTAAGGATACGCCAATTGAATAAATTTTGAAAAAAATGGATACTACTTTAATCTTACTATTTCCTTCTTCTCTAAGAAGTAAACAGAATATTGAAAAACTATTCTTATATTTATTCTAACAATTATCTAAAGAATTATTACAAAATTTTAATTTCATAATAGTTCGATTACATGACTTTGAGTATCCAATACTTCTCAAAATTAAAGAAAATTAATGTCAAATTATGGTGGTTACGTATCATCAACTATTCCACGAGTATCAATATCGGATGTGGATATGAATCACTTCTAGAAGTATTTGTGCTTCATAGATGTTAGATTATCATCACCATCCTTGTCATCATATTACTCCAACATTAGTATTGTTGTTCGTCTTCTTATTGTTAGTGAACTCGTTTTGAACTCGAGGATATGAGTTTTGATAGAAATGTTGGGAAATAATTCCTGGTTTGAAGTTATCAAACCAAAGGAAGAAAGAAAAGTGTGATGAGATCACCCT
This sequence comes from Camellia lanceoleosa, assembly GCA_025200525.1. NCBI lineage: Eukaryota > Viridiplantae > Streptophyta > Magnoliopsida > Ericales > Theaceae > Camellia > Camellia lanceoleosa. The sequence goes on along the minus strand of CM045760.1, from coordinate 110,430,545 downwards.
TTTCCAAATGGACTAAACTTTGTGATCAATTTGTGAGAACACAAAGACTACAGTTTGGAAATAAAATTCATCTTACATGCTTTATATTATGTTGTTCTCCTTTTCTTTTCTTTTTTTTTTTTTTTTGTTGATGTCTGTCTTCTCGTACTTTTCTTTTTGAATATTGCCAAATAAATTCAACATTTTACAAAAACTTCTTTGAATGGTGTTAGATAATCGTACAGATAAAACTTGCTCAAAATATATCTAGCTATGTGTTGCACCAAGCTATATTTAAGGGCCATGCATATCACGATTTTATTGTGAAACATTCTCTCAGCTTCACCCGAGATTTCTGGAGACTTGTTGCAGTTTATGGTAATAATATATGGCCAAAGTTTTTTGTTGAAATTCAAGGTCCTCAAATTTACTTCTTTTTTCTTCTAAATTGACTAGTTGTTTGTTAGCTATATATATCATAGACATTGATATGGGACATGGACATGACACAATTGTGAAAAAAATCAATATATATAGAGAGAAAAGGACAATAACTTATTATTCAACTAAACTCAACTAAAACAAAACTAAATACATAGTCGTTTGGTAAATATAAACTACCCAAAAATACATTTCATACCCCCTCAAACTCATGATGCAAGCCCTGGTGAGTATTGAGAGTTTGTCAAGTAAAAACTGTAAATTTGTAGAAGTGTAAGTCTTGGTAAAGATGCAAAGAGTAGGAAACAAAAAGCTAGCTCAATAGTACCTAACTGAAGATGTGTAGCACCACTTTGTGGTGTGAGGTTGCAGTTTCAAATTCTATGGAGAGATGTTTGATATCCTTTGTGTTGCTTCCTTCCCCTACTAACAACTAACTAAACCCTACAAAAAAAAAAGCTTCTTTATGCCCATGGAGAGTACGGAAGATGGCACTAAAATAAGTGTACACTACAAAAAAAAAAAAAAAAAAAAAAAAAAATTGCCTATGGCTTTACAATGCAACAAAAGCCCTTAGGCTAGAGAAAATCAAGTGTCCACATGCCTTGAATTCAATGTTGATCTCCTGAAACGTTCTACTTGAGCCAAAGCCTAATAAGAAAAATGACTAACACAAGTAATATGCATGAAGATGGTGCTAATGCCATGATGCTTACTTTTATTTATAACTTAAAAGTGTTTTCATCAAAATTCACTTTTAAAGCCAATGTGATGTAAAAAACTATCTATATATACATATAAGTTTCCAACTATTCTTGACTTCAAATTAAGTCCCGCTTTAGTGAAAATCCCCACACTAAGGCGACACAATTCACTTGCTACTTATTTTCTAAGTCAAGCACAGATTGTCGATTGCGTACAAAAACAAAAACCATATACGTCACACTAACTTGAAGGATAAAGGTTCCTTACCACACTGGTTTTCAGTCTCTCTCCATGGAGTTTGTCAAGCTCAACAAACTCAATGGATACACCAATCAAGCGGTTCTTGATTCGCGGTTATGATACGGTGGCGTGGCGATTCTTGATTCTTGAGGTGTAAAGGCCGTAGCGTAACGGTTGCGGTAACCGGAACCGTGAATTTTTGTATTTTTCGCACAATTTGAAAAAAATTTACCGATATGCACATTTTTTTTTCCATGATCATATTTATTGGGTTTTAAAATAAATATTGATCAATTTTTATAAATTTTTAAGTTTGATCCAATATATTTCATATTTTTAAATAACCATAAACTGAGTTATTTACATTTTATTTTAATAATTAATGACTTTATATTATACAAAAAATCAATCACTAACTATTATATATAAGATAAATAATGACAAAAATAAAAGAATAAATAAAAGTCTATACATATATATTAATCAAGCCAAATAGATAATGACCACACTTATTATTATTATTATTATTTTCAAACAATATATAGATATAAACACACAAACAAAATGGTTGAGTGATAGCAGCTGAATAGAATAGCATAGGTCTTACAATTTCAACAAATTAATAACATGTTCTTCATCTTCCCTATTCTCTCTCTCTCTCTCTATCTCTTATTCCTCCATCTTTCCTTTTCTCTCTCTATCTCTCTTCCCTATTTTTCAACTTCTTTTTTTTTTTTTTTTTTGTGTTTTTTCGAAAGAAGCAATTCGGAACCGTTACGTAACGGTGCATAACAGGCCGTTACGGCCATTACGGCACCGTTACGACCGCTATATCAGCCGCTACGGCCGATACATCTGTGAATCTCAATCACACTGTAAAAGCGGTCAGAATTGTGGCGGTATTCCTAACCGTTACGTACCGGCGTTACGTTATGCCGCTTTTTAAAACCTTGAGCCCAACTGAAGTTTCAAACCAAGTGTACACAACTTAATTTAAGAATGTACTCCATGCAATATACTATATAGGTGACATATGGAAAATTCGAGTAAGCTTTATTTTCAAAACCCTTAAACTCTAACCTCACAATTTCCTAAACAAAAGTAAAAGCATCAAGTGGGGCATTTTTACAAACACCTAGTAAGTTCGAAATAATATTCACCTAAACTAGAGAAAAGGTTTGTTCAAGCTAGACATGGAGTTAAGCAAGGTATACCTCTATGAAAAAAGACAAAATTATCATATTCATAATTTATCTGTGTCATTGCAACACCAATGTAGAAGAGTCAAACATTTGTGTAAAACTGCTCTTTCTAGCGTATGGATTTCAAAATCAAGTTAGGGTTTGCATGAGTTTATCAAATTGATCACATGTAGGTCAAGAAAATAGCACGATAACATCATTCTCTACTACCTTAGAAGCAATGAAAGAGACTCGGAGGGGGAGGAGGGCTGAAAGCTTCAAATGCTCCAATGAAGGGTTTGTTTAGATTTGGAAACTCCCCTAGATGAGTAGAACAAGTTTTCATTCTTGCTTCAAGCATGAATCTCGGTTTTCAATTCACGAATCTACCAAAGAAGGTTAGGGTTTGTGAAGGTAAAGCAAGAGAAAGAGGAAAAGAGTGGCTGACTATTTGGGGGAAGGAAATGAACAAAAATTCATCTCTCTAGTCTTTTATAAGAGTGCTGCTATTGTCTCCACCTATTTTCTTAGGTTCCCCCATTTCTTTAGACCTCCCTATCACCCAAATTGTTTCCCTCCTTTTTCTTTGGACCCCCACCATAATCTCCAAAATATTCCCTTCTTTCACAATTTTCCTCTGACAAACCCCCTCTCTTGCCACCCTCATCTCCGGCTGCCTCCACCACCACCTTTGCGGCCCTACCCAACCTCCCCCAACCTTTTTTTGCACCTCCACCATTGCCCAGCAGCAGCTGTTCTTCACCCCAGCAACCTTTTTCAAACATCATTTTTTTTTGTTCGAATTTTGTTTGGATAACTAGGGCCGAACAAACTTGATTTGTTTGGTCATGTTCAACCGAACAAAGTTTGTTCGGCCGAACAAAGTTTGTTCAGCTGAAAACGATTGAACAAACCAAGTTTGTTAAGTTCTAGCCTACTAAATGGGGCAAAGTTGGTGAAATTGATCACATTCGACCTTAGTAGTCTGAACAACCTCATAATGTTCGGCTACCATTGGCTGAACAATCTTAATGTGTTCGGCAAACCAGAGTCGAACGGAGCTTCGACTCCATCTTTTCAAAATTGCAAAAAATACCTCAAAGCTAACCACACCCAAACATCTCTTAAACACCAAAATCTTGTATATAATTTATTTACAATTACCATATATATGTTTAAACTATGAATTTTTATTTTTTGTTTGTTGTTATCTTTTTCTTGTTTTTTATGATAGGTACTTTTTGAGGAAGATGATATGGCTGGAGAAGGGAGTCGTTGGCGAGAAGGGGCTGGGGTTGCCGGAGAGTGGGGGTGGCTATAGGTGATGGTGGTGGGTGGGTAGAGTTAGGGTTAGGGTTTGAAGGATAGGGGTGAGGATAAAATTGGTGTTTCATAGTAGGGTAAATTTGTAATAAAAAATAAATAGAGAAGGTGGGGGCTATTACCAGTAGAGGTGTTCAAAAACCCGAATTACCAACGACTCACTTGGCCTGCCATTGCTATGGGTGGTTTCAACCAATTGAATGGTTGACCGCCGTTTTATTTTGTATAATTTCATCTATTTTTGGTTAGCTGTCGGGAAAAAAAATTTCACTACCACCGATTGACCGAATTATATACGTATATATATACTTATTATATTAGGTTTGCTTGGATTGGTAACTTAAACAATCAGAGACTTTATTATCTCAAGTCACCCTACACTCTTCAAAATATACATATTTTTCCAATAACACATCTCCCAAGTCAGTTAGAGACGTTTGACATCTCGCCCACCCTCTTTTCTCCCTCTCTCCTCAATCCTCTGCCCCACTGTTTCAAACCTCTTATCTTTATCTCTCACCTTTCTCCATCTCCATCACTCTCAACCCTCTTGTTTTCCTTCCACAACCACCCTATTTCATCCCGTCACATTTTCTTCTCCCTCTCTCCCAACACTGTTGATCTCTCTCTCTCTCTCTCTCCCCCCCCCCTTTTGGGAGAGATTCATCTATTACTTTCTCCCTCATCTGTATTTCTCTTTGTTTTCTCTTGCATCTGTCTTTCGATGGTGATGGTGGTTATGGCAAACGATGGTGGTGGTTGTAGTTTGTGACAGCGGTGATAATGGTGAGACTCTCCCCTCTTGCTTTTCCTTTTTCTCATTCTTTCTATTCTCACTTATAGATCTGTATTAACTTTATTATTTTGAACTTTTATTCCATTTTCCCCAATGTTTTCACCTTTGTGCCAAATGTTCGAAATTGACCGAACCAACTGTCAATCTGAGTTCTTTCACTTGGCTGATTTTGAACAGTAGCTCGGTCGATTATGGGTGATTGGGAACACCCCTAATTAGCAGCTCACATGGCCCACAAAGCTTAAATTGCCGCTGTGCCCCCTCACCAATTACTTTCATTATCTTGTTATGCCACCTTAAGCTAAAATCAACGCAGGATATAATTATAACGTATCTACATCCACTACGCACTTGTGTTGGTTCCACAACACGAAACCCAAAACTTGGTACCCGAAAAAACTTGAAACTTGAGTGATTGGTCCCACAAAACTAAAGTTCACCAACATATGTTGCCAGCATATTAGTTGGTTGTTATTGTGGGAACACCGTGCTCACCCCCTACATTGTAGGTTTTCTCACCAATTTGAGGCCATCACATGCAAATGTTTTGTTTGGCCTGGCCTTGTGGTTCTCTTGGTAGGTATATGTAACTACTATATTTAGAGTCTGTAATAACTTAGCTTGAATTTGGTTATGTAAGGATGCCTATGATGTTAGGATGCATGCTAGAGTTTCTTTTGATGTATGATGATTGCCATAGCATTGTGGTGTGTTGGGAATAAGAGAATACTTATGGTTTTCTCTAACTGAAATAAGAGGAAAAAATATTTTTGGCTGATCAAAACCAATCTTAACACTTTTGTCATGCTCAGCTATGAAATTGGACTTCAAGGAAAACCCTTGTAATCTTGGTTATTAAAGAAATGTGAAATTTCACTTCGTCTATTTGATTTGTATGAAATTTCACTGTTTCTATCTAAGGTGGAAAATTCACTGTTTTGGACTATTAGTGTGAAATTGCACTAAATCTGTCCCTATGGAAATCGGACACTGTTTTCAAAACCAATCTGAAAACAAATGTTTCATGAATAAATGTTATATGAACTTTTTCCAAAGGGCTTTGGGTTGTTTGGGAACCAATTCGGCACCTTTTTAGGGCAATTTCAGTTACTTGAATAAAACCGGACAGATTCGTTGTTAATTCGTTGTTTTCAAAACCAATTCGGCACCATAAGTCTGTCCTAGAAATCTCTACCACTTTTGGACCACAGACAAGGCCTTAAAAGCATTTTAAAGTTGGAAAGTAGTTTGGTATGTTTATTATTTCTTCCAAATGAACAAGAATGGGAATTGGATCAAAATATCGAATTTGGAACTTATAAACCTGGAAGAGCGCTCCCACACACACTCTTAACCTTACTTTCAAAACTTTTAGACATTGACCTTGGTTGGTCAACTATTTGACCTTCACAAACTAAATTGGGTTCCATCTGATAATCATTTCCTTTAAGCTTAATCCTTTGGGTTTAAAAATCTGTGGCATGACATGTGCAGTTAGAATCCTTAGTAGAATGGATTTCGAATCACTCTTTTAATCTAGTTATTTCACATACATGATATATGGCATTTGAACTTGTGGTATATTACTTCAAAATACATTGGGTTGACTTGTTTGCATAGAAGCTCAAGTAGAAAACCTAATTAACTTCAGATCTACTCATTTGAAATCTACTAATCCTAATGCAACCATATATTTTATTTCCTTTTTTTGGTTTTTCTGTTGCTGATATTCACAGAAACTCATATTTGAGAAGCCGCCTCCTAATGTTCGTAAAATAGTACTTGCTACAAATATGGCAGAGGCAAGTATTACAATTAATGATGTTGTTTTTGTCATTGATTGTGGAAAAGCAAAGGAGACTACTTACGATGCATTAAATAATACTCCATGTCTCCTACCTTCATGGATATCACAAGCTTCTGCTCGGCAAGTAAGTTACCTTCTGCCCTTCTTTTACTATAGGGCATTTAAGCTTAAATGCTTTAATATGGTAATTTTAGATCATAAATAAAGGATAATCTTTTGTATCTGAATTGTAAGTATTTGAGTGCTGGTGGTGGGTGTTTGCTTGATTGCAATGGGGAAGTTCGAAATTTGCTCTTGCATAATGAAGCTGTCTTTATGTGTACGTCTCAATGTAGAGATATTCAATGGCTTAAAAAACTTACGGTAGGTAGTTGACAGCATGGTGGAAGACCTTTTAAAATAGTTTTTAGGGTGTCAGTGGCAATTAGTTTGTTGATTTTTTGTTGTCTTTTCCATTTGTTAATTAATTACTTATCCATATATCTGTAACTCTTATTGCTAATGAGCATTTTTTATTTTAATGTTTTACATATGAATTGCAGAGACGAGGTAGGGCTGGCCGCGTGCAGCCAGGCGAGTGCTTCCATCTATATCCACAATGTGTTTATGAAGCGTTTGCTGAATATCAACTTCCTGAACTTCTGAGAACTCCTTTGAATTCTCTCTGTTTGCAAATAAAAAGTTTGCAGGTGGGCAGTATAGGAGACTTTTTGTCAGCTGCTCTGCAGCCACCAGAATCATTGGCTGTAAGTAATTTTCACTTCTAGATCTTCTTGGTCATTTTTATTTTCTTGCTATCCGCATCTCTGTCTTGATGACAGTTGTGGATCTTTCTGATATGTAGCTCAGCGCCAAACTTGTTTTTTATGGTAGTTCTGCTTGTCTGAATCTATTGAAAATGCTGTGGGTCATATTTAAAATTTAAATTGCTAGCTAGCATTTGATCTTTAAAAAGGGTTTACCAACCAAAAATCATAAACAATGGACATACACTCTTGTAATGTATTTTTTAAATTAATAAATTATATGAGTGTCACACTCAATTCCCGCAACATAGAGACATTTAGCGGAAGAAGGTAAATGAGTAGATAGGTCTAAGTGAAGGCAACAACCCAAATAGTGGCCAAGGAAGGAGGGGAGGAATGTAAATATGGTCATTTATGTTGGGCCCCCGGAAAATAAGGCATACGAATATTCCGACAGATGTGGTTCTGATGTTGCAGAAGGGTTCTATTGAGTCAATATGGTGTCCTACTATGATGAGATTGAAGAAATAGCTGAATACCCCCTGATGTGTTGCCCAAGGCCGATTCACATGCTTATGCCTTACAAAACTTTGTCAAGTTTCACGCCTTCTTTGACTAGTTAGGCTTTACTGAAGCTGCCAGGCTGGAAGTAACATCAATGTTGCCAAGGTGCATCATGAAGAATGCATGGACGCTGAGTAATTTGTTCCTTGTAAAATCTGCGAAGATTACAACTCCATTACTTTCTCTAAAGCGGATGGCAAAATATCCGTTCCCTTACAACCGTCCGCTCTATGTGACAGGTTGCATTGACAATGTGGAATTCAGGCGCGCTTTCCTTGATGGAGGAGCATCAATATAGATTAAAACCAAAGACACATTTGAGAAAGTTGGTATACCTAAGGAACGTATGGTGCGTCAATCAATTATCACCATGGGGTTTGGTGGTGGAAGGATGGTTATGTCATGGTGGACTTGGCAGTCGGCAAAATTCGTGTTGCCACTAAGTTCCATGTGATAGATGCGGGTACGAATTACCATATAATACTGGGCAGATCATAGATGCATCGGTATGGGGTGATACCGTTAAGTTATCATCAGTGTGTTAAGGTGAAGCCTGGGAAGAGAATGATGACCATGAATGCTTCAGAAAAATCATTTGGGACAGAAGAGACACACTACTCTGATGCAGTCTTTTTTACTAAATTGTCTACTGAAGAAAGCCCGAGGGCAAGGAAGGTTGCTGGGGTAAAAATACTTCGGTGGGAGGAGAGGACATTAACAATGAAAAAGAAATGCCGATGACCAGCGGATAGAAGTGAGCTAGTGAATCACCAACGACCTCACGGAAAATTGTCGAAGTACGTGAAGGCAGGAAGACCGTCTATTACCTTTGACAGTGTTAGGCGCCAGGCTTCTTACCCTAGGAAGATGGCCCTGCGGCAAACGGGTACGATTAGGTTGTGTTAAATGAAGAATTGGTTGAGGAACGTGAAGCAGCCCCAGAATACATGCAGGATGGACCAAAGCTGCGACAAGAGATACTGGGTGAGGTTAACCTGGGTGAAATACCAGGGCAAGAAAAACCTGTGTTCATTAGCAGCATAATGGCACCAGCAGCAAAAGGTGAATTGATAGCACTTTTGAAACAATACACTAATGTATGATGAAATGCCAGGTTTGGATCCATCTCTTGTCACCCATCACCTCAATTCCTTTCCTAACTCAAGGCTAGTAGGCAAGAAAGTATCATCCTGACCTTGAGGAAAATATAAAAGAAAAGATGAAGAAGTTGTAGAAGGTGTTTTTTATCCAGCTAATTCAGTACCTTACTTGGTTGGCAAACATTGTACCAGTTAAGAAGAAAAAAATGCCAAATCAGAGTTTGTGTGGACTTCCGAGACACGAACAAGGCCTGCCCAAAAGGCGAATTTCTGTTACGTCATGTACATACCCTTGTAGACTCTGCTGCAAAACATCAAATACTCTTCTTCATAGATGGGTTTAACGGATACAATCAGATAAAATTGGCAGAAGAAGACTCAGAATAGACAGCATTCAGGATTTGTTTTAACACGGTAATGCCCTTTGGGTTGAAAAATGCAAGGGCAACCTACCATAGGGTGATGATGGCCATTGTCTTTCATGACATGCTGTATCACGAGATAGAAGTCTATGTAGATGATTTAGTAGTAAAATCTACTGAGGCGTGTCGGCACTTCCATGACCTGGAAAAAGTCTACAAGAGATGTCAGAAGTATTGCGTGAAAATGAACCCGTTGAAATGCGCTTTTGGAGTCACCGTTGGAAAATTCCTCGGTTTCCTCATACATCAGCATGGAATAGAGTTAGATGAAGGCAAGATTAAATCAATCGTGGAAATGCCCCAACCTCACGCTCACCTTCTCTCAAGTTATTTACTGTTCCACATCACTTGTCTCTCTAGTGATTTATAACACTGCACATTTGGACGTCCGACAACTCTAATTGCTCGTTTTGGAACTTGGCTATTTTAGTGTCTTTTTGGCTATTTTATGAGATGAAAAAAAGTTGTGTTTGTGATGATTTGTGGTTTGTTTTTTTTTTTACTCATAGTAACAATCATAGCATTCAAACAATCATAGTCGTTACTCATAGCATTCCAAGTCGTTATTCCATTTCATCTCAATTTTATGAGATGAAAAAAAGTGGAAAATATGACCTTTAGTAACATGGAATAACGACTTGGAATTGAATAGTGGAAAATATGACATTTATTTTACTCATAGTAAAAAGTTGTGTTTCAATTCCAAGTCGTTATTCCATGTTACTAAAATGAGTAAATTACATGATCGAGTGTAGAGTATTTTGAATGCTATGATTGTTTTATATTCAACTTTAATCCATCACAAGGAATTCAATTACCCACCTTCTTTATTTTCTCAAGTCTTGTCACTACCCTAGGCTAATGTAAGCGAGTTGTTCATCCATGAATAACCACATAATATCGTTATGCAATCCTTATTATTATTATTATTGTTGTTGTTGTTGTTGTTGTTGTTGTTGTTGTTATTATTATTATTTATTTCCTTTGTTATTAATTATTATTATTTATTTAATATCTTTGGACCACACTAAACCTTAAAATTTAACTCACACCAACTTTTTAGGAAATTAGCCAAAATAAAGAAAGAGGTTTCGACCAACAGTTACATTTCACTATTTGAGTTTTAAGTCACCGCTCAAAATAAAGATTACATGTACACCAGAAACTGTGCCAAGCACTAGATTTTGAACACAAATAACACTGTTGTACACTGGGTACTTTGCCATGCAAAAGTCCCAACACTAGTAAATTTTGTTGGATTGCTAGCCTAAAGGTTAAGTAGACCATCTACCATGCACGGGTATACGGGTATTCTTTGATGGGTGGTAGGCCCACTCCATATTTCATGGCACTGACTTAAAATTGATAAAGAAAGTAGAAAAGAGAAATAAAAACTCATAGTCACATCAATAATAAGGCACTCAGAGCAATGAAATCTGACGTAGGTTCTTTTTACTTCTTCATCATTTGTTCTCCTTACATAACGATGCCAAAAAAAAAAAAGCCCTTTAACTATATACTTAAATGCAGCTCCCCACTTTTGTTTTGCCATTCTGTTGGTATTTGATTTGTATCTGAACATATAGTTACAAAACTTTGTAAATTGATCCTTCATTTCAATTCCTGATTTTCCCCCTTTTCTTTTCTGTTCTTTTTCAGGACATAACATTCTCATGTTGTGTAGTATAATTCACTTTCGTGTTCTGTTGGTCTTTGTTTTGTCCCAAACACATAGTTACAACACTTGTTAGATTGATCTTTCATTTCCTGTTCTTTCTCTAAAAGACATGATTACAAGTATGCTCTCTAATATATGTTCTTGTTTTCTTCATTTAAGATGACCTGTTTAATTGTATACAGTTATTATTAATAAATATAGTGATCATGGATTCTGCACCAGCTCAGGTAGTCACATGAGAGATGTGTAGGCTTCCTTTAGTCTTATTCATGATTCTGTAAGTGAAACAAGTTGGATTTAATTTGTTGCAGGTCCAAAATGCTGTTGATTTTTTGAAGATGATTGGAGCATTGGATGAGAATGAAAATCTTACGCATCTTGGTGAGTATGAGGTTTTTTGTATGAGAAAATAGATATATTAATGAATTTTTTTTGCTAGTCTAATCGATTGTCTTCTATTTATTTCTTTTAATCAGGAGGGTTTCTGTCAATGCTGCCAGTAGATCCCAAGCTAGGGAAAATGTTAATAATGGGTGCTATCTTTAGTTGCTTTGATCCTATTCTGACAATTGTGGCTGGACTTAGTGTCAGGGATCCTTTCCTTTTACCTCAAGATAAAAAAGATGTGAGTATAAAATTCAGCATCCTTTTCTTTTGCCTAAAGAAAAAGTACGCAAGTATAAAATTCAGTATTATTATTATTATATTTTAACTTGTTAACTTGCATTGTTCCTTGCCTCTGCAATGTTTTGTTTTATGCAACTTCGGAATCATGAAGTTACATGTTGAGCATCCTTTTTATACTTTGGTGAAATGCGAGATTCCTAAGAAAGTGCGTTATGAAAACAAAGATGTTACCAGTTATGTAACCAGGTTTTGTTGGTTGAAATGACTGTAAGAATTGAAATAAGGTAAAAAGAACTCTATTAAAGCCAATTTTGTTTTGATCTGAGTGGATTTGAGGTTGCTTTCTATTGTCTGATTGTGGTTGGAGTTAAATTTCTTTGACATTCACAATCTGAACTCAATTTGAGCTGTTTAATTTTGATTGATTGATTAATTTGCTCCTAAAGTTCAGTTCAATTCAGATTCTTTTCTTTGTTTGATTGTTGATCGGCTTCAGTTTCTTTATTCTTCCCAGTCATATTGGGAGTGTGATTTCACTGAGATTCTTGACCAGGGTTAGTTGGTTTTGCATATATGAGGAATATACAGTGCAATGTTTTTCTTCATATTCTAAGCTATCGTGAGTTGGCTCTTCTTGTGATCCAACACCCTCTGGTCTGCAAATTGAAATAGACTTTGCTCTTGGATTTGATTTCAAGAATTGCATTTTGTTTTTGGGACTCAATCGATAGTTTTGTAACTGCTGCAATCTCAGCGATGAGCTGATCTGTTGATCAAAGCTGCGATTCGTCCATAGTGAACCGTAGAAGATCCGATTTGGTTGTGAAGTTAGCTCTGCACTTGATCAAAGCTCGTCTCTTAGATCCTTGTTCGAAACTCCTAGATTTTTCAGATATGAGTTCAAAAAGGCCTCTTAGATCCTTATTCGAAACTCCTAGATCCTTCAGGTTTGAGTTCGAAAAGGCCTGACTGAGGTTGATTTGACTTTGAATCTCATAGACCTGATTTGAAACTTTTAGATTTCTTCAAACCCCTTAGATATAGTTTGATTTGGTTTGATTCCTTAAGTTCTGTATTCGATGGACCTTTTGGTTGATTTCTCTAGTCTGAAAAGTTATGTGAGTTGGATTAACAGGGCTACTGTGAATAAGATCTGCTCATCTATAAGTTCTGCTCATCTTTTAGTTTCAATTTGATGGGTAGAGATCACACTGCAATTTTTTGGTGATGGTGCTGAGTTGAATCTTAATGGAAGGATGATGTTTTTCAAAATCCAAATTAATACCATTGAGATAATGTTAACTTTGCAAGCTTCAAAGAGCTTCTTTGAAGAAGTATATTTGGTGCTTCTTTATGCCTCGATAGGAAGTTGGCTTGAGTTGAGTAAGTTGCTGGTTGTGACGCTCATTTCACAGTTGTGACCAAGGGACGGAAGGAAGCAGTGCAATGCAGAATTTTAGCTCTTGGGAAGTTTCTCTCAAGTTGTTCTTACCTAGTGGATGCATTGTCAATCCTATGATTTCTGTCACATCCCTTAGCCTTGTTTTGGAAGATATCATTTACTAGTCAATAGTCCTGTCCCGACAGGATGAGTACTAGTGTGTACTAGTCTGCAGGTTAGAGGTGAAGAGGTTTGGAAAATGGGAGTCTCTCCGAGCTTTAGCGAGAGGGTATGGACATGATGGGAGTTGTCAATTGTGCACCTTTGGTTGTTTAGCAAGGGGTGCAGTTCAATTTATTCATAGAATGATGAGTTGTGAGAATCATGTTGTTGTTGAGCAAGGAAATACAGCGCTTTTTCCTCTCCTCAGGCTAAATGAGTGGTGAAATTGAGCTCTTAGTTGTTGCTTAAACCTGATGACACGTTTCTTCTCTTCCAAGAGGGGGAGTGCTGATGTAGTAGAACGAATAGGTTAAGTGTATGTTAAGTGGCCTATTGTTGCAGTATATAAATAGGTGATGTAATACGCATTGTACTTGGATTTTAATTGGAGATCATTGACATTGATTAGAGCAAAGTGCTTTGGTTCTCTTTGTAACCCTTAGGGGCTTACCCCCCTAATTGGGAATTCTCCTCTCTCTTGATTTTGGAATTTGAATGCAAATTTGTTTGCATCAGTCATGTAAAACCTATAGATGCCATGGTAAGGAAGAGTGATATGAATGTCATAAATGAAAATGTTAGGGGAAGGGAAAGACCTAAACTAACATGGGATGCAGTAGTAATAAAGGATATGCATATAACCTTGACAGAGCATAATAGTAAAAAAAGGATTCATGTAGCCGACACGACTTGATTGAGACACAAGGCTTAGTCTAGGTTGATTTGGTTTGGTTTGGTTTTTTAAAATAAAATTGTTTGTGTGCGCGCTTATAAGTATGGATGGGAAAAGAAAGGCTTCTTATAGGCTTTTTCTTAAAATCTTTGAACGGATGGAACACGTTAATTGATTTTTCTTGCATTCCAACATGGCTAGTTTTACAGGGTCAATTTTTGTTTCAAAATTCCAGCCTGCAATGTCACTAAGTTGGACACTTAGTCTCAGCCAAGTATGAATACACACACACAAAGTGCTATAAACAAGTAAGAGAATAGGCAACAAGTATTTACAGGAAATAACTCCCAACCTTTATTAATTGCACCAACAATACAAAGGATGCCTATGGAACTCTTACCAACACTTAGTTAATTTTCGAGTTCCATGGCTGATGCCTAAATAGGCTTACAATCAGTTTTCAAATTACAACCAGCATTACAAGGAAAGCATGCCAAGTGGCATGGCAGTTGACACCCCCAACTGCCTAGGGACTTAGGATCATTTCTGGGACATAACTGCCAGCAACTGCTGCTATCTTTCAGCCATGCTTCCTGAAGTCCTGCCTTGCCTTGTCTCTGCCCACATGAGTAACTGCTGCCAGCAGACCAACATAACTGCTATTAACTGCCCATGTTGTTTGCCTTCTCAAGTCAGCCACGAATTTGGTTGTCTTAGCCCCCAGACCAAGTTTTGCCTACTGATTGCTTTGAACCCCCAAGCATGCTGCAGCCCACATTCGGGTCATGTTAATGCCTTGCATCTGTGCAACGGCTGCACATACTTTGGCCAAGGGTTGTGCTGCTGCCTCAGCACTTGGACAATATTTCACCTTGCTGTCTTGGCATGCCACCATCATGCCTTGGTCTTGGTTGGACATGGGCGCAAGGTGCTGCCAATGTCAACCAATGCAGCCTTCAAGTAGAAGGTGCTAACAGCTAGCCATTAGGAAACTAGATTGGCTGTAAACTCAATAAAAAAAAAAAGAAACCAGAAATTTTCAAAATTCTAACATCCAATTTTCAGAGGAAAGAAATCTAGATCCCAAAAAATTTCTTGCACATATTGCTATTAAAATGGTCAAAGTCAGGAGTCAAGGACTCTGGATGTTTCAGGTGGTTTACCCTGGGATGCATTTGAACAGCCATTTCCATAAAAATCATGGCATCATCTGAAAGATTGAAGAGAATGTTACTCATATTATTATAGTTCAATCACTACTTTTTATTTTTTTACATGCTGCTGTACTTGGTTTCACTTTTCATATTTTCTCAAAGCTAAAAGGAAACATTTAGGAGAATGTTATCTGTACGATAGAAGTTGTGTGCAATGTTAAATGGGTGCTCAAGGTTGTATTTCTTTATTTTAATAATGCTAAAGACTGAATTCTTTAAGCAATTATGCATGTATTTATAACCATATGTTGGGCCCACAACCAATGTTGCATGATCTTTCCTCTGTTTTGAGTGTCACAACAAGTGTGATTCTCATATAACATAACAATGCTGAAAGATGGGACAAACTGAGATGAGTGGAAAAACTCAGAATTGGAGAAAAATGTTTTCAAGACATTTAGGATAGCCCTGATGGTTGGTAAAATGAAGAGTAACAAGGTTATGAAGAATCAAACTTGAAGATTGGAACTCGAAATTTTGGAGTTGAAGACTGCAGATGTCATGCATGGTTTAATAGAATAACTAAGTATCATGTTTTACTTGAGGATGTGATATATGACATGAGATGGATGAAGTCCTATATTACCAACTGTAGAAAAGTTGTGGATCACAAGTTATTGAATCTTGTGTCAGCTTTAAGAAGAATTGGTTCATTGTTTGGAAAGGCTTTCTGTTGGAGAAGAGAGGGGGGAAAGCTGAGACATGCATATTTTGTATGAAAGCTGACAGTTGACAGGGACAGAAAAGGAGTAGGATAAGGAATAACTGTTGGTTCGAATCACCTCAGGTTTAGCTTAGTCAGTACCTATTGTTTCAGTTTGTGTTTGATTTGGTTCGAAACTCATCGGATTTGGTTCAAATCTCTTTGATCCTACATATCTGTGCTCGTAAGGCTTGATTGAAGTCTTCTTTGATGTGATTTGGTTCGGTATTTCTTAGATTTGTATTCGAATTGGTTTGATTTGGACTGATGTGTGTTTGATTGGTTTAGATCTTGGGTGTGGTTCAACTTCAGTTCACTTCTACAGATTTCTCTTTGATTGATCAGAGTTGAATTGGTGTGCTTTGTTTTGGGTGGCTCACAAGGGTTGATGAACATTAGTGGCGATATTGGTGCACATCTACCAATTGGAAGGAATGATGCTATTCAAGATCAAAATCAGAATCATCAAGACAAGATGAGATGAAACAAATGAGTAGATCAGTTGTTACTTTGGAAGAGGTGGTGTAGTGAATGCAACCTCTTGCAAGCATATAATGATATAACTTTGCAAGTTTCAAATAGCTTCTTTGAAGTTGCATGTTTGGTATGCCTTTGTTTTTCTTTAGGAAGTTGTTTTGAGTTAAGTAGGTTGTTTCTTGTGATGCTTAGTTAGCCATTGTGTCTGAAGGAAGGAAGGAAGCGAGGAAGGAGTGCAATGCCGAATTTGAGCTCGTGATCGGTTACTCTCATGTGTTTTTCCTAGTGGATGCTTTGTCCATCCTGTCATTGTGTCATGTTTCTCAGCCTTGCTTTCGAAGATGTCTTCTACAGTTGGTCTCATTCCGACAGGATGAGTACTCTTCTGCTCAAGTATGCAGGTTAGAGGCGAAGGGGTTGGGAAATGGGGGTCTGTCCAAGCTTTACCTATGGTGGTTTAGCCAAGGAGAAATTTCTGTATCAATCTTACACCAGAGTTTCTTCAATTCCAACAAAAGGAAAAATTGGTGAACATCCAAGGATTTATTTATAAGAACAGTAAACCGAGACAAACATTCATTCAGCATCAATTGTCTCAAGGTATTCAAATAAACAAAGGGATGAGCACCAAGTATTTGGATGCACACAGTGAATCCATAACTTTGAAGTTTCTGATATGGAGGATCCACAAAAGAGTGGCAACCATAGAGTGTGCGCTTCGAAAGTTTAGAAGAAACAATGGGCAAATGCAAGGATGTAGTGCAATGTCTTCACAGATGGATAAATTGTGAGAATCATGTTTGTTCTTGAGCAAAGAAACGCAGCACCTGTTCCTCACTTACGATTACATGAGTAGTGCTACATTGAGCTCAATTAGCAGCTGCTTAAATTTCAGGACAAGTTTCTTCAAGAGGGTACTGATGTAGTGGAATAAATACCTTAAGTGTATGTTAAGTGGCCTATTAGTTGTAGCCTAGTTGTAGTCTATAAATAGGTGATGTAATACTATTTTACTGAGTTTTAATTGAAGAATATTGATATTGAATAGAACCCAGAGCTTTGGTTTCTCTCTTCAACCTCAAGGGGTTTATCCCTATTTGGGAATTTGTTCTCTCTCTCTCAATTGATATTTGATTTGCATTTTGATTGCATTATTTGGTATCAGAACACAGATTCTGTGTTTCTTCCTTCCTATTACATTTCGATTGCACTGATTGAATATTGATTGATTCTGGATAATCTTAGATTTCCTCATGCCTTCTTCTTCTTCTTCTTCTTCTTCTTCTTCTTCTTCTTCTCTGGTTCTTCTCTCTTCATCTTCTACTGCTTTTTGGTTATGCACCCACCAGAGTTTTAAAAGGCTTTCCTGAGGCTCGCCTCGATGCTCGCCTCGCCTTGAGGCTAAGGTAAAACGCATCAAGGCTTTGATTTTTAAGCACTACTCCCCAAAGGCTTGCGCATCATAGTTTGAGACATGCGCCTTAGGTGCGCTTTGTACGCTTTTTGCATATAAACATGTGAGGAGTATGCACATGCAGAGGTTGCATTGGTCTTTTGTTAAACTTAGTCTATTGGATTGTTTAAATATAAAAAAATAAAAAGAATCCCTTTTCGCAACTATATTTTACAAGAAAAATTAAGTAAATGATCAATCAAGAAAAAACACAGTTAATGGTCAAGTGAGAAGCTCAATCACTGAAGTTAAGAATATCAATTTCACTTTCAGTGAAGGAAAACTTCTTTCTATGCAGTAAAATGTTTAACGCATTAAAGCGAAAAGTATTTATACTTTTATATTTAATTTTGTTTTTATTTTTTTACTATTTTAAAATATTTAATTTATTCACTAAATATTAAAATTTGAAATTTGAAATGCTTACGCCTTAACGCCTTGAGGCTTACGTCTCGCCTCATGAGGGGTAAAACGCCTTGAGGTACGCATTCGCCTTTAAAAACTTTGGCACCCACAGTAGTCAGGATGGTTGATCCTATTGTCGTGTAGTTGAGGATATTACCTTCGAGGTGTTGAAAGAAATTTAATGTTGACTTGAGTCACTTATCAAGTCCTCATCCTTTGAAAAATCATACATAAGGGAACTCAAAACTGATTCCAATGAGTAATATTTATCTAATAATGCTTAAGTTAGTGTATGAATAGTTGTTGGTAAGAAGGATTTCTACAAAATATTTTATTGTAATTTGTACCTAGGATACCTGTACTCCTGTTTAAATATAAACTTTATGTGGAGCCCCTCCGACATTCAGAGAGTCGAGAAAATTGATTACATGTTGAATAGTGGTGGGAAATTCTCTGATAATCAGTTCTTTGGATAAAAAATGTTAAAGCCTTAGAGATGATCATCTTTTAAGCTTCACTTTCTTGGCTATTGTTTCTCTTCATCTTCTTCCTAATCAAGGAAATTCTGTTACGAATGCTCAAATGGTCCATATTATTGATCACAAAAGGTTGTTTTGATCAGTCTCATTGCCCTGTGTGCAATGCATGTGTTATGTGATTTGTGCAATTTTCATTGCATTATGATCCCTGCGAGCCTACAATGGCGTTGTTCAAATAACACCCTACTCTTTTTGTATAGTATGTTGGTCAAACAGTAATCAACCATGATTCCATGAATGCAACCATGCATACTTGCTTGATGTTGGGAACGATTCTAGTTTTGTGTGCACTATGTTTACTTTGTGAAGAAATCTCATTAATGCATGTCTATATTTTTGGATTCAGTTAGCAGGTACAGCAAAGTCCAGATTTTCTGCAAAGGACTATAGTGATCATATGGCACTTGTTCGTGCATATGAAGGATGGAAAGATGCAGAAAGAGGAGGATCAGCATATGAGTACTGCTGGAGGAATTTCCTTTCTGCCCAAACACTTCAAGCCATCCATTCTCTTCGGAAGCAATTTAGCTTCATTTTGAAAGGTGCTGGATTGCTAGATGCCGATGCTGGCACCAACAATAGATTAAGTCATAACCAGTCATTGGTTCGTGCGATTATATGTTCTGGCCTCTTTCCTGGAATAGCATCTGTAGTGGTACAGTAACTCTACTTGCTGTTGCACTTGTAATTTTTATCGAATAGATTTCAGTTCAGATAACATGTGCTACTTTCCTCTACATGTGCAGCACAGGGAGACATCCATGTCCTTCAAAACAATGGATGATGGCCAGGTCTTGATTTATGCTGTAAGTATTGAATGGAAATGTTTTGCTGAAGCCTTAGAAATATATTTGTGTTTCTTTTACTGATTCCATAAGCAATTCTGTGCAGTTGACTCATGAACATAATATCCACTCTATTGCATCTTAACTAGAACTATGATTGCAAATTGCATATATGGTATAAACTCTGATTCTATGTTTGGTTAAATGGAATGAAAAGTGTAATAGAATAGAATGCTCATTCCTTAGCGTCCTTACGGAATGATCATTTACTTACAATGGTGATTGATGATTCTATTTGCAATATATTTTTAGTGAACCAAACACTACCTGAGATTTTGTGTAGTGTTTCACTTATGTGAATTGAGTGTGGATTGGACAAGAAGATCTTAATTGATGAAAATATATTTCTATAGATGAGAATTGACACCTGAGATAAATTTGTGGGGTGGGGGCAGGGGCATTTCTTCTACATATGGCTTAGGATGCCTGTAATGTACATGTCTCTGGCCAAAAGTGGCCCATCCACCCTGATCTAGTCTTTCTGCTGAAGCTTGTTCTGTGTCCTGATGTAACTTGTTTTACTTTGGCCTCCATGATGATGTAATAAACTTTCAACTAAAAATAAAAGTTGAATATAAGTTTAAAGATCCTTCTCTGAAAGGGAAGAAAAAGGCTTGTGCAGATTAAAACCTTCATTTACATTGGGAAGAAAATGATTATGGCAATCATCTGATAGCGTAGTTATCAAACATGATGTGCACTGCATGAAAAATTTTGTTGTTATGGATCTCTTTCTTGGTTAGGACAACCACATCCCAGGTGCAATTTTTTATTTCTTTTGCAGTTTGAAGCAGTAGCTGCAAATTTTCTGTATTTGTTTTGTTTTTTATTTTAATTTGCAGCAGTTTAATCTCTAGAAGAATGTATTTGTATGAAACCTGCATGAAGAGTTGACTTTTTCATTGCCATGATGAAATATGATTTATGGAGACAGACCTCCTAAGAAGCACGGACACCTCTCCGAGGGCTACGTATCAGTGTCAGACACGCGTCGGACACGGACACGCGTCGGACACGCGGTTGACACGTGTCTGACACGTCTGCAGAGGTGTCCTGATTTTTTTTTATTTTTTTGTTTTTCGGACACGCGACGGACACGCCCAGACACGCGACGGACACGCGCGGGGTCGAAAACATAATTTTTGAAACTTAAAACAGGGTCAAAGTGCAAAATTAAAAAAAATAAAAGGAAAAGAAAAGAAAAGGGGATCGAAGTCGAACCTGGGAGGTGATCGCGAGTGGAACTGATTGAAGAGTCGATCGGAAACCCTAACACCACGATCGCGAGTTGAAGACGATCGCCAGAAGCAGACGATCGCCAGAAGCAAACCCTTTGATCTCTCGTCTGCGATCTGCCTTCGCCGTCGTCTTCTCCTTCTGCTTCTTCGCCCTCTTCTTCTCTCTCTCTCTTCGATCTGATCTGCGTTTCTAATTATAATATAACATAATTATAATATAATAAATAATATAATATAACATAATTATAATATAATAAATAATATAATTTGTTATATAATTATAATATAATTTGTTAAATAATTATAATATAATTTGTTATATAATAAATAATAAATTTGTTATATAATAAATCTAATTAAATCATATATAATAAAAAAAATCTAATAAAATTTATAAAAAATAATAACAATATATATACATATATATATATATTTATATACTAATAATAAATAATATAACTCCTAACCTTTTTTTTGGTCTTAAATAATATAAATAAATACAAATAATATATTTATTTTTTAATTTTACATATAATAAATAAAATAAATAAATAAATATAAATATAAATAATATATATTTTTTAATTTTACATATAATATATAAATAAAATTATATATATTAAACGTGTCCCCAGCGTGTCGTGTCCCCCATTTTTTGAAAAATTGCGTGTCCGCGTGTCTGTGTCGTGTCCGTGTCGTATCTCGTATCCGTGTCCGTGCTACTTAGCAGACCTCTTATGGGATTATCTCATTTTAATCATGCTCAGTAGACTGCTTTTGCACTGTACGAGCTTGGCTTTTCCTAGATATGCCTATTTATGCATAAATTCTTGCATGCATACATGTTTACTGCATGCGTACATATGGTAAATACACAATTATCTCTCTATGTTTAACTGAGAATATTTAAATGTATTCCATCATGATACCATGCTTAACTCCTCAATTATCTCTCCCAAAATGTTTATCCATTTTTTGAGAAATCATTGGATGGAGAAACTTTCATATTGGAATGATAGAAATTGTTGTCGAAAATAATCTGATGAGTGATGAGAACATTTTGGCCAGTTAAAGAGAGGGCATACCTATAATTAGGAATTTTCCCCTTTCTAAAGGATACCCCTCAACTGCTAGACTCTGTTCTACGAGACATTTATCTGATGATGCTAATTATTTTGCTTCAGAATTCGGTGAATGCACGTTACCAGACTATTCCGTACCCATGGCTCGTCTTTGGTGAAAAAGTGAAGGTCAATACTGTTTTCATACGTGATTCTACTGGTGTTTCTGATTCTATTCTGATCCTTTTTGGTGGTAATCTCAACCATGGAGTCTTGGTAATTTCCTTCATTGCCAAATGTTTTTTGTGTTTAGTTTTGAATGAAATCACTCTGTAATTTCGAATTTGCCTTCCCTGTAGGTCGGACATTTGAAAATGTTGGAAGGCTATATTGAATTCTTCATGGATCCAAGTCTGTTAGACTGTTATGTGAAGCTTAAGGAGGAACTTGATAAGCTTCTGCAAAAGAAGGCAAGTTTTGGAAAAACTACTTTAAAAGAACATGTTTGTCTGTAAGTTTTGTCTATTAACATGGTGCATATATGTACACACACACACACACTCACATATAGTGCTTAACAGAAAATCATGTTCCATATTCTGCTCCTTCTAACATATTCTCTTATTCTCAAATACAAGACTCGGATGAATAAATGCATCCCATAGTTGTGCCATTCTCTATCGTTTCTTTTATAATTTTAGGAACTAATCTTTTTAAGTGATTAATCATGCCGAGTTCATTATTTCCAAACCGTTGTATTTCTGGTTCATTCTGTGGGAGAAGGGTACTTGCATGAATAAACACATGCTAAAACAAAGCATCTGCAAGTTGATTTAGCTTGATGTCATTAAGACTAAACTTGATGTATCATGTAAGCTAGCTTGTAGTGTGCATGGCTTGGACATATATTGTACCCATCCATGCTGTACATCTCACAATTCTGATACCATGTGCTATGGTCTTCAGTTGAACTCAACCCCAAAAGCTAGCTTGTGAAGTGAGGGTACCCTCGAGCACTGCACGTCCCCTTTTGTACCTAGGCGATGTAGGACTTCGCTTCATAGTGAGCACATAATTGAGCTGAACTTCTTTTCTCCTTTTCTCCTCTTCTCCTCCTCCTGAAGAGGTGTCAGCCTCCCTTTAAGTTTACCATCCAACAAATTTAACTTTCAAGGGATTAGCCACTATTCTATATATAGTAATGGTTAGAGTAGCCATTCATTAAAGTGCTAGAGTGTGGGGGTTGTTCCCATTATTGAAATCACTGTCTAGGATTGTTATTTGTACATACAAACTTTTTTGGTGTTAAGATCAAAAGTTGAGAGGGAAGCCATTCATGTGTGCATGAGAGAGAGAGAGAGAGAGAGAGGTGGTGGTGGTGTTGGGGGGGGGGGGGGGGATTATATGTTCCTCTATTATAATAGAAGAGGAGAAAGAGAACAAAGAGAGAAGAATTTATAAGAACTATGGAGGCCATAGAATTGGACTCTGCCGATTTGTACATGAGAAACAGAGCACTTAAACTCCTTTTTCTCTTCAAATTTAATTTGTTTCTAGGACTAATCCAATTTTGTACCCCTAGGCTGATTAATAAACGTAAAACTATGGAACTAACCACTGGCCTTGTATCTATAGGCCAAGTGGTATCATGTTGGCTTTCTTGACCATTTTTTTTAAAAATAAAACTCAAATTTTGTAAAATATTTCTATATATATATATACATTTATGAAAATAGTATCAAATCTATTTGAAATGGGACCCTAAGACTTCACCTTATTGTTTTTCCCCAATGTACTTAATCAAGGTTCAAACTTACAATATTGGTTGTTTACTCAAGGACTACTAAGATAATTTGATTAGTGTATTTCATCAATGGGGCAATATGTAATGATAAGCCATGGACAAAATTTCCCTTTTAAAATTTAAACCAGTGTTACCTGAAAATGCTAATACCGTACATGTTCTGAAACATGATACACTTTCGTTCCAAAACGGAGAATTTAGCGATCCAAAGCATTCCTAAAATTTCTCCATTATATTTTCTGTAAAGTTTCCTATAGAAAGAAAAAATTGAAATATAATGAACTAAAACTCAAAGAGAATAGAGTTTTTTCATTACCAAATATAAAACAAATAGACCATAAGGCTTCTAGAATAGCGTCTTTATATTATTAATTTATAACAATATTTTATTGGATGCCTAACTATTAAAATATAATTGCTCTTATATTTAATAGTCTCTTAAATTCTAGTAATGTGATCTATAGAACCCTACTCCTATTGCACCACATTTTAGAGCATGTGGTGTGCCTCGTTTTTGTTCCTATTCCTTGTACTGGAACCTGTGTTTCATGTAACATAGATTTAAACTACAATAGAGGTAAAATAATGACAATCACCATCTAATGTACATGACCTAGATCTAAGCCAAACTAAGCCTTGCGTCCAATAAGGTGGGGTTGGCTACATAATTCTTTTTCGTAATTTCACTTTGTCAAGGGCTATATGCTTAGTTAAATTAAATAAATTTTGTATTCTTTTTTACAACCACAGCCCATGTTAGTTTAGGTCCTCCTCGCCTCCCAAACATTTCCATTAATCATTTCTATCTTCCTTACCGTTACATCTACAAGTTCTTGTTGTATATAGCCAAACCATCTTTGCCTAATCTCCTTCAACTTGTCTTCAATTGGAGCTACTCCTGCCATTTTATGATTATATTTATTTATAATTTTTTCTTTCCTATCTTCTATGTTACATGGACTCGCCACTTTGGGGCGAAGTACCCGTGTCGACACAACACGACACGGGTGCGGGTGTGAGATTTGTGTCGGATTCGCCTCGTCTCGCTCGGACACGGCACTTTACAGACAACAAAGAAATGAATGAGGAGAAAGGAAGAGAACCTGGTGCTGTTGGCTTCGATCATCGATCACGATTAAGGCTCTCACTATTGATCACGATCGTCTTCGTCTAGGGCTTCGATCACTGTCAATCTCGACCTCGAGCTCGATCGTCTTCGCCTCTCTCTTCGTTTCGACTTCTCTCTCTCCCTCTTCGTCTCGTCTCTGTCTTCGTTTCTGCTTCTCTCTCTCTCTCCGTCTGCTGTCTGTCTTCGCCTCTGTATTGATCAATGATCATATATAATATATATAATATAATTTATACTAATTTATCATATATAATATATATAATATAATTTATATGATAAAATATAATTTATAAATTATAATTATATAATAAAAACATCTAATTATTATTTCTTAAAATATCATATATAATAATAATTTTTATAAATTATTCTTCATATTACATTTACATTAATATATAATACATAGTATAAATTACATTAATATAATAATATGTAATATTATTCATCTAAAAAAATTATATAATACAATAGATATTATATAAATTATATAGATATTATATAATAATTATTGTATAACATATAATATATTTATACGATAATATACACTTATATATATTAATAAAAATAAATAAACACATATATGTAAAATAATTATTTGTTATTTATATAATATAACTCATCTTAATAACTATATTTAAAAAATATATATATATATTTAACGTATCCCCGTACCCGTATCCAAATTTGGATACATATCCACGTATCCTTAATTTTTAATTTTGAAGTATCCGACCCCTAGATACGCACCCGCACCCGATCCTCGTACCCGCGTCCGTGTAACATAGCCTATCTTTACTGTACATTAGTCAAAATATCTCGACTTTAGTTTCACTCATTTTTTGAATGTGTTATTTCTCGGTTGCTCAACATTTTGTCTTGTAAAACTTCACTGGCCTTATAATAGTTGTATAAAAAATTTCCTTCAATTTAAATATGCTAGAAGCATTCCTCCACTTGAGCGTGCCTACATGGATTGCATCATCTCCAAGACTCTGACTTCTCTGTCCTTCATTAATTATTGAACCTAAGTTACAAAAATGTATACTCTTTGTTATCTCCTAGTATTTGATCTTCACATTCCCATTGTTTCTACTTCTAATGTTCCTAAAAACTAAAGTTCATTCCATATATTCAGTTTTAGTTATACTACTTTTAAACTCTTTTGATTTGAGTGATTCTCTACAGACCATCTGCTAGAACAATATCATTTTCAAATAACATACTCCATGGGACATCACCTTGATGTGTTTAGTTAATTCATCCACAACTAAGCCAAATAGGCAAGGACTCAAAGCTAACCCTTGATGCAATACGATAGTGATTGGGTTATTCACTAGTTTCTCCTGTACGTAATGTAAGAATAGTCACAATCCCATCATTAGATGTTTCCGGAAAGTTTTGAAAATTGTCATGTTGGCATGTCCGTGTTGCGTTGTGTTGCAATTTTGGAAAATTGTCGTGTCAGCTTGTCCATGTGTCATGTGTTCATATCCATGCTTCTCAGGTCTTATTAATCAAAAGGATGAACATTTCTTATTTTGAAGACATAGTCATAGTTAAAATAAGATGCAAGCCTACATAAACACATGTAATCTTTTGGTGCAGTAAGAGTTGAGTTTTGGAGAATTTGTGATTTGGTTGTGTAAGATTGTTTAACCTCTGCAAGCCATTGGTTTTCTTCTTCTTCTAATTATTTTTAGCAATTTCTAGCACTTTGTACTCTACAGGTGCACCTTAAAAGTCAATGCTTTCAACCCTCAAATCATCGTTTAGCCAACCAAATTAATCCCTACATCAAAATCTGACCCTAACACCCTACAACAAATACTGGTGTGTTTGGTTTGAGTTTTTTGAAAAATGAGTTTTTTGGTTTTCATATTTTTTTGTTTTTAGTGAATATTTTTAAAATTTTGAACATTTTTTTTTTTACTTTTTTAGATGCACCTTACTTAGATGTGTCTAAAAAGTAAAAAATTTGTGAAAAAATATTTTAAAAAATTAATAAATACATAAAAATATAAAAAATGTACTGAATTCTCATTTTTTTTTTTTTTGTATTTTTGTATTTTTGTATTTTTGGTATTTAGTGAATTTTTAAAAGGTTTTTTTCATAATTTTTTTTTACTTTTTAGGTATATTTATGTTAGGTATGTCTAAAAATTAAAAAAATTGTTTAAAATATTAACAAAATTCAATAAAAACAAAAAAACACGGAAAACAAGAAAGTAGAATTTTCTGAAAAGTGTTTTTGGAAAACTCTAGCCAAGCAAAGTATTTTTTGGGGGGTACTATTTACAGCCCCAACACAACCCAAAATACAGCCCCGTAACTCTCCCCCATACATATATATATATATTTTGATTAGCCTGACTCTCACATATTCAGACCTAATAAACCCTGACCTTTTGCCCTACCTTTCCACCATCAAGTTAACTCCAAACGTGTAGCTTTGGTTGTTGCCTAGACCTTTGAAGCACGCGTTCTCAGAAAACCAGCATGCTGACAATTTGAAAGTCAACCCTTTTTTGGTTCTTCTTCATCTACAAACCCTAATTCATTTCTTCTATCATTTATAACCCTAACTTGACATGCCTTGTGAAATGATTTTTCACCATAAAACAATTCACAAGGCTGAATATTTTGAATATTCAAAGTTGGCCTACATCTGGAACCAAGATATGGCACCAAGTCATCTTGGGGATACATATTGGTTGTTACTAAAACATTGATTGATTTATCCTGGCATAAAGTGATACAATTATAGTCCACATCCATTACACAATTTTTGGATAGCATGAGTTGTGTCAGAATGAAAGCATGTGATTTCGAGTTGACATCATTTTGGCCGATATTTTGAATTCTGTTTTTCATGTTTATCAAACAAGATAAAATAGTTCCTAATTAATCATCTTTTGCATTATTCACAAAATTCCTAAACCAAAAGGCTATCAAAATAAACAAATAATCATAGATTGTTGTGAACTTGTAAAAATAACAAATGCAGATACTTATTAGATACAAATAATGATAGATTGTTATGAACTTGTAAAAATAACAAATGCAGATACTTATTAGATACAACTTAAATTAGTAAAACCAATGCAATTGCTATAACATTAATCATAGGGTGTATCAATCCCCCCTTGTTGAAGAAAACTGGACTCGTGCGAATCATAATTGTTGACTTTGATACCAAAGTTGATATAATTTTTGTCTCTGCTACCGAATTTGGATTGACATGGCTCTAATAGTTATCCCATTAAGCATTTGGATTTATCAAAAAAAATAGTTATCCCATTAAGCATTTGGATTTATCAAAAAAAAATAGTTATCCCATTAAGCATTTGGAGGTCTAATCTTTATGTAATTTATTTTATTTTTTAATGGAAAAAGAAAGGGGAGAGGGGTTCTTAATTATTTTCTCATTGAAATATCTATTTGTCTTGCTAATCCCATTTGCATCCTTGAGGCAACCCCAACCCAACACATAGCTAGGTGGCCTACAGCTCCTTATCCCAACACCCCTACCAGGGTTTGGACAACGACCATTCCTATGGAAGAGCCAGGGAGATGCCACTAGGTCAACAACATGCCTTGGCCAACTTGAATTACGTAAATCAATGGAAGTGCCATAACAAGTGCTTGTGGGTCCCATGTCAAGTGCCTGCAGTGAATCATAATTGTGGTGAGATCCATGTTTAGAACATTACGATGCATAGGGTGGAGAAACAACCTTTGTTTCAATGTGCCTTCCATGGATGGACTGTGCATCAAGCTAAGTTGTAGATGTACTCGAATGTTCTTATATTGATTCAATTATTTTCTAATTCCTTTTGTGTATGCGTGAATCTAAGTATGTATCTCTTTACGATTTTAAACTCGCCATTTTACTTTACATACACAGATAAAGTACAGAAAAATGGTCACCTTTTCCGCAGAGTATAATATACTGATTATAAATCCTTGATTGGATTTTTCTGTATACAAATGCGTTTCTCTATTGTCGTTGCTGTCTATATAGTGAGGTGTTATAGCCAAGTACTAATCTACTCGAATCACAAAGCTCTTTCTAGTTCAACCTAACAGTTGGGTGACAATGGTATTGCAATGTTGCAGCTCCAAGATCCTAGCCTCGACATCCAGAAGGCAGGCAAGTACCTCATGCTCGCTGTTCAGGAGCTAGTATCAGGAGACCAATGTGAAGGGAGGTTTGTATTTGGCCGTGAAAGCAAGAAGCCCAAGGAGTCTAGTGACAGTGATAGATTTACAAGAGATGGAACAAACCCTAAGAGCTTGCTGCAAACACTCATGATGCGGGCGGGGCACTCCCCTCCAAAGTACAAAACAAAGCATCTCAAGACAAATGAATTCAGAGCGTTGGTAGAGTTTAAAGGAATGCAATTTGTGGGGAAGCCCAAGAAAAACAAACAGCTTGCAGAGAGGGATGCTGCTTTAGAGGCATTAGCTTGGTTGACTCAGACCTCTGACAAAACTAATGATGAGGATGATAATTCCCCACCTGATGTCACTGACAACATGTTGAAACTCCTTGGTAAGCGCAGAAGATCAAAGCGGCGCTCAGGTTGATGATACATTCATGTCAAATGGATCTCTTTTTGCAGTTGTGGTGCCAAAGAATGAGAACTAAGCCATTTGTGACTTATGAATATGATGATCTCACACCTGGTGTCTCTAACAACATGCTAAAACATAGAGGAGGCACTAGGATTGAAGCACCACTTTGGCCAATGTCGTACTGAAATGTCCCGTTTACCTGCTGTTTGGCCAAAGAACAGCAATGAACAAAGTAGATGCTTTGTTTCCTTTACAACTGTAACTTGAATTTCAAAACCGGTCTCGGAGCCTAGTGGTAATTTGAGCCCTAGATGATAAGGTTCAATATCGTTATGGAGGAAGAAATCAATATTTACACAATTTTGTCCTGTGATTTGAATCTGTTAGATGCAGCCCCCGCGTGAGGGGAGTTGAAGTACAATATATTTTTGCTGTTTTTAATACCGGAATGGCAGGGCGGGGGACGTAATAAACGAGAAAATATTGTAAATTTGAGGGGATTTTTTTTTTTTTTTTTTTTTTCTTCATGTAAAAGAAAAACAAAATATTGTTATTAAGATATAATTTATATGGGAACTTTGATTATATTCCTGTTCAGCATTTATTATCTGCATCTGATCTGAGTTACTGAAATTGATTTTTTTTTTTTTTTTGAAAAAAAAAATTGGAAGACATGGCATGTAAATGTATAGAGGCAATTTTTTAGGCCAGTCTTCGTCAAAGTTGCTTCGTGTTCTGCTTGTAGACTAATATATTGCTTGGTTTACTGAAATAAAATAAAACGTAATTAGATAATCATTATTCTCCTCTTTATGGAATAATTATTATTTTATAATGGTGAATGATGATTTAATTTGTAATAGATATTGTCATTTTAACGTGGATATTACAATGAAAAGATTATTTTATTTCCCTTTATTTCAGAGCCAAATCTAGACATGTAAGGTTCTACACTTCGATTAATATTAATTTTACATTCAAAATTTTGAAATTTTGATCAATTTGACCGCTGTCATCACATTTAGTTTACAATTGAACAGAATATGCTGATGTGGTACCGAACTTCATTAGAAATCTCATTTTACTCTCCAAACTATACTTTAAAAATCAATTTGCCCCCCCCAAATTATACCTTAAAAATTAATTTACTCCACATGTCGGCACATTTCGTTCAATTATGGACAAAATGTGATAGTCAAATTGATTAAAATTTTAAAAGCTTAAATGTAAAATTAATATTAATCGAAATCTAGAAATCAAATTGAAAGACAAGTAAAAGTTTAGAGGGTGAAATGATATTTTCTTGATCATAAAAGAGGCATATATCGAAGCTCAAACTACTTGATGATAGAACTCTTTATCACCGGCGGCTCTCTCTCTCTCTCTCTCCCCCCGTGATGTGCCCTTTCCTCAGCCATTGTCCTATCCCTGATTTTAAAACATTAATTAGGTGAAAATTAATTAAACTATGCGTGATTATTTAATAGAAAAATCTCCTTTTAACTTCATTAACCAAAACATTTTCCCATCCTCATTCCATAACTTGACAAAAGTCGAATTGTCTTGAAAAATGTATTCGTATCTATTTTATAGACTCTGATTGCCTAAAAGTGTCTAAATAAGTATTGTTTTATTAAAAAATGAGTTTTGTTCCGAATAAAGGGTCCACAAGGTCAAAGTTGTTGTATTGAGAAATTTGACAAACTTCATTGCTTTTGTAAAAAGGTTTAATTTTGACAAATATGTTCTTTTTATCATATTTTTTTTTTTTATAAAAAAAGTTAAGTTCTAGCCAATATCAACCATTTTAATTGTTTAAAATGAACTTCAAATTTATTTATTTATAATTTTAAATGGATAAAAGTTCACTCAATGCTTAGAACACCCTTCAGCATGCAACGTCCAAAATGAAATGCATCATGATGTTTAAAGATTATTAACCACAAATTAAGTCAACATGCTACAACACAAAAAAGGCCTTAGCCCAAATTAACCTATGGTCCAAAATCACCAAAACAAAAGTAAATTCATAGCTTCCTTTTACAGCTTCTCCTTGCATTTCTAGCACAAGACGGTCGAAGTATCTACTTTATTCCATACACTCATTTATTCATTTTATTTATAGGATCCACAATGATAATTAGAAAGATTTCTATATATACATCAAATAATATCATAATATGATACATCAGCCCAAACTGCCTTACTAATGGGATGTCCTAACACGTTATAAAATTTTGCTTTAGATAATATGATCCAATCATAGGAATAATAGGAACTATAGTATCAAACTTCTTAATAGAATTTGACTCCATACCATTAAATGGTTTAGTTGCACACTTGAAACAATAAGTCAAGGACATTGTGTGAGTCGAGTATAGAAATTGTACATTCGGCAAACAGAGCACTCCTAGGCCCATCACTGATGGGCCCAAGTTTAACCAGGCTCAATGGATTACAGAGGTTCGATGCCAAGTAAATCCTTTCACTGACTAGATGACACGTCGAGAGGGTAGTGCCAACAATCAAAGAACATTAATGCTGAGTACCAGGGACAATTCGGTAGGCTATCCCAATCAAAATGGGCCCAAGCCATTCCTTTCGGGAGGTGTAATAGGGACGTGGGTGTTGACATTATGGTAATGATGATGATCAAACTACTTGAAGAAATATTTACACATGACCTCTATATAAAGAAGATAATTGGAAGAAGAAAGATATGCCTAATCACCCTAACTTGATCTATTATTTGAATACCTAACCCATTTTCTTTCTTAACCAATATCTGACTTGATCGTTAGAGTACTAATTTCGGCGCCGCCGACTAAAGTGTTACTTGTTTTAGGTACTAGAGTGAGGATCCAACAAATGTATGTTTTGGACGAAGAAGTGTTGCAAATCCACCCCTCACAATTGGCACCGCCTATGGGAATACTCAAACTCATCCATGGAAGATCCAACTAATGATCCTCCAACTACTGAAGTTGATACCACAGCACCCGGAGGTTCCTTCAATCCAGATGGAACTCTCGTACGACGAGTATTGAACTTCGATCCACCAAATCTATCTTTACTGTCAATGTCCACTGAAGATGCAATACGTACGCTGCTAGACCAATCGAAACGTAACAAAAAACGTTTTGAAGTTATGGAAGCTGAGAATGAATGCCTTCGCTAAGAATTGGCAAAATCTAAGAAAATATCATGCTAGGAGCGCAACCGCAACCGATAGCCAACCAACATCATCCTCGGAGACGCGGTAATAGCATTAGTTTTATCGATTCATCTTGAGGCGAGCCCAAGAAACGTGACCGTGAAAATATCTCGAGATTATCTAATGAAGAACACTCTCCACAGGCACGATAACGGGCAAGAAAACGAAAGGATGAAGATTTTGATTTAGAGGACAAGCACAATCCATTCGTCCAGTGGATAGCTAGGGATGCCTTGCCCGAGAAATTTAAAGCTCCGTCATTTACACTCTATGATGGCAAGTTGGACCCCACTGATCATGTTCATCACTACAAGCAGGCCATCACACTATATGCAGATGATGATGCATTTATGTGCTGTATTTTCCCTAGTAGCTTAGGCCCTTTAGTTGTTAGATGGTATTACAAACTTGAACTGACTTCCATCAAGAGTTTCCACCAGCTCCAGAAATCTTTTTGGGGTAGGTTCATCACCAATGAAACAAAACACAAACAAGTGGATTCGTTGTGGGCAATGAAGATTGGACCCAACGAGACTCTCCGAGCATGCTCGACAAATTTTTGGGAGTGTTTTAATCTTGTTGATGATGATTGTAATGATGCTATGGTTGTTTCAACCTTTAAAATGGAACTTCACCTAGACAGTCCGCTTCAGAACTCCTTGACCCGAAGACTACCAAAATCAATTTGGACCTTGATGAAGAAGATGGAGGAATATTGTAAGACTGAGGATGACATGCTCCAAATAAATGTTGGGCTTCAAGCCCCAGAGTTGGCCGCACCAATTGTGGCTCAGCCACTAATAGTTGTTCTTCCAAACAGGGAAGTCACATCGCCAAGAAAGAGTCAAAACCAAGTGGAAAGTTCAAAAAGAATAACCGCCGAGGCTCACACTAATGAAATGAACAGTACCAAGTTGACTCAAGGGGTCAACGACGTTCTGATAAAAAATACATAAAATTTTCGGAGCCAATTAGTCAGATCCTCCCAAAGATCAAACATCGCACTTTCTTCAAGTGGCCGACCAAGATGTTTGGACCCTCTAATATGAGAAGAAGAGATCAAAGGTGCAATTATCATCAAGATCATGGCCATTTGACAGATAAGTGCTACGCTTTGAAGGACCACTTGGAGGATTTGTTAAGGGATGGTCATGTGACACCTGACATTTCATGCATATGCACATCATGACATTCATGCATGTTAATCTCATGTTAAGTGCTTATTTGCTTGAAATAGAACTTGGAAGGAGTATAGGAGAAGGAGAAGTTAGTTTAGAAACCTGAACTTAAGAAATATTGCTTGTTTCATACTTGAAGTTAGGGAATGGTTTAGATTGGAATTTGAGAACCATAGGATGTCCCCATGCCTTAATTGAGGAGCTTAAAGGTTTTAGTCTAATGAACTTGTACATTTCATGCTATTTGCCAACTTGCTAATTAGGATTAATTAGGATAAGATTATATTATTTAGTTTTAAACTTGGTTAACTAGGCAAAAACAAGGAGATTAGATAATTAAGGAAACTTATAACTTTTGCCCCATTCACACCATATAAACCTCATGTCTCAAGCCAAACAAATAAGGTATTTACTAGGGAATTCAAGAACAATCGGGGGAAGAGGAAGAACAGAAGAAGAGAAGGAGAAAAAGGGGAGAAAAGGAAAGAAAATTCAAAAGAGCAAAGGATTCGAGCCTAGAAATTCCAAGAAAATCACTACGAGGTAAGAAACTCGACCCTCTTCTATATTCCCATATCAAAACATAACCAAAAATAGATTAGGAATAAGTTTTGGAATTGAAGTAGGAAGAAAATAGGAAAGTTTGGAAGTTAGGAAAGAGTTTGAAGAAATGATAGAAAAACTATGTTTTGAACTAGTTTCGTGCAAAATTTGAGCAAGCCAAGCATTATGTTATGAACCTACACCTTTTATTTGTAACTACGAAGCTTTAGAACTTGGTCTTGAAGGATTGAAAAACTTGAATTAAACTATCTATTACTTGTTTAATCATCAAATCAATGCATAATCCTAAGTTTTTATTACGTTTTCATTATATATATGGTTATTAGGATGTTATGGATCAAGATTTGGGATTTGAAAGCTTGAGATATGGTTTTGGAAGTCTTAGAACAGCCTAGAACAGAGTAATTCGCGAAATGAAAAATCTGTTCTACAGATCATCGCTCGAGTGGACCGCCCAGAAACCTGTGTGAGTTGGTTAACCACTCGAGCAGCAAAAGGATGGCTCGAGCACACTTTAGACACTCCCAGAATCTCTTTTTCCAGGTCTGAACTTCTATAAGTACCCATTCACCGCTCGAGCAGATTGCCTAGTTTTGGAAAGCTAAAAACTTGATTTCACCTGTTTCTCTCCCTTTCCTTGGACACTTTTAGGTATGTTTTGGACTTAGACACATGAATAACATAATTAGAAACCCACTTGAATCATGTTTAAATAGAATTAAAGTCCAATTACATGATAAAATTCCTATAATAAGTTTAAAGTTTTCTATAATTCAATGTTTGCTATTGTTTTGTGTAGGTCAAGCCTTGGAGGGAAAAACCTTGTCTAGCTGAGCGATTTGTGAGTAGAAATTTAGTAATGCTATGTTTGATAAATCATATTTTCAATGCAAACTTGATTATGTTTATAAACTTGATATGTTTTATTACGAATGAGCATTTTATACTTTTGTATCATGTATCTAGATGGAATTCTTGGATCATGTCCCACAATTGATGGAATATCCAATCATGTATTATAGCCGAGCTCATCTTGTTACATTTAGCCGATACCCAGGCCGATTAAGCACCTTGTAATCCTTGAAATGCTCATCACTATGTATTTTGTTTGCAAGTCAAGTTATGCTTTGTCTTATGCAAGTGAATATGTTATTTTGAAAGAATATTTAAACTTTTCAATATTCATTCATTTACTGCCTTACTTTATTACTGTTCACTGGGATATGGCTCACCCAAGGTTTTGAAAAGCGGTTCTTGATGTAATGCGGTGGCGTGGCTGATTCTTGATTCTTGAGATGTAAAGGCCGTAGTAGTATAACTTGAACGGGCAAGTGATTTTTTATTTTTCGCACAATTTGAAAAAAACTTACTGATAGGCAAATTTTTTTTCCATGATCATATTTATTGGCTTAAAAATAAATATTGATCAATTTTTGTAAATTTTTAAGTATGATCCAATATATTTCATATTTTTAAATCACTATAAACTGAGTTTTTTACATTTTATTTTAATAATTAATGACTTTATATTATATAAAAAATCAATCACTAACTATTATATATAAGATAAACAATAACAAAAGTAAGAGAATAAATAAGAGCCTAAATATATATATATATACATATTTTAACCAAACCAAATAGATAATGACCACACTTATTATTATTATTATTTTCAAACAATATATAGATAGACACACACAAACAAAATGGTTGAGTGATAGCAGCTAAATAGAATAGCATAGGTCTTACAACTTCAACAAATCAATAACATGTTCTTTATCTTCCCTCTTCTCTCTCTCTATCTCTTGCTCCTCAATTTTATCTCTTTATCTTCCCTCTTCTCTCTATCCCTCTTTTCCCATTTTCAGCTTTTTTTTGTGTGTTTTTTTTCAAAAGAAACAGTTTGGAACCGTTACGTAAAGGTGCGTAACAGGCCGTTACGGCACCGTTACGACTGCTACGGCAGCCGCTACGGCCGATACACTTGTAAATCTCAATCACACTGCAAAAGCGGCCGTAACGGGTGGCGGTAACCGCCAAAACCGTTATGTAAACGTAACAACGTTACGTAACGGTTGCGGCCGCTTTTTAAAACCTCGTTTACCTCTCTCCGTTATATGTATGTAGGTGAAGATGTGGACTAAGTGTAACAACTAAATCCATTCATGTATCATGTATATTAATGGTTCATGCGTTCATGTTATATGTTATGTACTTGTGGGACTTAGGGCTTGCTAGTATTAGAATGAGGAAAAAAGAAGTATTTAAGGTTATGTTAGAAATTTGTTTTGTTGTGGGATTTGAGTTAGGGGATAGCTTAGAACTTGATTTGAGAACCATAGGGTATGTGTAGACACCCCATTTTTGACCGACCTTAAGACTCAGACGTCATCAATTGAGCGCTTGGTGATGTTACATATTCGTTCTGAGGTTGCGGAGTCCCGGCTACGAGCCTTGCCTCCGGACTTCCGGACTCTTTTGTGCTTTGCCTCGGTTTGCGAACCAGGCTCCGTTTTCTCTGTTTTCTCTTTGAGAAGGGAGGGAGAGGTCTCGTAGACCATCTCTCAGTGGCCGTAGGCTACGTTTTGTGGTCGCAGGCCATTTTTCCCATTTCGGAGCCCGGTTCCCGGTTTTCGGAGCCGTCAGGCCGTGTGCCTCGGTTCGGGACCGCCCAACCATCTCCGATTTCTCCGGCTTTTGGCAAGTGCCTCTGTTTTATCATTCCGAGGAACCTTGGGGCCTTTGATACCCACTTCGTGGCCGTACGCCACTTCGATTACTGCGGCCCATTTTCGGGACCTTGACCGCGCGGTTTAGGCCGAGCATTCATTCGCATCGGTTTTTGTTCATTTTCGGGAACCTCTGTTTTATCATTACAAGGAACCACGGGGCCTTTGATACCCGCCGTGGCCGTATGCCCTTCTTGGGTGCCTAACAGCCCACTTTCGAGACCCCGAACTGCGTGTTTCGGCTCCCGAACCCTCATCTTGCATTTTTGGGCCCCGACCCGAACTTGAGATAGTCATATTTTGAGGTCCTTTTCATGTTTGATTAAGGACCTTTTACTGTTTGACATCTCCATTTGTCACTTGCCTTTTTTACCTCTTTTTGGGCCTTTTTGCACGGTATTTTAGGCGTACTTGTGGGCTGCGTTGGACTTGGTCGTAAACTACAAAGCGTCTTATTTTGAGCCCCTCTTCGACTTTGTTGAAGGGCTCTCAGCCATTTGAAACCCGTAGCTACCACTTTCCCTTTTGGCCATTTTTGGAGGGAAACTTGAAATGTTTCCCCCCCTTTTTTCCCCCCTCTTTTTCCCCCTCTTTTCTAAACGTTTTTGCCTATTAATACAGCCCTCCAGATCTGTTTTAAGGGTTAGAAAGTCTGATTTGGGAGCTCATATATTGTATCTCTCTCTCTCTATATATTATAACCATCAAAACCCCAAAATCCTTCAAGTTCTCCCCCCTTTTCTTCATCACCACCTAGCACCACCACCACCACTCCATTTCCAGCGACTTGGAGCTCATCTCAGAGGCTAATAGGCACCATTTTCAGTCCTAGAAGCAGCCAAGGTTTTGGTCTACAAGGGTAAGCACTCATTTCCCTTTTGAGCTCCATTTTGTACCATTTTTCTACCCTCTTTGCTTGTTGTTTTAAGCTCCGACCAAAACTGAAAGTGACCATTTTTGAGCTTATTTTCATCTTCCCTTAAGGGTTCTTACCTATTTGGGACTTGCTACTACCACTTGTTTCAATACCTCTTTGAATGCCATTATTTTGCATGCTATTGTTAGCTCATTTGTAATCTGTTTTTGAGCATGTAATAAACTGTAAGTAGGCTCATTTTGAGCCCTTCTTCAACATTGAAGAAGGGCTCAACCATGTTTTGCCTCTCTATCATGCACTTGCTTTGTAATCTCTCATATTTACCGTAAAATTGCATGATTTGTTTGGTCTGTCTAGCTTCTGTTTTCAGCCATCATCAGGTCTGGAAAGAGTCTTATTTTGACCTTATGGACATATTTCATGAAGGGTCTTTGTTGGTTGGATGAATGTTTAGGGTACCTCATGTTATGGCCTATAGTATCCTAGTTTTTGCATGGCATTCTTAGCATATTTTCACACTGATTTGAGGCATGTCATCTACTGTAAATATGCATATTTTTGGTCCCTCATCAATGTTGTAGAAGGAAATTTTTCCATTTGAATATCGTATACATCACTTGTTTCAATACCCCTCTCTTGGCCCCCGTTTTTGCATGCCATTGTTGTCCTATCTATGCTTACTATTTGGCCATGTTTTGTACTGTAAAAATGCTATTTTGGGGGCTGCCTTGCTATTGTTTTGCATGTCGTGTACCAATTGTGCATATTTAGTATAGCTATAGGCCATTTCGGGCGCCTAAATTCGCATTTCGGGACTATTCCGTGCATCGGGTGTACTTTGGCCATGATTCGGGACTGTTTTCCCCTACATTTCAGTGCTGAAATTCCATTAGTATGTTTGCATATCATTTGCCATGTCATTTCATGCTTTATGCCATTGCCTCGGTTTGCGTGCCCGTGTGCACGATTTTTGAGGCACTTCATTTTCATCCATCGGCCTCTTATGTGAGTGAGGCTGAGGCTCTCTCATGTTAGTGTAAGTCCAATTTGCATTTTAGTGTCATTCCATGCCTTAGGGCCATTGCCTCGGTTTG
Organism: Camellia lanceoleosa; assembly: GCA_025200525.1. Taxonomy (NCBI): domain Eukaryota; kingdom Viridiplantae; phylum Streptophyta; class Magnoliopsida; order Ericales; family Theaceae; genus Camellia; species Camellia lanceoleosa. Next base: position 110,391,558 of record CM045760.1, on the reverse strand, counting down.
CGTGCGTGTGCCTCATTTCGAACACTTCATTTTTATCTGATGGCCTCTTATGTGAGTGTGGCTGAGGCCCACTTATGTTAGTGTAAGTCCATATTGCATTGTATATGCCATTTTAGTCTCATTGCTTTGCGTATGCCATTTCCTCGGTAGCCGTGCATACGTGCGCACATTCCGAGCGTCCCATTTTCATCTTGTGGCCACTGATTTTGGCATGCTTGTGAGCCATCCATGTTAGTTTAAGTCCATCATTGCATCGCATGTTCATATGTCATGTTTCATGCCTTGCCATGCTTTGATAGAGTGGCATTCGTGCCTTAGGATCGGTCCTCGGTTTTGCGTGCATCGTGCACGCATTTCGAGAATCCCATTTTCCTCTAATGGCCACTGATGTGAGTGTGGTTGAGGCCCATTCACATTGGTGTAAGTCCATCTTGCATTGTGTATGCCATGTTTCAATGCGTTGTGCATGTTATGTTGTTAGCATTGTGCGTGCCGTCTAGTTGCATTGCATGTTTGCATGTTAGCTTGCATGCTTAGGTTGCATGTGCATTGTCATGCCTTGCCTCTTGAATTGAGTATGATAGAGGTTGGGTTTCACTTGTGTGTTTGATGTGCATTTCATTTGATATCAAAGTTGCTAACTTGGCTTTTGGGCCATCATGCATTGAAATCGTGATTGATGGCCGGGGTCAAGGGCGTGCTCCCTTGAGTTTATTACATGATAGGGGCATTAGCCATGCATATATATGCTCAAAACCCATGCCATACCTGCTTTGTCTGCTGTTCTTTATCCATGTCTCTCCTTGAGGAATTTTGTGCGGCCGTGATAAATAGTGCCGACCGGCACTTCATTTTTGGCCGATGGACTCCAGAGCGGCGGTGATCTTTCTAGGCGACCGATCACGAACTTCCTCCGGCCGGTGGTGTCTGTGACATTCAAGGAAGGTTTTTCGAAACTTTGGTAATTTTGGAGAGACAGGCGTAAAAGCAGGCGTGATGTACGGTGTAGGTTTTCGGGCAAGTCGGATCCGAGCATGCGTGCATCCCTCTTCCCGAGGCCTTTACGCTTTCGATAGTTTAATTAATTTGTTAATTAATTAAGGGTGCGTAATAATTAATTAGCTAGGATAGTTGATTTATTATTTGGAATTTGTATATTTATTTGGTCCCTCAGTGAGGGCATAATTGTAATAAGGGTGTGTGAGTGTGTGTATGTCTTCCAACCCCACGTCTTTCTTCCCTTTTATTTACACTTATGATGGTAGATTAGGGCACGTATAATTTTAGCATACCTTATGCTATGCATGCGTGCATTCATGCTTTTGTTTACATGTATCGGACTCGGTACATCATACAAAGCGCATCGTACTTTCAATTCCAAATTGAATACGTGTTATTTGTAGCATTCCATATTCCATGTTTAGGATAGCCGAGCTGCCTAGATTACATCTTTGCATGTGTTGCATTAGACATTTCGTATGCTTAGGTCCATGCATGGATTTCTAATAAGCTTGTTTTGGCTTGGAGTACTAGGTGAGCTTTTATGCTTTAGCATATCGCATGTGTGTGAATGTTGCCATAATAGCATGCTTACCATGAGGCTAAGTGCTTATGTGATATAAGCTGCATGAATGCTGTTGATGGAGGTTGAATTACCTAAATTGGGACAACACATTAAAAGCTGTGAGTTTTAAAGCCCACTAGATAGTGGCAAAACCGTCTTTTCTAAAAGCAGCTTGAGAGTGGCAAAACACGCATTTTAGCCTACTTGCGAGTAGCAAATCATTTTCAAAACAAACATGTGGTGTTTTGTTCCAACTTAGCGATTTGGTCTATACTTGTTTGCTGTGCGCATAATATAGTAATTCTAGGCTAATAATCGGAATAAGAACATGTAATGTTTTCAAAATCGGATATAACGGTGAGTAGAGGCCGGTCTTCGGACCGGGCGAAAGAGTGCTCATAAATGACCTTCCCGATCGTACCCAAGCTCCCGAGCCAAGACACTTTGGTAATGACGGACACGTGGCCTTTGGCACCGAGTCAGGGTTTCCTAAATTTCCCATTTTAAAAATATTTAGGTGGCGACTCTGTAATCTGGCAAAGCAGTCCATGTTTGGCACTACTTTTCAAAAAATCTGTTTTTCTTCAAAACGATTTGCCAGATTTGGACTCTTTGGTTCAAGATTAAGAACCGTGACATTTTGAGTCCTTTGAACTGTAGTAGACCCAATATCGAACCAGAACGGGGGGGGAACTCGCACTCCTTTCCCCGGGATGCGTTCGGGGACGTCTACAGTTTCTGGCGACTCTGCTGGGGAGTTTTAGAGAGCTTGACTCGAACTCGTGATATCCTGTTTTGACTACACTTATGTGTTTCTTTGCATTGCATGTGCATTGGTGCGCCTAGGACACCGTGTTGGCCATCTGCTATTCCTGAGCGGTTTGCCGGAGGCTTGTCTTGTCAAGGCATGTCCATAAGGCTGACCGGTTGCGGGCTCTGCGATGTAGAACACAAACCCGGTTTTCTTGGGGGCACCCTTTCCGACCATTCGACCTAGTGCATATTTGGATCCATAGTGACCATTCCAAACTAGGACGGGTTGCTTACCCGATTTTAGGTTGTTTGAAACATTTGTGTGCGTAGTGAAACCCTAGCTCGACAAAATAGGGCGAAACCCTACCCCAACATAGGGGTGTTTTGGCTCTCTTTACTTGCTATGTGCTTTTAGAGTGTATCACTACTGAGGAATCGTATACCGGTTGCAAGATGGGTGTCGACCTTGCGGGCACCGATGTCGATTTTGAGAATCGAGTTATATCTGCGTGTCAGTTGATTTGGGGCGATGATTTGAGGAACGATGATCGATAATAGAATCTGATCGTTCACTCTGCTCATATCCGTTCTAGTGAAATTGAGCTGAGATGCTGTCTGTTTTCTCTTTTGCTAGGGTAGTCCTGGAACTATAGCTTCAGAAGGCTCCACTATCCCCTGGGTACCTTGGATCTGTGTTGGTAGATTTTGTGGTCGAGAGACTTCAGTTCAAGGGTAATCCGCGGCGAGAGGGCGGTCGGACATAGACCACCGGTCTGATAGCTAACGGTCGGTGATCCTTGAGGAGTCGAGTTGAGATTTCGATCCTCTGCGAGAAGATATCTTGGTTGCACAGTTAGGCCGGGGCAATATGTCGAGTTTGGAAGAGATGGTGCGCCAACTCCAGGATAGTATGAAAGCCATGCAGCAAGACGCTGTTCATCAAGCGAGTCGCCAAGCAACAAGGCGTGGTCATAGCAACATGACAGAGACAATTGCTAGGCTAGAGCGACAAGCGGGGCATCTTCTCCGATCGAGCTCCTCACCAAGGGTTCCGATGCAGGGGGATGCCAAATGTCCAAAATGTCCAAGAGGATACACCCTTCCAGGGCGGCTCCACCCCAATTCTACCAAGAACTATCCAAGCGCCTACGCGCCTATCAATATACGGACTCTCCTTTGAGTTCAAGGACTAATGACCGAAGTGAGTAAGTTGGAAAAAATGTTTAAGAGATCCCAAGGAGTGGTCTATTCGACATCGATGATGGGTATATGACCTTGATTGTGTATTGCCGGTCGGTTCAAGATGCCTCAAATTGACCGATTTGATGGGTCGAGGACCCCATGGTGCACTGAGATTGTTTCGAGATATCTTAAGCCGATGGGCCTCACCATTCTGGCTTGTCTTTGTTCGGTAGACCATCGGGTATTGCGATCATCTGGTATGCCAAATTAGAGAATTGATGAAAGCAATTTGGGAGAGATGGCCGAGGCCTTCGTCGCACAATATTCATACAATACAGATTGAGATTACGACTCGTGATCTCGAGGACTAGACAAGAGCCTAAGGAAAGTTTCTCGAGTTTGTAACGGATGGAGGGCCAAGGCCGATGATGACCTTGAGGCCCTACTGAGACAAGGACAAATTCGGATGATTGTGCGCAATCTTCAGAAGTTGATGCAAAAGATGATAGTAGTTCCTTCCCACCTTTTCGGACTTACATGAGATGGGAGTCTGATCGAAGATGCTATGAAACAAGGCCTTATTGATCGGAGAAGGAGGCCGGAAGGGCGTTCACCCTAGTCGAATGTGACCACCAATGGTGATGCAGCTGCTAGAACTTCAGATGAGGGCATGGTCGCCACCGCCACACCAAGAGCAGCCACCCCCTTTGTTGGTGCACCCACTTCAAACCCCCGAACTTCAGACTATCTACCCCGAGGCAAGAGGGTCTTCACTCCACTTTATATGTCTTTGTCTAAGGCCCTGGGGGTCCTACTCAGGAAAGGACATCTGAAACCGTTAGAGCAACGGCCTCTACCCGATCCTCTCCCTCCAAATCACGACCCGGCTAAGTACTGTGCTTTCCATCAACAAACCGGTCATGACACCGACAGTTGTGTTCGTCTCCGCCACGAGATACAAAATTTGATTGACAACAAGGTCATCGTCGCACCAGCTCAGTAAAGTCTATCATCACTAGATCAGTGAACTTGGGGGATAGTACGAGTATGTGATCGGGGGATGAACTACCTGCGGGCAGCACTCAGTTTACTTCAAATGTGGGAATGGCACACACTGTCTTGAGCATTCGCGAATGCTAGTTTTGTAGTTTCTGACTTGGGTGTTGAGTCAATTCTGTAGTTTTGTTTTGAGTCTGTCTCTTTGTCTTAAGTCAGTCTTTTTGATTAAGGGTCTGTCTTGTTGTATCGAGTCAGTCCTATTGTACAAAGGTCGGGTGATTCCAGGGGTGTCACCTCGGGCGTCACCATTTTGTTTCACGTTTGTCTTTTCGTTTTGTTTTGAGTCTGTTTCTGCCAGGGAGCCAGTTGTGCCGACAGATTCTGAATGGAACAGCAGTGATTTTCACACTCTTGTGTTTGCTTCGCGTGTGCGAAGTTTTGAATGAGATGATGATGTTGACTAGAAGTTGTGACTTTTACGTGCCTTGAATCATTGCATTGACCTAAGTTTTTCAAAACTTTTTCAAACACTGGTGAAAACAAAGAGGAAGGAATTCTCGATTTGCAAAAGTTTGATCAATCGAGAAAAGAGAGGCGTGCTAAGCCCTTAATGAATGAAATCATGCTTGTTAGTGTAGTCTTGAGAAGGACCCTAGCTTTGATCAAGATTGGTCCTACATCGTCTTCCCATGACGATTTGTCGCTTTCTTAAAAACTTTCAAAAAATGTTTTGCGCGGTCCTGCGAAGACTTGTGTGGAATCGCTCTTGAGATTGTGCAGCCTCGGATCGCTCTCAGCCTCGAGACTCGACCCCTCATTTTTAAACCTTGGACTCAAACTCAGAATGTTCAACGGTTAACTACAACGTGAGGCCTGCGTGGCCAAATTCAAAGCAACCCTCGAACTAGGGGCAAGAGAGTCAGATCAAAAAGTTCAAGTGTTTTCAAAAGAAGCTTGCAAAGCTAGATCAGAAGCACCCCTCGAACTAGGGGCAAAAAATATCCGATGTGCTCGAAGAGCCAAAGAGGGATCCTTCAAGAATCGATACAATGACCACTCTCAGGGATCTGAGGGCTTCAATCTCAAAAACCATTTGGCATGGACTTGTTACACTTTTACCCTTGAGAGGCTCATTTGGGCGAAAAACCCGAAAAGGGCGACCTAGACAAGAGTTAGAGCAAGCAAAAAATACATACAAAAAAAAAAGAAAAAAAAAAAAAGAAAAAGAAAAAGAAGCTCGCAAGGTCGAAAACCCGCATCAGGCGCCTTGGCAAAAGTTAGAGCCTAAAAGAAAAAAAAAAAAAAAAAAATGAAAAAGAATTGAAAAGGAAAGAAAAAGAAGCTCGCAAGGTCGAAAACACGCAGAGGCGCCTTTGGCAAAAGTTAGAGCATAAAAGGAGAGGTTAAATACCCGAGTGTACCTTAACCCCGAACTACGTAAGGCTTGATTCCCATGTTTGGGATACGTAGGCAACTTCATTCTGAAGTCCAGCCGTAAACACTTCAAATTCGACTGTGTCCATGCAATGTTTTGACCATCTTTGCCTTCTCTGTATCCGAGGGTTTGGTTGTGTTCATCACTCTGAGGACTGTCTACGATGCGCTGTAGTGCCATTCAAACAAGGGGCAACTTTCCGTTGCCATTCAATGCACTGTGGTGCCATTCAAACAAGGGGCAACTTTCTGTTGCCATGCGGTATCCTTCAGACAAGGGGCAATTTTCCATTGTTATGGATTCGAGGTTGCGCATCTCAAGGGTAGGTTCCGTACTTGTTGAGCAGTGGCCGTTTGCCAAAAACAGTTTTTGAGAATTTTTACTGAGGTTGACTATTCTCTCAAAAACCACTCCATTTTTCCAAAACTGGACCATTTCTTGGACCCAAAAAAGGAAAATTTTCAGTGCTCATAGCCTGACTTGCATGATTTCAAATCAAAAATCGAACAAGCATGTTAATCTAACTCTCATGTTGGTCAAAACTGTTTTAGTAGAAAGTAAAAACAAAAAATGGTCAAAATGATGAACTAGGGGCACAGTTGAGTCAGGCTTCCTGTCTTTTCCCCATCATCAACATACTTGCCAGAAAGGCACTCTACCTGCCAGAAGAGGGCACAACTGAAGTCAACAGCAAAGGGCTGAAAGCTCTCAACATCCTCCAAGCAACGAGGTATCAAGCCAAGTGCAAAGCACAAACTGGAATGGATCAAGATGTTCCACTTCCTCATCTGGACAGATCTAACCACGTCCAAACTCCCCAGTAGGACATCATCAACCGATGTTAGCTGCTGTGTGCAGAAGAAAAAGAATCTAGTAGAATGCTAGGGGCACGAGCCCACAACTTGCAGTTTATCCATCAACCATCCAGGGGAGGGATTGAAAAATGAGAGATTGAAGAATAGAGAGATGTGCGATGAGAGAAAAAAATGAGAAAAGGGCTTTTTCAGAAAACAAGAGATTGAATGCCGAGTGATGTGAGAATCACAAATGAGAAAGGGTGGGAAATAATACCCGGTGAAACAGGCTCCCTGTGCGCATTTGAGTCTTTCGTTGTGTTTTGATTGTCTCGATTCTTGTTTTGAGTCATTTCAAGTGTCACTAGATGTGTTTAGGTTGTTTACCTTTATTTTCCGTTGTTGGGTCGTCTTTGCTGTGTTCAGTTGTAGGCTCAATACCCGGTCGAGAACTCATTTTCTCAATTTCAAAAACGATTTGTTGTGTGCTCAGAGTGCTGTGCCATTCTCCACATTTGTGCAAAAAAGGAATTTGTTCTTTCGAAAATTGCAGGGTCCACCCCCGATAAGTGTGAATAGTAGAACCAGGACCTATCTGAAGCTATAATGGTTCCGGACTGCAAAGCAAAAGCAAAAGCAAAAGAAGGAAAATCGAAGCATCTGAGTGTGTTTCACCTTCAGTGAATTCTGAGATTGTATTCCGGAAGTGCCTCTTCAGACCTTGTCAGTGTTCCGAAGAATGAGCGCGCCTCTATTCCAAGTGTAAGCCTGCTTCAAGTCAGAATGGCAATTAAAGCAGCAGCAAATGTTATCTCTTGCCAACATAAACAGGGTGTCCCCTTTTCAGGCAGAGTATGTTACAAACCCTCCGTGAGGCAAATCGCAGGTTGTGTTTGAATTGGTCTCGTTAAGGCTTGCATTCCTTATTCGCATTTCGTTTCAAATATCGTTGCCACGCGTTCCACTTGCATTGTTATGCCTTTACACACTGCATCGTTATGCACATTATATTGCCTTTTATACACATTGCGTGCATACGTGCATCGCTTACTTACATGTGTTCAATTGCCTTTTATACACATTGCGTGCATCGTGCATCGCTTTACTTACATGTGTTCAATTGCCTTTATACACATTGCGTGCATACGCATCGCTTTACTTACATGTGTTCAAGTTCCTTTTGATACACATTGCGTGCATACGTGCATCGCTTTGCTTACATGTGTTCAAGTTCCTTTTCATACACATTGCGTGCATACGTGCATCGCTTTACTTACATGTGTCCAAGTTCCTTTTCATACACATTGCGTGCATACGTGCATCGCTTTACTTACATGTGTTCAAGTTCCTTTTCATACACATTGCTCGCGTTGACCGCTCGCTTTACTTACATGTGTTCAATTTCCAGTCTCGTTACACATTGCCTGCGCGACTGCATACTTTACTTACATATGTATTTTCAGATTTCATTACACATTGCTTGCATGAGTGCATCGTTTTACTTACATGTGTTCAATTTTCCCATCACACACATTGTACACGTTGTTGCGTGTTCTTTACTTACATGTGTCTGCACTTTCATAGCATTGTTATGATTACTCTAAATTGCATTGTTATGCACCCACTTCACTTGCATTGTGATGCACGTTTCAATCGCATTGTTGTGCACACTCTCTTTGCGAAACACCGGGATACGTCCCTACGTTTCTCTCTTCTTTCTGAAACACCGGGATACGTCCCTACGTTTCTTATACCTTTCCGAAACACCGGGATACGTCCCTACGTTTCTCTCTCTTTTCGAAACACCGGGATATGTCCCTACGTTTCTCCCTTCTTTCTGAAACAACGGGATACGTCCCTAAGTTTCTCTCTCTTTTCGAAACACCGGGATATGTCCCTATGTTTCTCTTGCCTTTCTGAAACACCGGGATACGTCCCTATGTGTCACATTCCTTGCGGAACACCGGGATACGTCCCTATGTTTCACGTCCCTTGCAAAACACCGGGATACGTCCCTATGTTTCTCCTTCCTCTTGAAACACCGGGATACGTCCCTATGTTTCTCCTTCTTTTCTAATCTTTGGGATACGTCCCTAACCTCTGGGATACGTCCCTAATTCTTGGGATACGTCCCTAATCCTTGGGATACGTCTCTAATCCTCTGGGATACGTCCCTAAACCTTGGGATACGTCCCTAACCTCTGGGATGCGTCCCTAATCTTTGGGATACGTCCCTAATCTCTGGGATACGTCCCTAATTTTTGGGATACGTCCCTAATCTTTGGGATACGTCCCTAACCTCTGGGATACGTCCCTAACTTTTGGGATACGTCCCTAAACACCGGGATACGTCCCCATGCTTCTCCATCTTTGGCTAAGAGCATCTGGAATACGTTCCAATGCTTATACCTTTCCGAAACACCAGGATACGTCCCTATGTTTCTTTGCATGATCATAAGTTATGTTCGGCTTCTTGCATTGTCAGTTGCATTTTGCCCTTGCCTTCGGGCGCATATCTTTTTCTGTAGCTTGTATGCTTTGTCTAAAGTCTTCGGCCTTGTCAAAAATGGGTCGTCTCTGGACTTTGACATTCACTCCCGTCATTTTTTATGACTTTCGAGTTCTGTCAAAGAGGGGCAACTGTAGACACCCCATTTTTGACCGACCTTAAGACTCAGACGTCATCAATTGAGCGCTTGGTGATGTTACATATTCGTTCTGAGGTTGCGGAGTCCCGGCTACGAGCCTTGCCTCCGGACTTCCGGACTCTTTTGTGCTTTGCCTCGGTTTGCGAACCAGGCTCCGTTTTCTCTGTTTTCTCTTTGAGAAGGGAGGGAGAGGTCTGAGACCATCTCTCGGTGGCCGAGGCTACGTTTTGTGGTCGAGCCATTTTTCCCATTCGAGCCGGTTCCGGTTTTGAGCCGTCAGGCCGTGTGCCTCGGTTCGGGACCACCCAACCATCTCCGATTTCTCCGGCTTTTGGCAAGTGCCTCTGTTTTATCATTCCGAGGGACACTGGGGCCTTTGATACCCACTTCGTGGCCGTACGCCACTTTCGGTGCCTGCAGCCCATTTTCGGGACCCTAAAACCCCCGGTTTAGGCCCCGGGCATGCATTTCGCATCGGTTTGTGTTCCTTTTTGGCGGGAACCTCTGTTTTATCATTCCAAGGAACCCAGGGCCTTTGATACCCACTGCCGTGGCCGTATGCCCTTCTTGGGTGCCCTAACCCACTTTCGAGACCCTGAATGCGTGTTTGGCTCCCGAACCCTCATCTTGCATTTTTGGGCCCGACCGAACTTGAGATAGTCATATTTTGAGGTCCTTTTCATGTTTGATTAAGGACCTTTTACTGCTTGACATCTCCATTTGTCACTTGCCTTTTTACCTCTTTTTGGGCCTTTTGCACGGTATTTTAGGCGCTTGTGGGCTGCGTTGGACTTGGTCGAAACTACAAAGCGTCTTATTTTGAGCCCTCTTCGACTTTGTTGAAGGGCTCTCAGCCATTTGAAACCCGTAGCTACCACTTTCCCTTTTATTATTTTTGGAGGGAAACTTGAAATGTTTCCCCCTTTTTCCCCCCTCTTTTTCCCCCTCTTTTCTAAACGTTTTTGTCTATTAATACAGCCCTCCAGATCTGTTTTTAGGGTTAGAAAGTCTGACTTGGGAGCTCACATATAGTATCTCTCTCTCTCTATATATTATAACCATCAAAACCCCAAAATCCTTCAAGTTCTCCCCCCTTTTCTTCATCACCACCTAGCACCACCACCACCACTCCATTTCCAGCGACTTGGAGCTCATCTCAGAGGCTAATAGGCACCATTTTCAGTCCTAGAAGCAGCCAAGGTTTTGGTCTACAAGGGTAAGCACTCATTTCCCCTTTTGAGCTCCATTTTTGTACCATTTTTCTACCCTCTTTGCTTGTTGTTTTAAGCTCCGACCAAAACTGAAAGTGACCATTTTTTGAGCTTATTTTCATCTTCCCTTAAGGGTTCTTACCTATTTGGGACTTGCTACTACCACTTGTTTCAATACCTCTTTGAATGCCATTATTTTGCATGCTATTGTTAGCTCATTTGTAATCTGTTTTTGAGCATGTAATAAACTGTAAGTAGGCTCATTTTGAGCCCTTCTTCAACATTGAATAAGGGCTCAACCATGTTTTGCCTCTCTATCATGCACTTGCTTTGTAATCTCTCATATTTACCGTAAAATTGCATGATTTGTTTGGTCTGTCTAGCTTCTGTTTTCGGCCATCATCAGGTCTGGAAAGAGTCTTATTTTGACCTTATGGACATATTTCATGAAGGGTCTTTGTTGGTTGGATGAATGTTTAGGGTACCTCATGTTATGGCCTATAGTATCCTAGTTTTTGCATGGCATTCTTAGCATATTTTCACACTGATTTGAGGCATGTCATCTACTGTAAATATGCATATTTTTGGTCCCTCATCAGTGTTGTAGAAGGAAATTTTTCCATTTGAATATCGTATACATCACTTGTTTCAATACCCCTCTCTTGGCCCCCGTTTTTGCATGCCATTGTTGTCCTATCTATGCTTACTATTTGGCCATGTTTTGTACTGTAAAAATGCTATTTTGGGGGCTGCCTTGCTACTGTTTTGCATGTCGTGTACCAATTGTGCATATTTAGTATAGCTATAGGCCATTTCGGGCGCCTAAATTCGCATTTCGGGACTATTCCGTGCATCGGGTGTACTTTGGCCATGATTCGGGACTGTTTTCCCCTACATTTCAGTGCTGAAATTCCATTAGTATGTTTGCATATCATTTGCCATGTCATTTCATGCTTTATGCCATTGCCTCGGTTTGCGTGCCCGTGTGCACGCATTTCGAGGCACTTCATTTTCATCCATCGGCCTCTTATGTGAGTGAGGCTGAGGCTCTCTCATGTTAGTGTAAGTCCAATTTTCATTTTAGTGTCATTCCATGCCTTAGGGCCATTGCCTTGCTCCTCTGGTCCTGTGAGTTGAGAGAGTTTGGCCTTAGAGAGAGAGAGGGTATAGCTAGAGAGCAGGAGAGTGAGCCCAAGAGGTTGAAGAAGAAGAAAGAAACTAAGAAGATTCACCCCCACACTTCTGAAATCAAACTCTAGGTAAGAATCCTTAGCATATTTTCTGTAGCTAGCTTCCATGCATCATGATTTCAACTCATCTTTGGGCCAATTTCATGAAATTAACAGGAGAAGTGGGTCTTTGGGGCTTGTAGTTGACTTGCATGTGCATTCATCGTAGAATCATCTTTGATTTGATCATGTTGGGTTTGAGTTTTGGAGTCCTTGCCTGCATGTGGGTTTGAGCATGTCCATAGTTGTAGAATCCATGAGCTTGTTGTTCATCCTTGCATGTTTTGAGAAAATCAAGAACATGGTTTGGAAATCCTCCATGCATGAGCTTATAAGTTCACTTTCGCTAAATCCATGAGTTTGGAGCTAAAGGTTTGAAAATGATCATGTATCTATGTTTTTGAAAGGTTTCCAAGTGTTTTGATCAAGTTTTACATAAACATGGCCATTGAAATCACATTTTGAAACTCAACCTCTGTTTTTGAAAACCCAGAAAATTACAGTCCACTCGAGCGGGGATACATGCGCTCGAGCGGAGATTTCGAGCTCTCAGTATATTTTTCAGAGCATGAGCTCTCCGCTCAAGCGACCACTTGGGCGCTCGAGCGAACCCTTTGCATATTGTCGATATGCTCGAGCGTGGAAGTTGTAGCTCGAGCGTAGATTGAGACCAACCAGTACTTTTTCCCAAGTTTACAGATCGCTCGAGCGAAGGGATGTGCGCTCGAGCGACCCCTCTCATATTTGCATGTCCGCTCGAGCGAGGAAAGCCACGCTCGAGCGTGGACCTTATTTTCAGAATTTTGTCTAAGTGTTCCAAGGCATGTTTTGGCATCCTCATTGCATCCTAGGCATTCCTAAGCCTTAATTAAGCCATAGTAATGAGGTTATGGGTTAGAAACACATTAAGAAATGAATGTACTAAATTCCAAGACTGCAAGTGTGTGTGTGTTTTAGGAAATGTGATAAGATAGAATAAGGACCAATGTAATGAAAGCTAAGCCTTAATGGCCACTTGAATGTGTAATGATAAGACGTGCTTGTGTTATGTATTTTGTGATTGTAGGTCAACGTCTGGAGATTGACTGACCGCCTACTGGAACCACTGTGAGTAACGTTATCGTAAAGATACGTTTATATGAATTATTTTCCAACTGAAATATGATAAGTTATGATTTCTGAAATGATATATGTTTCTGTGAATGAACATTCCAAGTTTGAAATCTATTATGGCATTCATAGATAGTCCCAAGTCATGGGGGACGGCATGAAAATGCGGGTCCATGACATACAAGTTTACGAGATCTCGTTAGCCACTTCATTGTGGTGATATGTGTTTAATCGGTATTCGGAATCGATTACTTTAGTCGGAAGACATTTTGTTCTGTGTTCTATGGGATGTACCATTATTATGTTCTGATATGATATATGATTATGCTATGATCCGTTTTCCGCTTATGATATGTTCGGATTTCGTTCACTAACCCCTTTACCTTAATGTTATTCACTGGGCTTTAGCTCATTGTTTGTATATATATGTATATAGGTGAGCATTCTGGAGTTTGAGCCCGAAGGCTTGTCTAGCCCGGTGTTCTGTTGTTAGCCAACCATTGTGCCTCACGTGGAGGTTCCCGAAGTGTCTTGTATTCAAGTTCTATTGGTCCTGTACATATTTAAGACTTGTTTTGTATTTTTGATGGCTGTACTTAAGATACTGTAATGTGTGTGGGTATAATATAATGTATAGTTGACTTATGGCTATGTATATAACGTTTTAAATATTCTGTTTCATATAAGTCAGCACAGCTCATTAGACAACTATATTTATGTAATTGCTTCCGCTAGCCCCTTAATTTTGTTAATCTGTTTAGAGGCCTTCGGTAATCCAAGGATTACTAGCCGGTTACGATGCTAAACTCATAGGGGCGGGTTTGGGTCGTGACAGTAATAGACCTTTCAAACATCAAAGGATAGGAAGAAATTAGAATCAAATTGAGTTAGAAATGAAGAACTTGGAAGAAATAGAAAAGAAGTTGAGCTAGGAAAGAAAATATGCTAGGAAGCTTAGGAATTCACTATTTTGATTAAAGTTTTGATGTGCTTGGTGTACATGGGTCTCTATTGTCACATATTCTTATGATTTTCAAGAGTTTTCACGATTTAATTTATGCTTGGAATGAAAAAAAAGAAAGGTTTTGGAAAAGATTTGAAAATAAACTAAATCAAGGGGTTTGATCTTTTAAGCATATGATTTCATTATGTTTTGACGTGGAAAACAACTATAATTCTAAGTTTCCTATTGATTTTGCATGTTTTTGGGTGTTTTAGCTTGAACCCTAAGCTTGAGAATGGAAGAAAATGAGTTAGAACAAACAGAATTTTCAAACGACAGGTTCTTGCCCAAAACCGCACGTGCGGTGGGGCTTCCCGCACATACGACAGTCTTCCTCCAACAAACATTTGGCTATTGGAATAATTGCACGTGCGGCTGCACGTGCGGCTGCACGTGCCTCGACCTTCCCGCACATGTAATTTTGGTCCTACACGTGCAGAAATCTCCTATTTCGTATGCTCTTTTGTTTTGCAACCTTTTTTTTTTTTTTTTCACATAGGACACTTCTTAGACCTATTTGGTGTTGGAAAATTTAAATTTAAATTTACTCCAATGGTTGTGTCTCTTGAGATGGAAGGGTGTGTCCTTTTGAAAGGTCACAATCTTTCCAAAGAGTCATGAAGGAATCTATAAAATCCCATCTCCCTCATTTTAATTTGGTTAGATCATTGCAATTTTATTCTCCACTTTGCATTTTATTCTTCATATTTTTTGAGTCTAATTTTTCTATAAAGAGAGTACATGCATAGCAAAGTTCGCTAGGTTTGCAATAGTAATGCTACTACTGTAAGACATTGATCATTGTATCTTGGGAGATAGACGTCCATTGAATCCTAAGCACCACCGTTACTTTGGTAAAATTCTCCAATCACCCCCACATTTTAAGCATTCCAAGGAAACTTAATTTCTTTTGGTAGTGTATAATTACACAAAAATATTAATACACCCCCACAATTCTGAGATAAATCAGAATATATCATTAATTGACGTGCTTGAACTAAATAACAAGATGTCAAATGCTTTGTGAATATAATCACAATACTAATTTGTCTAAAATACAATTAGACTTCATTACTTGCTTTTGCAGTACAAAGAAGAAATGACTAGTACTGGTTGTGGCCACAACACTTTGTCAAATAACATTTCTTTAGCCATGATTAATTTCTTTTTGATTACTACAATCCTTAATTCCAATCTCAACATAGAATATAAATATCACTGTATAATTACATTTACATCTTATTTGTCTTATCCAATATTGGTGACTACGTCGACAACCCATAAAATATTTTAACTCATATAATATTTCATTACGGAGTTATTGGTCACCACACTAATTTCACAGTCATTAATCCAAAGAATGTTAGAATTCCTCTTATGTCAAAATACATAAGTTTACATTTTTATCAACACTTTGATAAATAATTGACATCCATTAATAATACACCACATGTCAAATTGATATTAATGACATCATAAAAAAAAATGATGCTATTAATTGTCAACTCTACAACATATGTAGACATGGACAAAATTAACAAGTCAATCATAATCATAATTTTTCATTAATCTCTCTCCCCCCCCCCCCCATATTTGTGATAATATATAAATTAGCACAAACAACATGATTCATTTCCAAACAAGTGTCACTGTCACAAATCCAAATAAAGCAACTCTATTTCACAAGTTTTATAAAAAATAATAACAACTTTTGTCAAAGTTATTTTAAAAAAATAACATAAAAAAATAACTTTCAACTTAATTATTAACAAAATAATAATCAATACAAAAGATTCCTCAATCTATTTCCAATTAAATGGAAGGGAAAATTGGCCTAAGGTCCCTCCTCTACTTTTGATAGGAGGAGAGGTCCAAAATAATATGTTTTGATGGCTAAGGTCCCTCAAGTTTATTTTAGGTTATAAAGTACCTAAATTACCCTTCTTTTATAACATAAATTTGTTTGAATATTATATTGTTGACTTCACGGTGAGATTTTGGAAACTGAATTCGCAGTGGAGATTTTGTCGGAGATTGCAGTGGAGTTGACGAGACATTTGTTTGAATATTATATTGTTGACTTCACGGTGGAGATTTTGGAAACTGACTTTACGGTGGAGATTTCGTTGGAGATTTCAGTGGAGTTGACGAGAAAGTTTGCTACGATCGTGTAGGTGTTACAGTGTGTTGATCGCGTAGATTTTCAGTGGAGTTGAATCAGGTTTGTTTTCGATGGAGATTCCACATGCATTTTGATTTTTGTTTTGAATTTTTGTTGATAGAGGCCAGCTTAATAGAGTTGATTTTTATTTTTGGAATTAATTTTTGATTCTCTATTTTTTGATCAATTTCAAAGAGTGTTGACAGTGTGTTGAACGCGTAGGTTTTTCAGTGGAGTTGAATCAGGTTTGTTTTCGATTTAGATTCCACATGGATTTTGATTTTTGTTTTGAATTTTTGTTTAGAGAGAGGCCAGCTTGATAGAGTTGATTTTTATTTTTGGAATTAATTTTTCTTTCTCTGTTTTTTGATCAATTTCAAAGTGTTGACAGTGTAGTTGATTTTGATGTTTAGAGTTCATTTTTCGTGCTCTGTTTTTCATCAACATGCTGATCAATGATAAGTTTTGTTCTATGTTTTTTCAAACCAGAGAAATTTTTTTAAACCAGAGAAATTTTATTTTTTGCACTTTTGTTTGTATAGTCCAGAGAAAATTGTAAGTTTGTTATTATAATCCAACGAAAATCACAGAGAAAATTATAAGTGCATATGGACATATTATTAAAAGTTTCTAATGCAGATAGAATCTGAGAAAGTGAATGTAAGTTCATAAATTTCTCTGGACTTTTATTTGTAGTTCAGAGAAAATTATAAGTTTGTTACTCACCTTCAGTTTGTAGTTCAAAGAAAATTATATGTTTGTAGAAGATAAATATAAGTTTTTGTTTCTCTAAGCAAAAGTTATTTTTTGTGTTTTTTCTTTCAGTTTAGATGGACAATGCAGTATTTTTTGTTATCTTGAAGGTGTATATAAGTTTGTAAATTTCTCTAAATTTTTCTATGAGTGCAATATTGCAGAATGACGCATAGAAAATTGTTAGCTTGTAGTGAGGTGAAAATCACAGAGAAGCCTATAATTTCATAACAGATATTATGTGTGATGTTTTTCTATGATTGTGTTTAATAGTTAGCAGTAAATTTCTCTGTGATTCTCTTTGGATTCATTAAGTTTCTGTGATTTTGTTTTTTGTTATCTTGAAGGTGAATATAAGTTTGTAGATGTCTTTGGAATTTTATTTGAGTCTAGAGAAAATTATAATTTTTAGAAATTTCTCTGAACTTTTATGTTGTTCTTATGAAGCGTTTTTATGTCAGACAAATTATTTTTCTTGTTTTTTCTTTCAGTTTCAATGGACAGTGTAGTGTTGTTGCTATGCAAATATGGGAATGATACTATTGTCATTAATGTTTCATGCGAATTGAATTTTGAGGAATTGGTTAGCATTTTGTGTAAAACATGGGAGAATTTGAAATCTGAGACTATGTGTATTTCATATTCTATTGTGGCCATCCGAATTGTATGGTTCGAAATAATATTGATTTTCTGAATATATTGAGGGTTGTTTGTGCACGCGGTGTTGATATGGTTGATGTTTCAGTTACTAGATGTAGTACTTCTGATGAAGAGGATGAAGTGGGGTCTAATTGGGTAGATGTTATGGATGGTGAGTGTGATAGGCTGGTGGATATTGAAAGGAATTAACTCTCTAAGTTTTGTTCTCACCAAGAAAAGGTGTTATTGTCAGCTGGTTGGCGAAATAATATTACAAGTGTTGGACAAAAGTTTAAGGGTGGTGTGGTTGAGTTCCGTACTTTTTTATGCAAGTATGCTATTGAAGTTAGTTTTTAGTTTACGTATGTTAAAAATGAAAAGCTGAGGGTTACGGCAGAATGTGCATGTAAGGAATCAAGGGGATGTATGTGGCGTGTTCATGCTTCAGTTGAAAAACAAACTGGTTCTTCTACATAAGGACTTTGAACAATGAACATACGTGTGGTGTGACGGTTCGTATGAGTAAACATGTTAGGATGACTTCCAGCTTAGTTTCTGGGCTGATGCTTGAAGAGGTAAGTGCAAAACTTTTAACTCGTCCAGTGGATGTTGTCAAAGAAATGAAAGACAAGTATGTGGTCTTAATCAGTTATAACTGTGGTTGGTTGGGTGTTGAAAAAGCAAAATGTAGTACATATGGGGATTCTTGTTTGTCATTTGATCAATTACGGTGGTATTTTGATAAGGCATTGAAAAACAATCCAGGTAGTCGTTTTGAGTTAGATTTTGAAGATAACAAGCGTTTCAAAAGAGTGTTTGTGGCTTTTCATGCATGCATTGTTGGTTTCAAATATTGTCGGTCATTGCTTTTTCTTGATGGAACATTTTTGAAAGGACGGGACAAAGGAGTTATGCTTGCTGCAATGGGAAAAGATGGGAATGAAGGTAATTATAAATATATCTAATTTTATCTAAGTATGCGAATTTTCTATACATGTATGAATTGAGTGAATGTGATTTTTCTCTGACGCTTTGAATTTTCTCTGGTTTTGGCCACTGTATGGATTTTCTATGGTTGTGGCCACTGTGAGAATTTTCACTAGATTTTGGTCAGTGTGTGAATTTTCTCTGGATGCTCTTATTGTGTGAATTGTATTTGTAGTTGTTCACTAAGCGAATTTTCTCTAGATATTCTGATTGTGTGAATTTTCTCTGTAGTTGGTCACTAAGTGAATTTTCTTTGGATGTTGGCAGTGTCAAATTTCTCTGATTGTTTATTGTTCTAATTTTCTCTGCATGTGTATATCTAATGTGCTTGTTCCTATTTGTTTTGTAGGTTTTTTTCCTGTAGCTTTTGTTGTTGTCGATGCTGAGAATAAAGACAATTGGTGTTGGTTTCTTGAACATTTATGTGGAGTATTGGGATCAGAAAGGGTGATAAGTTTCATATTAGATCGACATTGTGGTATTGTGGAGGGAATTGCTAGGTTTTTCCCTAACTGCTTTCATGGATTTTGTCTTGAACATCTAAAGAGAAATTCGAGGGATAAGTTGTCATGTAGAAACACAAATTTGGTTAGGGAGACGATTGTGTCCAAGTTTTCAGAATGTGCATATGCACCAACAAAGACATCATTTCATTTCAAGTTAAATGAATTAAAAAGTAAGGAAGGAGACATTATGAGTGTTTTCTTGAGAAGTTCACCATATGAAAATTAGAGTGATGCATATTTTGCAGGGAAACGTTATGGTGAGATGTATTCAAATGTTGCTGAGTCATTCAATTCATGGATACGAGACGCGCGGCACTTGCCAATAACAAATTTGGTGGACATGATACGGTTGCAAATCATGAATATGAGGTCTGATAGGAGGCTGCTCTCTAGTAAATAGAATAAAGTTCTGTGTCCTCGTATGGATAGTGTATTGGAGAAGTCTTTTTTGGATGGGAGGACATGGAATGTGAGTTTATCATCTGATAATGTCTTTGAAGCGCATTGTTTTCCTTCGGTTATGGTTGATCTTAGGTTGAGAACTTGTTCATGTCGAAAATGGGAAATAAATGGGCATCCATGTCAACATGCTGTTGTTGCAATTTTTAGGAGTGGAAAGAATTTGAATTCATTTGTTGAACCATTTTTTCATGCTGATATGTATCGTCAAGCATACTTGTTTTCGATTGGCCCAGTTCTAACTGTTGAAAGACCTCTGTGTAGCATTGAAGATGTTATGATTTTACCTCCATTGAGCAAGAGACCAACTGGGAAGCCGAAGAAGAACAAAATTGCTTCTACTGGAGAGTTTAAAAGGGTGATTAAGTGTAGTCGTTGTGAGAGTATTGGTCACCATAATAAGAGGACATACAAGGAACCTTTGTTAAATAGTTGAGGATAATACATTTTATTGATTGAATAATACATTTGATGATTACTTTGTGTTTTTTGTTTTGTGAAATGTATTTTTTAGATAGTGTATATAATAATATCAATCAAATTCATCCAGAGAAATTTTTCAATATCAGTTAAAGTGTGCATTGTGTTTTTGATATATACTATAGGTAGTGGGTTTGTAATACCTGTCAAATTCATCCAGAGAAATTTTCCTATGGCAGAGAAAATTCTCTATGTATTGTGTTTTGAAGCTTCAAATTCATTCACATAAATTTGACAATAGCAGAGAAACGTACTATGTGGATTGTGTTTTTTGAATTTGATAATTGTTTTGTACTAACACAGTGCATTATAGATTGCATAATCATATAGGCACCTTCTTTGGCATGATACGAGTTAAATTTCTTTGTGAATTTCTAGTAACTTCATATCAGTCATTTCAAGAAATATGCACACTAGACAGAGCATACACAAAATTATTGCACCGAGTACAACCAAGAAACAAAATTAAGCTCTTTTGAAATTTCTCTGAGTTGAGAATTTCTCTGGACCAGGGAAGAATTTATCTAGAATCACTTCAACTCAGAAATTTTTGTCAAAGCCAAAGAAATTTTCCTCACCAACCTAGAGAAATTCCCCCTCTCCAAATCACTCAACCCAGAGAAATTCCCAACTCAGAAATTCTATTTTCTGTCATGATTCGAATCCGTCAATTTCATCCGAAGAAATTTTCCACTATCAGAGAAAATTATCTGGGCATTGTGTTTTGAAACTTCAAATTCATCCAGTGAAATTTTCCAATAGCAGATAAAATTATTGTGCGCTTTGTGTTTTGTTGAGTTTGATGATTGTTTTGTACCAACACAAAGCATTACAGATTACATAATCATATAGATATCCCCTTGGGACAATACAAGTTAAATTTCTCTGTGAATTTCTGGTAATATCATACCAGAGAAATTTCTGCAGAAAATTTTCTTTGTGTGGATTGTGTTGACAATCACAATAAAAATATATATATATATATATATATATTTAACCATTGATAGGTATGAAATTTACATTAGTCAAAATAATTAAAAAAAATGGAATTTACATTAGTCAAAATAGGATATATACATATATGTCAAGCATCATCATTCCTTCAATGTATGAACAAAAATCTGAATGGTTAATACTGTGTGGATATATACATATATGTGTTGACAATTTTCTCTGTGTGGATATGTACATTGTCTTCCTTTCACTAGTTTCACTATTACATTTTTGGTTCTTCTTCTGGAGGTATTTCAATTGGTTCAGTCCATGACTGGCCAACTTCGGTCACAAATCTCTCTATGAGTTCTGCCCTCATCAACCTTTTGTCTTGTGTGGCCAATTTGGAGCTGATAGGTTCATGCTTGCTATATTGTTTCATTATATAGCAAACAAAGAGGCCACAATCCAGACTGCATACAAATTATAGGTATGGTTAGTTTTAAGAAACATGCAAATCAAATTATCTTATTTATAGATGTATGAAACTTACAAATCACTGTCTTGTTGTGGAGCATTGTTGGCATACTCAAAGTCGTAACTTGTGTTTTGTGAGTTTATCAATTTGAAAGAGGGTTGTGATTGAGCCTCTCTTTCAAGGCAAGCTTTCAAAAAATTCTCTAGATAATCTTGCTGCAAAAAAATAATTTTTAAATAACAGAAAAATTTACAAACAAATCAATGGAATTCTATGAAAATTATCATCACATAAAGATTATGATGGATCAGAGAAATTTGCACTTGTTACCAATTGTTTTGCATCTTTGACATATTTGTCTTCTGCATCATCCCTCATTGGCCTCAGTGAGTTGTAGAACCTCCATAAATTGTCTTGTTTGTCCAGGACAAGCAAGGTCCAGTGATTTCCATGTGTGGACTTTTCATTACCTTCAGTATTTATTGGGAAATGAAGGAACCTATAGTTCCTCCATGCTGTTTCAACATGCTTGTCAAATAAGGACACTCGAAAAGCTTGATTTTCTGTCATCTTGATGAAATTTTGTGGTCAGAGAAAATCAAAAAATGGTTATGTTATGAGAAAGTTGAAATGACAGGAATTTAAGAAATATACACAGAGAAATTTTAAATGCATACAACTAGCCAGAGAAAATTAGACTAGTGACACAACTGGCTTCAATAAGTATCTTAAGAAGAGAAAGAAGTAAGTAAATTTCAGAGAAAATCAAATAAAATAGTAGTAAGATACTAAGCTCATGGATGTGAAAAAAAATGAAGTTGGTTGTTGTCTTTCTCTCATTTGGTCAGCTAAAAGGATCTCTCCATAGCCATCAATTGCCTGAAAAATATGATTTACAATTGTAATATTGGTTTATAAAGCTGATGGAACATTGCAGAGAAATTTTGATGAAAGACTTGCATTGTTGGCAATTTCTTTTTGCTTTATTAGGTTTCCAATGTCTTCGAAGGTAATAAGATTCAACTCACTTGTCCAAATTGAAGCCCTACAAGATGACAAAGAAGGGATTTAATTGTTGTTAATGCAATATAAGTTTGTAATTTGTTGTTTGTTATCTTCTATTTTGATTGTTGTACTTACTCAAGTCCAGACACATTTGATATATGCTGCAAGATGTCTTTTACATGATCTTTTATCAATCTTGAAATCGGTAGAGTTTGTGGAAAGACTCAAGATTTTCTTATGTTTGTAGGTTGAGGCAAGACATACGCATCAGCATCAAGTACTTCTTTGTCATTCGTGGTTTACTCAGTTTGCTTTGCAGCTTTTGAAGCTCTAGTCACTTTTGCAACTTTGGGATATTGAAATTCTGGATCGTGCTACTTTTCCTTCCTTTCTTTTGCTTTTAAATTTTTTATCATTGATGTTGGATCTTTTTTTACTGTAGACAGTGAAAATATTAGTAAAAGTGAAATTTCTCTGAACTAACAGATGATATTTCAATATGTAAATTTATTTGATTCAATATTTTTCAATTACCATAGACTTTTTCTCTTTTGTTTCAGTTATTCTTTGTGTGTCATTTGTTCTTGTTGGGTTGTGGAAGGTTGTTCCACTTGCATTCCAACTATACACAGTGAAAATCAAACAAGCCCCAAAAATTGAATAAGAAAATAGACAGAGAAAATGAAATATAACTAATGTGTTCAGAGAAATATAACTTCCAGAGAAAATTACCAATGACATAGAAAATTATAATAAATAGAAATTTCTCTGAGTTATGTTGACATAAGGACATAACTTTTTGTGGCTCAAGATTTTCACTGACCTTGTGGTCGAAGTTGTGTTGGTGTTCGGTATGGTTGTGTTGCTAGTTGGACGAATAGTTCTTGAATTTGTTCACGCAATTTAGCATTTTCAGTTTCAAGCTCCGAATTTGAATACCTCAACTGTTGAATTGTTTTTGTATCGTCTTCTTTTTGAACCTCCAACATCCTTAGTTTCATTTGGATTGTGCTGTCTTTTTCTTGAAGTTCTGAGTTAAGTGATGTCAAGGTTCTTATTGTAATATCCTTTTCACCAAGTAATTCAATCCAATTTCTCTCTTCTTCTTTTTTAGATTGAGAAAGTGCCTTTAGTCTTTGACGTAGATCAGCAATTTGGGCATCATTTGATTCCTCAGATTCTTGAGGCTGATGCATTGTTGAGCCACAAATGCTATCACGTTGTTGGTCCATCGGCTCATTACGTTCTTTTTCGTCACTTTCCTTCTTGTTTTCTTCTTACTGTTCATCTTCTTCTTCACTGTCTTCTTCTTTCTGTTCATTTTGTTCTTTGACTTCTGCTTCTATTTCTTCACTTTCTTCTCTGGCTTCTCCTTCTCGACTGCTTGCTTGATCTTCTTGTCCATTGCTGACTTCGTATTCTTCTATGTTGCCTTCTGCTTCTTCATTGAATTCTACAATTGCTTGTTCTTCAAATGAATCTTGTAATGTCTCATTGAATTTGACAATTGCCTTTTTTGATTCTTTCTTCGTCTTTTTACCAAGACAGAACTCCTCTGATGGATTTTTGACTAGCTCCTTGTTATCTATCTGTATTTTATTAGAGAAATGTTACAAAATTCACTGAGAGGAAAAACTCAAATAAGGAAAATAAAATTCATCTAAATGATACTAATGGGAAACAAACTTCAAAGAAAATTGTATGGGCCAGAGAAAATTACAAACAAGGAGTTAATTTTATGAGATAGAGAAAATTATGAAACAAGCAACATAATTTAGATATCAGAGAAAATCAATCAAGGCATATAAGTTAATGTTAGACTATAATTGTGTCAGAGAAATTTAGATTCCAGAGAAAATTCATTAGAAGGGTAGAAATAAATAGTGTTTATCAAAGATGCAAGGCACATAAGTTATAGGCCAGAGAAAATTACACACAAGGAGAAACAATTTTATGGGCCAGAGAAAATTATGAAACAACCAACATAATTCAGATATTAGAGAAAATCAATCAAGGCATATAAGTTAATGTGTTACAATTGTGGTCAGAGAAATTTGGATTGCAGAGAAAATTGATTACAATGGCAGAAATAAACCAATTGGTACCAAAGAAGAAAACATAAATTGATAGTTCAGAGAAAATTGATCTTAATCAATCAATGCACAAGGAGGGAAACAAAGCAGTGGTCAGAGAAATTTTGGAATTTCACTGAGATTTCAGTAGCGATAGAAATCTAACCTGTCGAGGTGGAAGAGAGTGGACTGGTGTCTTCTGCAGCTGTTTCGTCAAGGTTTGCAAGTTCCACTTGGCACATCTTGCGAAGTCAGTTGTGTTACTGTCTTCCGAGTCAATGATATTTGCATGTTCACATAGCCAATACTGTGATGAAAATTAAAGTAATTAAAATTTTCTAAACGCACAAATTTGTAAGTATGATAATTGCAAATTTGAATGGATATTATACTTACCAGCAATGCAATGACACACCCCATAACTTTTTCTGGAGTTTTGTGCAATGCTAGGATAGAATCAATCAATGTTGATGTGCTTGCTTCTGGCCAATCATACTGTTTCATTGATTCAAGAGGTTCCACATACTTTATAAAAACCCACCCTATTGAATTCCCACTTGTTGCAAAAAAATAGGGTGAGACACAAGTATAATGTAACAATGATTGCTACATCTTTGAAGTCAGTTGGTTGCTTGCCTTTCATTGCTTTGACCAAGGCATTTTTAAGAACAGGACCAGTGAGCCTTGTGTCCCTTTGAAATCTTCTCCTTAGGAATGCAAATTTTGACTTTTCAGAGTATCTTAATGACATGGCTCATTTACCTCCTTGCAAACCAAAAATCAAGGTCATGTCATTTGTTATAAAGGTCAGGTTCTTTTTACCAACTGTGAATGCTTTTGTTTTTTCATTGTAACATTGGATTACGGCAACTACATCATCATCAGATTTCCTAGATTTCTTTGGATCCATCCTTCCAGCGATTAGAGCTTGGATCAAATACCAGAATGGGGTCTTTTGAAGCTCTACAAGTTGTTTTGAATTGAATTTAAGTGTTTGAAAAAAGGAGACAACATATGAGAGGTTGGATCGGAATTTAATGCTGTAGTGAGCTCTCTTTCTATGGAGTTTAACCTGTTTTTTCCCCCTTGAGCTTGAGTCTTTTGAAGTTTGGGTACTCATCTGGATGCTAGTTGCTTCATCACCTTGGACTTGTGTGTTTTGGCGAGGAGTTTGTTGTGTTTTGCTGCTGGTTTTTGATCTTAGATCATAAGAAGACTGAGAGAGTTGTTCTTTCTTGCTTGGTGTTTCTAGTGTTTTGCTGCTGGTTTTTTATCTTAGCTCATAAGAAGACTGAGAGAGTTTCTGTTTCTTGCTTGGTGTTTCCGGTGTTTCGCTGCTTTTACGTTTTGCCATTTCTAGACAATGATTAAAATATAAAGATGTCAACATTAAATCCTAGAGAAAATTGAACATGCCAGAGAAAATTGGACATATCAGATAAAATTATAGATAAGGGAGAAAATTATAGATAAGAGAAAATTGGAGATGTCAGAGAAAATTACAGATAAGGGAAAATTACAGAAAATTAGACATGCCAGAGAAAATTGGACATTAAAAATTAAATGTCAGAGAAAATCAACAAAGCATCATAAACATGGGAGATAATTTTTCAATAATTGTTAAAATTACATATAGAAGTAAACATACCAGAGAAAATGAATGACAGAGAAAAGTAAACATGGCAAGCCAAAGAAAATTTTCATTCCACAATTAGCAAGATAAAATAAACAAAGTAATGTAAACATGCCACTGAAAATTACACCACATTGAAACCAAGAATTGAACAAAATAAACATACCAGAGAAAAATATACATTCTGGAGGAAATTACACATTCTTGAGGAAATTTCCATTCCAGAGAAAATTTCAATTCATAATATTAAAATGCCAAATAAATTTACATACACAACCAGAGAAAATTAACCATGATAGAAACACACAAGGGTGGAAAGTGATGTGATGTTGTCAGAGAAAATTATAAATACCAGAGAAACTTAGACAGAGGCAAGAGAGTAATAGACATTCCAGAGAAATTTACAAAGCAGAGAAATTCATAGACAAAATCACAGAAACATGTTCAAGAATAAGATCAAAACACAGAGAAATAACTTTTTTTTTAAAATACACATGTCAGAGAAAATTCAAAGAAGAAACATTCATTCCAGTCCATAATATTAAAATGCTAGAGAAAATTAAACATGATAGAGACACACAAGGGAGGAAAGTGATGTGATGTGGTCAGAGAAAATTATAAATACCAGAGAAACTTAGACACAGACAAGAGAGTGATAGACATTCCAGAGAAAGATAGACATTCCAATTAAAAATGCATATTACAGAGAAATTTACAAAGCAGGAAAATTTATAGACAAAATCACAAAAACATGTTCAAGAATAAGATAAAAACACAGAGAATTGTTTTTTTCAAAATAAACATGCCAGAGAAAATTGAAAGAAGAAATATACATCAAGCAAAAACCAGAGAAATTCAAATGCCAGAGAAATTTACAGATAAAATCACACAAACATGCTAAGAATAAGTTCAAAACACACAGAAATAACTTTTTCCAAATTCAGGTAGCTTTTTGTTACGAAATTGAAACCCTAATTTATGGAAGGTTAATATAAAATGCAATTAACTGTGTTTCCAGAGAAAATCTAGTTGTATTGTAGAAAAAACTTACCAGAGTTAGGATGAAACTTGAATGACAAGCTGATATGGCCTGAGATGAAGATGCGACGTGACGAAGATGAACTGAGATGAAACTTGAAGATAAACGGGGTCAGAGAAATTTGTGAGGAAGGAATGGGAATGATTTTTGCAGAAGATAACGAAGCTCTAATGTCGATGGTGAAGATGATATTGAAACCGTAATTCTGATGTTCTCTTGTTTGTGAAGATGCTGGATGCTTGGAATGAAACTCAAACGTCAGAATGAGTTTCGTTTCTGTGTTGATTTTTGGAAGGGTATTTTGGTCCACAAAATAATTAAAAGCGCGCAGCAAGTTGTTCAGGGACCTGATGCATCACTATTTTTTTTGATGTCCTTTATCCTCTATATTATTATTATTAGGGACCTTAAAAAAAATTCCCCTAAATGGAACAACACCACTATTATCATGTTTAAATATCTCTGCTGTTAATGATTGTTGTGATATTACAAGAGTATTACTATCATAATCAAATTACATATATAATACTCCAAAAGAGATCTATTGGTAGTAGCACCACCACAAATTAATTAAAAGTTCACAAACTTTTAAATAAACTCTAATTAAATCCCATACATAGCATTGAAACTAAATTAGTCCAAAAAAAAAAAAAACACATATCACACAATATTTCAAAAAATAATTTTATAATTTAATCACTTATTATTCTTATTCAAATTCTCTCTCTTTATATATATATATATAAATTATTTATTTACACACATTGATAGGTTTATTCAATTTGATTCTTATGGAATAACATGAAAAATTCAGATTCAATGCGCAGTAAGCGACATCGATTTGATCATTTGCCCAATTCTTCTCAATTTTCTCACAAAAAGCACAGACCTTTGGTTATCAACATAGCTTCTATACATATACAACCTCTCGGATTGCCTATGGTTTCAAGAACCCAAACTTCTTCGTCGGAATCGATCAATCTCGAGCCCTACAGACTCGACACCATCGGCCGAGCCCATCGACACTGTGATTTTGTCTTCGAGGACCGCCAAGTTAGTAAGAAGCATTTCCAGATTTTATTTGATGCTCTAAATCGTAAAATGTGTATATCTAATGGTGTGTTTTGGTATGGTTGTGTTTTATGTATCCGGAAAACATTAAATTCCAAGAGATGATGTCTCTCGAAAAGGGGTTTCCGTCAAACGGTTTGTGAGCAACGTTTATATTTCCCTCACGAATGTAACCGTTCCATTTCCAAATAAACAATGCATAAAAATAATTGATTTGAACAAATCATTTTTTTTTTGAATAAAAAAAAAACCATATATTTGAATGATGACTAACATCACAGAAACAAATATTTATGCTGCAAGTTTTCAGTTATA
Organism: Camellia lanceoleosa; assembly: GCA_025200525.1. Lineage (NCBI taxonomy): Eukaryota > Viridiplantae > Streptophyta > Magnoliopsida > Ericales > Theaceae > Camellia > Camellia lanceoleosa. The sequence goes on along the minus strand of CM045760.1, from coordinate 110,363,099 downwards.
CAACAAATTGCATATAAACTAACAACAACCATCAATCAATAATATTTTCCCAAAAAATGAATCTGTCTTAAGATTGTTGGAAAAATAGTACCAAACTATCGGGAAAATATAATTTAAAAATATGCAAACGATTTTTGGGCAAAACCAAAATTGAAATAAATCGACATAATAACGTATCAAAACTTACAGTACATAAATAGATAAAACCTGATCGAGTCAAGTGTGTGACACTCTTTCCTTAAGACAGATTCGTCCTCCCACCGGTGCTTAGGATTCAATGGACGCCTATCTCCCAAGATACAACGATCAATGTCTTACACTAGCAGCACTACTATTGCAAGCCTAGCGAACTTTGTTGTGCATATACTCTCTTTATAGGAAAATTAGGCTTAAAAAATATGAAGAATAAAATGCCAAGTGAAGAAGAAAATTGCAATGATCTAACCAAATTAAAATGAGGGAGATGGGATTTTATAGATTCCTTCATGACTCTTCGGAAAGGTTGTGACCCTTCAAAAGGACACACCCTTCCATCTCAAGAGACACAACCATTGGAGTAAATTTAAATTCAAGCACGCCAATTAATGATATATTCTGATTTATTTTAGAATTGTGGGGGTGTATTAATATTTTTGTGTAATTATACACCAGCAAGAGAAATTAAGTTTCCTTGGAATGCTTAAAATGTGGGGGTGCTTGGAGAATTTTACCAAAGTAATGGTTCCAATTGTATGTCCACAAAGAATCTCATTCTTTTTATAGGACAAAGTTGGAGTAGAAGCAAAAATGGTTTCATTAACTCCTAAGGAAGAACTCTATGTTTATTATTTAAATTTGAAAATGGGAGTAACGGTAAGTCTCGATGTAATCAAAGACTTAATACCGTAGGACATTTGCTTTCAATTGTGCATATTGTCTAAGGATAATATAGTGGATCCACGAACTACTCAATAATATATAACTAAGAAGGTCAAACGAATAATAGCGGCTGCTAAACAAAAAGTTTGACCAGAGAGCAAATGAGGGAAAGTTCATTGAGGGAAATGTGATTAAAGCCTATTACATCAGAGTCATCATAATGGTAACCCTACTTAGATGACTGGAGATCCCAAGAACTAAGTTCAAAGGGACAACTAAGTTATGTGTGGCTCGCCAAAAATCACTAAAGGAGTCTAACTCCTATCCATTCCTATGATGAGAGTGATATCTGCAACATGTGTTGTATGTAGGGGACTTAGGGTAAGCTATGCTTTTAATGATCACTTATATCTTGAAAACCCTAGAGGGGGATCTTTCAAGATGAGTATTTAAGAGACTCGAAATAAGGATCACCTATATGAGTGTGAAGGGGCCGCTTCTATGAGAATTGATAAGGATGAATTTTCTAAAGTACTCATGAAACACCAGGACTTGCCCAAGGCCAAAATGAGCACAACTGTAAGAACTAAACTGTGTCTGGAGATATTTTGTGTGAATTCTATTGTCTTGGCTTACACAAACGGCTGAACAGTTCAAGGCATCACATCCACTGATTAGCTAGTAAGTCCGATAGGCTTTCACTAGGGAAGGTTCAAAACCAAAACCTACCTATCCCGACGCAGGATATTTCCTTAATGTACTCTCTCTTTGTCTGCATGTTGTTGCATGTCCTTCTGTAAATTTCACTCATGTGGGGGATTGTTGGAAAATTTGAATTTAAATTTACTCTAATGGTTGTGTAACTTGAGATGGAAGGGTGTGTCATTTTGAAGGGTCACAACCTTTCCGAAGAGTCATGAAGGAATCTATAAAATCCCATCTCCCTTATTTTAATTTGGTTAGATCATTGCAATTTTCTTCTTCACTTTGCATTTATTCTTCATATTTTTTGAGTCTAATTTTCCTATAAAGAGAGTACATGCACAGCAAAGTTCGCTAGGCTTGCAGTAGTAGTGTTGCTAGTGTAAGACATTGATTGTTGTATCCTGGGAGATAGACGTCTATTGAATCCTAAGCACCAGTGGGAGAACGAATCTGTCTTAAGGAAAGAGTGTCATACACTCGACTCAATCATGTTTTATCTATTTATGTACTGTAAGTTTTGGTATGTTATTATGTCAATTTATTTCAATTTTGGTTTTGCCCAAAAATCGTTTGCATATTTTTAAATTATATTTTCCCGATAGTTTGGTACTATTTTTCCAACATTTGGCACATAAATAAGGTTTAAACTAGACCTAGAAGGGTAGGATACTTGAGGAAATTAGGGGAAACACTTAACTAAGTTAGGCAACCGATTTGTTATGTTAATACTTAGGACGCTCAATGTTTTGTTTTCATTTTGTAGGTCAAGTCTAGAAGAAGTGAAGCCTTTAAGCAAGGAGCCAATTGTGAGTAGTAGTGTAGTAAAGTTATGTTCTTTAAAATTATGATTCGAAATGCAAACATATGATACGTTTAGAAGATTATACTATTGTTTTGCAATAAATTATATCATGTACTAAGATAACTTCTTGGAATTTGTTAGTTATTGGGAATCATGTCAATAACCTTATACTAACTAAGCTCTTCAGCCACCTGTTCTGGACCATGTTCCGTTCCAAAGTGCCTCGAGAATGTTCATTGCCATGTATATGCTTGCAAGTTAGATTTTAATATCATGTGTAAATTATATTATGTTTGAAAAGTACTTGTGCTTGCTTTAAAATAAAGTTTGTTGGTGTTCATTCATTTACCACTTTACTATATTGCTATTCACTGGTCTTTGACTCACTCCTCTTCCTCCCCTATATGTATGTAGGTGATGGTGAGGACCCTGTTGTGGATGAGAGATTGTGCTAGAAGTCTTTTTCTTTTATTTTTCTACTTTTGGAAGTTGGAGCTTTCGGACGAAGACCTTGTCTTCGAGTTTTGGTTTTTGTTAGCCATATATTTGTAAATGTTGTACTTTCCATTTTGAATGTTGAGCTTGTAAAGTCAAAATAAATAAATAAAGTCGCTTGTTTGTATCATATGATTCATACACAGGCTCTGGATGAACCCTTGGTAATTAATGGACAATGTTGTTTTTCCGCATAAGCTCCAATGTTTAAGTCCAACCTTGGTTTGTCTTGCTAGGCCTTTGGTAGTTAGACACTACTAGCCGATCATAACTACTAGGGGTGGTTGCGGATCGAATTTGTGCAGTTTGCGGTTCGGTTTTGACCCACCCGTATCTATGCGATTTGGGAAAAAGTCAAATCACAACCACCCACAGTGCGGTTTGTGGTTTGTGCAGATAGGGTTCGCGAATGTGAGGCGGTTGCGGACGGTTTGCAGATTGAACTTTTTCCTTTAAAAATTTATTTTTGAGCTTTTTTATTTCCCTTTAAAAATCTAATTTTTTAGTTAAATAAAGTCAAGATTTATCATTAAAATTTACCAGAACCATTTCTCCTTTACAAACCAAATTCACAAAAAAAAAAAAGTTATCAATTCTTTAAAAAGTCAATTTTTTTTTTTCTTTTTACATGACTATATTATTTGAAAGTGAAGTTCTATATCAATTCTATATGCAGAGATTTAACATTCAAATTATTATCACCTTAAGTCAACAATTTGAACAGGCCTATTTCCCATTGATTTTAGACCACAGTCGTTAAAAAAACATGTTTTCAGAAAACTCTGACTTTTTCCCCTTTTGATTAATAAGACATTGAAAAAGTTTTGGGAACACTATTTTTTTGGACATTTTAGTATTTTTGTTATGAAATAGAAAACAAAAACTACTTTCTAGTGTAGTTGAAACTAGTTCTTTCTAACAGTATTTTCTCAAAACAGTTTTCAGAATAACGAACCAAAAAAAGCAGCTTACTTGAGAATTACCGGAGAGAGAGAGTTAATCTTGCAAAGGTCGTCGTTGATCGATGGAAATCAGTGGTCACCATCACCATAGAGAGAGAGAGAGAGAGAGAGAGAGAGAGATGGAAGAACGAATGAGAGTGTTGCCGGAGAGAGAGAGAGTCAATCTTGTGAAAGTCGTCGATTGGTGGAAATCAGTGGTTGCCATCACCATAGAGAGAAAGAGAGAGTGAGATGAGATAAAGAGAGCTGTGTAGTTTGTTTGATGATATTAGGTTTAGGGTTTGGTTTGTTTGGGCAATAAAAATATCTAGGATGAACGGTCTAGATTTTTTAGGGAAAAAAAAAAAAGAAGTTATTCTGTGCAGGCGGTTTGTGGCGGGTGTTCAAACCTGCAACCCGAAAATTTGTAATATTCCAAATTGCATCCGAACCTAATGTGTTTGCGAAACCGCCTATAGGTGTACAGGTCAGATAACCCTATGCCCATCCCTAATAACTACTATCCTGTTTGGGGCAGGATGGGGTCGTGACACTAAGGACACGAAGAGGAGTCGCACTAGAACCCTTTTTCTTTTCTTTCGTCTTTTGGAGAAGTCCTAACTTTGGAACTAGAGTTTTGTCCTTATGGTTTGTGGTTCTTGTAAGGATAAGTTTTGATGTTGTACCCTTTCCTTTTGTTGTTTGGACATGTAAATGTCAAGGTAAATAAATAAAATGTATGCTTGTTTTGTTTTCACCCTATTTATGCACTTGCTTTGAATGGATTTTGATTAATATAATAAACATGTTATTTTGCTTAAGCCCCAAAATTATAGTCCAGTCTTGTCTTGACTTGTCAAGCCTTTGGTAGTTGGATACTACTAGCTGGTCATAGCCATTGAACGGGGTAAATTCGGTCTAGGTGCATTTAGCCGAGGAATCTACATAGCCTTGTCTAGAATCAAAGCCTTGGTCGAAGAGACAGCGAGGTATGCCAATTAACGAGATTGGCTTTTTTTTTTATGATAATCTTGTTGGGTTTACTCTGCCTCATGATGATGCCCTTGTAATTGAACTGAGGGTAAACAGGTTCTTCATCAAGCAAATTCTTATTAATCAAGGGAGCACTTCGGAAATCATATATTATAAAACTTTTCTCAAGCTTGGCCTTAAGGACGAGAATCTCAAGCTGATTATCTGTTCTTTGGTTTTAATGCCAATCCAGAGTTTTTGCTTGGAAAAATTGTTTTGTTGGTTCATGCCAACACCAAGACACTAGATATGAAATTCCAAGTTGTCAAGCTCCCATCATCTTACAACATAATTATGGGTTGAACGTGTCTCCATGCAATGAAGGTTGTACTGAGTACATATCATCAGCTCTTGTGGTTCCCTACTAAGTACGGCATTGAGAAGATTCGGGGATCACAGAGTTCGACAAAAGAATGTTACCATATGGCCCTCGCCATGAAGACAAAGGAGCTTGAGGTCAATTCAATTTAGATTCTTGATAAAGAGGTTCTTGAAAATGCAAGAAAGATACCAACTGATAAAGTGATTGAGGATCTAGATTGGGTTATGATTTCTGAAGATCCGAAAAAGTTTTTCCATATTGGGGTGGGTCTTAGTGCTGCCAATTGCCCAGAGTCGACTCGGAAATAGCTGTGCACCGTTTGAATGTGGATCCAAAAGCCAAACCTATAATATAGAGAAATCGACGAGCGACTGTTAAGCATGTCAAAGCAATTGTTGAAGAAGTTGATAGGTTGATAGATTGCTAGAGGCTAGGGCAATACGGGAAGTAACTTATCCCACATGGTTCTCTAACACCGTGGTAGTGAAAAAGAAGACAGAGACGTGGAAGGTTTGTGTCAACTTCATGGATTTGAATAAGGCATGTCCAAAAGACTATTTTTTCCTGTTTCGAATTGATCAGTTGGTGAATGCCACAACATTTCACCAGAGAATGAGTTTCTTAGATGCTTATTGGGATTATCATCAGATTGCTATGGACTTAGCCGACCAGGATGAAATGACGTTTCTCACTGCCAAGGGAAATCTATTGCTACAAGGTTATATGCCTCTTAGATTGAAAAACATTTGGATAACTTATCAGTAACTAGTCATTTCCATGTTTAAAGATCAACTTGACAAAACCATAGAGGTGTACATCAATGATATGGTGGTAAAGTTAAAAGAAAAGAGTGCTCATCTGTCTAATCTTGCTACCACCTTTGATATTTTGCAAAAATATAAGATAAAGCTCAACACCTCAAAGTGTGCATTCGAGGTCGACTTAGACAAATTCCTTGGCTATATAATGAACCACTGTGAAATATAGGCCAATTCGAAGCAAATCAAGGCCATAACAAAACTCGGCTCTCCTAGAACTATTAAGGAAGTCCAAAAGTTAATGGGTATGGTAGCAGCACTGAACAGATTCATTAGCCGATCCTCCAATTGATGCCAACAATTTTTTCTGACACTTTAATAAGGAAAATTGTTCAAAAGGACTCCTGAGTGCCAAGAAGCTCTTGAGGGGCTTAAGACTTATCTTAGCTCCGTCCCATTACTATCAACTCCAAAACTAGGTGATGAGCTTGTTCTATACTTGGTGGTATCAGATCACACTGTTAGTGCGGTCCTTCTTAGGGAAGAGCTCTAGGAGTAGCAACCTATCTTTTATGTCAGCAAATCCATAGTTAGAGCAGAAACTTGATATCTACCCCTTGAGAAGTTGATTTTGGCTCTTGTAATGGCTGCTAGAAAGTTAATGCATTACTTCCAAGCCTATACCATTAAGGTCTTGACTAATCACTCTCTTCATTCCGTTTTTTGCCAAGTTGAGTCTTTTGGGCAGGTGTCCAAGTGGGCACTAGAACTCGGGCAATATGATCTCAAGTTTCTACCAAGATTATCCGTCAAGGGTCAAGTTGTTGCCGATTTCATTGTCGAATTTACGTTGAGCATACCGAGCCAATTAGTCTCTCAACCCGAGCAAGAGTGACGAATGTACGTTGGGGATATATGGAAATTGTATTGTGATGGCTAATCAAACCAGCGTGACAATGGGGCAGAAGTAGTCATCATAACCCTGGATGGAGCAATGATTGAGCAATCAGTCAAGCTTGACTTTGATGCCTCTAACAATAAAGAAGAATACGAAGCTCTCCTAATTAGCCTGAGAAATTCACTCCAAATGGGTGCCAAGCATCTACAAGTCTATTGTGACTGAAAACTAGTTATTAGTAAGTTGAAAGGGGAATATGCTGCAAGGAATGATCGTATGGCGGCTTATATATAAATGGCTAGTGCTTTGTTAGGAAAGTTCGATAACCATGAACTAAAACAAATAACCTAGAAGCAAAACACCCATGCTGATGCCTTGGCCTGTCTAGTCTCAACCGCCAACTCGGAGGTCGAGCGTACCATTGAAATGAGTTTCATTCCAGGACTGAGCATTGATCTTTCCCAGGAAGAGCCAATTGTACTTATCATCTAGAGAGGTTTGAGATGGATCCTATAGCCACGTTTCTGGTTTCAGAACAACTACTAGAGGATAAAAAAATGGCCTATAAACTTTGCAACAAAGGTATTATCTTCACCCAGATGAAAAGTTGGACAAAAAATCGCCTTCGGGACCTTACCTTGAATGTGTCCATCCAGACGGGGTTGAAGATTTCCTAGCTGAAATACATGAGGGAAGTTGTGGTGCGCATTTCGAAAAAACAGTCATTGGCCCATATAGCAATAATGCAAGGGTACTAGTGGCTGATCATGTAAACTGACGCAGAGGAGTATGTTAAGAAATCCGAGCAATGCCAAAAATTCTTATCTCTTACGTATTTTCCCGTCGAAGAGCTAACTTCTTTGACCAGTCCTTGGCCTTTTTCTTAATGAGAGTTAGATATCGTGGGGCTAATGCCTGGAGCTCCAAGCAATAAATGGTTTTTGATTATTGTTACCAATTACTTCTCCAAGTGGGTTGAGGTAGAGCTGTTGGTTAGTATACGTGACATAGATGTGAAGCGCTTTGTGTGGAAGAACATCATAGCACGATTCGGCATCCCTAGGGCACTTATATCAGATAATGAGACTCAATTTGACTGTGGGGTTTATTGAGAGTAGTGTGATATATATGGGATTCGGCCTTATTTTTCTTCACCAGCTTATCTACAAAGCAATGGACAAGTTGAGACCTCTAACAAAGTAGTTTTGGATGGCATCAAGAAGCATTTGGAGAAAGCGAAGGGGAAATGGGTTGAGGAGTTGCCCAGTGTATTGTGTGCTCATCAGACAACACCAAGACAGTCCATCGGGGAGACTTCGTTTTCTTTGTCCTTTGGCAATGAGGCAATCATACCCCTGGAAATGAACCTACCATCTCTCTGAACAAAGGCCTTTGACACTGAATTGAACAATATGATGCTCACACTTGATCTCGACTTAATTGAGGAACATCGAGATAGGGCATTAGTCAAAATGGCCAGATATCAACAGCAGCTAACTAAATCTTACAATAAAAAAGTATGAATATGCCGCTATACGCCTTGCAAGTTAGTCCTAAGAAGGTTCTGCTTGTTGGTAAGAACCCTGCTTACAGCAAGCTCAGCCTGAGCTAGGATGGACTATACCAAATAGATTCCATTGTGGGGGTAAGAGTAGGGACATATTGCATTTTGAACATGAATGGCAAGTGATTACTGTAGCCTTGGAACTCTACAGATCATTGCATATTCTACTATTGATGTAAGTTTTTCAGCTTTCTACTTTATTCATGGTTAACAAGTTTACATCATTCGATACAGGCAATCAATGACACGAGATGTATTATTCATAATCCTTGCAATATTTGAAATTGATCGCCACTTGAAATCAACAAAAATCTCCAAATTTGGAGCAATCTCCGTGCTCGACGTGGAGTGTTATCAACAAAAGTCTCCGAATTCGGAGCAATCTCCGTGCTCGACATGGAGTGCCATCAACAAGTCTTCGAATATGGAGCAATCTCTATGCTCGGCACGGAGTGCCATCACAAAGCAATATCCATACTTGGAATCATACTGCTACTTGCTACGAAAGCTTAAAGTACATGCATTATTTGCAATACAAAAGCAACCTTGAATTGCATTAACGGAACATGTATAAATTACATGACATAAATAAAAATTACATTATGAATTTACATTTAAAGAACAAGTAACATCCACGCCCAGTTACTCATAACCGTATCGGGTCCCTGAGCTATACGAGATAAATTGGCAGTTCAGATTTGTTCGGTTGAACCCAAGAATCAAATTGGAGACGCATCTAGAGCCTAATTCTCAGTAAGAGCTTCTGGGCCTTCATCTTCATCATCTGTCTTCTCGACATCATTTGCTTCAAACGTCATTTTGAAGTTCATGTAAAGCGGGGATTCCTAATCAATACTCGTCGATTATAGGGCCTTGATGCATCCATGCATGAAGTCATGATCCTCATATCAGCAGAGGTCATCGACAAGCTTTTCAATGGTAGTTCGCACTCCCTGCTCCTTTTGTTCTTTAAACCCTTGGTTGTACGCTCAACTTTGATGAAGGTCCTTGAGGAAAAATGGTGCAGTTTCTAGATCGGATAAAGCACAATCAACTTGAAGTTGCACTCCTTTGTTTTGGGTTGCCGCAAGTCAATAGACCTCGTCGTTTTTTGTCCTTTGCTACCCCTGGCTCTTCGAGCCTCTGATTCAACTTTTTTCTCGGCCTTGGACAATCGCCGCTCCAAGTTTCGAATTAACCTATCTTTCCACCTAACCTCTACTTGGGTGGCACGGAGGCGCATACCAATTTCGTATGAGCTATAGAGCCCCTTCATTGCTCTATGAATTTCTTTCTAAAAAACCTCGTAGTCGTTGAGGTCGGTTACTGACCTGTGGATTTCATCAAGAAAGATTTGTTAATGGCCACATTGGGATCATTGACCAACGAGACAGCCTCTGGGGAGCCTCTATTTACACACCATAATTTATCTCAAGGCAAACCACTTCTAAAGGCACACCTATAATAATTTGATAAATAAATATTTTTCTCATCACACATCACAAATTTACATATTTACCCTTATTCACACACACACCCACAACAATATACACACATACTTCCATCTTTTCCCTCACTCACTCACACACCCCACACCCACGATATTCATTGCCCCCTCCATTCTCTATTCAAACCAGTGAACACCATTGCTCAAAACACTCATCAAAGACGTCGTCGGTGGTGGTGCTCAACACAGTTGGAACTTCACATTGGAGGTTTAGTAGGTGAGTTATCATTTATTTTAGGGTTTTATGTACTTATCTCCATTGGCATGAAATTTGTAATTGATTGAATCAGTTTCATGGTTCGACACTGGACTTTCGGACCCTAAATTCGTTCGGCACTTGATTTTCGGATAATATCATTTTGTACAGTTGGTGACTGTCGAACATGTTCGGATGTAGATTTCTGAACATTTATAATATGTTCGGACATATACTATCGAACAAGTTTTTTTTTTTTTTTTTTTTTTTTGTGAACATTAATGTAGGGATTTAATATAATGTGAATGAACCTTATATTAAATAAACAGATTTAATAAAAAGCCTTGTAAAACATTTGCAATCGTTTGATTTGCTTCCATTAAATGAACATATTTCTTGTTCTTAATAAGACTTCTATAATGATTTTGAGAAATTTTCAGGTTTCTATTAGTTAGTGAGTATGGCCTAAGAGCTAATTTGATTGCTTGTAAAAATGTATAATTACTTGCTCATGCCATTTAATATTCCATTTCATATATATTCTTGTAAAAATAAAGTTAATTTCTTCTATTTAAATTATTAACAAAAATAGTCCAAAACAACATTCAAGGAATACCTACATAATGATCATTGGTAGGTACGTGGATCACTTGACTTGAATGCTATAATATACTTATAATATTCATGCTACCCGATAGAATGACCATTGCTAGAATAAATACTTGCAATAATCCCAAGAAATGACTACTCATATTACCTTAAACTTGGATCACTTGCTTGTATACTAATTTTTGCATACAATTGAACTTAATGATATTAGCATATTGCTCACAACATTTAAAATGATGTGCTTCGCATCATGACAAAGGTTCATTTTAGTGATTTGACAAAAGTCTCAAAACACACCTTTTGTTCGAAACTCTATTTCCCATCATAGTCATGACTCCATTTCTTGAAGTTGTGCCTTTTAAATGCTAGGACAAACAAAACAACATGATTTTACTAGTGTAGGATATTAATCATCATTGCAACATGAAAGATATTGTACCTACCAATTGCCTACAGTTGGAGATTAAAAAAATTTAAAAAGAAAGAAAAGAACGATATTATGTTCCAAAATCACAATCAACAGTTCTTTATGATAGAGATAATATTCCTGACAATAATCCTCAACATTTCTTCATCTTAAGCTCAGTACCAATTAAAAGGTCAACTCTCTTACAAGGGAGAAAGACAAATCTGATTCTTAAAACAAAACAACTAGAGAGATAAGAAGCACTAATACAAATCAAATCACTAGTAAAAGTCTCACTTTAACAGTCACAGGAACCCATATGTTCAATATAGTTGCCCAATAAGAAGCAAAATAGACATAATGCAGCAGCACCGTGAGAATAAATAAAGCACTGCAAACTCATTTTCCTAATTTGAATTTTGTACATACAAATGTGTATGTGGAATGATGACCAAACACAGAAAGAACAATTCAACTTCAGTCCATTAAGTAACATTGAGATGGAACATATAATCCAAACAGAATGTTTGTCTCAGACCATGTTTCCCTCATCTCAGTTACTGTTTGGGCAATCAACTAACCCTCCAATCAAGCATATATGTGTATGGATTACACCAATCTGAAAACATCAGGTACTGTTTGTAATAGTGTTACTTCTGTTAACTTTATTATTTTCTGTTTCATTTTCAAAAATGGATGACTCTTCGCGTATTTCACCCACTGCCTTAGAGAGACGACGTCATGCATTAACTAATACTAGTCGTGGCTGAGGTCGAGGTCGGGGTCATGGTAGAGGTCGGGGTGATGATATTGTGTTGGAGGAAGCACCTCAAATCTTGGAAGAGGATGTGATCGACAATGGTTTAGGGGATGATGATGATGCCGCTGATGTAGATCAGGCTGAGGAGGTACACACTGGTTCGTTTCTTGAGGGGCCATCAGATCCATCAGTACTGAAGAGCTTCAAGGCACATATTACAGTAGCTATATGGGAGCAAAAGGTAGTATATTTTTTATCCATGTTTGTTTCATTTAATTATTTTTGAACAAAATTATTTATGTAAATTATTACTTACCTTGCAGGAGAGGAATCCCTTAAGGTGTTATAATCATGCGTCCAAGATTCTTGAGTGGCGGTGGTGGTTAAGAACTGACAATAGAAGGTTTGGAGACATTGTGCAGCTGTCAGGCCTATCTTCTTTGGTCTATTGCACATATCGGTTCGTGAATAGGATTGTCATATCTGCATTTGTTGAGCAATGGCAACCAGAGACAAATACTTTCCATTTGACAGTTGGTGAGATGACAATGACATTGGATGATGTGGGTACCATCTTGGGGATCCCTATCACAGGTAGATCAGCTAGTGTTGCAAGTTTAACAGATCAACAAGTACATGCACTTATGGTAGATGCCTTAGGAGTTGATGATGCCGAAACAACTAAGGAGCTATCATCTGCTAGGGGACAATCAGTGAAGCTAGAGTAGTTACGAAGCAAATTCAATGGTTGCAAAGATTCAGACACCAAGGAATCCATAGCTTGTGCCGCCAGAGCGTATTTGCTATTTCTATTGGGATGTACACTGTTCAGCGATAAGAGTGGGATGAGAGTTCCTATTGTGTACTTGTAGTTGTTAATGGATTTTTCTGATATTCATAAATATGCTTGGGGTGCAGCTGCATTGGCATATTTATACCGACAGTTGGAATTTTCCACGAGATCAGCTGTTCCACAGATGGTTGGTTACATGACATTGTTGGAGGCATGGATTTATGGGCATTTCCGGCCATTTAGACCTCACCAAAACATGGAATATACTGTACAATTGCCTTACGTGCATCGATGGACTCCTCATCAGGAAGCTGGCTCAACGATATCACACCTACAGGTGTTACGGGAGGAGCTTGACAGATTGGCATTTGATGAGGTATACCAATTAATATTAGTTTAATTAAGTTTTCTCATTACATGTCACTCATCAAGATTTCATTTGTGTTTCTCTCTTAGGTAACTTGGGATCCATATCGACATTGCCGTCAACATCACCCATGTCATGAGATCACATTAGTGTTTGGATGTAGTTGAACCCTATCATCCTTAAAGGGTTCTTAGACAGTTTGGTAGGGTTCAGACCATCCCATCTGACTCGACCCTATTCGTGCTGTTAGAGGTGTCACAACAGGCCGATATAGAGTGATGTATCAGTATCTTGATCAGATATGGAAGAGTTGGGATAATAATGTTTTATCTCCTCGGAGGTAGAGTACCCCAGTCAGACGTCCAGATGATTGTGTTGATGGTTACATGCAATGGTATACAACCATCACACACTTATATATCCAGAACCCCACACATTGGTCTGGTTTTGACCCACGTACACAGGATAGTCGATCTGACATGCAGGATGCTGAGGCATGACAATATTGCTCACACATTGTTTACATTTTTTTTTCAAGATGGCACGTATTAATTACAATTGTATTTGTTCTTAATGCAGCGTATTGATCACGCACTACAGATTGCCCATCCTATCATCAAGGCAGGCCATGATGCTAGTGTTTGTGAGCCAGATAGGTTATATGAGGCCATTGAGAGGATGGCATGTGTTCTTTAGGGTCAACAAATTGATGAGGCTAGACCTAGTTCTATTCCACTTTGAACATATAATCGTAGGACACGAGTAGATGATAGGTAGTTGGTTATGTGGTAATCTTGTTTTGTTATTTTATAATGGAAAAGAAGTACTCTTTTAATGTTTTTGTTGGTTTGTAATGAACAAGAATTACTCTACCAATATTTTGTAATGAACAAGTATTCATGGTTTGTATTTTTGGTAATGAAGAGGAAGTATTATGCCATTGCGCTTGATACACTGCAATGAACAAGTAGTACCATGTTCATTAAATTAACTCAAAGTTTAATCCAACTCAACTATTTAATTGTTAATCATTACAAAAATGTATCGGTAACTTTTTGAATTGCGTAACTACAACTCAACTCAACTCACATACATCATGACTCATCAAGGTTAATACAATCAAATGTCTCTCTAGTAGCTACCCCTGAATGGACAACTTGTTTAAAATGCTAAATTCGGCAACTATATGCAGTATCCCATCCAGCCGCACCAGAATGATGAAACTTGCACCAATTGGTAGCTATCGGTGGAACTGGATGACCCGGTAACATGAACGGCTACATTGACAAAGCTTTAAGTATGAGAGCGATGCAGTACAAAATAATAAATGTATTACACAAACTATAATGCTATACCTAGACAAAATGATTCCTATTAACAAACCCAATAGCAATCTCACACCATTGAACTTGTGATATTGGTACTGATCGTAGAAGGAGGAATGTAAGGCATTGTTGTGTAGATAAGTGGTACAATACCACATTATAACAAGATGCAATAAGATGACCCATGTTAGGCATAGTCATCCAATGGTGATACCTTGGATTGGGCTCAAAGTATGATAGAATATGGGTCAGTTCTTCAATCCTGTCATGTGAACCATATAGATGAGTGTAATAGTCTATGTGTGTGTGCAATTCCTGTAGGAGACCACGCCTGACTTGACCCTATTCAACCTCTGTAAACCCCATCAACCCAGTAATGGCCCTAAACCCACAATTGCCATCGGCATCTACATCCTTGATACGACGTATGTACGGCTTCAATCCAACTAGGAGGGCATCAACATATGAATATGTCGTATTTGTACGAGTCCGATATATCTATTCAACAGGGAAGGCATTAACACATGAACAACAAAACACATAATTTATCATAAACAAAAATGTAAGTAAAAAATGATTACATGTACATTCTCTTTGGCAGGCTATTTTTTATGTTTTTTGACAGAATCTTGTGTGGGGATCTGGGTGCCCATAGGTGAGTGGCTATCATGTCCAGATTGAACTAGCTCAAATGCACATGGGTCTCGGCGCATAGATACATCTATCTTCTTATGTCCCTTACCTCGAGGGTTGGGCTTCACATCCGGCTCAATGAGAAAACTACTTTGCGGATCTACAATCTCTCCTAACTTATGCAGAATTTCCAACTGCATAGTGTAATCAGATGCATTGAATCACTTAAGTATGAGATCAAACTTTGGTTCACAACTCAATTCCACTTTATCATTCTTTAACTTTTATACTACCTCAAGAGTCCTCTAGTGTGGGTTAATGCTATCAAGTGATATTGGATGACCCTGCCGGATGTAATTCGCAATCTCATGGGCACACGGTAACCCGTTTGTTTGTCGAACAACACATGCACATACTGAAGCATCAATGCCAACATCATTTGCTCGCTTACTCTCCGCTAAGACATGATCTAATGCAGTAATAGAGATATTACCTCAGAGCTCTCTAAAATGGGTTAGTTTGAACTGGTGTTGTACAACGGTTAAACTCTTTTCAAACGATGCCTTAATATCAACATGCTGCAACTCAAGCAAACTATGGATCTTGGTCCAAGAACACTCAAAATTTACTTGGTTAATACCAAGTTGCCATTTCAGTTTTGCATGTGCACTTCCAGCCTTGTATACAATGGAAGCAATTAACATAATTAAGTTTAAATAATTAAAATCATAATGCCTAATAGTATAAGGTAGACAAATATATATTATCTGTTGGTTGTAACATTCCCGAAGTGCATACAACTATCTGTCCATACGGCAACAAACTTATCCTTATATGGAATTATCCAACTTTGTGACACATGTTGCACTGCCTCAGGATATGTATCAAAATCTGCAAGTAGCCTAGCAAGG
The DNA here is from genome assembly GCA_025200525.1 of Camellia lanceoleosa. Taxonomy (NCBI): domain Eukaryota; kingdom Viridiplantae; phylum Streptophyta; class Magnoliopsida; order Ericales; family Theaceae; genus Camellia; species Camellia lanceoleosa. The sequence continues at coordinate 110,347,217 of CM045760.1, read as the reverse complement.
TGTTCATTGTATTCAAGCTCAGTTGAGGAGAGTACTAAGAAATTCCATAAAGAGATAAACTTGTCCCATTCCTCCTTACTCTTAAACATTTTCTTGCATTTTGCCAGTACATTTATACTAATATGCCATCGGCATAATAAATGTCAAGATGTAGAAAATACCCTGTCAATAGCATTCATCAAAGCAAGCTCCTTGTTCGTGACAATCACCTCAGGAATAGCAATGTCATCCAAGAGACTATACAATATAGTTAACACCCAAACGTAGTTATCAATCCGCTCAAATTGGAGATATGCAAAGGCTACGGAGAATGACATATCAGTGGATGTCACACCAACTATCTCAAGAAGAGGAAGACGATATCGATTTGTCTTATATGTGCAGTCCATGATCAACACCTTTGGAAATGAACGGAGCAAATCTAAACTGACAGGATATGCCCAAAACAAGTTTGTGACAGTCATCGTGTTGTTGTCACACCTATGCCGCTCAATGTAATTATGCTTTTCTAACTCACCCAACAAATGTTGCATTTGTGATCTTCCATCTTTCTCAATAACATTATTCCTATGACGTACATTGTAAATGGTTTTCATAATGGTTACATTCAAAGCATCCTTTCGTTTCAATGTAACCAAAATCTCTTTAGTCTGACCATGCTTTTGGACATATCCACTAATAATGATGTTTCCTCCTCAAATAATCTCCCTGCAAATGAATGTCCTTCAAAATGTTTAGCAGGAGCATGGTTATGCATTCCACATGCTACATCTACCATCCAATCATCATCAACCATCAATTTACGAGCCCTCAACTCAAAAGGACACCCGCATTTCTTTGTACCCGTTATCTTCACAATTTTTTTTGTCTGAATCATCTCCTTTTAATTTCTTGTGAGCTCTGTATTGACCACTTCTCTCACAGGCAAGATATATCATTGGTGTCCTATGACCACCACCATAGTCCGATGTCTTGATGACAATCACAAACCCATTTTTCCTTCCAACGTCCCGTACCCAACTGAGCAATTCTTCTTTGCTCTTGAAAACCTATAGGTCAAATTCAACAAAGTCATTAAACATCCGAAAAGAGAAAGAAAAAAAATACTAATTTTTTACATGAGATGACCTCATTAGTAATAAATTGACTTGTGTAGTCAACAAGACCCCCAGATCCAATATTACTGCATTCCATGAATGCACAGTTCTTAAAAAAAAAAAAAAAAATTATAACTGTTCGGCAGTACATAGTCGAATTAAATGAAATTGTTCAATTTTTTTAACCGAATATATGACTAATGTTCGACTCTTATCGACCGATTATATGACTAATGTTCGACAGTAGTAATCCAAACAAATGCAAATTATTCAATTTTAGTTAGTCGAACAAATGTAACTTGTTCGATTGTAGTTAGTCGAACAAATATAAAATGTTCGGTTGTAGTAAGTCGAACAATCATATATTATCCACCTCTGGTTAACCGAACTACACCTACGATTTACCACTCAACAAGTAAACGAAAACGAAAACAAAAACAACAAAAAATAACCTTTTCCTTGCTCCATTGTTCCGAATCAAAATTGTCAGATGCATCCTTCATTGAATCCAATCAAAATCTTCAATAATACTATATTTTTGATTATTTGTTAAAGGGTTTTTGGTATTGGTTTTAGGTTTTTTGAATTCTTGACAGAGAAGATACGTGAGGAACAAGTTTGAAATTGATGATTTATATTATATTCATTCTTGTCCTTTATGGTAAATACACAAATGGTGTGTATCATTACTTGTCCTCTATAATCATTTCACTTAAGGTTAAAATTGTAATAAAGAATAAATTAATTAATGATTTGCCTTGAGAGAGAAGGTGGTGTGTAAATAGAGCCTCCCCAGCCTCTGTCATTGGCTTGTTCCCAATGAAAATTGCGAAGCTCAAGGGGCGAGGCAACTTACTCAACTTGCCTACATTAGGGGCATCAATTGTCTTACTACCCCCTTTATCGTGTGTTCACCCTTAGGCAATCTGCTTCGTTGTTTCTTTTGACAAGAGCTCCAGCAGGGTTGGTGCTGTAAACGACATCTATTTTCCTTCTCTATTTCAACCAAACCTCTGTGACAGGAAATATCTTGTGAACGCTAGTCCATTTTTGCGTCTAAATCAGCAAGACTCCTAGCTTTGCCTCTACTGTTGAATAATATCCTTCCAAACATTAAAGGAGGATCCAAGAAGTGATTAGCTACGGAGAATAGATGTGGACTGTGATTTCGTGAGTTATTTTGTAGTAAATCGAGAAGGATAAAGGAAAAGAGTGGAGCAATTGTAGCTTTTGGTTTCAATGGAAATGAAACCTCACACCTTATGGATCTCAAAACTCAAAATAGCCACAAATGGAATGGGCCAGGCACGTGTCACTTTAAATAGTCATTATTGGTGCCCTTTTCAAAGCATTTAACAGACTACCATGTGTTAGGCATGTCACATCATCAATCAACTTGCGCTTTGCCAATCACTAGGGTAACTCCATGATGGTCGGCTTATGTTCGTTAGTTTTCATTTCACAATCAGGGTAAGGGCATATCAGCATAATGCATTCGATAAGAGGTTCCCTATTTATGAAATTTGATGCTCATGTAGAGTTCATGAACAATGAGTTGGCGTGTTGCTAACTTTGCAGTCTGAATACCTTATTTGACAAGAGGTTTACCCTATTTTATGAAGTATCATGCCAATGTCGAGTGAATGAACAATGGATGCGTCACCAATTTTTCAGCTTGAACACCATGTTTTCACAAATGCTGGATTGTGCTGCCGAGTTCTCATGCAAACATTAGATTCACGACGAGCATGCCTAATAGTAAATATTCAGCACTAATAACTAGAGTTACGAGTCAGCCAAAAGAAACTATTTTCATTAATAAACTGAATTGGATTACAAGTCATTTCATACATGAAAACGATCCTAGTTAGAAAATATTGGAAAAGCAAAATTGGTTTAAAAAAAAAAACAAAAACAAGCAAAACAAAACTAGTCGGCATCATTTCTACTCGAGGTCAAAGTCTAGGGGTTCAACGTTTTCGTTCTCGTAGGGGATCAACACATCCAGGGTGACCTTGGCTGTTGCAACGGCCTTGGTCCATCCGTGCTTAAAACCCCTATTTTCAAATTTCAAAGTTTCATCGGTGTAAGAATTGGTTGCTTACTTTTCTCCTTTCTTGAAAGCTTCTGTGGCCGATCGCTGCGCCTCACAAGTTCAGCCTTCACCTCTAGTAGCTCACCCTCCACTGCCGTGTAAGTTGTGGGAGCCGAATAATCGACAAAGGCAGAAGGCACGCACAGTACAGGGCTGATAATAATCGGCTGTATCCGAATACAATATTTGGGCCGAATAAGTGTGTAGCATTGGAGCCGGATAGTGTAAAGGATAATGATAAAAAAGTAAGCCCTGGCCCCGAGGATTGAGAGAAATAGGTATAAATATAGGAACAACATACTTAGTAGGTATGCAAGAATCACTTGATAAAACTTAGTAAGAAAGCTATCTTGAGTGTCTGAACTAACTTGTCCGTCGGAGTGCTAATCCCGGCACCCCCGACCGGAGTGTGTATCTTTTCAGGTGACTAGCTGAGGATCATTAGCGTCTCCCAGGATCTGAAGAGTATTTCCAAACCCCTTCTCCACAATTGGCGCCGTCTGTGGGAATACTCAAATACATCCATGGCAGGCGTGACTGAAGATCCTCCGGTAGCCATTGAGACCGCACAGGGAGATGACCTCACTCCAGCAAATATGCTCGGAAAAGAAACCATTGCTGCAAGACGCGCCTTGAACTTCAATTCACCAATGACTTCAGCGCAAGAGACAATGCAGGTGATCATGGAACAAACGAAGCAGAATGAACAAAGGCTGGAGAACATGATCGCTGAAAATGAACGTCTCCGTCAAGACTTGGCCCTCGAAGTCGCAAAATCGAAAGAAGCCATGCGCCAAGATCCCGAACGACCTCCGAGGGCCGGTGGACAACGACCTCGAGCTCGACCAAAGGACACCGATAGCGACTCCAACTCATTACCCACGGAGCTCGTCAAGAAGGGACGATCCGAAACTTCCAGCTCCTCCGAAAAGAGTCTACATACAAGGCCCAAGCGTAGGAGGAGCAGTTTAGACGAAGAAGACCAACACGATCCTTTTGTCCGACGAATTGCAAGGGCGGCCCTGCCCAAGAAGTTCAAGGCTCCGTCATTCACTCTTCACGATGGAAAATCAGACCCCACTGATCATATCCGTCATTACAAACAGGCCATGACATTGCATGCAGACAACGAAGCCCTCATGTGCCGAATATTCCCCAGCAGCTTGGGGCCATTAGCTGTTAGATGGTATTACAAGCTGGAGCTGGCCTCCGTTAAAAGCTTGCATCAATTACAAAAATCCTTCAGGGCCAGGTTCATCACCAACGAGTCTGTAAAGCGAGCGGTGACTCTCTCGGGCTATCAGATTGATCGGGAAACGCCAGGCGTATTCGGCGCGCTATTGAGAGTGCTTCAACCTCGTCGACGACGCTTGCAATGACTCCATAGCCATCACCGCCTTCAAAATGGGACTACATCCTGATAGTCCTCTTCGCAGTTCCCTGACCAGAAGACCCCCCAAAACAGTCTAGGCGTTGATGAAGAAAGTTGAGTATTGCAAGGTGGAAGATGATGCCTTGAGAATAAAAGCCGGCCAAATGTCCAACAAAATGGCCCTCCTTGAAATCGCTCAACCAATAAGTTCCGTGCCACCTCCTAGCCCAGAGCCTTGGCAACGCGCTAAACGAGACAAAAGGCGGGATACTCGCCGATCAAGCGATCAATGTTCCCATCGGACGAATGAGCAACTGCAAGTCGACAGCAGACATTCGAGGCATGCCGAAAAAAAGTAGACAGAGTTGTCAGAACCAATCGCTGCAATAATGACCAAAGTCCAACACCTTCCATTCTTCAAATGGCCGTCAAAGATGGTGGGGCCAGCCGACACGCGAAGAAGGGATAGGCGGTGCGAATATCACAAAGATCACAGCCATGAAACAGAGAGTTGCTACGCATTAAAAGATCACCTGGAAGAACTGGTGCAAGGCGTACTGCAGCGGTATGTGAAAGAACTGACCAACCAAGGCACTAGCCTTGAGGCAGGACTCTTCTCCACTTGGCGTGATCCATGTGATCTATAGCCTGCCTGCAACCCCAACCGTGCACACAATTCAATCGCATCCAATCCCCCCGAAGCAACGTATTCCGACTGAATGGCCCAAAGAAGCTCCAACAATTACTTTCAATGACTCCGACCTTAGTGGCACAACAGCTTCCCACATTGATCCGTTGGTTATTAGATTACGCATAAACCGGTTCACCATTGAACGCATCCTCATAGACCCGGGGAGTACTTTAGAGGTTATGTATTACCAAACTTTTATCAAACTCGGCCTCAACTATTCAGATCTATCTCTGGCGCCTCATCCATTGTTCGGCTTTAATATGAATCCCGAGTACTCGTTAGGGAAGATCATACTACCCGTCTGAGCAGGCTCCAAAACAGTCGAAGTTGAATTCCTGGTCGTAAAGCTCTCTTTGCCGTATAATGTCATCATGGGGTGAACCTGGACACATACTATGAAGGTCGTTCCAAGCACTTATCATCAGCTTGTGCGCTTCCCGACAGCCCATGGCATTGAAGAGATTCGTGGCTCCCCCTAATCGACACAAGCAACGATTTTATGAAAACCATATCGCTGACCCGACCTGTGGGCTTTGATACTTGTATATATTTCACTTCTGCAATGCAAACCATCTTTCTTTGTCGTTCAAATCATTTCATAAATCCCATTGTGTCGCTCGTCATGATGACAATTCAGAGCCCCCTTGGGTGCATGACACCTTAGGGCCAATTAAGTCTTCGGATTCAGAACGCCCTTCGTGGATATCACGATTGGCCACATTAAGTCTCCGGATTCAGAGCCCCTTCGGTGCATGACACCTTAGGGCCGATTAAGTCTCCGGATTTGGAGCCCCTTCAGTGCATGACACCTTAGGGCCGATTAAGTCTCCGGATTCAGAGCGCCCTTCGTGGATATCACGATTGGCCACATTAAGTCTCCGGATTCGGAGCCCCTTGGGTGCATGACACTTTAGGGCCGATTAAGTCTCCGAATTCGGAGCCTCTTGGGTGCATGACACCTTAGCGCCGATTAAGTCTCCGGATTCGGAGCGCCCTTCGTAGATATCACGATTGGCCACATTAAGTCTCCGGATTCGGAGCCCCTTCGGTACATGACACCTTAGGGCCGATTAAGTCTTCGGATTCGGAGCGCCCTTCGTGGATATCACGATTGGCCACATTAAGTCTCCGGATTCGGAACCCCTTAGGTGCATGACACCTTAGGGCTGATTAAGTCTCCGGATTCGGAGCCCCTTGGGTGCATGACACCTTAGGGCTGATTAAGTCTCCGGATTCGGAGCCCCTTGGGTGCATGACACCTTATGGCCGATTAAGTCTCCAGATTCAGAGCCCCTTCGGTGCATGACACCTTAGGGCCGATTAAGTCTCCGGATTTGGAGTGCCCTTCATGGATATCACGATTGGCCACATTAAGTCTCCGGATTCGGAGCCCCTTCGGTGCATGACACCTTAGGGTCGATTAAGTCTTCGGATTCGGAGCGCCCTTTGTGGATATCACGATTGGCCACATTAAGTCTCCGGATTCGGAGCCCCTTCGGTGCATGACACCTTAGGGCCGATTAAGTCTCCGGATTCGGAGCACCCTTCGTGGATATCATGATTGGCCACATTAAGTCTCCGGATTCGGAGCCCCTTCAGTGCATGACACCTTAGGGCCGATTAAGTCTTCGGATTCGGAGCGACCTTCGTGGATATCACGATTGGCCACATTAAGTCTCCGGATTCGGAGCCCCTTCGGTGCATGACACCTTAGGGCCGATTAAGTCTTCGGATTCAGAGCGCCCTTCGTGGATATCACGATTGGCCACATCAAGTCTCCAGATTCGGAGCCTCTTAGGTGCATGACACCTTAGGGCCGATTAAGTCTCCGGATTCGGAGCCCTTTCGGTGCATGACACCTTAGGGCCGATTAAGTCTCCGGATTCGGAGCACCCTTCGTGGATATCACGATTGGCCACATTAAGTCTCCGGATTCGGAGCCCCCTCTGGTGCATGACACCTTAGGGCCGATTAAGCCTCCGGATTCGAAATACCCTTTGGCACGAACAAAACAAAACTTTTCAATCATTGACAATGTCAAGGCAAGACGCAAATAAAAAATTCAGAGTAAGACGCAAATAAGGTCCTTAATTGAGCATATAAAAAATTTAGAATAAGACGCAAATGTTTGAAATACAACTTTTTATTTGATCAAACAGTTGTTACATAAACACAACTCGCATTTGAGCATTACAAATTTTATTTAATCAAACAGTTGTTACATAAACGCAACTCGCATTTGAGCATTACAATTTTTATTTAATCAAACAGTTGTTACATAAACGCAACTCGCATTTGAGCACTACAATACCCATTTCCAATCTCAAAAGCTAAAAAGTGAGAAGACGCATTGGTAAAGCGACAGCGCCGAATTAACTCCCGTCACCCGGAAGTCCTCCGCAGTTTGCAATGCCTTAAGCCAACTGTGCCCAAGTCCTCCCCTGATACCATTGACAATGTCAAGGCAAAGATCCAGGACAAGGAGGGATAAATCCAACGGTCGTTGGCTTTCCTTTCGGGGTGATCTGCTTCGACGACTTGAAGGTTCATGCCAACTTTCGGACGTCCTACTTCCCATACGGATGGCTTCACTGCCACGATCCATGGCAACACCAAGGTCGGCTGAACTCCAGCCTCTAATTAACACCCCCACTTATCCCACCTCACATAAGCGATTGTTTATCTGCGCAAAGCGCCCACTCCTTTTATTTTCAATACTGGCAGCGATCTCAAGGCCCCAATCCCGAGGCGATTTCATTAACACTAAACTCCATGAGAAAAACGTCGGTTGACATTCGCCACGGCGTAGTTATCCAAACGAATTTTTGAAGCACGTGCATTGGCCAAAAATCTAAGCCCCCAGCCGAGTTGGATTTGCCAAAGCCACTCTACCCACTGGCTTTTGGCTTCAGGTTATAATAGCCTGTCAGGAGTAAACGGCTATCAAGTATGGATTGACGCTACCGGTCAACGCTTATACATTCATTCAAACACAATAAAACGAAACACATACATGTCGAATACGAACTGCAATAAAATATTTGTAACAGAACGTTTTTTTTTTTATTCAACAAAACAAGCAATAAATTACATAGTTTTGAACGTGATCTGCGTTTCAGCCTTACAATAAATATAATTATGTGGCGTCACCCTCATCATCACTCTTCTCGACTTCAAAAGCAAAAAAACGGAAAATGTTTACTTTGATAGAGTGGTGATACCGAATCAATGCCTGCCGCTCGAAGTGCTTATGCGGCTTGAGATGCCTTGATCCAACCGTGCCTAAATCTGCGATTCTCACATCGACAAACTTCTTCCGCAAGTTTTTCCTTGGTCTTCTCGATTCCAACTTTTCGGCCTTCATGGAAACCTTTCTCATAGGCCCTTCCCTTCACGCTCTCCATTGCGAACATACTCGTAGTCTCACAATCGGCAAGCGCGGAACTGATGAGCCGGCTGGTAACCCTCTCTTCCACAATTGGGTTCCCTTACCCGGCGGGTTGTGCCTAGGCCGCCTTGGTCTTCCTCAACTCGCGCTCAGCTGCCTCCGTGCAGGCCTCCAAACTTCAAATGCGTTCATCCTTCTTCTCCATTTCTCGGCGGGCAACGCGCAACCGCATGCCAATTTCATAGGTAGTGTACAGCCCCTTCACCGCCCCATGAACGCCTTCGCGAAACACTTCATAGTCCTGGCGACCCACCATCGATTGCTGAACCTCAGGCGGGAAAATTTGTCGAGCAAACTCGACCGCTACATTTAGGTCTTGAACGATCGAGTCCGCCTCCGTCATGGGTCTATTCCCCACAAATACCGCGAAGCTTAATGGGCGCGGATTCGCCTCAGGTCCCCTCTCGACTCAAGGTTGAGAAGTCCTGCTCTGCGACTGCTTGTCCTGCCTGGGCGACCTACTTCGACGTCGAGGAGACTAACGCCTCTCTCTATCCCTAGAACTCCTGCTCCTTGTGCGCGGAGGGTCATTACCTCGATTCATGTTTCCACCCAGCTCAACCAGCGTCTTCGTTTCCCCTCTACTATTAAAGAAGAGTCTGTTCGACATTCGCTCGACACCTTCAAACGCTGGAGTCAATTGTCTGCTATGCTCATAAAATTTTTACCTTTAATCATTTATCCTTTATAGAGGCAGCACCCTCGAGGCCACCTCATTAATTGTAAAAACCTCAAACACCCAGCGCCGACTGGATCGACCCACTTGGGGCAAAGGGAGACAGATCTATCAAAACTCCTAAGGTCGTTTCCTTCAGCACCCGAATGATCACGCACTGCCTGGGGCAAGGGCAGATTCGTCAAACTATTCGGCTTATGTACCCCAGCCGGCTCATGAATCGATCCTAAACAAACCTTAGGGTCGTCTCATCCGGCGCCCGAATGATCACGTACTGCCTGGGGCAAGGGCAGATTCATCAATCGATTTGGCTTATGTACCCCAGCCGGCTCATGAATCGATCCTAAACAAACCTTAGGGTCGTTTCATCCGGCGCCCGAATGATCACGCACCGCCTGAGGCAAGGGCAGATTCATCAATCAATTCGGCTTATGTACCCCAGCCGGCTCATGAATCAATCCTAAACAAACCTTAAGGTCGTTTCATCCGATGCTCGAATGATCACGCACCGCCTGGGACAAGGGCAGATTCATCAATCTATTCGTCTTATGTACCCCAGCCGGCTCATGAATTGATCCTAAACAAACCTTAGGGTTGTTTCATCCGACGCCCGAATGATCACGCACCGCCTGGGGCAAGGGCAGATTCATCAATCGATTCGGCTTATGTACCCCAACCGGCTCATGAATCGATCCTAAACAAACCTTAAGGTCGTTTTATCTGGCGCCCGAATGATCACGCACCACCTGGGGCAAGGGCAGATTCATCAATCTATTCGGCTTATGTACCCCAGCCGGCTCATGAATCGATCCTTCACAAATCTTAAGGTCGTTTCATCCGGCGCCCGAATGATCACGCACCGCCTGGGGCAAGGGCAGATTCATTAATTGATTCGGCTCAGTATCCACAATACGCGGCACATGAATGATAATTCAATATTGTCATAGGATATTCAATTTCTGAAAGCTAAAACACAGCAATGATTTGAAAGCTAAAATACAGCAATGATTTTATCCAAATTCGCGAAAGGCAAAGTATTCTTCATTAACATCACTTCACCAACCATGAACAAGTAGTGGAGAAATACCAAGGCAGTTTTCATTAATAAATTAAGCGCAAATAGTAACCAATTTATACATGAAAATTGCCCTAAGCCAACAAAAGTCTACCGAACAAAAACTTACATCAACATTAAAAGAACTTAATAAAATCAAGATGACTCCCAGATCAATCCTCGGGGTCAGATTCAAGTGGCTCAATGTCCACTTGCTCGTAGGGAATTGACAAGGCCAATGTAACTCTAGCGGCAGCAAGGGCTTTGAGCCATCCAGTTTGAACCCCCGATTCTCGAATTTGGGGACTTCATCTACATATTCTGTGAAGGCGGCGCTTTTTCCTGCCTCAAATGCCGTAGAAGCTTCAGAATCGGCTTTCTCCTTGGCGGCCTTGAGCTCCGCTGACTGAGCCTCCGCCTCGGCAAGCGCCTCCTAGGCTAATTTGAGCGATTCTTCGCTCGCATTTGCCCTACTCTTAGCGTCAGAGCGGAACTATTCAGCTGAGTGAGCCCTCTCTTTCTCTACTTCAGCTCGCGCACTCTCCATCGCGGCTCTCATACTTTCAAATTCGGCCCTACTCTTTTGACCGTCCGCCTCCGCTTGCAAACAATCAACTCTGCCGAGGGCATCATGGAGGCGACGGCCTAGGTCCGTGATCCTGCCAACAGTCTGCAAAACAAGTTGGGACCGTCAGATATCTTTAACGAAAACAAAGTCAAGAGAATTTGAGATGGTCACTAACCAGAAACGCCGACTGCGCAGATAGGGCTATGGCCATAACATCCGGCACGGCGCAAAAGGCTGCGACGTCAGCCGTCAAGGAAATTGACGCCGCGAGGCTCAACGCCACGGCTGGATCCTCAATGGCTGAAGCATCGGAGGAGATCAGTGTATCTTTGATCTTAGGCCAAACAATAAAAGGCGCAGCCACACCCGACTCTTCTAAACTAGGCCGTTTGGCAGCAAGGCTACTTTTCGACCCAGCCTCTCCCTCGGCGCTACGCTTCTCGCCCCGTTCCTCCGGAATGTGCCGTTCATCAATGGCTTGTTCCTCAACCTCTCCCCCCGTTTTGGCCTTAGCAACCTGAACCGTCTCTTCAATAACAAGTACAAAAGTTTTAATCAAGGTGGGCTCAGAATGGGCGGTCTCGGCCTTCTTCCGAGCAGCCATTCGCTCGGCATTTTTCTTTCGCGCCAGCTACGTAAGGCTTTCCCTAGCCATAGCTTCAAAAATATCGCCAGGTAGGTCCCCCAAATTTGCAAAAATGTCTCCAGACGAAAGCTCTGCCCGACCCAAAGTGGACGGCGAAGGCTGGTTAAGTCCCGTAGCCTCAAATGCCGAGCGTATCGCTTCGTCGACCTCTTCGGCCTCCTCAGCAACCTCTCTGGTTGGTTCGGCAAGTACCTCCACCACCAGCTCAGCCTCTGCCCTCGAATCCGAATCTTCTAGGCCAATTTGCCTAAGGCTCTTGAAGCTGGGAAAGATAAGAGCCGAAAAGTGTTGATCGCCGGATGGAATTGGAATGCCTTCCACAGCCGAGAATGTAGTATAAGTAGGTTCATATCGGAGGAGTATGTGAGCCGCTCTCCCTTGCTTTTGTATGTTTGGATGGCCAAAGTATCTGAGCGCAGACTTGATCTCCTCAAGGACTGCCCCGTCGGTTGAGGGAAGAATCTTCTTCAATTTGTTACCTGCAAAGAACAAGGGGTGATTAAAGGAAAAAAGCCGAGTAAAGGGTAGTCAACAAACACAAAGTGTTACGCAGCAACCTAGATCACCCTTTCGTCTGGGAATAGGATCTAGGCGGTCTTCGCCTTCACCGAACTCCCAATTACCTTGGACATTGACCATTACGTCGTCAACCCTTTTACCAGAACTGGCAAGCATGGTTATCAAGTGATGGTTAGTGTCCTTAGCCCTGAGAAAGTATCGCCCCAGCCGACCGGAAAATTTGTCCAAGGCATAGCAGTGCCGAATCGCCGGAATACCAAGGTTGATCCCAAGACGCCGGTTCAACTCAATCACCCCCATGACAATTCGAAAGAAATTGACGTTAGGTTGAGAAGGAATCAGACTCCAATAGCGAAGGACGGCCCTAAGCAATGGGCGTAGGGGAAAACGGACTCCGCCCTACGCTATGGATAAGAGAGGGAAGACGATCGTATTCTGATCCTCCCTCTCCATATCAAGGGTACTGTCCGTTACAAAGATAAGTAGACGTCGTCGGGAATGGAAAAATGTCTCCGGAATCCGGAAATACGACCCTCGAAAAGGAGGTCTTTCAAGTGTTTAGCCATGTTCGCAGGGATTCAAGGTTTCGCCGGAATCAAAACGACAAACAGAAAATAGGATCGTAAAGAAGGGAGAAGAAGACTTATGAAGATTATACGGAGACGAGGGTAGACAGAGAAGAGTTGCAAAACATGCTAGTCAGAGAAGGGATATCCGCTGGTGGTCTAAGAGTCTCGAACACTCGACGAACTGTGCATTCGAAATGACTGAAATTTCAAATCACAATAAATGCGAAACGCACGATTGAGGCGGGAAAGCGTAATGATGAACGAAAAGGTGTGCGCAATCTGACATCTATATTGGGATACACGAAGCCGCATGACCCATTTTAACTTTTCCAATTCAAGACCGAATACGCCGATTAACTACCGTCAATAGGGAGTTCGGGGGGCAATTATGGGAGCCGAATAATCGACAAAGGCAAAGGCGCGCGCAATACAGGGCTGATAATAATCGGCTGTATCCGAATACAATATTTGGGCCGAATAAGTGTGTAGCATTAGAGCCGGATAGTGTAAAGGATAATGATCAAAAAGTAGGCCCTAGCCCCAAGGATCGAGAGAAACAGGTATAAATACAAGAACAACATATTTAGTAGGTATGTAAGAATCACTTGATAAAACTTAGTAAGAAAGCTATCTTGAGTGTCTGAACTAACTTGTCCGTCGGAGTGCTAATCCCGGCACCCCCGATCGGAGTGTGTATCTTTTCAGGTGACTAGCTGAGGATCATTAGCGTCTCCTAGGATCTGAAGAGTATTTCCAAAGCCCTTCTCCACATAAGTAATTTCAAAAGTAGCTGCTATTTTTTCGACAGCAAGACGTAGTTTCTCAGTTTCATCGGCTCTGGTGTGCTCAGTTTTAGCTCTGGTGTGTCCGACAACAGCTTTCTTAGTTGCAATCGCTAAGTCAGTAGCTACCGTTTGAGCTTTCTTTTCTTTAGCCGACACCTTATTTGTGATGCTTTTCACCAAGGTCACAACATTGCGGTGCCGACGTTCGATGTCGGTAATTTTTTCAACAGCCTGTAAAAAGTTAGCTTTAAAAATCAAGTCGAAAAAATCTATAATTGAAGTAATTCGGCGTAATACTTACCAAGATTACTGATTGAGCTGTGAGGGCTATGGCCACAACATCCTCTTTGGCATGCAATATTTCTTTGTCCGCCGGAAGAATAATGGCTTTGGCCAAGATGAGGGCAACATGTGGCTCCCTGAAAGCCGAAGCACGCATGGGTACATGAGCATCTTTAACCTTCAGCCAAATCACAAAGGGTACCATGATGTCTAAGGCTGCAAAGATGCACACTCTTTTTTTCTACTAGTTCTTCGGATTCAACAGGACGGTTTGAGCCCTCCCTTGATCAGCCTCACCGATAGTCACCATGAAAATGACTATTTTTGGAGCCTATTCCTTGGGGACCTCAGCCTCTTTATAAGCAACTACTCCCCCTCCTGGTAGAGCTTTAGTCTCCCCGCTCTTGTAGGTAGTATCCGTTGGCTTGTTCTTTGTAGCCATCCTTTCAACATTCTACCGTTTAGTGAGTTACGACAAGGACATCTTCTCGGTGCCCTTATCTTCTACTCTGGAGCCTGGTAAATCTTTTAGGTCTTGAAAGATAAAGAAGCTAGTGTCCTCTTGAGTACGAGCTTTAGGATCAACTCGGCCTATGAAGTCAGTCTTAAACTCAAGAGATTGACCACGTCCAGATGTGCCGACTTCTTTTAAGGACATATCTTTTGCCAACTCTCTATTCTCAACATCCTTTTCTTCATCGACTACCTCAACCGCTTCTTCCAACTTCGTAAAACTAAGGGTGTTACCGTAAGTGATGGCACAAGATAGTTCTCCCCTTTGGAGATTGGCACGTTATCGGCGGCGGCAAAGGTTGAATATGTAGGGTCGTATCGGAGTAAAGCGTGGGCAACACGGCCTTGGCCCTCAATTCCTTTTGGCCAATATATTCTAAGGCAGTCTTCACTTGGTCAAGTACTTCAACATCCCTTCACAGAAGAGCCTTTTTAATATCAGCACCTGTAGCAAACGAATCCGATTAGAAACAGTTGAACGACGCAATCAAATTCAAAGGAATAAAAAATACTTGGCCACTAGAGTTGCCCCTATTGCTAGGAATGGAATCTGAGCGATCTTCCTTAGCGCCAAATTCCCAGTTGCCATGGACCAGGACCATTACATCATCAACACTTTTGCCCGAACTGGGTAACATGTTACCAGTTAGTGGTCCTTATCCTTGGCCTTCAGGAAAAATATGCCAAGCCGTCTAGAAGACTTGGCAAAGTTGTAACAATGTCAACTAGTAGGCATCCTTAAGTTGATCCCTAGAATGTTGTTCAATTCCATGACTCCCATGATAATATGGAAAACATTGACGTTAGGCTAGGAGGGAATTAAACCCTAGCAACGAAGAGCAGTTCGAAGCAAGGGATGAAAGGGGAAGTGAACTCCCCCCTCAGCGATGGCCAGTAGTGGCAAAGCAATGGTGCTCGCATCCCTGATGAGTTCCAACTCAACATCGTTTGGGATCTTGATGTAGCAACGAAAGGAAACAAACTTTGACTTAGACAATAGCTCCTTCAGGAGATTAGCCATAAACACTCACAGCAAAAAAACTTAAAGAGAAGAAAATGTGAAATTGAAAGTGCAATATGAAAAAAGAAAGGGGCTCAAAAGACTTAAAGAAGAGTTTGTGGCTTGCTCAGAGGAGAGATTGCCAAGCAACTTCAATGTAGAGGATAGAAATGAAGAATTACATAAAATGGAGAGGTTTTTGGAAGTGAAAGGGCGCTTAGAATTTATTTTTTTTTTAAATACACTAAATAAATCGTATGCAAGAAGTCTGAAGGGGTGGGAAGTTTATGTATCTTCTGTGGGATCCCATCAGACAGGTCAAAGATAAAGCAACGTACCTATTACACGCCCAAATCTCAAGGGATAATGAAAACAGCCCACCCGTCAAGAAGATCAGCCGAATGAAAGGTTTAGTGCGAGCTGAGCACACAGGCCACTCGGTACTCGAAGCGACCAGGAGCTTGGGGGGCAATTATGTGAGCCGAGTATAGAAATTGCACATTTGGAAAACAGAGAACTCCCAGGCCCATCACAGATGGACCCAAGTTCAACCAGGTCCACTAGATTACAGAGGTTCGATGCCAAGTAAATCCTTTCACTGACTAGGTGACATGCCCAGAGGATAGTGCTGACAATCAAAGAACATTAATGCTGAGTACTAGGGACAATTCGGCAAGCTATCGCAATCAAAGTGGGCCCAAGTCATTCCTTTCCGGAGGTGTAATAGGGACGTGTATGGTAATGATGATGATCAAATTACGTGAAGAAATATCTACACATGACCTTTTTATAAAGAAGGTAACTAGAAGAAAGATATGCCTAATCACCCTAACTTGCTCTACTCTTTGAATACCTAACGCATTTTCTCTCTCTACAATCCACTACTAAGTATGGCAAATAGTAGCCCAATCCCTAGAGATCAAAAACAAGGGTATGTCTTTGAAAGGGGAAGACACACAAGCCCAAACTAATGCCATATGTCTCATCCTATCCCACAAAGATTCCTCTTTTACTTCCTTCTCGTTAAAAAAATCCTATTATTTGTTTCCAACCAAATGATCCAAAATATCACAAAAACAATGCAAGACCACAATGTTTTAGCCTTCTTATTGCTTCCAAACCCTCCATAAGAAACTAGCAGCATATGCATGCTCTCCCACGGAGCAACCCACTGTACATCACAAAGACCAAAGAGCCACTGCCATAGTGCAAAAGCCACCGGACAATGTAGAAATAAGTGATCCTCCAATTCCACATCCTTCTTACACACTATATACCATTGAGGACCAAAAGCATGATTGGGCCTTTTCCTTTGAAGAATATCATTGGTCATGACACTTCCATGAGCTAAGGACCACATGAAGAGTTTCACTTTATAAGGAACAACTTCTTTTCAAAAATGATTCTATGATTCTATAATTCTACAAGAATATAAAGTAAATCCCACCAACAAATCTTTTCAAATTTTATTGAATCATTTTTGCATGTGTGTCCCTAGTTCTGTGTTTAATTTGTGGTCTTAGCATTGGTAGTGTAGGATAACAATAATATATTGCTTCTATGTTTAATGTGCAGTCTTAGAATTGGTAATGTAGGGTAACAATAATATGTCGACCATGCCTTCTAGCTTTGAATATGAAACTAGGAACCTGAAGGGGCATATCATGAACAAAATTTTCGCAATGATGGAGTGATACTACAGCATGAGTATCACCCTCACGAATTATAGTACAATGTACTGTACACTAGCCTTTTGTTTGGATTTGGTTATTGGCGAGAGTGGTCATGGAGGCAAGACAAGAGGCTAGCGAGGGTACCAAAAACTCTCTATGTGAATGAGATATGGACTTGGGGCTTTTCTGCTAGACCTAATGTTTATTTTATTTTTTTGGGACTCAAGTTATATGAATTAGAACTGATACCAATTTTACTTTGAATTGAGTTAGGTATAGATATTTGTCATCGCCCTCTTGTCTCATAATCTATAGTCTTTTTTTTTTTCACAAAAGAAAAAAAAGAAAAAAGAAAGGAAAATAAATTCTTTTATTTGGTCTTGTAGTCAATAAAGCTCCTTTTACTACCCAAAAAATAAATAAATAATAAATAAAAATGCCAAAAATGATAGCCAAACAACACACTGACCACTGACCATAGGGTCATCATGTCTAACGATACAACAGAAAAAGAGTTTGTTAATCTCTGAGGGATTTTATTTACACTCAAAAAATCATTAAATACGTTTAATTTTTTAGCACACTTTGTTCAATTATTTAGGGTTATAATTTACTTTTAATACAATCTATATTTTTTTCCCCAAATTACCCTTTAAGGTACACCCAAATAATAAACAAATTAAAAAACTCAAATCATTTGAAAAACTTTTCAAAAACCTTTCTCTTGTTCAAATATAAGGAATACGACAAGGAACATGGCATCGGTGAAGGCAGCACTAACAAAGGAGAACAACCAAGGAGAACGAGAGGTGAACTTTGCGTTTGAACTTGAAAATTGAGAACTTCGCATTCATGTTTACATTTGCATTTATCGAGCTTGAAGCTTGAACTTTGCACTGACCACCGACCACTGACCACAGTCATCTGTTGGAGCTCGCTTACACCATAGAGTGAATCAGGTTCTTCCTACAAACTTAAAATTGAATGAACGAAAACAAATTGAGAAGTTAAACTTTAAATTGAAAAATTAGGGTTCAGACTTTCAAATTCAAACATATTGAATTTGTTTGGATCTAAAAGTCCGAACAACAATGATGTTAAATGAGTTGAATTCGTTTTTATGTTAACAAAAAAACAAAAAAATGTACTTTGATGTTTATGTGAATACTTACCTCCTATTTGATGGGTTATTCCAAAAAATAGTTTTCATTATTATTTTCATCGATTGTTTGGTTTTGTTTGAACTTTCTTCTATTTCCAAGAATAAGAAATAATGATGATGATAACGGTGAGTTTTGATAGGGTGATTTGGAATTTTGGAGTGAAGAAGAAGAAGAAGAAGAAGAAAGCAATTGAAATTTGAGAAAGAAGATGAAGAATACGTATAAGTAACTAGGGTGTACTATGTGGAAAAAAAAATTTATTTTAAGATTTAATATGTGTTGTCCTCATTAGTAAATTTACATTAGGGTATAATATGAACTAAAAGGGTAATTCTATTTATACACAACTAAACCTCTCAGTTAACAATATATTCTCCTATTAACTTAGTTCACACCACACTTACATTGAAAAGTTTGATTTTATCTCACTATGCACCCTTATTTTTAAATAATACCAAACTACCCGCTTCTTCAACAAACCAAACCCAAACGCTAACCCTAGCCCTAATCCTAATCCAAATCATTACCACCACTGGCAACAGCCGTCACCATCGCAGTCGCAGCTTCTCGCCTCTGGCTCTCACCCCTCCACCGCTCTTCATTCTCTTACTCTCTCTTTGCAGCCCCCTTTCCCATCTCCGCCACCAACCTTGTTTAGCCTCTCACACCCTAATGTTAGATCTCTCTCTCTCTCTCTCTCTCTCTCTCTCTCTCTCGTTGCATAATGGTGGATCCCGACGATGTGAGTTGTTATAGAGGTAGTTGGAAAGGCAATGGGTGGTGAGGTAACATGATTGGAAGGTTGCGATAGGGGTTATGATGGTGGCTAGAAAGGGAAGTCATCATCGTGGTTGCTTGAGGACAACATATGGAGGTGAAAAGTCAATTACATCAACCATTGCATCCGTCATAGCTATCCTTATCTATTCTCTTCTTTTGTTTTCTTCAAACCCTAGATTCGTGTTTTCCATATCTCTCTTTGTTGGTTATGGTCGTAGGAATTGTTGGTGATAGCGATGGCCCACGGTGGAGATTGGCCTGCAATGGTAGTAGGAGAGAGGAGTCTTGGTGTTGATGGTTGAGGATTGCAGCCAGAGATGGCGGAGCCTGGTGATGATGATGGTGTGTGTTCAGAGATTAGGGTTCAGAAATTTGTTCAAAAAGGTAATTTTATTGTGAGACAAAATTGTAATATAAAAAAAGAGAGTAATAGTGTGTACTGAGAGTATTGAAGATGTGTAAATAGAATTTCCCGAAATAAAATTTCAAAATTTTAATTAGGTGTGCTTAATATTTTTTAGGTGCAAATTGAATCACCCTTAATCTCTTAACATCATTTGGACCCAAAAAAGAAACAAAAATGTAAAAACATTATATATAAGTCCTATGGCACCCTGAATGTGTCTAAACAACTAGAGGATTCCAATTAGCCTTCTCTTGGGACTTGGTGATGCACGAAGATTGTAACGCCTCTATTTTATAGAACACGTTTTATAGCATATAAACCACGTTCACTATTCATTTCCATCAGCTGATTAAATCATACATGAGAAAGCTGATAAAAATCACCAATTTGTATCCATGTTCTTAAATAAAACAATCTCTTTCATTATATATATATATATATATATTTCATTCCAAACATTGCCTTGAGATTTCAAAAGTTAATTACATGCATTGGTACAATCATAACCCTGAAAACCTATAAAATTGAACAATAACCAAGATAAATGCCCTAAAGGTTTATACATTTCAAGGGCCTAGCCTTGTTACAATTAATAAAAGGGTTTCAACCCAAATACAAGTTAAGCACTAGGCTTTACAAAAATAACAAACAATGAGCCTTAGCTTCCAAAATCTTCCACGGCCTTCATCTTAGTAGAGACACGCTGTCAACACCTGAAAATGATTTTACACAAACGGATGTGCATAAAGCCCAACAGAGATAATCTTAACAAAGTGTATGAGTTTTAACATAATCATGATCATGAAATGCAATGACATGCCATGCCATGCACTTTCCAAAACACAACCAATGCAAATTCTTCATTTCATCAAAACCATTTGGGTGGTAAATACAACACTGAAAATCCCAAAGTACGTGTTTGCTAGTAGTCTATGAAAGAACTACCAAATACTCTACTTTACTGACTACTAACCGGAAGGAAATTGGATCCTACCCTACGCGATTTTTCAGACTTTCACTGAGAACCACAAGCCAACTTAATTCTCACAATCATATCTATACCCCTTAATCGCATTTACTTATTTACCCCAATTCTCAACATTTTCCAAAAAGTTCTCAACAACCCAACATAACACGTTCCTCAAATGCAATAGGAGATAAAAACATAGAATCATGAATATGTCAACGTCATGCATGCCCTGCAAAAATGGTTTCAATTCTCATAATTTCATATTCATTCTACAACACATCAACGCAATCCTCCACAGATTGCCTAAATAATTATCTCTATCAAAATATTCCAATATGGTAATATTTAGAGCATAATTCAACAATCCACAATATTTTCAAAATAAAACATGATTTCCAAGAATCTCATCATTCCTCAAAATTTTCCAAATATTCATAGTTTTCCAAGAATTTCCATAAATTCCTCAACACACAAATCACATCCTTATCTTCCACACTCATAGGATTTTAGAAAAATTGGGATTTTCTCAATTTGAGCAAAAATCCATAAATTCATATGCCATACTTTAGTTACAAAAGAATAGTTTGAGGAAACATTCCAAAATTTGAGTAAACCCCCAATTTGTGCAATGATATTAATAATAACAAAACCCTAATCTCTCAAACAACAATAACTAACAAAATACCACATAATCCTACTAAAATACATGTACAAGGATAAGAAAATCCCTACCTCAGGGATTGAGAGGGAGAAGGAAGAAATTTGAATTTTTGGTCCAATCTTACGCAACCATTATGATGACACATCAATCAATGCTGTAATATTAGTCAAGGGGGTTCTAATTATAATAATAAAAGGGGTCAAATGTAGACCTACCATTCCCAAGAGACTAAAAATAACACAAGTACTAAGTAATAGGTACCAATCAACATAAACGAGTTGGGTTTAATATCTGAAATGCTACAAAGATATTCTTTGGTCCTGGGGAGACACCAGCATCAATGCATGAATCATGGCCCTGCTCTGGCTCAAATGTAGTGCAAGTGTGCCCGTGACCGTGACCGTGCCCGTGCCCCCTCCCTCCCCCTACTGCAATCTTCACCCAACTCCCAAATGCATAACAAACTATACCCACCCACCTAGTCAACCTGCCTTCCAAAACTCTCAACAAACAAAATGAGACAGCATCATTATAGTAACCAACCCCATTAGGAGCTTTGAGGCTTCTCAACATACACTGAAATGAACATAAGCTACATCACAACCCCATCAACTCCTAACTAAAATATAGTGACTAGCCAATAGTCACAGACTACCAAAGGCCTACCCGAATGATTCAATAGCACTCCTATTGTTAAAATTTTGGGTAAAATCATTAGAAATAGCGGAAGCCTTCAAATATTTTAACATGTTTAATCTCATAGCATCCATTTAGAGCTGGTACGTAGATACATGAAATGGAAACAACCACTACTTTATTTATTGTTACAACATTCTGACTTAGTCACAATGGACAACAACAATGTGCATCTCATTTAACAAGCCACCTATATGAAAAGGTCCTCATAACACACTTCTATCTTAAGAAGGCAAATCATCCAAATATTCACATCATATACACATGTATAAAGCTGGCACAAGCCTCAATCATCTTTTTCACCTACACACATATGGGGGAGAGGAGTGAGCCAAAGCCTAACTTTGAAAAAACACTACTTACCTTAAGTTTCTAAAAATAGATTAGTGTTAGAATAGGAAAAAATATTTACCTTGATTGATGTATAATGAGCTGGCCTATAATTTATGCCTTATGGCACTCTTGTAATTACTCATTATTATCAATATAAAAAGGAGATAAGGTCTAACCTATTCCCTAACTCTCTCTCTTCTCTAAACCTACATGGTATCATAGCAAAGTTAGAAGAAACTTTGGACCAACCAAAGATCACCTTGCTTCCATCGAAGGACTACCCAGGCCACCCAAACCCTTGTCTAGGATAGTCGGCTCCTACCCAGGCCAGCCAAAGGTCCCTCTTGGTCTGTCGGCTCTCACCTAGGGCTATTGAAGGTTAGTCAGCCCCCCTCTAGGGCAACCGAAGCCTGCTCTTCCTTCCTCTACGTCTGTCGGCACCTTCTCTTCCTTTGTATAGGTTTGTTGGCAGCCCTGGAGGTCCATTATATCACTTCTAGTCTGAGTCGACCTCTCTGTTTTGTTGGTATTAGCCTATGATATGGGTATTTTCATTCTTCATAAATAAATAAATAAAATCTCTGTTTCTTTCTTCATAAACAAATAAATTTAAAAAAATGCTATAAAAAAAAAGAAGTATACATGAGTTCTTAATTTTTTATGCTTTCATCGTGATAGTTGTTTCTTTCCTTCCACTGTTATCCTCTGAGTTTGTGATTGGCATTGTGTTTGAGAGTTAAATAGGAGAGTATGCAAGGCTGATTCCCTTAGTGAATCCACTTCTTCTCAGCCACCTAAGAGCGAGAGTTCCATTCTACCTCCTATTATGACTAATAACCTCAACCCTGACTTTAAGATCACCTCTCTATTCAATGGTCAAAATTATTTAGCCTGGTTGCAGAGTCTGACTATGTTTTTGAAGAGCAGAGGGAAGATGGGATATGTTGATGGATGGATACAAGCACCCAGCACCATGGATCCTAGTTATGACCAGTGGGAGATTACCAACTCCCTAATCATAGGTTGGTTGATATATTCTATGGTACCTGAGATTAGTGAGAGCTACTTGTCTATGGACACTACCTAGAATATTTGAGAGGCTATAGCTACTACTTACTCCAGGAAGGGGAACTTCTCACAAGCCTTCGAGTTACGTCGCTCCATTGAAAAGTCGGTACAAGGTGAGCAAACTATCCTCCAGTATTTTACTTTTCTTAGCAATGGGTGAAAGCGGCTTGATCACCTTCAGGATTACAAGCCTGTCTATCCCTCTGATTCTGCTGGTTACCAGCAGTTTGTGGCGCAAGAGCGGGTCTTCAAGTTCTTGGAAGGCCTAAATGTGGAGTATGATTTGGTTTAGAGCAGAGTACTTGGCATGGATGTGCTTCCTTCTCTCCAAGATGCCTTTGCTTTTGTACAGAATGAGGAGAGTCGCCACTCTACGATGCTTCCTTCTACCACCACTAATCGTTCTGCTTTGGTTTCTGCGCCTTCCCGAGCTGGCGAGCGTGTCTCATGGTTCTCGTCCTTCATCTGAGAAGGATAATCTTTTCTGTGACTACTGCTGTAGACCTCACCACACCCGAGAAACTTGTTAAATGCTGCATGGGACTCCTTTTGGTGGTCGAGGCGACCGTCCTGGTACTTGTGGGGGTAGATTTAGGCTGTCTAGAGGTCGAGGGGCCAATGCTTGGGCTAATCTTTCAGACACTATTGAGCCACCACCTTTATCTCGCATTGTCTCACTAGCTACTGATGTTTCGGAGTTATCTGCCTCGAACTTTGAGATCGCTCTTTTCCACTTGCTAGATCGTCGCACCTCCACTTTTGCCACAGGTACACCCTCTTCTTCCTTTGCCAATTCACGTAACTTGGCTTCTTCCCTATATGCATTGCTATCTAATACCACTGTGCCATGAATTATTGATTCTAGTGCTTTCGACCATATGTCTGGTTCCTCTCATTTATTCTCAGAGTATAACCTCTCTTCAGGTCAAGAAAAAGTGCATATTGTTGATGATACTATGTCGTCTGTATCTAGGAAACGTTTAATTCATGTCACCTCTTCCTTTCCTTTATCATGTGTCCTCCATGTTCCTAATTTTAGTGTTAATCTTTTATCTTTGAGTCGTATTACTCGTGATTTGAATTGTAGCGTGACGTTTTTTCCTGATCGTTGTCTTTTCCAAGACCTTATCACGAAAAAAGAGATTGGCAGTGGTAGAGAGGAATATGGTCTCTACATTCTCGACTAGACTGACAGGCTGGCTCACTCATCTATTCAGTTACCATCCACCAAAGCAAACCTTTGGTTGTGGCACCGTCGTTTAAGAAATCTCTCTTTTTTACTACTTAAGCACTTATTTCCTTTTGTTTTTGAGAATAATAGTGTGTCTGATTTTTAATGTGAGTCTTGTCAACTTGGGAAACACCATTGAGCTTCTTTTGCTCCTTCTCTTCATAAAAGTTCATTTCCATTTACTTTGATTCATTCTGATGTTTGGGGTCCCTCCCGTTTTGTATGTTTAAAAGGTCAAAAATGGTTTGTTACTTTCATAGATGACTGTTATTTGGCCACTTGGGTTTATCTGATGAAAGATAAAAGTGAGGTGTTTTCTATGTTTCAAGCCTTTCATAAAATGATTTGAACTCAGTTTGGGGTGGTTGTCAAAATTTTGTGTTATGATAATAGGGGGGAATATCTTGATTCTGGTCTTTCCAGTTATTTCGTCACTCATGACATTATTCATCAAACTTCCAGCACTAATTACCCCTCAACAAAATGGTGTTGCCGAAAGAAATAATCGTCTTCTCCTTGATGTGGCCCGTTGTCTATCCTTTGAAATGTGTGTTCCTAGATCCTATTGGGGGCAAGTGGTTCTCACTGCCGCTTATTTAATTAATCGTCTTCCTACCCAAGTCCTTCAAAAGCAAATACCTCTTCAAGTTCTGTTCGAGTCCCCCTCTTCTAGGTTCTCCTTTTCTCCTAAGACCTTTGGCTGTGTTTATTTTGTCCATAATCATTCACCTACTCGTAGCAAATTAGATCCTAAGTCTCTTAAGTGTGTTTTCCCGGGTTACTCTATCACCCAAAAGGGACATAAGTGTTATTATCCTCCCATTCGCAAATGGTTTGTCTCCATAGATGTTACCTTTTTTCGAGTCTCGGTCTTACTTTCTACTCTCTCCAGTGTCCTAGTCATCCCTTCAGGGTAGGGATGGCAATTTGAACCCGGCCCGACGGGGACCCGACCCCCCGACCCCGATTAGAATGGTTTTTCCCCGAAAAATACCCCCGCGGGGACGGGGATGGTATTTAAAATTGAATCCCCGATCAGTTTCGGGCCGGGGACGGGGACAGCTTTCACAGCCCCAGCCCCGTCCCCGATTCTCCCCGAAATGAAATTACTATCATACCCCTCTATATATATATCTATAAACCAAACTCAAAAAACACAGCTTTGTTCATTTTAGTCACATGGCCACATCTCTCTCTCATTTGAGTCACACGGCCTCTCTTCTCTCTCTGGGTTTCTCTCTCTCTCTCTCTCTCTCTCTCATCACCACCACCACCACCGATCGATCTCCCTCCCTCTGTTGTAAGCATCATCAAACACACTACTACTTGTCATGAGAAGAAGAGGCAGAGAGTGGCAGATCTGTCGCCGCCCATCGCCATCGTTTCATGATCACGCTGCTCATGACACCACCGCTTGGCCCATCATCGCCGCCGATCTCCTTCTTCGTTCGTCAGTCACCAAACCAGATCTGAGATCTGTCGTCCTCTCTCTCTATGTGACACAGATCTGAGATCTGTTGTTGATGTTGTATAAACAAATCTCATGCTCCTCCATCGTTAACAAAATCATCATCAAAATCAGCTTTACATGTAAATCATGTAAAGCTGAGAATGATTTTGCTAGCTGAGAATAAATCATGTAAAGCTGAGAATAAATCCTACATAAAAAAAATTATGTAAAGCTGAGAACATAATAAATCCTATTTAATCTCATAAATCTGATAATGTTGTTGATGATTTTTGATGATTTCTTCATTTAATCTCACGCTTTCTTTAAAAATTGTTGATGATTTTGTTAGTTGATGATATATGTTGATGTTGTTCTTGTTTTTGTTTTTTTTTTTTTTTTTGGCCGGGGAAATATCGGGGTCGGGGAAACCCGATCCCCGTTAGGGGACGGGGATGGGGACGGTAATAACTTCCCCGTCGGGGATCGGGGCCGGGGACGGGGGATTTTTTGCCATCGGGGATCGGGGACGGGGAGTGTGATCCCCGGCCCCGCCCCGCCCCGTTGCCATTCCTACTTCAGGGAGAGCCTTGGTGTGAAGAGATTCATGTTCCACTTCTGCCCGTGGTTGAACAGATAGAGGATGATGAGCCAGCAGCAGTTGTTGACACAGGCAAAGTGTATGTCAAAGACAAGGATAGACAGAAAGTCACCTGGATGTAGGAGACTACTTTCCCTCTACTGCCAACTGCTTCCTCGGATGAGTGTCCAAAGTCATTCCCCTCTCCTCAGAGTCCAGGTAATTTTGATCCTAATGCTCCCATTCCTGAGTTTTCAGATCTTGATGTTCCCATTGCTAATAGAAAGGAAGTTAAGTCATGTACTCAGCATCTTATTAAATATGGGCCCATAATTCACGCCTTTATGGCACTCTTGTAATTTCTCATTATTATTAATATAAAAAGGGGATAAGGTCTAACCTATTCCTTAACTCTTTCTCTTCTCTAAACCTACAATTAGTCCACAAAGTTTATTGGCCTACATAACATAAAAAGGACACTGCTCGTTGGTACATGTTCCAATTACATAAATATTGAAGGTTTATTTAAGGAATTCTCCTCTCAATTTGGGTCACATTTGATTGATCAAGGCTTTAAAATGTTGTTCAGCAGTTCCTTTATGCTTTAAAACCATTTCCAGGTGTTAAAAATGATCCCAAAAGGTCAAAATAGAAAAATTTCCAAAGCAAGGCAGGGCCGCTCAAGGGAGATTAGAGCCTCTTAGAGGGATAAGCCAGAAGACAGGCCTATAGGACTGGATTTAATGTTCATCTCACTTTTTCAAGTTCTAAGCCATTCCAAGTCTAAATTTCACCATTTTTTTTTGGGGGGGGGGGGATAAATAAGTAATGTTACTGAGAAAGCATCAAGGCAATGCAAAGAATACAAAAATAAATTCCCAATGCAAGAAAACACAAAACAGCACCTAGCCAAATACATCATCCAAAACATCTAAAAAGACAAATAAATTTGGGTCCACTCTCCTTTTCAACCAACTATGCAAAACTGTTAATAAACAACTCGACTCTCCAACCATGCCACAGAATCATGAATCTCTTGAAATGTTCCGATTCCGCTCCAATCAAACTGCCTCATTAATTTGTGTAGTAGACCTTTGATATCTTTTGGAAAAATAAGTTACAAATATTATTTTACTATCTGTGACCATGAATGGCAATTTTGCTGAACCATGAATATTAGAAGCAACTTATGAAATAGTTATTAGACTGTCTATCCAATATTCTGTTAAAGGAAGTTTTTGAATATTTTCCAATCTCTCCCTCCAACACTCTTCATCCAAATAGTCATTTTCAAATTCGAAATCTTCTGTTTCTTTAAGATACTAAATTTGATATGGTTGGAAAAAAATGTTCTCTTTCTCGCCAACCGATTGTCCTTGAGATCCAAAAAATAAAATATTTACTCCATCCGAAGCCTTTTATTATCCATGAGAGTATGGCTTTTATGATCATTGGATACTCTATCCACTGGATTGGATCTAAAATTTAGAAAATAACTTGATTAGTTATTCCCTAATCTATGTCTTCAAAAAACCACATGTCATGATTTGCCATGATGGTTATTTTGGGAATTTCATCTTTAAAATTTAATTTATCATAGTTGACTTGTAGCACTTGTACCCTTTTAAAACTTTTAGGAAGTGTATTTGAATCTTTTATTTTGTTTTGGGAATCTTTGGTGTTGTTGTATCTTGGTTTTGGAGGAGTAGAAATTAATTTAAACTTGTTGGGATTGTTCGTTCACGCTTGTTTACGTTGAAAAGTTGTTTGGGAACTTAGAAATTCTATTCTAGGGTCGACACCAGCCTTCCTAAGGGTCGACCCTTACTTGTTGGTGAAGTTTCTAGGCGTGTTGCTGGAAAATAGGGTAGACACTAGACTGGAGAGGGTCGACTCTCTTATGTCTGTGTGTTAGCTGCTGGAAGATAGGGTAGACACCAGACTGGGAGAGGGTCGACCCTCTTATGTCTGGGTGTTGGTTGCTGGAAGATAGGGTCGACCCCCTCCTGTCCAAAGGTCGACCCCTGCGTGTTTATTTCAGATTTTTGAGGTCTGAATGGGCCCGATCTAATGGGGGTTTTGGGCCCTATTATTTTATTTGACCTTGGGGCTATTTGCTACTAGTATAAATAGACCCAAACCACTTTCCTCTCATTACTTTTTCTCTTCTTTTCCTCTCAACCCGTGATTTCTCTCTTCTCTCTCTAAAACTTAACTTTTTGTACTTAGATCTTCAGATCTACTTACCTAGAGCCATCTTTTTACCTTGATCATTTGGGAAAGGTTGTAGATCTTGTCAAGGGCTTTCATTGATCCAAGTGGTTCGTGGTTCCGTCGCCGGTAATTTTTGGGTTGTTTTCTCTTCGCTTCAAGAGGTAGGGATTTCTTTGCTCCTTTCCAATACTTCATCTATGGATAGACATGTGGTAGTTTTTATTGCATAAAAGCCATATTCACTATGGATTTTTCTTGAAAGCCATTAAAGGGGATCTAGGGTTTGATATTTGTGAATGGTGTTGTTAAATTGTTTGTTGTTGAGTAATTTGGGAAATGATTTTACTCTGTTTGTGAAGAAAGGGAGGAAGACCCTAATTTGATATTATTGATATAATGGATTTAAAAGGGAGGAAGTTGAATAATCTTTATATTTTGCTTATATGGGTTGGATGATTGTGTTTATACCAAAAGAAAACAAAAGAGAAGTAACCACGGTGTAGGTATTGTTTTAGACTAATCACGTGAAGTTGAGTTGAGTTATGGTTTTGGTACCAATGGATTTGGTTTTGGTTTTGTAAAATGACGAGAATGAATTCCTAGAAAATGGTTAGAGTTGTGCGGATTGGAAAAGAAACAAAAGTGGTCTTTTTGAAAGAAAATGAAATCATCACCCTTTGTAAACGAATAATGAACTTGAGGTCGGATCTTGAAACCTTCACATATTATCATTGTTATTGGACTGAAAGTCATGCGAAAATTGGATTTTTGTTTTCCTTTCGTATTAGATGGAGAAATGGATATAAATGGTGGGATTGGATATTTGAAATCTCACCTATGAAAATATGGATAGCTTATCTATTTGGAGATTGTATATATGTTTAAAAATATATATTTTGAGCTATCGGTGGAGAATAGTTATAACTGTTGTAGAAATTGCATCTGGACTAGGTGAATTGAAATTAATCACTTGTGCTTGTCATTGAATATGACTATAACTATATACATTGGACATGTATGACTATTTGAGAGTAGAAAGGGGATGTACTCTATATGTGATTATGTGTTCATATACATTGTGCATATATTACACTTATGTTGTTATGCATTCTAGTATGTTGAAATGGTTGAGAATGTGCTTGCGCTTCGAATGAGAGGCACCATTATCTTCCAGCTAGTGCCTAGAGAATTGGCCGTGCTTCGAATGAGAGGTACCAGTACCTTCCAACTAGCGCCTGGAGAACTTGGCAGAGGTACCATTACCTTCCAATCGGTGTCTGGTAAATTGGCATTTTGTTATAGAAAGGTGTATCCTTGATTGGAATTTTGTTATGAAAGGTGTATCATTGACTTGGCATTTTGTTATGGAAAGGTGTATCATTGACTTACCGTCAAGGTTTTAAGGTTATTATGAATTCTACGCCGTTACGCCCGCTTTTGCAGTGTGATTGAAATTCACAGGTGTATCGGCCGTAGCGGTTGCTATAGTGGTCGTAACGGTGCCATAACGGCCGTAACGACCTGTTATGCATTATTACGTAACGGTTCCGAATTGCTTCTTTGGAAAAAAGAAAAAAAAAGGTTGAAAATAGGGAAAGAGAGATACAGAGAGAAGAGGAAAGATGGAGGAACAAAGGATAGAGAGAGAAGAAGGAAGATGAAGAACATGTTATTGATTTGTTGAAACTGTAAGACTTATGTTATTCTATTCAGCTGCTATCACTCAACCATTTTGTTTGTGTGTGTCTATCTATATATTGTTTGAAAATAATAATAATAAGTGTGGTCATTATCTATTTGGCTTGATTAATATATATATATATATATATATATTTAGGCTTTTATTTATTCTCTTACTTTTGTCATTGTTTATCTTATATATAATAGTTAGTAATTGATTTTTTATATAAGATAAAGTCATTAATTATTAAAATAAAATGTAAAAAACTCAGTTTATAGTGATTTAAAAATATGAAATATATCAGATCAAACTTAAAAATTTATAAAAATTGATCAATATTTATTTTAAAAGCTAATAAATATGAACATAGAAGAAAAAAAAAATGTGTGTATCGGTAAATTTTTTTCAAATTGCGCGAAAAATAATAAAATTCACGGTTCGATTCTCGCAATCAATTACGCTATTTACCTTTACACCCAAGAATCAAGAATCAAGAATCAAGAATCAAGGCCACCGCTATCATATTTAATGACGATCAAGAATCGCTTTTCAGAACCTTGCTTACCGTGCTTAAGGCAGGTAGAGCAGGATTCATTTATCATTATTGTCTTAGTGTATCTGGGTATATCATGAGTTATGATGGTTATTGTTTTAGAAGGCCGTGTTGCCTCAATTGTTGAAGAAGATAGTTATTGATTACTTCTTGTTTTCCTTTTTTTATTAAAGGCATACTTGTATAGTTATGAATGTGTTGGATGAGTTATGATAGTTATTGTTCTAGAAGGCCGTGTTGCCTCAATTGTTGAAGAAGATAGTTATTGATTACTTCTTGTTTTCCTTTTTTTATTAAAGGCATACTTGTATAGTTATGAATGTGTTGGAAACGGACATAAGTATTGTGTTGAGATTGTGAAAAATATGAAAGACTTTGAATACTAGTGGACATGTTTTGAAAAGGCAAATCAGGTATAAGTCTAGAAAGTGAAAGAAAACGTAATGGGCTTGGTAAAATTGTTTTCTTCAGAAACTTATTATAGTCATATGAATTTTGAAAAAAAAGTATCAAAAAGGAAGAAAAGTGAATTGCTTATGTTGTTGAATGAAATGAATGACTTTGATAGAAGTTCTTATATACATATTTTCTGTATAAACCGTCACATTATTTATACAATATGAGACTAAGCATTCATGATCATAGCTATCTGTAAGTTGCTATTGTTTAGGATCATGTTGAGATCCCCACTGGATTTTATGTTCATCCCACGTTGTTAATCATTTTTCAGGTGAACATCGAGAAGTGTTTCAAGGTCATGAATCTTCTTTACCTGTTGGCCACGAGGCCTTTTATTTGTGGGCGGAATGCCATTGATGTAAAAGGGTTAAACCCTTTCTTTTACTTGTAAAGACGTAAGCCTACGGACAATTTATTTAGTTATGCTCATGTTGTATTTATTTTGCATTCGGATGAGAGAATCTTTATTTATTCTTACTCGTTGATGTCAAGAGTTTTCCGCATGTTGTCTCTGAAATTGAATTAAATTAATGAATCTGGTAATGGTTCCGAGAAATAAAGGGTGATTCTACTTACACCACTACTTTACCTCTTTACACCATCCATATGATTTTTTTTTTCTTCCCAATTTTATCCATGTGTGAAATTACCTTCAAGGACAAAACACTAAAATTAAATATATTTTGTTATCTCCTTACACCCCTTGGTCTTCAATCCAAACTCCTCTTTTCCTTTCTTAATTTTTCTTCTCTTACACATCTCTTTTCAAAAAGTGAGAATCATAGTATTTTGATCATTAAAGAAAGCAATGGATGAAGAAACGGTGGTGAAGAACAATAAAAAAAAGTGAAATTGTGAGTTTTTTTAATTTATTTGGTAGGTTTTTCTTTCGTTCGGTGGTTCGAAATTGAACAAAATAAAATAGTCCGGCACTACATTGCCGAACAAAAAATATAAGTCTGGTAACCACTACCGAATAAAAAATACATTTCCGATAATCCCAAACCAAATTTTTTTTAATTTGTTCGGCTTCTCATTACCATATATTTTTTTTTATATTTTTTATTTTTTGCCTCGAAAGATTATACTTATACTCATTGCAACAACGCAAGTACTACAATATTAGTGGACTCTAGTCATGAATTCATTACAGACGAGGTTTGTTAAATTTTTTTTATGAATACGATTTTTTCTTATTTTTAATTTGTATTGAGTTTTATTAATAATTTGACGTATAAATATATTTATTAGCTTTAGATTTTTAGTAGTCGTGAAGATTAATTAAATAGACTTCTGATGTTGGGAAAAAGACTAAATTTGTCATTGTTATAAAGACATCAGATGCAAAAAATAATGGCAGAAAATTAAGACTTACACTTGCTTGTGAAAAAAGTGGTTATTA
Organism: Camellia lanceoleosa; assembly: GCA_025200525.1. NCBI lineage: Eukaryota > Viridiplantae > Streptophyta > Magnoliopsida > Ericales > Theaceae > Camellia > Camellia lanceoleosa. The sequence goes on along the minus strand of CM045760.1, from coordinate 110,314,585 downwards.
TAGAGACAATAGGAAGATCAATGAGGAACAATTGAGGTTGACAGGTTCTAAAAAGTATGGATATCTATTTCTATTAAGGGGGGAAAATTACCTACAAATTACCAAAAACAAATTATGATAACATGTTTGATTGATGGATGCAAATAATTATAGATTTTATAGATACTTTATGGATATTTGTACACTTGATGTTATTAAGAATAATTTTATGGATACTTTTTATGTATGATTTTATGGATGTGTGTTTGATTTATGAATTTTTTTTATGGATGCTTCAAGGAAAAAGTAAATCTTTCAATGTACAGCAACGGGGGCCTAGACAACTCTATTGTAGTTTGGCAACATGACACTAGAATAATCTCATTTGTATAACAATGTATTACTGAACAGACACTTCACAAGTGGCCCAAATGAATTTCTTGTTATCATCTAATTGGACGGCAACATAATGCTGGGAAAAAAATATTGTCCGGTAACATGGCACTGGAGTAATTCAAATTAATTAGTGTTGTATTACCGAACAGGCCCACCACAAATTAAAAAATCATTTTTTGAAAGAAAGAGGCTCTATAAATGTATGGCAACAAAATGCTGGAGAGATTTTATTTTTCCGGCAGCAAAACATCGGAATAATGTAAATTATTTAGCACTGTGTTACCAAAATTAGTGGTGTAAAGAGATGAAATAATTAATTTAGGGTTAGTTTTGGTAATATATTGGAGGTGTAATGAGAATTACATTTTTTTTTAGTGGTGTAATGAGATGGAAGGTGTAAAGAGGTTAAATAGTAGTGTAAGTAGAATCACTCGAAATAAAAAGTGGGGCGTTACATGACTACCATTCAGGCTTTTCCCAAAATAACCATCATGGCAAATCATGACATGTGGTTTTTTGAAGACATAGATTGAGGAATAACTAATCAAGTTATTTTTCAAATTTTAGATCCAATCCAATGGATAGAATATCCAATGATCATAAAAGCAATGCTCTCATGGGTAGTAAAAAACTTCTGATGGAATAAATATTTTACTTTTTGGATCTCCAGCACAATCGGTTAGTGAGAAAGAGAACATTTTTTCCAACCATATTAGTATCTTAAAAAAACAGAAAATTTTGAATTTGAAGATGACTATTTGGATGAAGAGAGCCAGAGGGAGAGATTGGAAAATATTCAAAAACTTCTTTTAATAGAATATTGGATAGACAGTCTAATAACTGTTTCACAAGCTGCTTCTAATATCCATGGCTCAGCAAAGTTTCCATTCATGGTCACAGATGGTAGAATACTATTTGTAACTCATTTTTCCATAACATATCAAAGGTCTACTACACAAATTAATGAGGCTCTTAACATGTTATAAAATCTCAAAAAGAGAAATAATTTGGATCTTCCGTTGGAACTAGCCATGACTGCGGATGAAGTAGAACAATTTTGAAATAAGCAATACAGCTTGGATCCTAATTCCTCTCCATTAGAGACTGATAAAGAATATCACAATCTCGTAACTAGGATGAAAGTATAGTGGACCCCACTATCACATGCAGTTGTTTCATGATCGACTCCAACCTTATCCAGGACACATGAAGCAACCTACATTATTAGGCGGAAAGTGGTCAAACAAATCTTTTCAGCCGATGCTACACGACAAATAAGATCAACCAAATTTATCTATTTCAGTCTATCTCTTTGAACAATAGGAGGGTAGACAATGTATATAATTGTAGTTTGTCAGAAGATACGTATATAATTGTAGCTTTGCATTTATGTTTAAGACTTTTGACAAGTCTTTGTATTTATTTTTGTGGAAAATTTGTATAAGCTTATGACTAGGCTTGTAGACTTTTGTACAAAGTTGTGCAAAGTTTGGACGTATTGGTTTTGTAAAGTCCAAAAGATTATGTAAGCATTAAGTCTAGGATAGCTTTTTGGTTTTGTTTGTTTATGAAGATGCATTCTACAAATTCGCATTCAAGCCAACTGAGGAATCAATGTAAATTCACACCATCTCTTTGTTGCCTAACTTTTCTAAGTTCTCTAACTCCATAAAATAGTAGAATCAAAATAGTAAAAAGCTAATTTACTTTTTAGTTTTGTAATTGGTATCAGAGCTTGGTAAAAAGCTTTTGAAAGCAAGATCAAGCTATGTAAATATTTATATCTATGTACTAAGTTTAATATATATGTGTGTATGGTGTGTTTAATGATTAAAAAAAAATGTTTAAAATCAGAAAAATATTATTAGTCAAGTTTAGTCTTTAATTGTGTATCATTTGTGTTTTATATCTTAATAATTATTTATTTCATTTATAGTTGTAAAACCTATATGCTTAGTGTATGTCAAAACCCATATATTCATTAAAATCTTTTGACTACATGTATTTATTAAGATCTTTTAACTATTGGCTATAATTAGGCATTTTTAAGTTTTTAAGATCATAAAAAGAGGTTTTAGGCACTAGATAAATACACTAAGAGGGTCTTAAATACCAACAACAATCTATAATGACAATTAACCTTGAAGATATAATATGCTTTGGAAATACAAAAAATAATGTTAATAGTAAATATGACCATAGCTTGCATATCACTAAAAAGTCTGCAAATATAAATAGTGTGTGTTCTAATTTAAATAATATTACCGATATTATGTGCTCTTGGTTTTCTAAAATAGATAAAAATCAAAAAATAATTCAAAATTATCTAGAATCCAAAGTTGAGTCTATAGAATCTAAAATAGACAATTTAGATTCTATAATAAATATTGACTTAAACAAAAAAGCAAAAATCCAAATAAACAATTTGGTAACTCAATTAGAAACTATATCCTTCATAAACAATGATGGAATGAATAGTCTAAGAGATAACTTCATTCCTAAGCTATTTTATGATACAGAAGATATTCTGGTACTTCAAACCAATACCTATAATAGGACTGAATACAAAAACATTGTTGAAATATTGGATTATTGGAGCAAATGATATAAAGACCCAGAATTAGGTATTGATGAAAGAAATAGACTACTAGATCACATAAGAGAAACTTATCTAGAACATGAAACCCTCTTACAGCACTTTAATTATAATATTAATATGTCAACTAATGATGATGATAGTTAATCATCCTCATCTGAAGAAACAATAGATCAAGATGTTTCACCAAAAATAAATAAGGAAAAAAGAAAGGCAGAAGAGCTGATTGATCCCGAATTGTTTGACACATGGGGAGAGGAAGAGACTTTATTCAAACAAATGAAGTTAAAAATGGTACTAACACTGGAAGTACCTCCAATCCTACACCTGAGCCAATAATATACAGAAAAGATAATAATCATAAGTATCCAATAGCTCAAAATAGTACTTATTTAGCCCTGTCTCATGTCCCATTTAAGGACCAGCCACAAACAATTGATAATTGGGCACAATCATTGTCCATCATTATTACTAATTATAAAAATAATTGGTTAAAGGGAAATTCCTTGATTATATTGCAACAACTCTCCAAGGAGATGGGTTGCAATGATTAAGACAGTGGGAAAAATCTAAAATTGGAAAAATTCAGAAAACAACTTTGTTGGCAAATTTTCTCACACTTGATATAATATTAGTTGAGTTTGCAAAAATCATAAAAGAAAATTAATGTAATTTTGCAGGAGATACTAATTTACAAGCAGATGCAAATTATATTTTGACTAAATTAAAATTATGTAGCATTTGTCTTTTTGAAGACTATGTTCAAACTTTTAAAAAAATATTATTATATTATTGATCCACCGGCAAATCAACCCTAGTTAGAATAACCACATCAAACATTAAGGTGCCAACAACCATACCTGTCGCCAACATCTACTAACCCTAGCCCCCCTCCAGCTCCAAAGCATCTCCGAAATCCCCCTTAGCTACACCCAAACAATCCCAAAGATAGAACAAATAAGGCCCCACAGCTACGAAGCTAATGAGCAATGAATGAATAAACACTACAGGAAATTACGCTTTTGCCAACGTCCTTTGCTGACCAAATAATATTTAGTCACGAAAAGATCACATTTGCCAACAAAAAAAAAAAAAAAAATTTAGCTAAAAGTTTATACTTTTATTGACTACCGTGATTTAGCCGCAAAAATAGTCTTCTGCGACTAATTTCAAATATTAGTTGCGAAAAATAGAGGTGGGAGGGCGAAAAAAAGGGCGGGAGACGTAAAACTTTTAGTGACTAATGAAATTTAGTCGCAAAATGCAAAATGACGTCGTTTTGCTTCTTGGACTCACATTGTAAGTAATGGCCGATCAACAGCTGTTGTAGGGAAAACAAATTCAAACCCTTATCATATTAGAGAAAACAAATTCAAACCCTAAACATATTCCACAAAATCGTGCGCAACACATTTGGCTCCTCACTCGCAGCACTCACCTCGTCTCTTCACCGTCAACACCACCATCCACCATACTCGCCTCTCCACCGTTATCTTATGAATATGAAATATTTAGACTTAAATCAATGAAAATGTTGTTTTGAATGATGATCACATAGTTCAATAAGTAAGAAGTTAACAAAGGTTCCTATGTAAGATTGCCATCTTACATTTTTTCTTTTTTTAGATATTTCTTATTAACCATTCTTAACAAAAATAGTAACCAAATAGACAAACTATCAATTTCCAAAGTAACAATAATTAACAACAATATTGACATTTGGACAATAAATATACATATTTTTCCTAGTAACAATGACCAAATAATAAGAAAAAATTATTTAAGATCTTTTATTTTAAAGCCTAAAACATTTTAGAAGATATAACTGACATCACCCATGTAACATTCAGCTATAGTCAATTTAATTATAGCAATAGATAATTCATGGTGTAAGTTACTTTAATCTTAAACATTTTTAGAAGATATATTATGATTTTTTAAAGGAAAAAAATGGAGAAGAAAGATTAGAACATGTTGGGTATGACAAAATCTAATTGAATCCTATTAAAACTCTCTGATCACTAAAATGACAACAAATCATGTATATATATTGGTTATTTTGGTATTAAACGATATTAGTTGTGTTATGTCATTTTCACTAAAAGATAGAGGAAAAAAGGTCAAAAATATGTTGGATACAATAATTTCAAGAGTTGTATGAATCGTAAAAAGTGAATCGATTGTGAAACACGCAATTCATTAGAGATTCACTTCCAAAAGAAATTCACCCATAGATTCATATCAATTTTGCAAAAATTGCGAATTGAATCCTGAATCGTAAGATTTGGTTAACATATGTACTCGCAATGTTTTTGCCGGAGTTGAGAGGCTATATAATGGGGGGATGTGGGTTAATTGAAATGATTTCATTGTAGTTTACTATGATGTTGATATTGACTTCCCATTATCCTTCAATTTTATGAGATGAGCTGTTTTTTTTACTCATTTCTTCTTGACAGCTTCGTATCTTCGATGGTTAACGTATTTGGTGAGGATGCAAGACTTCACAAATCTTGATAATCATTTTGTTATGACTACCAATCAGTCTATTGCTTTGTAAAAGGGCATGGTCTTAGAAATGGAATAATAATATAATAAAAATATATAATTTCATGTTTAGTTAAGAAAATTGAAGTTCGGACTCTTAGTTGACTCAGATGTGGTATCTCTCATACATGGAACCTATTTAATCCAAAAAAGAGGGCGGGATATAGAACAAGGGATTACGGAGAGATTCAGACTAATAGGGTAAATTAAAAAATTGATATGATTTTGTCAATCCTTCCTTATAATTCTAGGTCAATCCAAATGTGAGATATGATAAACAATTGAAAGAGATTGATAATCTCATCTAATGTAGCCCCCAAATAAACATGATCCAAAGTTATTTGAGGTTCAATGGATTTAGACAAATCCTCAAGGAGTTAGCTTAGTGGTAAGTTAGGTAGTGACTAGCGGTTCAAAAAGTGTAATTCACAAGTTCGAATTTCATGGAACACTTGATCCTTAGCTCCACAAAAAATCAAGGGATCATCCGCATACAACAAATGAGACATACCAACTAAAACCCAAAAGAAGAACCCACAATGAAGCCTTCCACCAAACCCCATGCACCGCCCTAAATAATAATCTGTCCAAGGCCTCCATAACCAATATAAATAACAATGGCAACAAAGGATCCCCTTGCGGAAGACCCCGATACGTCGGGAAGAAACCCTCTGGTGTGCCGTTCACCAATCCACATAGTACACACAAAAAACTCCATCCACCGGCACCACGCCGCCCCCAAAACCCATGCGACCCAGAACATAAAGTAAAAACTCCTAATTTACATTGTCATAAGCCTTCTCAATGTCCAACTTACAAACCAATCCAGGGTGCCCTTCCCGAATCCAAGAATCAACACATTCATTAGCCACTAGAACTGCATCCAAAATATGACAAACCCCTACAAACGCATTATGAGATTTTGACACCACATCCTGCAAGACACCTAAGCCTATTAGCCAAAAGCTTATACACACTCCCAAGTAAACTGATGGGCCTAAAATCCCAAATATCCTCAACCCCCCTTTTTTTCGGAATCAAAATCAAAAAATCGCATTAAAGCTCCTCTTAAACTGCCTAGTAGTAAAAAAGACTCAACCACCACCATCACATCCTCCTTAACCACACTCCAACAATGCTAGAAAAAAAGCCATTGTAAACCCGTCTAGACCTGGAGCCATATCCCCACTCATAGCCTTCAACGCCCCAAACACCTCCTCCGTAAAAGCCTGCTCCAAGGCCTCCTTATCCCCCTCCGAAATCACATCAAACAGAACTCCATCCATCCCTAGCCACCACTCCTTGCCTTGCACCCGAAACAGCCTCTGATAAAAGACCACAATCTCCTCCCTAATCTCCTTATCAGAATTTAGATCCCTCCCATCCACCTGTATCATAATCTGATTAGCACGATGATGGGCATTGGCCATCCTATGAAAAAATTTTGTATTCCAATCACCCTCCTTCAGCCACAAGCACCTAGACTTCTGACAAAAACGTGCCGCCTCCATACGGGACAAATGAACAAAGTCCTTCTTGACCACCTCCTTTCGAATCACATCATCATTAGACAACCCCCATGAGCCTCCCAATCATCTAAAGACGCCAAAAACGCCATCACCTCTGCCTTCTGAATCTCCACTCGAACAAAGACCTTAATATTTCACCATTTCAAAACCCAAAAGCATGAAATTTATCATTCTGAAGCTGTAGGAAGTAAAGAGAGCTCCATGAATTCCATTTTTATAGAAAAGATTGGGACATTTCCAAATCAAAAGCTTGAATCAATGAAAACAATTCTCCAAACTTATCTCCTCCCATTTTTCTTCCCAAATCCATTTTCAATACAAATTTTACCAATCAAATGATCATAAAGTCATGTACGAGAATGAATTTTTCCATGAATCAAGCTAGAAACTATTCTAGGTCAAGAAATTGAGCTTTTTCTCTTTTTCCTATTTTTCCCTCTCTTCTCTTCTCTTTATTCTTTCTTCTTTTCTTTTCAGCAAATTTCTCTCTTGTTTTTGTTTGTTTTATTTTGTAAAGGAAAACTCCTTGGTAGTGTGTGTACCATATGCGCTTTGTTACACATTTTTTTTTTTGTACATGTTACACATTTTTTATGGCAAATGTTATGTAATCTTTTGATAGAACTACGACAATTTGTAGTAAAAAAATGAAATTACTCATGGTGGTTAAAAAATGTTTAGATGAAAAAGATGCATAACATTGTCACAAAATGCATAATTTTATTTCTGAACCACAAATTGTTGCAACTCTAATGGAAAATTACCTAACAATTGCCACAAAAATGTGATAGATGTACCCAAAAAATACATAACGAGGTGCATATAAGGGGATGTGTATCGAAGGGTTTCTCCTTCATAAAGAGACACTCGTCTCTATAATATACTTATATATCTACACTAAGTAGGAGGTGTGCCTACTTCATGTCAACTAATCACAAGATTAAGTTAGGTTAGACCTAATCATACTTAAGTTGATTAATCTTGATTAGACTTAATCAATCACACTTAATTACTACTAATCCCAATTAAGTTTTTCACAAAACACATGAAATTTTCTACCACATTAGACCAATACAATTAAGCACCTCAATTAAGAATTTAAGAGTGCACATGAGCATACCTTGTTCAAGTGAGAATTTTCTCAATCTTAGACCTCTAAACTTCAATTCATTACATATCAAGGCATACTACAAAGCATCACAAATATCAAAGAGACTAATTCAACTTAAAGCACTCAAACATGGAATAAAAACATGCATATGTCATGCAATAACACTAAAGGTGTTACAAGCTGTGAGTGAGTTTTGGTAGCCACCAAACCACTCATACAGCACATATATTCAGCACCTTTGTACACAAAATTGCCTAGTCAAAAGCCAAAAAGGAAGCATTTTAATTGCCACCAGAATAAAGTCACCACACTTTGAAATTTGTATGTTTTGACAAGTTAATAACACATCACAAAACTAAGAGATAACAGAATAGGATCACCAACTGAAATGTATAAACTACAACTTAACCACCCTAACCAAAAATAATATTAATAATGAGAATATATGATAATCAGATCTGTTATATCACACACACACACACACACATATTCTACAATTTCTAGGATTAAAGATTGATAAATCGTCAAAATATAAAAATGTCAAACGGCACAATTTTTTGAATAATTTGTCTTCAATAAAAATATACTAAAATTGGCTTCCATGATTGCTTTTCTTTACTTTGAATGATAAATGAATATACAGCAAATGGAAAATTTAAACTGTTTTAACACTCACCTCTAGAATAATGCTGAACCTACTAGGCAATAATTTTGAAAACCTCCCTTTGGATGGCAAAAACTTGTTTGCTTGGTAGGTAAAAACTTATTCCCTACTTCATCTGTGGAGGTCTCAAGACCACAATAATGGCAGAAGGATTCCACATCTGATTCCTAAAGAACACATGACCACGAATGTTTCAAGACCGCAAATACAAGTTGACTTTTATACAACACAAATCAAAGAACCAACGCCAAAAAATACAAATTTTACCTTCATCATCAATAGTTTGGATAGGTCTGCCAGTGGATATGGATGGAGCTTGTAACCTCCAAAATTCACACAGGACACCGCCAATACTCGAATCTTTTATATATTCAATAAAGATGCAAACAAGAACACAAAATGCTGAATCAGTTACACTTTTTGTAACAAGTGCACACTTATTGTGCAAAGTACTACATCCTTATCAAGCATACAATCACAACTAAATCAGTAAAGTTTAATTAGTAAACCAATTTTTTATTAAATTATAGACTGAACATCACTGTATGCATGAGCAATCAACAATTAAAATAAATGTAGAGAGTTGTATCTGGGAAGACAAAAAGGACAGGAAATAGACACACAAAAAAAAAAAGAACAAATTGACGCTGGCATCCACTTATAAAATTAAACACAAGATGGTGAATCAATGTTTGCCGCATTCAGAACCAACCAGATAATCTGGGGGCACATGGATGGCGACCTTATAAAAAATTAAGAAATTCTCATCAAATTAGTCTTAGTATGCCACATGAAAAGGCTTAAAAGGGTCAATGATGGATTAAAAGTTGCTACATCTTTTTGTATTGAAGTACAAATCAACAGATCAAAGTCAAGTGTCAATAAAGATAAAAGTTTACCTCCGGTTTGGTGACTTAGTTGTAAACATTTTCAGGTGAAAGTAGGCCTTAGAGTTCATAGCTTGGAAGGGACTCTATTGCATGGACCTTTAGGATACATTTTTAATTAATCATGTTGATTATGATGCATATTCATTATGGTTGAGTATTGTTTAGGATTGTGTTATTGTGTGGGCTATTTGTGTTCCACTTGGTATATTTTTGGTGTTGGTAGAACTAGTTTTGCCCATTTTATATTTTGGCATGTCACTAGATTGAGCTTTGGCTTATTTATGACATTAGACTATAATAATTGCAATCATTTAGTAATCGATTGTGGATTCTTGTTTAGCCTTACGTGTGTGCCTCGGGATAAGGCCATGTGGGCCGTGCCAATTGCACCATGAATTTGTGGTGTGACACGAATACACCACCTCAGCCATTCCAAATAAACAAAAAGTTCTCACTAGTTAATGGAAAGAATCTGCTAGGCATAAGAAAAACAAAACTAAAAAATATGGAAAAATCCTTTTTACCTCCTTGTGGTTTAGCTTAGGAGCACTTTATCTCCCTCTCATTAAAAAATATGCAATTCATCTTCATGTGTTTTGGGACTAAAATGCACAATTAACTCTGCTAACAAAAATAGCAAAATGATTTTAATACCCTCCCTTGTATTTGTCTGACACTGTAAGATCCAGTCAAAACCATGGTTAATGACAAGAACCTTGCTGCATCACATGATGCCCATTTGACTTTTCATTTCAATTTTAATTTGATTTTTGTATGTATGGACATATATAAGTGTTTGTGTTTATGTATATTGTATAGTATGTTGTGTATATATACAATATTTTGTATGTATGTATGGATATATATAAGTGCTGTGTCTATGTTCATTGTTGATCTACATCACACTGCTCTCTTTCCTATAAATCTTGCTTTGCTCATGATTGTTTCTTGGGCATTGAGAGCCCAACATGAGGTGGAGAGGGCGTGAGAGAGTGGCAGCAAAGTGGTGGGCTGGCGGGTGGTTGGTGGTGATAGGGGTGGTGTTGGGAGAAGGTAGGTGAGTTCGGGATAGAGCTTTTAAGTCAGGGTTTCCGAATGAGGAAGATGATGAAATGGAAAAATTATTATTTTACACTAAATTTGACTGACTTTTTATTTTATTTTATTTTATTTTATGGAAACTCTAAAAATCTATGTATGTGGCACAATTTCTATCAATTTAAATGAAATTAGTAATGGTAGGGACTGACGCACGGACACGCAAATTTAAAAAAAACGGGAGACACGACACGTTGGGGACACATTCAATATATATAATTTTTATTTATTTATTATGCCTAAAATTAAAAAAAAAATTATTGGAAGGTAATTAATAAACACAATACCCAAAAGATTTTGATAAAATTTGATTTTTTTTCTTTAAATAAAATAAAACTAATTTGTTCTATGCATTTCACGTTCAGCAAACAAGGATACCCAAAAGCTAGAAAGAAAAAAGGGAGGGAGGGAGGGAGGGAGGGAGGGAGAAGAGGGGGGGGGGGGGGGGCTACTCATAAGAGGAAAAAAAAAACCCCGAAAATAGAGAACCAAGAGGAGAGAAACGAAATCAGAAAAAGAAAAGAAAAATGAAGTAAAGAAAAGAGAAGAAGAGAGAAGTAGAATCAAAGAGAAGAAGAGAGAAGCAAAATCGAAGAGAATATGAAGAAAAACAAAAGAAGTTTCTTCGATCAACCTCTTTGAACAGCTTCAAGGCCTTGAATCCACCTCTCCTATGATCTCTCTCTCTCTCTCTCTCTCTCTCTCTCCCCTTTATCCAACTGGTTAGGGCTTCTTTGATCTCTCTCTCTGAACAGCTTCAGGCCATCAATCGGCTTCCGTTCACCTCTTTGCACAGCTTTAGGGCCTTCAATCTCTCTCTCTCTCTCTCCCCCTTCCAACTAGTTAGGGCTTCTTTAATCACCTCTTCTCTATTTCTCAAGTTTATTTTTCCTTGCATGTCCTCATGTGTCCAAGGCATGTCTTGTAGAGTGTCTGACACGTGTCCACTGCATGTTAGTGTCCAACACGTGTCGGACACTTGTACGCTGCCTTCAGAGAGGTGTTTGTGCTTCATAGGGTAGGGAGATAGAGTACAAGATGGGTCAAAACCATGGGAGAGCACTTTGCATATATTTAAATGTGAGGAGAGTAAAGTGCTCTAGGCCAAAATTAGAAGATGGTAAAGAGGATTTCACCTCAAAAGATAAAGAAAAAAATTAAAAGATGTGATAGACCAAACTACAATTGTAACACCCCAGGTGTTTTTTAATGGCATTAGCATATCTTTCATTTCTTGAAAGCCTAGAGTTAAATTTGCTTTCTTTGCTATATGAAATGCTAGAAGCATGCCATATCAATTGTCTTAAGAAATATAATTTGCTATGCTATATTTCCTGCAAGCTTCTTATATGATTTGTATCTCTATACTTTCTTTTTTATATGAAATGGATTAGGATTTAGAGATGCAAGATTGAGAGATTCTCTTTTGAGCATATTATGTTTATACATGCTTTCAATCCCTTAATCAAGGTGCTTAATTATCATAGCCTAATGTTCCTGAAAACTTGAAGTTTGAAGGCATTGTACATATTCAGCTTTTAAATTCTCTTTTATGTTTAATTTTATACTCCTTTTGTAACTAAGCCTGGGATGGTTGTTATAAATAAAAGTGAGACAGAAGCTTGTGAGATAGTCACTACTCCATCTCTGTTGGGGTGGGATAGGGTCATGACAACAATGTTAATTGAGTGTCACTGAAACCAAGAACTAGGCATTTTGGATAAATCTTTGATAAATGAAAAAAGCACAGAGGGCTGCTCACAGATATATCACTATACAGAGAGAGAGAGAGAGAGAGAGAGAGAGAGAGAGATTGAAAACAACCTCGTTAATGTAAGGTTCAATTATGCAATATTGCAAATAGGATGCTTCAGCTGCTGTAGTACAGATGAAGCGCTTGTAATTGCCAAAACGATAGTATCTGTTTCAAATATAAGTAGATAAAATGACAAAATCCTTTAGAAAAAACCAAATGTAGCATTGCTAGAGTTTATTAAAAATAAAACTAACCCTCAAGGCATTACTAAAACACAAATAGACTAGCAAAGATGTCATAAGAGCAGTAGTTTTAGGGAAATTCTATTTGCACACCACTAGTTGTCTCAGTACACACCACTTGCTCAATTCACACCACACACAAATTAATTTGTTTTGATATTTTCTCAATTCACACCATCAATTTTCAAATAATACCAAATTTCCCTCATCTTCTCCAACAAACCCTAACCCTAACCCTAACCACCGCCACCACCACTGCCACCGCCAGCTACCACCCCTCCTTGTCGTAACACCCTTCCCCCCCAACCCTCCCCCCTCCAGTCATAACCCCCTTCCCAGCCCTCTATCCCCTCCCGTCGTAGTCACTCTCTCCCCGTACCTCCTTCACCAACTCTTTCTCCTTCTCCTTTTTGACCCGAGCTCCTCCCTCGTCGTCCTCCACTGCATTTTGAAGTTGTTGCAGGAGTGGCCACAAAGGGTGCCATTGGGAGGGGGTTGGCTCACGGTTGTGTAGGGTGTTAACGATGGTAGGGGCTGGGGAGATGGGGTGACTGCAGTGGGGGGCTACTAAGGAGGTGGTGATGCTGATGGTGGCACTGGACAATGGTGGGGGCTGATGATGATGATGATGATGATTGTGATGGTGGTGGTGGTGGTGGTGGTGGAGGTGGTCGGCAGTAAGGGAGAAGGTTGTAGCATTGGCAGTGTCTGTGGCTGTGGTGGTGGTGGTGGTGGTGGTGGTGGTGGCTGGCAGTAAGGGAGGAGTTTGTAGCGTTAGCAGTGTCTGTGGCTGTGGTGGTGGTGGTGGTGGTGGTTGGCAGTAAGGGAGGAGGTTGTAGCATTGGCAGTGTCTGTGGCTGGTGGTGGTGTGTACTAAGAAATAAGGTTTCAGGATTTTGTCCAAAAGAGTAATTTGCTTGAGGGATAAAACTTTTTTTAACTTTTTTTTTTTTTTTTGAAAGATGGCATGTATAGAGATGAGTAGTGGCATGCAAATAGAATTTCCCATAGTTTTTTTTTTTTTGTTTTGATAAATCAGAATTTCCCATAATTTTAATGCTACCTTAAAACTATTCGGGCGAAACACATTTCCTTTGATTTTATAATGGGAGAAGCAACATGACAAAACCAGAATGATAGTGACTCCCCCTGCCAAATACAGAGAAGATACATTTAGTGAATTCAGGACCTAGCACAAAACTGCAAAGAAAAAAAAAAAAAATTTTTGAACTGGCAGAATTAACCACAGGAATTAAAAGAAAGCTGAACCATTGGTTTGTTGTCACAACCAAGATGAAGAAGCACATAAAGTGAACGGAATTCAGCTTCATTCTCATAAATGGACTGGATATTTCGATTTGCTTCATAAAGATGATATAGAGAAGTCAGAGCCTTCGTAAGCTGTTCCATGTTGAGATAATACTTTGAAGAAATATTTGGACTGTCACTACATCTTCGAAGCTTGTGGTGCGATATGACATGAAATTTGACCTGTATAATGAAATATATTGTAAGTCTGGGTTCATAAATGTGCATAGCTGAAGTACCAAAAAAAAAAAATTTACTTATAATAAATAAATAAATAAACAGGTTTGATGTATTGTAGCTTGAAGATTCATAAAGAATTTTCAGGTATGGTGCATTTTGGTATCCTGTACAACAATATGCACAACTTTTAACACAGCCTCAACAAGAGGACAAAAAGAGCCTAATGAAAATTTTCAAGGAAATATCAAACTGTTAACAAAATAGAGTTGAACATTTTATCAGAAGAAAACCTGTTAAGTTGTGTCCTGCAGTTCAGCAGAAACAGCATTAATATCTGTAGTTCCTTATTTATAAAACTTTTAGGCAGTTTTGAAAAAATAGAATCTATCAAGTTTTAGGAGCGAACATGACAAAAACACATCACAGAAAAAAGAAAATAAAGAAACTGAACTCACACGTGAGACTGCAGCACAAGAACCAATCCTCATGGAAAATTCATGATATGACCACTTCCACAACAAAAATAGCAAATGTGAACTTATCAAAGATGTTATCATCCTTTACCTCACCTATAGCCACACCAAAAAACATTTCAGTTCCCAAATCTTTGATCCTCTTAATCATTAGACTCTGCAAGGCAGCCTTTGACAAACTTGTGTTGGAACCAAGATGCAGACGTGTCAATATTTACATTAGGTCTCGACTCTCAACATGTCCAAACATCACCAAACATAGGCAATGTTGTCTATACATGACTATTGCATAGTCAAAAAGGAAATTAATGTTGGTCCTGCAATAATGGGTGATGGGGGAGGTTTTCCGTTTTATAAGTTTAGGCATCGAAGGGGATGCAATCTGTGTACAAAGGTTAGACCATGATAACATGAAGCATTCAAAACAAAAGAGGTCTATACACTCAAAAAAGAAAAGGCCAATAACTCTTTACGTCTGTAGAAAATCTAAAAAATCAACAAATTGATCAAGGCTAGGCGTAACTCTTCAAGAAATCCAATTATATGAAGTAGCCAGAAATAACTTTTGAGCCTAATGAAAAGCTCCTCCACTCCTTGAAAGGTACTCTTATTTCATTCCCTCCATAACAGCCACAGCAAGTACAACGAAGAAAGCACCTCCTGCCTTTGCCTCATGACCCGACCTCCCCACCACTCAAACATAACCCTTGAGACATCTCTAAGAAATACCCACCACATGCCGAACAAAGACAAAACCAAAGTGCAAAACTCCCTCACCACCTCACAATGAATGAGCATATGACAGACTCTCTCCTCATCACACTACAAAAAAGCACCAATTTACTATATCTGACATTTTCTAATAAGATTATCAATAGTGAGAATCTTCAAAAGAGCTGCATTGCAAAGAAAGAAAGCCAATTTGAACAAGGGCCTTACAAACCAAACACCTTTCCAAGGGAAAGTCACCCCTACTCTTCCTCTCAATAAAGCTTCACAGAGGGACGCGACATCAAATCTCCAATTCCTATTTCCAGGCCACAGGCCACAGCAACGAATCACCCTCTCCAATGCCCCTAAACTCAAATCCCAAAAGACATCAGAGACCACTCTCTGAGTGTAGTTCCCCATTGTGACTTCTGTATCAACAGCCAAAAAGATGGGAGGGAAGACTCTCCACAATTACTCACCACCACACCTGTGATGCCAAAACATCACCCTCTCACCTCTCTGCCTGCACCTGACGAGTATCAAAAAAAATCATCCCATACTAACTAAATACCATTCCAAACCCCCCTCCCCCATGAGAGGTAGAGACCTCTAATGTCGTCCAATCACCCCACAAAGAACCATATTTTTCCACCACCACCCACCTCCAATATATATCCCTCTCACAAGAAAAACAAGACAACCACTTCCCCTCCCACTTACCAAGGAATCCCCCATCTGAAGGGAGTCCTCTCCCTTCTCACTCTATCCTCCATCAGGCCATAAACCTTTGAGAACACCAAATAAAACACATCCCCAACACATCTAAATAAGCAAGAGATAGAGAACAAGCCCACCTCCCCCTCCATTTCCCCCACTATCCTCTCCCACAACAACAAAATGCCCCTACATACCTTTCACGAATTCAACCATCAAATCTTCTATTTTTGTTTCTTGGAGATACACTGCATCCGCCATTCAACCTCGAAGGAGAGATTTCACCCCCAACCCCTTATCATCCACACTCAACCCTCTCACATTTCAATGGATAATGTTAATCGTCATTTGACAATCACCAAAGAACCCCTTCTTCACCTGCTCCCAACACTTTGGGAGGGTAGACTACATCCAGATCAAACTCACAAATTAAATGCACAAAGAGGTTGTCTTCAAACTTGTTCCCAGGTTTCCATACTAACATTCTAAATAGGCTTTAAAAAAATAATCCCCAAAAATAAGTGCAAGTCCACACCAGAGCTTATATTGGTAAAACATCAAATATTAACTACACATTATTCAGTCATTTATGACCCAATGACAATTGATCCTGTCAAAAGATATATATCAGATAAAAGACAATGATATAATTTTGCGCCAATTGAAACCACGCTATATGGAAAAGAAAATTTAGTCTTATATGCAAACACATCAGTTGCCTATATACTATAACCTTTGGTTCTACCTCACTACAAAATACTGCATCTACCATGCCTCCTTTTGAAGAGCACAGATGGAAGTTATTAGAAATTATCCATTGACGGCTAAAAGGAAACAACACAAGTACTTGAAAAAGCTTTCCTAAATTTAATGTTGCATCATTGAATAAAATGAGATTATAAGCCATTTCCCCCCAAAGAAGAATATTGTGAATTCTCAGTTAATCATAGTAACCTCAAAGATGACAAATTAATTTCCCATAAACTATTTCAACATTAACTATGAGGCACCAACACTTCAAAATAGGTCTCGTAACCATGTTAGACGCGTATGTGCCTCATTAGGACATGCTTTGGGACAGGATGAGGTTTTTAGTTTTTCAAAGCTAATTTTGGGGGTCATATTATAAATTTTTGGAAACATTAGAGTTGAATTTAATATATATATATATAAAACTCACATCAAACCATCGACAACACAACACAAATCTAACCATATATGTGACGTTGAGAGACTAACTTCTAACAATCCCTAGAGAAGGATTTAAATTCCGGTATTGGTAGTTACGTATTGGGATTTTGGACTTCTGATACTGTTATTCATCAATATATAAGACAATATTGCCAGAGATTGCTAGATATTGATATATAACCATATCACCGATACTAATACATATCCCAATATCGTTGTTTAAAACCATGTTGGAGCCTAACACAACAAAGATTTAGGGTATGTTTGGTTTGGATTTGTAGAGTGATTTTGGGAAAAAAAAATTTAAAAATTTGTTTGGTTTGTAAATTTTCTAAAACAATTTCCAAAATCACTCTCTCTCTTACTTATTAATCAATCACTTTTTTTCTCTCCTCTTTCCTTCTCAATCACTTTTTCTCTTACACACACCTACTCAATTATAACAAAATATTAAATCATTCCAAACTCCCAAACTCCCAAACTACTTTCAAAATACACAACCAAACAAATCAACACTCTTCCCAAAACAATTTTTAAAAACTACTCTCTCAAAACCAAACCAAACATACCCTTAGTCTTTGGTTAATTTAAATTGAGCTTGTTTTTTATGTTAACTTAGTATTAGTTTTGGTTGTTTATGGATGTAATATTTATACACATAGCAAATTCAAAATAAATAAATAAATAAATGTTGTAGGGGTGATCGTTAGTTCAATGGTAAAACCTTGGCCTAATAACCTTGAGGTTATAGGTTCAAGTCATGGGGCAACCACTTAGTCCACTATGCCAAAGGTTAGGTGTGTACCTAATCTTTCCCCTCCCAAACACACATTAATGTGTACTAATGGGGCATTGTTTTGAAATAAATAATGGTTGTATTCCTACCTTGTTTGTGTCCTGATTTTATTTTTTTAAATCGTCCTATCCTGTGTCCATATTCGTGCTTCCTAGAACATGAATGAGGAATCCAACATGTGAACTTCCTTCAAGTTCAAAATGTTACAAAAGTTAAAATGTCTTAATGGTTGTTAAATCTTGCGATTCACGATTTGATTCATACGATTCAATACAAGTGTCAACAAAAATTATTTGTTCAGTGCTATTGAATCTTGAATTGAGTGAACTGTACGATTCGATTGCGATTCACTACGATTCTATTTTGTTTGCATAATGCATGAAACAATGTCGTTTTTACAAAATTACAAAGAAAAAAAAAAGAAAAATATATCAACTAATTATATTGATATATGTGATTTTGCATGTATATACAAATATACAATTTCATCATATTGATATTTATTTCATTTTAAACACTATATTTTTATAGGTTTATATACATACGTATATATATAATTATTATATATTATGCTAAATAAAGTGAATCTCACAATTCACGATTCACTATTTTAACAAAACGATTTGTGATTTGACAACAATTGGTTACATGGAGCACCATTAGACATAAATCTTGTTTGATGAATAGCAAAGTTTTGTTGGAATGAGAAAGGGTGTGAAACCCACACAGACGTCAAGCTACAAAGCAGGGGTATGGGTACGTCAATAAGGTAAAATCCAAAAAAAAAGTAGGGTACGGGTATGGCTTGGTAAAAAAAATATAGCTTGCATGTTTTTAGTTTTCCAAAACCACTTTTCAGAAAATTCTACTTCCTTGTTTTCCGTTTTTTTTTTGTTTTTACTGAGTTTTTTTTAATAATTTAAGCAAATTTTTTTAATTTTAGACACACCTAACATAAATACACATAAAAAGTATAATTTTTGTGAAAAACATCTTTTAAAAATTCACTAAATACCAAAAATACAAAAAAAAAAAATACGAGAATTCAGTATATTTTTTTGTTTTTTTATGTATTTATTAATTTTTTAAAATATTTTTTCACAAATTTTTCCATTTTTAGATACATCTAAGTAAGGTGCATCTAAAAAAGTTTTAAAAAAAAACATGCTTAAAATTTTAAAAATATTCACTAAAAACAAAAAAACACAAAAAATAAAAAACTCAATTTTCAAAAAACTTAATCCAAAAAACTCAAACCAAACACGCACATTTATTTTTGATTTGGAGTAATGCAAAAATTGATTAAATAGTTTAATTTGTTATGATCCAACCTATAATTAACATTTAATGTCAAAAGTAAAGGTATAAACCAAAATTAAATGTCATTATATTAAACAACTTACAAACCATAGCTTAATTTTAAAATCATACTACGTATAAAACTAAAAATAAAAAAGAAGTCTAGTGAAAGGAATTTTATCTCTATAGTAGAAGAAAATATTGTTTCGACTGAGGTACAGTACAGCTTAGGTGTATATTGAAGATTTTAGAGAAAAGAAAAAATTAGAGAATGAATGAAACCTCATCCCCTTTTATATTAAGAATAAAGCATAATTATAGGAGTGCCATAAGGCATGAATTATGAGCCAGCTCATTACAACCCATTACATCAAATCAGAATAAAATATGTGAATATAATTTCCTATTCTAACACTCCTCCTCAAGCTGATGCGAAGATATTTCTCATGCCCAGCTTGTTGAGAATGTTATGAAATGGTTTGCTTCCTATTCCTTTGATGAGAACATCTGCTAGTTGGTTCTCAGTCTTCACAAATGGAGTACATATCGTGCCACTAGTGAGGTTTTCCTTGATTGCCTATCAATCTCCACATGCTTGGTTTTGTCATGTTGAACTAGATTATACAATCTCATGGAATTGGTCTGATGGATCTCCAAGTCTTCCAACAATAGTCGAATCCATAACAACTCACATATACCCTAAGCCATAGCCCTAAATTTTGCCTCAGCACTAGATTTAGCAACCACATTTTGCCTCCAACAAATGTGCAATATCCAAAAATCAATCGTCTGTCAGTGACTGATCCAACCCAATCCGCATCAGTAAATGCCTCTACACTGAGATGTCCATGTTTTGATAAATAGAGACCCTTTCCAGGAGAAGACTTCAGGTACCTTAGGATTCTCATAATGGCCTCTAAGTGGGAAGTTCTAGGAGCATGCATAAACTGACTAACTATGTTCATGTCTGGACGTGAGTAGGATAAGTATATAAGCTTACCCACTAGTCTCTGATATCTCCCCATGTCCACTGGCTCTCCCTCTTGATCCTCACTTAGTTTCAGGCCCGGTTCTAGAGGTGTATCACATGGTCTACCTCCAAGCATCCCAGTTTCCTTTAGCAAATCACCCAAGTCTTTGATTTCAAATTCCTTGGCTAAGAATTCCTTCAACTGAGGGATCTCCTCAACGTCATCCCCTGTCAGAACAATATCATAAACATAAACAATAAGAGTTGTGGTCTTACCATGTGAGGAGTGTTCCACAAATAAGGTATGATCAGCTTGACTTTACTTGAACCCATATCTCAGTATAGCTTGAGCAAACCTTTCAAACCAAGCCCTAAGAGATTGCTTTAGCCCATAAAGTGACTTCCAGAGCCTGCACACTTTACCTTTGGACTTAGCATCGGCAAAACTAGGGAGAATATCCATATAGACCTCTTCTGCTAGGTCTCCATAAAGGAAGGCATTCTTCACATCAAACTGATGAAGTGGCCAATCCAAATTTGCTGCAAGAGAGAGTAGTATTCTCACAGAGTTCATCTTACCCACCGGTGCAAATGCCTCCTGGTAATCTACCCCATAAGTCTGAGTAAAGTCCTTAGCAACCAATCTTACTTTGTACTGTTCTATGGAACCATCGGCTTTGTGTTTTACAGTGTACACCCACTTACATCCAACTAGATTTTTGCTTGTAGGTAACTCTACTAACTCCTAAGTGTCATTCTCACTGAGAGCTCTCATCTGTTCCATCATGGCATATTTCCATTCAGGAATAGAGAGAACATCCTAAAAATTGGTAGGTAAGCTCATAGAAGAAATCTTAGATAGAAAGACTTTACATGAGGAAGACAAATTAAAATAAGAGACATGATTAGTAATCAAATGCTGAGTACATGACCTAACCCCCTTCTTATTAGCAATGGGAACATCAAGATCTAAGAACTCAGGAATAGAAGCATTAGGATCAGAATTACCTGGGTTTTTAGGAGAGGAGGATGACTCCGAACACTCATCCAGAGAAGTTGACAGTAGAGGAAGGAAAGTAGTCTCTTGCATCTAGGTGGCTTTCTGTCTATCCTTATCCCTGACATAAACTTTACCTGCTTCCTTTTCCACAGCAACTGATGGTTCATCATCCACAATTTGTTCAACCACTAGCGGTAGTGGAACAATCCCTGCACACCAAGGCTTCCCCTGAAGGGATGACTATGACACTGGGGAGGTAAGCAAGTAGAACTAAGACTCAAAGAATGTGACATCCATGGAAACAAACCATTTGTGAGTAGGAGGATGATAACACTTATAACCCTTTTGGGTTGCAGAATAACCCAAAAAAATACATTTAAGAGACTTAGGATCCCATTTACCATGAGTGGGTGAATAATTATGGACAAAGCAAACACAGCCAAAGGTCTTAGGAGAAATGAAAAACCCGAAAGAGGTAAGCCCAAATAAAACTTGAAGACGTATCTGTTTGTGAAGGACTTGAGTAGGAAGACGATTAATCAAATAAGCAACAATGAGAACCGCTTCCCCCCAATAGGATTGAAAAACCCGCATCTTAAAGGATAGACAACAGACCATACCAAAGAGATGGCGATTTTTTTGTTCTGCAACACCATTTTATTGAGGGGTATTAGTGCATGAAGTTTGGTGAATAATGCCATGAGTGGCGAAATAATTGGCAAGACCAAAGTCAGATATATTCCCTCCCATTATTAGAACGTAGAATTTGGACAACCGCCCCAAATTGAGTAGAAACCATTTTATGTAAGTTTTGAAACACAAAAAACACCTTACTCTTATCTTTGATCAAATATACCCAAGTGGCCCTGGAATAGTCATCGATGAAAGTAACAAACTATTTTTAACCTTTTAAAGACACAAAACGGGATGGACCCTATACATCAAAATAAATCAAAGAAAATGAAACTAAACTAATTTTTATTAATAGACAGAGCAAAAGAGGCTTGATATTGTTTTCCAAGTTGACACTACTCACATTGAAAATCAGACACATTATTTTTCTCAAAAACAGAAGGAAATAAATGCTTAAATAATAAAAAGGAGGGATGTCCTAAACAACAGTGCTACAGCCAAATGTCTTCCTTGGTGGATGGTAACTGGATAGATGAATGAGTCAACTTGTCTGTCTGATCCAGAATGTAAAGACCATGTTCCTCTCTATCACTGCCAATCATCTTCCTCATGATAAGGTCCTGAAAAAAACAATGATCAGGAAAAAAACGTCATGCTACAATTTAAATCACGAGTAATACGACTCAAAGATAAAAGATTAACACTAAAATTGGGAACATGAAGTACAGAGAACAAAGGAAGGGAAGAGGTGGCATGAATTAAACCTTTCCCTGACAGAGAAGAAATAGTACCATCAGCAATACGCACTTTTTCCTAACCTGAGGAGGGGTTATACTCTAAGAATAAATTAGAGGAGCCAGATATATGGTCGGAAGCACCAGAATCAACAATCCATAGTACAGTCGTATGAGATAGCAATGCACATAGGGAGAAAGCCAAGTTACCTAAATTGGCAAAGGAAGAAGAGGGTGCACCTGTAGCAGAGTGAAGGCTCAACGGTCTAGCAAGTGGCAAAGAGTAATTTCAAAATCCGAGATAGATAACCACGAAACATCAACAGTAGATGAACCTGTGCATTGGCCCCTCGGCCTCTAGACTGACCAGACCTACCCCCTCGACTACTAGGACGGTCTCCTCGACCACTAGAGCGAGTCCCATGCAACTTCCAACAAGTCGTGTGTTGAGGTCTACGGCAGTAGTCACAGAAAAGATCATCCTTATCAAAGGAAGGGCGAGAACCACGAGTATCACGAGGGGGTGCAGAAACCAAAGCCAAGCGTCAGTAGTAGCAAAAGGAAGTATCGCAGAGCAGCGACTCTCCTCATTCTGCACAAAAGCAAAGGCTTCCTGGAGAGAAAGAAATACATCCATGCCAAGTACTTTGCTCCGAACCGGATCATACTCCACATTTAGGCCTTCTAAAAACTTGAAGACCCGCTCCTACGCCACAAACTTCCGGTAACCAGCAGAATCAATGGGACAAACAGGCGTGTAATCTTAAAAGTGATCAAGCCGCTTCCATCCATTGCTAAGGAAGGTAAAATACTAGAGGATAGTCATCTCACTTTGTACCAACCTTTCAATGGAGCAACATAACTCGAAAGCCTGTGAGAAGTTCCCCTCCCTGTGATAAGTTCCCCTTCCTCGCTCTTAGGTGGCTGAGAAGTAGTGGACTCACTAAGGGAATCTGCCATGGATACTCTACTATTTAACTCTCAAACACAATGTCAATCACAAATCCGGAAGATAATAGTAGAAGGAAAGACACAACTACCACGATGAAAGCATACACGATAAAAGCATAAAGAATTAAGAACTCATGTATTTTTTATTTTTTTTTTATTTTTTTTTTCACTGCATTTTTTTTTCTTTTTTCTCTTTTTTTTTCCCCTCATTTTTGTGTTTTTTGTATTTTAGGTTGAAAACATTACAGAAGAGAGACAGAGACTTGCCGACAGGAGACCTGGATGCAAGAGATCAAGTCGATTGAGGCCTAGAGGGCCAAAGAAACTGTTGTTAGGTGGAGAGCCCTGGAGGCTTGTCGACAGGAGCCCTGCATGCAAGAGAGCAAGCTAACACAAGCCTAGAGGGCCAGAGGGGCTCCCGATAGACCCTAGAAGGCCAGAGGGGCTGTCGACTCACCCTAATAGGGCGTCGGGTAGCTCAGGAGGACTGCCGAGGCTTGGGCAAGGGATTTCGGGAGGCCTGGTCTGGGTTGGGTTGATTGTCGGTGTGCGAGGGTGAAAAAGAGAGGTTGTCGGAGAAGAGAGGCTTTAGTGTGTCGAAAGATTGTGGTTGGGTATGGCTGCTGTGTATGGCTGGAATAGGGTAGCTAGGGTCTGAGTGGTTCTGATACCATGAAGATTTTAGAGAAAAGAAAGAGTTAGAGAATGAGTGAAACTTCATCCCCTTTTATATTAAAAATAAAGCATAATTACAGGAGTGTCATAAGGCATGAATTATGGGTCAGCTCATTATAGCCCATTACATCAAATCAAAATTAAATATGTGAATATAATTTCCTATTCTAACAATATAATTGCCTATTATAACATATACTAAGTATGTCTAGGTATGCCAAAAATTAAGAAAAAAAAATTTAGTTATATGTTTCTTGTACCCGGTATGTATACAGAGATACCATACGAAATACCATATACCAATAAGTATCCGGTACAGATACGGCATGTTTGTCGAAGTATCCATACTTCATAGACACGGAGTATACAAAACAAGGGCCAAAAGTTAAATCAAAAAAGAAGCAGCAAGTCCTAAACTGTATCTAGAGTACCACAGGAAACATTAAATAGTCAAGAATTAGTTCTTCAAACAAAAATATTGTCAAAATTTGTGGGATTCATCTTGAAATGCTGGTGTTTTGGAGCTCAAATCTGAATCTAGCAAACTTGGTTTTTTTCCTCCTATTTTCTAATTAATATATCAATATCAGAGTTACTAGTTTATGCAACAAGCGCAAATCTCATTAGGAAGATGAAGGGACCAAAAGGGCATCATTATTGATCATTCAATCTCTCCATAAACTAATTGTTTAAGCATGAAAAACAAAGAAAACATTTTTCTCCCTGAATTTAAATTAGATGGGTAGTTTCATTAAATTGGTGTAAAAAGTTAAAACATTGGCTACTACACCAAGATTCCTTACATTCAAGTGTGAATTCTCATTTTGGAGGCTATACTTGTCTATTTATAGTCCTTATTTGCTACCCTCTGCACACAAATGGATAATGGCCCTTATATCATACCGTAAACTGACTACAAGGTTACTTCCTTTGATGTCCATTTTTCAACTTGACTACGCCATGAGAACATTGTCAAGTTTTCATCCAATAAAACACGTCATGTCAAAATTTTCCTTAATGGAACTTGACAAAAGGCTATTTGAAAGGGAAACCTACCAGTGGTTTTCTCCAATCAAGGGGGATCAAATCGGGTCAATGGCAAAGTTGGTATATGGTATGAGTTTAGGCACTTAGTTTTCCATCTTTCCCTTTCCCTGATGCTATAGTAAGCATCCACTTCTCAATTGAGAGCTACTGTTGCTTCAACAATTAACTGAGCTGCTACTGTTGCTTCAACAATTAACTGAGCTCAAGAAGTCAGGTTAAGACATCAAGTTATGCAGAGTCTTGCCTGACAAGAAAGAATCATGGGTTTCAAAAATACACAAAAGATTATTGAGGGGTAATTTTGTGATTTATCATCTACTTCATCATATAAATACATAATAGATTACTGCCATTGCAAAATAACTATCATATGATAGTAAGTTACTTGTGTATCCTCATACCAGCTTTCTGAATTGTGATAGAAAAAATTAAAGAGTGAAACTTCACAAGAGGATATACTAAATCCTAGAGGGAAATAATTGTCTAGATAAATCAGGCTGATGTTTCCAACAAGAAACGATAATAGCAAAAACAACAACAATAAAAATAATTACCATTTTCTCGAACATCTGGATTACTCGATTGTTGATAATATTTTGCATACTAAGATCTTGCCTTATGGACCTTGTCCGATCAAAGATGAAGTCATGAACCACTTCAAAGGGATGTTCCTTAGTATCCAACAAGTTTAAGAGATAGTTTAAAGTATCTTCCAGAACTGGGAGAGGCCGCACATCTGAAGCTTGCACATTTTTTGTGGATATAGTTCTGCAAAACTAGCAAGAGATATGGAGGGTGAACAGAGTTCTGCATCAAATATAAACATTGCATAACATTATAACAAATAAGAAAAATAAAATAAGAAGGGAAAAACAAGGAGGAACCCTAGAAAGTTTGTCATTCATCATAAAAGTATGGATTATAATGAAACCAACTATGAACTTTTATAGAAAGAAAATGTCCAAAGAAAGGACAAGGAACCCTTCATTGAATACAAGCCAAATAGATGCATACCTCATGTTTTAGACTTTATCGCAAGACCCTTGTAAAGGAGGAGGGTTGTGTGTTAGGTACCAACAGCCAACACGTAAAAAAGCTACTCGGATCTTTTATGACATGAAGACTAATACTTTGAATCGATTAAATACTAGGTCGTTCTCCTTAAGTGACGCGTTGCTCCTGCCTCTGGGTGTTTCGAAAAGTGAGCAAGAGGCACCACATCGAAGCCTGAGTGTGGTGAAAAATGGGCAAAGGTTTCCGCGTTGTTCTGGACCAGCGCGGATAAAGAAGCTAGTCCAAGATTATAGGTTTAGGGTAGCCACATGGAATATAGGAACTTTAACTGGTAAGATTATAGAATTGGTAGATGTCATGATTAGGAAAAGAGTTAGTATAGCTTGCGTACAAGAAACTAAGTAGACGGGTGAGAAACTCAGGAAATAGAGGATACCGGTTTTAAACTATATTATAGTGGCAAGGATAGACACAGAAATGGGATAGGAATAATAATTGCCAAGAGTCTTGTAGAAAATGTAGTTGCGGTCATTAGGAAATGTGATTGAATTAT
This sequence comes from Camellia lanceoleosa, assembly GCA_025200525.1. NCBI lineage: Eukaryota > Viridiplantae > Streptophyta > Magnoliopsida > Ericales > Theaceae > Camellia > Camellia lanceoleosa. The sequence continues at coordinate 110,287,528 of CM045760.1, read as the reverse complement.
GTTAGTTAAACTAGTAATTGGAGAGAATATAGTGAATGTTATTAGTGCATATGCCCTCCAAGTAGGATTAGATGATCAGACTAAGACAATTTTTTGGGACCAAATAGATGAGGTATTACAGAAGATACCCGTATGAGAGAACCTAGTTATAGATGGTGATTTCAATGGCCCTGTAAGAGTAGATAAACTAGGGTATGAGATGGTGCATGGTGGGTATGGTTTTGATGATAGAAATGAGGCTGGAGAGAGTATTTTAGATTTTGCGTTAGCTTCTGACCTAGTGGTGGCTAATACTATGTATAAGAAGAGAGAGGAGCATTTGATAACCTTCAAGAGTGGGTCAATTAAGAGCCAAATAGATTACTTTCTAGTAAGAAAAGGGGACCATCTAAAATGTAGCAACTGTAAAGTGATTCCTAGAGAAAGCTTGACGTCTCAACATAAGATTTTGGTACTAGATTTATGCTGTAAAGGGCAATACCGAACTCGGAAATATAGTGGGCGTCGCAAAACTAGATGGTGGGACCTAGAAAGGGATAAACTAGACACATTTAAGAATAGAATGCATAAAGAAGGTACTTGGGACTTAGAAGATAATGCTAACACTATCTGGAACTCGATGGCCAATTATATGAGGAGAATCTCAAGGGAAGTTCTTGAAGAGTCAAAAGGAAAGGGACCCAACTTTAGGGAAACTTGGTAGTGGAGAAAGGAGGTCCAAGCAGTAATAAAGATGAAAAAAGAGAGCTTTAAAAAGTGGCAGAATGATAGAACTGAGGAAAACCTTAAATGCTAAAGATTGGACAATAAGGTTACACCAAGGATCAACCTTAAGTCCTTATTTTTTTGCTTTAGTTATGAACGAGTTTACGCGCGATATTCAGGTCGATGTGCCATGGTGTATGCTTTTTGCAAATGATATCATATTAGTGGATAAGACTAGAGAAGACGTTAACACTAAGTTGGAAATTTGGAGAAAAACGCTTGAATCTAAAAGATTTAGGATAAATAGAACTAAGACAGAGTATATAGAGTGTAATTTTAGTAACAATTACAATGGAAGCAGAGGAGAAGTAAAGATTGAGAACCATACCTAAGAGTGAACATTTTCATTATTTCAAATCAATTATCACGACGACTGGGGAGATTGGAGCTAATGTGGTCCATAGAATTAAGGCGGGGTGGCTTAAGTAAAGTAGTGCGTCTGGAGTACTCTACGATAAACGAGTATCCATTAGACTAAAAGAGAAGTTCTATAAAATGGCTATTAGACCAGCGATGTTGTATGGGACGGAATGTTGGGAAACTAAGAAACATGTAGAGAAGATAAGTGTTACTGAGATGAGGATGCTAAGGTGGATGTGTGGCAGGATTAGAAAAAACAGAGTTAAGATTAAGTACATTCGAGAATGGGTAGGATTAGTACCAATAGAAGATAAGTTGAGAGAGATAGATTGAGATGGTTTGTTCATATACAACGAAGACCAACAGAGGTAGTAGTGAAAAAATGCGATACATGGACGGTAGATGGTAGTGTTAGGAGAAGGGGTAAACTTAGATTGACGTGAACTAGTGTAATAAATAGAAATATGAATCTCCTTAATTTGACTAACGAAATGGCCTTGGATAGAGTTAAGTGGAGAAGAATGATTCATGCAGCCGACCCTATTTGATGGGACTTAAGGCTTGGTTTGGTTTACCCTAGATTCCTCAAAAGGAACTTCACAAACTAAATACCAGGTTAAACATTGATATCCCATAGATGTAACAAATTTTCAAGGAATGCTATATAAGAACCCAGGTCCAAAAGCTAGAAAATCTCTTGTATATTATATAAGTCAAAGGAACTTCACATAATGAGGATAACTAAATTTGTTACATAATAGTGAATCGAACAATACAAGAGAGAGGAAAATTGAGCTAGAAAAAGATAAAGAGTTCAGAGAGCTTAATGTCGGTGAGCTCAAAAACTTACCAATGGAATTCAAAACTTATACCTTTCGTATTTTCCCCAGAGAAAAGGGGTTTTGGAGGGGAGAGGGAATTTAAGGGATAGTTTTTAGTGTCTCATTTATGGTTTGCAGATGACACCATACTTTTCCTTCGGGTGAAGAAAATAGCATTGTTAATTAGCTTTCCATTTTGAGAACTACTGAGGTGGCTTCTGTACTTGGGGTGAATATAAATAAAAGCACCATTGTGAGTGCTAATTTCCCAATGGATAGGTTAAATATGTGGTAACCCTCCCATAATGTGAAGCGCTCATGCCATTGAAAACATTATTGCTAAGAACAAAGCATTGTTATGCAAATGGTTAAGAAGATTCCCTATCAAGAGATGCTTTTTGGCATGTTGTGATTAAGAGCAAGTATGAGTTTCAATCCAATGGTTGGGATTTTATGACTTTATAGGGGAAATTCTAGATCTCCGTGGAAGTGCATTTCTTAGGGAATTGTCCATTCTCAGAGTTCATTCATTTTATGGCTTGGAATGTGACCATATTCATTTTTCAAGAGGATGCTTGGATAGGGGATGGTTCATTTGCTCATTTGTTTCCATTTTGTATCGTCTATCCCGTTCTCATAATGCATCCATTCTTCTACTGCTTATTTCCTTGAGGCCGTTATTTCTTGAAATTTTAATTCTTTTCATAAAACTAAATGATAGGGAGGCTAATGATTTGATATCCTTGTTGGCTAATCTTTCTCAATATTTCTTCGAGACAAGATTCTATAGATAAAAGGATGTAGTCTATTCATTCCTTGGATTTTTTCTCTAGCAGGTCTTTCTTTCACAAGTTAATTGATAAATCCCGAGGTTCCTCATTTTGATACTAATAAAGTGACTTTGAATACTTGTCTTTCCTTGGCTCATAATAAGATTAGTACCAATGATTTGTTTCAAAGGAGGCCTAATTACTCATTGCTCCCACAATGATGCATTTTGGGTAGGGATAAAGAAAACAGTGCCTTTTTTTTGTGTGTGTGTGTGTGTGTGTGTGTGTGTGCATTCTCCTGCAGCTTTGTTATTATGGCGTAATTTGTTTTATAGGTGGATGTGGAGAGAGTGGCTCCCCTTTGTATACAGATCATTTCAATTATCTATAGGGCATTTGGCAACTATAAGAAAGCTTGAGTTCTTCAAGATTGTCAATTTCACTATAATTTAGGAGATTTGGTTAGCAAGGAACGTGTATGCAAGTATTTCTTAATACAAATTCAAGGATATAAATGGGATATGTGGGACAGGGTTTTTCATGTATCTTCCGTTTAGGCTTCAATCTCTCCTTCTTTCAAGGAAACTCCCTTTGTTTTTCATGGATTTCTTGTCCTCCACCTTCTCTTGTATCTCCTCTTTTAATTTATTAATAAACTTTCGTTGTTACTATTTACACCACCACCAACAACAACAAAAGAAGGTGAAATTTAAGAGAGAGAGAGAGAGAGAGAGAGAGAGAGAGAGAGAGAAGGGGGTGTTTAGTTTCTTGATCAATCAGAAAAATTTGAAAGGAACAAAGAGAGTAGAAGAAAGGAGAGGAAGATGTCAAAGGACGAGCAATGGTAAAGTGAATGCCATGAGCCTAATGTGGTTAACACAGCTTTCTTTTGGAATTGAAAGTAACAAGGTTTCAAAATACCATGCCAACATTTCAACAAAGAAGCTTCCCTCACATAAAAAGGTAAAATTTTCGAAAGTTCATCCTGATGTAGTTACAATTAGTATGTTGGTTATGTTTCCAATACCATAAGAGTTAGTTGTGTCTTTTATCCTATAAATGGGTGGTTAGGCCCCTCTAGTATTCGATTTATGATATTTTGATATTGAATTTTCAGAGCTTGAGAGCTCTTGTACCCATTGTAGGATTTTTCTCTCTCAAATGAAATCCATTTCTTGATTGGCTCCATCACATCCAACACAACATACACATTAAGACCCAATCTCTGACACTCATAATTGCAATACCATCTGCTAATGAGTCCATTTATAATAGGCTTTCAAGTCATTGTGATTTGTGTTAGATGTCAGATTTACATATGAAAAGAAGAACAATAAGAAGAAAAAAAGAACAGAGAGACTGCTGTGCTTATTATCTTGCTCTTAAACATATTAGGGTTACACATATTTATAATACAAGACTAAAGGAATGACATAACTACCCTTACACACTAATACTTAACACTCCCCCTCCAGTTGGTGCCAAGATATCTCTCATGCCCAACTTGCAACAAATGGGGTGGAAAACCTTACTACTAAGACCCTTAATAAAGACATCAGTCAATTAATCTTCAGACTTCACAAAAGGCATATATATTAAACCCTTATTCAATTTCTCCTTGATAAAATGTCAATCGATCTTAATATGCTTTGTTCTGTCGTGCTGAACAGGATTGTGAGCAATACTAATGGCAGCTTTGTTGTCACAATATAGTGTCAATGGTTTACTGCAAACAAACCCAATATAATTCAACAAGGACTGGAGCCACATCAGTTCACATGTACCATGTGCCATAGCCCTGTATTCTGCCCCTACACTAAATCTGGACACCACTGTTTGTTTCTTACTACACCATGTGACTAAATTTCCCCCCACAAATGCACAGTAACCAGCCCAATTAGCATTTGTGAACGCCTCCAATCTCAAGTGACCATGATTGGAAAATAAAATCCCTTTTCCAGGAGCAGATTTAAGATGCCTCAAAATGCGATATACTACATCCAAATGAAGTGCACGAGACTCATGCATAAATTGACTCACTATCCCGACCGCATAGACAATATCTGGACGAGTGTGAGACAAGCCTTCCCACAAGTCACTGGTACCTTTCCTTCACAAGATCACCAACACCACTACAAGATGGTAATTAGCCTCAATTGGTGAATCAGCTGGTCGGCAACCTAACATGACAGTTTCCTCAAGAAAATCTAGGATATACTTTTACTAAGAAATAAAGATGCCTTTGTCAGATCTAGTAACTTCAATCCCAAGAAAGTACCTGGATGCCTTTATCAGATATGGTTTCAAACAGTCTCCTCGAGTTTGGTTTGACAGATGCCATTCGAGCTATTCCATTTGTTTCCATTTTGTATCATCTATCCCGTTCTCATATTGTGTCACTTCTTTGGCGAACATTGCCTTCAAGAATCTGTCAAACCAAGCTCGAGGAGACTATTTCAAACCATATAACGCCTTTTCAACCTACAAACTTTCCCAACTGTAGACTGAGATGAGAATCCTGGTGATACATCCATATATACCTCCTCCTCCAAATCACCATGGAGAAATGCATTCTTCACATCTAACTGCTCTAAAGTCCATCCCAAATTAGCTGCACATGATAGAATAGCTCAAATGGAATTCATCTTTGCTACAGGAGCAAAGGTTTCTTGGTGATCAATTCCATATTCTTGAGTAAGCACCTTGGCCACTAGTCATGCTTTGTACCATTCAATTGTTCCATCTACTTTCTGCTTAATGGTGAACACCCACTTACACCCTACAAGCTTTTTTCCACTAGGAAGAGGAGCCACTCCCAAGTGTTATTCTTACTTAGAGCTTGCATCTCTTCTACCATAGCTACTTTCCACTTAGGATCATCAATAGCTTCCTTCCAACCCTAGGGAATACACGCAAAAGTCAAAGACGAAACAAAAGCACGATATGTAGAAGATAATGAATCATATGACACAAATTTAGAAATGGAGTGTTGAGTACAAGCCCTAGCCCCCCTTCCTAAGAGCAATAGGAAGACTCGAATCATCGACAATAGGACTATCAACTACAGATAGAGGAATACACTGAGGTACATTACCTAGAACTGGCATGAGGGATGATGGTGGCACAAGGGAAGCTTGCTCTTTCGGACGCCAAGAATAAGTCTTAAGATCAACCTTGTCCAAACGACCACCAATGTCAGGCTCCACATTAAGAGAACTATTAGGCTCCCCCTCACCACAAATAACAGTCCGCTTACTAGGAAGGAAAAAAAATAACTCGTGTTGATAGGCCATCTCCACATTCGCAATCTCATCCATAACACTACTCTCCCCCAGAGGAGAAGGCAAAGAAGAAGAAAAGAAGGCTTCTGATTCACGGAAAGTGACATCCATACTAACATACACTTTGCGAGTGTGAGGATCATAGCATTTGTAACCCTTCTGAGTAGCAGAATAACCAATAAAGACACAACGCACAGCCTTAAGATCGAGTTTCCCACGAGTATGAGGTTGCAAATGAACAAAATAGAAACACCTAAACACTCGAGGAGGAAGAGAAGAGGTGGGATATGCTACAGGAAGTAGTTGAAGAGGAATCTGGAATTAAAGGACACTGGAAGGCATACGGTTAATAAGGTAAGCAGTGGTAAGAACAACATCACCCCAAAAAGACTTAAGGACATTCATGGTAAACAAGAGGGAGCGAGCAACTTCAAGAAGATGGCCATTCTTGCATTCGGCAACTCCATTCTGCTGAGAAGTACCAACACAACTAGTCTGATAAAGGATGCCATGCTCCTCTAGGTATGCTCAAAAAACTCCATCAACATACTCAATCCCATTATCACTTCGAAGAATTTTGATTTGAGCATTAAAAAGATTGATCACCATTTTATGAACAATTTTGGAAACAAGAAAAAACTTCACTCTTAGTTCGAAGCAAGTAAATCCAAGTCACACGGGAATTACATTCAATAAATGTAACAAACCATCAATACCCAGAAGTAGAAACCACAAGGGAAGGGCCCCACACATCGACATGAATAAGCATAAAAGGAAAAGTACCTCTTTGATTAATTGAAGGGTAACAAGTACGTTTATGCTTTGCAAGTTCACAAGCGTCACAACCAAAAATACTCCTAGGACAATCATGAACTAAAGAAGGAAAAAGTTTCTCTAAAACACTAAAGGAATGATGACCTAAACGGCGACGCCACTGATTAAGGAGATGAAGAGGAGAGCCAGTAGTACACTTGAGAGCCTGAGATGGGACAACAGGAAGAACGGCATCGCCAATCGTTTTCCCCGTAGCCAGTTTCTGAAAGACACAATAAGTAGGAAAAAAGGTCACTGAGCAATTTAGAGAAGTAATAAGACTACTAACAGAAAGCAAGTTAGTGGAAAAAATAGGAACATGAAGCACAGATGAAAGAGAAAGTAAAGATGAACAATGAATCAAACCCTTGCCAGAGACAGAGGATAAAGTGCCATCAGCCACTCGAACCTTGTCTCGGCCGAAATAAGGAGAATAAGAATAGAAAAGACTAGAGGCACCTATCACATGCTCGGTGGCACCTGAATCAATAATCCAAGAAGGCAATGAGGATGTACTAAGAGCACTAGCAAGAATACCTATGTGGGCAAAATTGGAAGAAGCTGGAATGGAAGAAGCTGTGGTAGAAAGAGAATCAAGTCGAGCCATCAAATACCAGAGAGTGTGTAACTCATCCTGGGAAAGAGTGCTAGGCTTAGAAGGACTCGCAGCAATCTCAGACACATGGGCTTGGGGATGAGTTGTACTACCCCGACCTCGGCCCCGGCCCCGGCCCCAAGTAGGGTGGCCATTCAATTTCCAACAATGTTCTCGATCATGTCTGTCTTTTGCACAATAATCATACTCCAATCGATCTCGATCAACCAGTGTACCCAGAGTACCAGACTGAACCGGACTAGGCCGAGGAGCTCGAGTAGGAGGAGCAACAAACAAAGCAGAACGATCCTAAATAGAGGAATGAACCATAACACTACATCGACTCTCCTCTTGTTGGACAAGGGCATAAGCCTCGCGAAGGGTGGGAAAAGGGGAAAGACCCAACACCTGGACGCAAATTTGATCATATTCCAAGTCCAAGCCAGCAAGAAAGTCATACACACGCTCCTTCTCCACGGTTTGCTGAAACAAAGTGGCATCCCGAGAACAAATAGCCTAGAAGCTTTGGTAATAGTCTAGTGCCTACCACAAACTACTCAACTCAGCATAGTCTGCGAGTGATCTGTCCTTCTAATCTAAGCTCCGAAGCTTCTTCCTCAAATGATACGCCTATGCATCATTACCCTGTTGGGAGCTTAGTAGCAAGAATCGTTATAGTAGGTGATGATTTTCTACAAGAAACGCGATTTTGTATTCCCGAATCAGAATAGTGTAAGAAACGTGATTCTTAAGAGAGAAAATCACGTTTCAGTATGAGATGAAAACGTCTATGAAAATCAAACAACTCCAGATGCAAGAAGGTGAAAAAGAACCTGAACATGTTGCAGCTCAAGAGGGTGAAGTTGAAGCCCTAGATTGAGGTATGTCCTCCTCCGACTTTCATCACTTCGAAGGGCATCTCTCTTTGTGTACTTTTCGTCTCTCTGTCACAGTTCGTCTCTCTCTCTCTCTCTCTTTCTCACAAATCGTCTCTCTGATTTTCCCTCTCTTGCTGATTGTCTCATCTCTCTCTTCCTTTTTATTTATTTTTTTCTTTTTCTTCTCATGAAAGCCTCTCTCTTCCTTTTTATTTATTTATTTCATATTATTCTCATGAAAGATTGAATATACTTTTTTTTAATAACAAAAACCCTACCTTTTTATTTATTTATACTTGAGACCCTCTTTTTTTCTCTCTTATTTTTTCTATTTTTTTATTTTTTATTTTTTTTCAATTTTATTCATACAAAAAATTTACAATAATGATGTGACAATGTCATTATTATAAATAAATGCATCTTCAATAATGTTTTGTTATAAAGTGAATGAATTATGGTGCCCAAACTTAGTGATATATTTTGTCTATCAAATGGGAATTTATAAAATATTTATATTTTGGTAGCAACTCTACTTTTTTAATTTATAACATATATATATATATGTCAATTTATTTATTAAAAAAAATATGTACATGTATTTCAATTAAAAATAATAAAAAAATTATATAGATAAATTAAAAATATAATTAATAAAAATAATACATGAGCGCTCCTAATCTACGACTCCTCTAAGTGGCCACGTTCCCCCGCTCCCGCTTCATGCAACTAAGGTTGGGAGTACATCTGGGCTGCAACTATCCAAATCTTATGATCAGTATCTAAGAAAAGAAAAGACCGACTGATGATGGACTACATTGAGTTAATGAGCCAGGTCATAACCAAAGCGTTCTCAAAAACCCATTGAGTACGCAAAGCGGCATCATTAGTAGGCTAGGAAAGGTCACCGGTAATGTAGCCAGTCAAACGGCGAACAGCAATAGCAAGGCTACAAGAACGGGACCAAATCAGATAATTGGAGCCATCAAGTTTCATAGGACTGATTTGAAGAGGGGGACTATCATTAAGAGTCATAACACGATGCACACCACCCTCTTCACTAACCCTAGGGTCTTTATCCTCAATTCCAGCCATTGAAAATTAATCCCCACAATACATAACAATCCAGGAAGCCAACAACAGTGCCAAAAACTCAACAAAGGATCGGGAAGATACCTTTACAGACTGAAACGGAGCCAAAAACGAGCCAAGAAAGCAAAAAACGAACAAAAACTGAGAGAAACCTCATCAATCCTTCAAAACAGTGACTCTAGCCTCTTCTAATGGTCTAGTCGGCTCCCAAGGAAAGGGAAGGAAGGGAAGAAACAGCCCTAAAAGGGCTCTAGCGATGGCTTCCGAAAAATAGCCTTTTTTTTTTTCTTTTTTTTTTTTTGCAAAAAAACGAAGAAAAAGAGGAACAAGGAAAGACCACAATCTTCAAGGAGGAAGATATAGCTCTGATACCATGTTAGATGTTAGATTTACATATGAAAAGAAGAAAAACAATAAGAAGAAAAGAAGAACAAAGAGACTGTTGTGCTTATTATCTTGCTCTTAAACATATTAGGGTTACACATTTATAATAAAAGACTAAAGGAACAAATGACATAACTACTCTTACACACTAATACTAAACAATTTGGTTGCGGTCCACTTAATGACCAAAGGGTTGCCATCTTGGAAACAAGTTTAACTTAATCACATCATCTGAAGTACCAGGAAACCGAAGCTTAAAATTCAAGGTCTACAAAAAGTTCTAACACAGCTGTAGTGCTTGACATAGGCTTAGCTGTCCAACACAGATTCAAGGCATCCAACATAGATTCAAGGAATCCAACATAAATCGCTCAACATAGATGGACTGCCACACAAGTGCAGGAGCTTAAAACAATGACCCCGCATGTTGTCAATGAATTTAACACCACAAAAATGGAGAAGTCTCCTAGTTGCATATAGCATACTTAAATGAAGGTAGCAGTAATACAATGCAATATGCAAACATATTTAGTAGAGATCACCTTTTTCACAGCAAGACTAGGAGATGTTTTCACAGGACTTCCATTTAGTCTCTCAAAGACAGATAAATCCCGTAAACGCTCCCGTTGTACCCTTTCTTCAACTGCGTAAGTGAAAGAAACAGTAGTAATAGTTGTTCACAGCAAGACTAGGAGATGTTGCTGAGATGAGTAATAGAAAAGTATAGAGAAAAGAAAAGAGACATTCATATGGCTTTTATCGATTTTGAGAAAGCATATGATAGAGTGTCTCGGGATATAATCTCGTGGGTGCTAGAGATGAAAGGATTGACAAAATGTTACATTGATGTGATTAGAGACATGTATAAAGGTATGATGACCACTATTAGATTACTGCTGGAGAAACAAGTGAATTTCCAATTACTGTATGGTTACACTAAGGATCAACCTGGAGAAATAAGTCCTTATCTTTTTACTTTAATTATGGATGAATTGACGAGAAATATTCAGGATGATGTGCCATAGTATATGTTTTTTGCAAATGATATTGTGTTAGTGCATAAGACTAGAGAAGGAATCAACACTAAGTTGAAGCCTTGGAGAAAAACACTTGAATCTAAAGGATTTAGGATAAGAAGAACTAAGCCAGAGTACATGGAGTGTACATAGAGTTCCTTATCATTGTTTTGAAATGAAATGTATATGACTATTTTGTTCTCAAACTGTTTAAATTCTCAGTTCAACTGTACTTTTTATTGTACAAATGTTGATATCCATTATTTTACACCTTTGATTAAATGCTATTTATTAGGCTTTGGCTCACCCCTCCTCCGTATATATATATGTGGGTGACAAAAGTGAACGAAGATTGTGCCAGCTTTATATGTGTGTGTGTGTGTGTGTGTGATGTAAAGGACCTACATGTTGTGCTTTCTCTTTGAGAGAAATGTTTTGTAATGACTCTTTGTGTATAGTTAGTTTGGCAACTGAGATGTACAGTAGCTTTGTTTCAAGTTGTACTTCGTTGTGAAGTGAAAGTTGTAATAATAAATAAAGCAATAGTTTGTGTTTATTTCATCTATCTACGCAGTTGCTCTAAATGGATGTTGTAAGATTAAACCGGTTAAAGAATTTTAAAGACTTTAGCTATTTATAATGATTTTACCCCAATTGTCTTTAGGAGTACTATAGAATTTTATAGTTAGGCCTTTGATAGCCTATGGCTAGTGGCCTGTCACTGCCTTATCTTTGGTTTGGGGTGGATAGGGTCATGACAGTCTTGTGTTTGGACATGCCTCAATGACAACTTTGTGGGCTATTTTTAACAATTTTAGAATGCCGATTGGGGTTCGAAGTAAAATATACAGTAACAAAGAGGAGAGAAGATGGGAAAAAATATAAATACACCCACATGTACACTGACATCTCTATACCCAATTTTTATATTCATATACATAGCAAATATATATATATATATTGCCATATCTCTGTCTGTGTCCATGCATTGGCATTTATAGGCTGCTTCAATTCTCTTTACTATTAACTAATACCTAAAAATGGGAAACTTTGACTCAAACTACTGAAGACCGAATAACATAACTTTGACCCAAAATATGACTCATGTACACATACAACAGTATGCTATTTTTGGGAAGTGGCTAAAAAAGCCAAAAAGCCAACTAAAACACATCACATCACATCATCTCTCTACTTTTCTGCACACCTTTTCGTAAAAAGTCAAAAAATTACTAAAATAGCATGCTCCCAAACCAAGCCTCAGTCTCCGCAAAACACTAAAGTTTACTAAAACCTGATAGTAAACAATAACACAAACACCCATATAATTCTGAGTAAAACATGATTAAATGGTTGGGAGTTTCTCAAGGCAAATAGGCTCTGCCATTCAAAAATAATACTAAACAATAACAAAGAAAATGAGGAATGAATGAATATAACATGTTATGCAATTGACGAAAACATAGAAGATACCAACCAGGGCACATAAAAGGGCAAGTTCCAACTATAGATGTGGAGGATAGAAGGAGATCTTCTTCTCCCTCTTCTTGTAGTTGTTGTGTGTTCCTCTTAGAGTAATCATGGTTGTTAATAGGGTTAGGGTTTGAATTCGTGGCATTTCTCATGGGATTGGTTTGGAATTTGTTCGAAAGCAAAGTCGAAGAAGAAGAAGAAGAGTGGGTGCTTATTGTTCTTGCTCTACTTCTTCGATGGGGATGAGGATGGGGATGGGGTTGACCTTTCTCCATCTATGCTTCTCACAAATTCTCTCTCGAATGATTGATTTTCTTCACACTATTTTTTAGTTACACAACACTAGGCTTGTGTGCACAGCAGATGATTGTGCCGTTAAAACTATAGCAGCCCGTTTGGTACCTGGGTTTGGACAGAGGCCATGTATGTTATCCGTCGCAGATGATGGGATTAGATTAGATTGAGGTGGGTGGTACCTAAATCTTATTTGGAAAAATGAGTGAGAGTTGTAATTAGAGCTATACTGGGTTTCACTCACTGTTATATTATGTATTGTATCTGTGTTTTTTTTTTTTTTTTTTTTTTCTTTTTCTTTTCGCTTTGCCACCTCATTTATGATTAGAGTCACTAAAAATTAGTGGTCTCTAACACAACTGATCTTATTTAATAGTAACAATAATTATGGACTAACAATTTTAAATGATTGTTAATACCTTAGCTTGTGTTTTGTTAGGGAGTTTAGAAAGAAATCTGAAAAGAAAAAAAAAATATAAGTAAAATAAGGATAAAATATATTTATATTTTATTTAATTTTATATATTTTTTGTTTTTCTTTTTTAAATTTCTTCACAAATTCTTTAATCAAACACAAAAGTAAAAGGTGAGATTAATAATCTTATGGGGAGGTGGGATTTACAATCCAATCCCATGGGATTTAGAATGAAAAGACAAGACTATGCTCATTTTACAAAAATAATAAAGTAATTTTTTGTACAATAAAAGGGTGTTTGTTTGGAGGGATTAAGCCATAGGATAAGAATCATATCTAGTGGATGGAATAGTTCGTTATTTAGTTCAAAAATTTTGTACCGAAATCCCAAATATATGGGATTGTTCTATCCCACGGGGATGTGACACAAATCCTAAGATAACTCATTCCAGGGGATTGGATAGTAAAATTATATTTTTGACCATCTATTATTTAATATTTTTTTAAAATAAATTTTATTTATTAAATTATTTATACCTAGCAAAGTATAAATAATTATTTATTTTAATAATCATGGTATTAATTATACTTAGTAAAGTAAAATCAAATTTAAAAATCTCAACTACAAAATAAAATAAATTTATGTAATTTTTATTAATATTCTATTTATTTAAAAGTTCTAGTAAAAAAATTAAATAAAATTTATAATTCAGATTTAATATGCTTATTATTTAAACAATTCAAAATGGCAAAATAATCTTTTCAGCATTTATCATACTCTATAATATTCCAAGCAAACATACGCTTCGTTTCGTTTAGGAAGAAGGGTAGGGTTGGGTTAGGTTTGAGATTATTTTAGCTAGAAAAAGACAAAATAGGCTTTTTAGGCCAATAAAACAAAATATTACATCCAACTCATTATTATTACATTATTTCTCTTACAAAAAATCAAAAAAACCAAAAAAACTCTTCCCAAACAAGGCTTTTAAAAAAAGCTAAAAAGCCAAAAAAAACCAACCCACTTCCCAAACAAACTCACAGTCCAATCCAAATATCTAATCTCATGACTAAACAAACATAAGATACAAATCCAGTCTAACCAAATAGTCAGGAGACAATATATCCCAAGACTAACAGTCCGATTGATTACAGTCTCTTTTATCCAGTTTGTCCAAACAAACACACTCTAAGGACTTTTAGGTAATTTTATGGCTTAAGTCCTAACCAACTAATACCACCACACTATTACACAAACAAACACACTTTATCTTACATCTTCAATCCAATATTAGTACACTAATAATATCCTCACTCAATCTCACTGTACTCGTAATCTCATCTAACCTAATCCGTCAAACAAACGAGGCTAGAAAATTATTTTTGCATCGTCAAAAATGAATTAAACTACTATTCTTTAACTATTTAGTTATGTATTAATTTTATCCCACTGTTAATTGTTGTTTATGATTAAATAAAAATTGTTAATGTGACATCTAAATTTTATTTTACTCACTAAACTATTTCCAAAATATCAATTAGACCCTAAATAAAATGAAATTTTGGAGTCTAATTAATATTTTAGAGATAATTTCGGTAACATGTTAACAACTTCCCTTGAATTATAAATCGTAGTTAATAACATGGATAAAATTGATCCAAAATTAAATAGTTATGTGTAAAATTGATATTATTAAATAAATATGGATTGAATTAATTTTTGATAGTTTGAAGGGTAAAATGATATTTCCTCTAAAAGAAATTGATTATTGATGCTTTGGTTTGGGGTTTGATGTTTTTGGTGAACCTTTTATTTTTTGACTTTCTATGCAACAAAGAAATTAATATTTCTAATTTTTTAGTTTTATGAAGAAAATGTGAATGACTGCACATATATGATTTATTTATTTTTTTAAACTTTTTATTGGTTATTTAGTGGTTTTTTGGCTTGAAGTACAAAAAATTAGAGAGGTGATGTGATAACTTATATCAAATAAGCTGCTTATTTAGGCCTACTTTAGTAATTAGGCAAAAAATCAATTTATTGACTTATTTAGATCATATCACCTATCTACTTTTTGGACATATTTTTCAAAAAAAAAATCAAAAAATTAACTTTTTTTCCTACTTTCCAAAATGGGCATGGCTTTTGTCGAATCCTTAATCGGACTGGACCGTGTTGTTGGGTCCGTGGAGGCCCACCACGGGTCCCGTTTTGATAATGTGAACCGTTCAATGTGTAGAAATCGTTGAGTACTATATGCCTGTAAAAAATCACGTTGATCGGATATCGATAGCTATTTGATCAAAATATATTTTTGTTAACCGTTAATTCATTCACCGTCCATTTTTTTTTATACAAAACTGATTTGATCACATAGCTATCAATATCTATTAACGTGATTTTTTATAAGCATATAGTACTCGACGAGTTCTACACATTGAACGGTTCAGATTATCAAAACGAGACCCGTGGTGGGCCCCCACGGACCCAACAACACGGTCCAGTCCGAATAAGGACAGGACAGAAGCCATTCCCTTCCAAAATAAGCATCAAGCCATCCAAGTTTTTGTTATGATTTTTTTTTTTTAACCCAAAAGCTAGTTTCCAAAGGAAATGTCTAATAAGAAAAGCTAGAATAAAGTTTAGAAAAAATTACCATTAAATCCTATATGGTAGAAAGGTGAACCATTTAGTCCTGCCAAATTTCTTATGCACCATTCAGTCCTATTATATTGGCAGATTTTTAGGGATGTGATTTGATTATATTTGATAAGACTTTTATAACCTTTCCATGTCTGTTACTTTTAACATTCAACAGGGGAATTAACATTACGTATTTTTTGGAATTGAGCACCATTGTTTTCATTGTTTTAGCAATCAACTGAGTGTTTTAACAATCTGCTGAGTTGGTGAGTGCCCTTTTCAACATTCACGACCATCTGTATGTTTAACCCTGAAAACATTTGTTTATGTTTTCATTTGGGGTCGGTGATGTTAATTTTATGTGCTGTTTTTGTATTAGTTTGACACTGTTTTTCACCATTTTTTAATATGTCCGGAATCGGATTATCTCAGTTTCGTAGATGCCCATTTTATACTGGTTCTGTATTGATTAACATTATGTGCTTATTGATTAACAGTGCTTTCATAATTTTTTGTGGATTAGCATGGTAATTATTCATTGAAATTGTTTTCACCATTGTTTTTTCGATGCAGGAAACGGTTACAAAATTTATTCCGGTGGTTGTCTTATCTTCCGGTCGGTGCCGTTTGTTTCACAACGCAATTGTACAGTGCAGGTTTTTGGTTTGGTGTGGTCACACTGCTCTGGGTAATTTTTTAAGAACGATTGTGTTTTTTTCTTGTTTTTTTTTGGTTTCCCTTCAGCCGTTGTATCTGATTCATCAGTGCCGAATATCCTGTTTTCAAAAATATTTTCACCATTTATGTTCCTGAACTGTTTTTGGTGCCCATTTGCATCTCCTCTTTCGTGTAAGAATATTCTGCAGTGGTTATTTTTTGGTTTCCCTTCATTGAAAACGATGTATACCATGTTAATTGGTGGCCAATTTTCTCCTCTTTTTTTATTGATTAATATTGTCTTCTTACTCATTAACATTGGTTTCGTCATTTATTATTGGTAACCAATTATTTCATTGATTCACATTGTTTTTCAAAAGTGGTCTTAGAGGCAGTATGGGTGACAACGCTGTGTTATTAACAATATATGTGTTCTATTCAGTTATTTAAATTGTGTTTCACTATTTATGAAGCTTTCCGAAAACGATGTCCAACATGTTCATTGATGACCATTTTTCTCCTGTTTTTAAATTGATTAACATGGTCTTTTAGTCAGTAACATTGTTTTCCATCATGTATTATTGATTACCACTTTTAACATTTTCTTACATTGTTTTCCACCACTTTCTTCAGGATGGAAAATGTGACCACACTGCTGTGGGTCATTTTTTCAAAACAACTGTGTGTGTTTGTTTATTTTTTTTTGCCCCCCCTCCCCCCGGCGTGTTTGTGGGTGGGATGGCATTTCTATTGCAACTATTTTACAGAAAGCAAAAGTGTTTTTGTTACATTTTTTATTGGGTATGTTGCCATAGTAATGGGTTTATAAATGTGTTGCAGGTATGGATGGAGGGATATTGTTGGTGTGTTCGTTTGGTTTAGTCAATGTTCTTATTCGGTTGCATCAGGATTCATCATTCGTTCAGATTGTTGATGATATTTGTTCGAAGTTCGATGGATTGGTACCAGCTGTGGTGTGTTTGGTGTTTGATGTTCCCGGGTACAAGAAGTTCAAGGTGGATAGTGATGATGATATTCAAAATATTTTGTTCCTTGCTAAGTCGTTCGGAATAAGTCACATTGAGGTCCTCATTCAGGAAAGAAGTGTTGGTGTGGGGAGTAGTTGTTGTGTGGTGGATTACATGGAGGATGGGGTAATCCCCCAAGATGGTAGCCGCAATTATTGCGTGGATGACCAAACAGACTTACTACCAACATATTGTCCGAATAGATCGAGGACTTTTTTGTCGGCGCAATGGGCGTATGGGATTACCCATGTGGGACAAATGTTTGATGGTGGAGCAGCTGAATTTCGTGAAGTTCTTTGTAAGTATGCTGTTGAGCGTGGATTTCAATTCAAGTACATAAAAAATGATTCTATTCGAATTCTGATGTGTAAGTTCTTTGCGTCACAATGAATGTTTGTGGTCGAGTTCATGCGAGGATGTTATCGCTAATCGGGGTGTTATGTATTAAGAGGTTCGTTAGTGTACATACGTCTGGGTCACAGACGTATTTGTAGGAACCTCGAAGTGGTCTGAGTTGGTGTCTGCTGTTGTTGCGGATAGAGTGCGCGATCAGCCGTTGACACGTCCCACTGACGTTATTTTTGACTTGAAAAATGATTATGGTTTGGACGTTAGTTACCGGGTGGCATGGTTGGGTGTTGAAAAAGCGAGAGGCGAAGTCTACGGGGATCACGCCACGTCCTTCGATCAACTCAGGTGGTATAGTGATGCTGTGATGCAAAAAAACCCAAACAGTTACATTGACCTTGATTTTGATCAAAAAACCGGGAAGTTTGTTAGATATTTTATATCGTTCCGTGCATGTATAGATGGATTCAATAATTGTCGGCCTTTGCTATTTCTGGATGGAACGTTTTTGAAAGGTAGGTTCAAAGGTAATTTGCTTGCGGCAACTGTTAAAGACGCCAATCAAGGTAATTTTTTCATTTACCTTTTCATGTGCAAAGTTCAAGGTACTATTAATTAATTTTCACAAATGTATCGTACTAATTTTGGGTTATAGTTTTCAGCTTAATTATGGCAGACTATTTATGTTTTATGTTTGGTTCTAGGATTGTTCCCGGTAGCCTTTGCTATTGTTGATTCTGAAAATTCATCCAATTGGGAATGGTTTCTTCGTAATTTGAAAGAAGTTGTTGGGACAGGCCGGACATTAACTTTCATATCTGACCGTCACGTCGGACTAATACACTCGATACCAATAATTTTCCCTTCTGCGCATCATGCGTTCTATTTGTTTCATCTCCAAATGAATTTGCGGGATCGAATGAGATATGTAAATGCGTCGTTCAAAATTGGGTTGATGCGCAAGTTGCGGGAATGTGCCTACGCGCCCACTGCTACTTGCTTCAATGAGAAATTGGAGGTATTGAAGAAGTGCAACCCAGCTGTGATTGAAGCTTTTTTGAAAGACTTGCACCCGAAACACTGGTCTAATGCGTATTTTAGGTATTAACAGTTCACCTAATGGGTTATGTTGTATTGTTAAGGCCCCCATGTGTATGTGTAATATGTTTTCATTATAATTAAATGCTCTAACGTGAACGTTTGGTTTGGTCATTTTTTAGTGGCCAACGGTACGGGGAGATGTGCTCAAATGCCGCCGAGTCTTTCAATAATTGGGTTGGACAAGCCCGTCATCTTCCTATTACTAGATTGGTGGATACGATAAGGGGTCAAATCATGGAGCAGATGTCCGAGCGCAGAGTTAAATGCACTAAATGGGGCGGTGTAATATCCCCTAAAATGGAGAAGAAATTGGTTGCAGCGTACAACGAAAGCAGGGCATGGTGTGTGAGCCAAGCTAATGATGATGTGTATGAGGTTCACTCCCATCCGTCGGTGTTGGTTGACGTTGTCAGGCATGCATGTTCCTGTTTCCAGTGGCAAATTAATGGCTTCCCGTGTTCCCATGCTGTTGTTGCATTCCGTAATAGTGGGAGAAATATTTATGATTCAATTGACTCCGCATTTTACATTGACACCTTTCGAGCTACTTACAGCGGAACTATATACCCCATTCCAACAGTGGAGAGGCCAACGTTTAACCGAAATGATTATTTGATAGCACCGCCAACAGTCAAGCGCCCTCCCGGTAGGCCCAAACGGAAGAGAATTCCATCTAAGGGCGAGGTAGTGCAACGTATACGCTGTGGCCGTTGCGGAAAATTGGGCACCCACAATAGGAAGACATGCAAAGAGCCGTTACAGACGGTCTGACGAGTGGTTTAATTTTTGCCCCGCACAAACTGAAATTTAATTCGACTACATGTTACTATGTTTCCAATTTGTTTTTTACATTGTTTTACAATTTGTCATTCATTTTTTGTTATGCTTTTATTCAAATGCGTGGTAATACACTCATGTTTTTGTCATGACTTTAATTTGGGTTGCTACTGTTGAACAATACAAAACAAGCTTGCTTTAACACCCAACAACCGTGGACACTGTTTTTTAAGGTTGGCGTGAATTTTGCATGTGTGCAGTCCAGTGTATGTCACACACAATATGCATTATAGACCCAATGTTGTACCAAAAACTTTAACCAATATTTTTATGTTCACAATGAAAAGTTGTCTGTACAGTGTTACTTAAAAAGGGACTGGCCATTTATTCAACTTGCATGCCATATTAACCATGTAGCTGATTTGCGCATCAACCCAAGCTAAGTAGTGATCATACCAACCTTACTATACCACAGTTGCAAAACATATTCACCAAATTCACTGAATAAACGTTGTTGTTGGCAATGTCCGGGTGTATATTTTGGAATTCGGTCTCTGACACGAACAAACAAATGTAATGATATGTAATGTTTACGTGAACAAAGTAATGTTGTCTGTACACCTACATCTAAAATTCCAATGCCCAATAATTCTACCTGTTAGCCCTATAAACCAGGCATGGATCAATACATGTTCACTCCGACAGTGGTCAAATGGTTTACCAAACTCTCTGTCAATAACGTAAGCTGCTGTGTGCATCACACCACACATATACACCAAGGATCATAAGGCAATATCAAACAATGTCATGCCTAAGCTCTTGAGAAATTAAAAACATAGTTCACATTTTCAAGTTCATTAACATCACATCTCCAATGTGCGACAAGAAAAGGGCAATGGCTAACTAGCAGGTGTGTTAGAAATACTCTTTTCCTGCGTAATGTTCACAGCTGGTAATATGGAATCCAAAAAACGTTTTCCATTGCTTGCCAAATACTATGACCACTTATGTCCCAAAAAAAAAAACAGATGTAACCAATGCTGAAACCATTGGCGCACCATTTCGCCATGAAAATAACATAACATACGCCAACTAAACAACTTAAAATGCCCATCCCTAATTTTCTATCCTGCCATAATAACAAAACTTTTACGAAATTGGTCTACGCCATGAACAAACAACGTTAATGAAATACTATTTTAACATTTCTTGAACAATGTAATGTTGTCTGTACCACAACATCTGAAATGGCAATTCACAGTTTTTCTACCTGTATGCCCTATAAACCATGCAGGGATCAAAACATGTTCACTCCCACAGTGGTAAAATGGATTACCAAACTGACTGTCAATAACGAAACCTGCTGTGTGCATCATACCACACCTGTACACCAAGGATCATAACTCACAATCAACCAATGCCATGCATAAGTTCTTGAATACTTAAACACACATTTCACCATTAAAAACAGACATTAACATCACATATACACCGTATGACAAGAAAATAGCAGTGGCATACAATCAGGTGAGAAAAAAAAACTGAAATCAAAAAAATTGGTAAAACGGAAACCAAAAAACGTTTTCCATAGCCTGCCAAATACTATCAACACTGATGTCCCACAAAAATAACAGATTTAACTAAAGCTTAAACAAATTTTAGGCACCATTTTTCCAAGATAATACCTTCACATATGCCAACTAAACAATTTAAAATGCCCCCCCTCAATTTCTGTCTTGCCAGAATAACAAAAAATTTATTTACGTTCTTAAGGAACCCAAAAAACAAAACATTGTAACCATGTCCCTCCACCTTCTGGAATGAGCAATGTGCATACCCCTTACAGTGTCCTAGCACGCAGTCCTCTGCCCGGGTCACTCAAGAACATGTCAACCATCGCAGCCCGTAGCCCAGTTGGTGTCAGTCCGTCCATCGAACTATCGACTTCTGCCCCACGAATGAACTGCCTAACAATGAAGCATGTGAAAATTCCGCAATCAGACCTGCACTCAAAAAAAACCAATACCAGCGTCACGTACAAAACACATCAGCAAAACAGTTAGTTCAGGCAAATATTACAATCACTTACGACTCTGGAACTTGTTGCGGACAATCGAGAACAGATACGAGACTCCCATCAAAACAGTCTGAATTTACGCCGTCGGCTGTGACTCTTGGTTTCACATACTTGTTGTGGTGTTCGACCACCCATTCTTTCTGTTGATTTGGAACATGTTAGTTTACGTACGTACTTCATAACATTAAAACCAACAAACATTATAATCCATCAACCATGACCAGTCATAACTCAATACAATAAACTACGAATTTTTTTTTAAACATATAGAGGCAACTACTTGTACCACTTTACTTACAACTTTTAGAGCCTCATTGTAATGCTCATCACGCGCTCCACGCCGTGGCCTCATGGAGTTGTAGTGTTTCCAATTCCCACTTTCTGAATCGTGTGCCATGACTGTCCAGTGGTTGGCATTGTAGATTGGGAATAGTGTGTATCTGCACCTTCGAGCCACCTTCATGTGGACGTTCAAGTACTTCGTTCGTGATGTTGCACTGCTGTTCCGCATCATATCCTGCACAATTTCACCAAACCCGTAAATGTTGTGGCATTTTTTAGTACAACGAACATGACTTTCAGATTCTGTTTAAATCAACGATAAGTGTGCTACATACCGAACACACACTAGTGTAAACATATGTCGTGCCCACAAATTCTGCACTTCCAGACACTGTCTTACGCATTTCAGTCAGCATGGCAGCGTATGCATCTATTACCTACACCATACATACATATCACAATTACAGTGTAATCTTAATAACAACTTCCTAAATGCATTTCTACTATGTACTGCTACCATTTATGCACATTAACTGCGACTACATGCATTTACATGTTCGTGCAGATGTTATAAGCATTTCATCAGTCATTACGTTAAACACACATCAACCACAATACACATAAAACACTGTTCCCATGTCCACGTTTGGTTTTCCTGAACGAAACTAAATTAATAAGTACAGTGCAAATTGTATCACACGAGCTTACATTCCCATGAACGGAGTTCTGCTGCACTAGATCTTTGATGTCCGTGAAGTGCACTTGTATTCCGTTGTGTCCACCATCCCACACTATCAACCTACACATCATAAACCAAAATTCAGACCAAGCATATCACAGCATTTACAATTTAAAAATGTCAAAATGTACAACATTCAATACATATAACTTACCCGTCCCCCTCCAAACTGTACATTCTATCTAGTAGTTGCCTATCTTCATCCTTTAGCATGTTCCAAACAGTGTGCCTTCTGTTCATACCAAAACCATTCCAGGTTTTACGCTCTACCACGACGTCCTCAACGCTGTAAATAACCCCGGGCTCAAATGATTTACCCAATCTCACATTCGCACTAGCTTGTTGTCGCCCAAATAATGCTGGATATTCATAGTCGGACAACCTAAATTCTCGTCTAGGTTTTGTTTTCACCCTTTTTACCAGCGATGTTATCTTCAGCCCTGTACTGGCTGCAGCATTTCCGTGTTCACAACCACCCACGCCCACGACATCTGCACTAACATTTAAATTTCCATCTCCTGTCTGCTCATCTTGGGGGCTGCAGCTACCATCCATAGTCGAATGAACATTCCCATGGACTAAGTCGATACTCAAATCTTCAATCCCAGCATCGTGCTCAACAATCCCTAATTCGTTGGTGTCAACGTGTTTGGTTTTGCCTACAGGAGATGCAGAGTGCTGTGCACTTTCGACACTCGTGACGTGCCCAGAACCACTCACTTTACCCGAAATGCTGTTGCTTGGTGTTCGCTGATTTGATCCATTAACGGCAGCACATTGTGTAACCTCGTGCACCTCAAAATCATCAAGGCTATCCTCCAAATTACTTATTTTCGACTCCAATTGATCAACCACTTTGCTGAGTCGTTCAATTTCATAATCCTTTTTCATAATAACACTATTTAAGTCCACAAACATATTACCAGCATGCCTCCCGAGCAGTTGTTCCATCACTTCGAGACGCTGCTCCAGTTCACAGACCCTTGCGTCTTTACTCATGATTTCGCTCTCCAACTCAGCAATTCTAGCATTACAAGATCTCAGATCATCATTCATCCTCCCTTCTTCTTCACCCACGGCTTCACCATCCGGAGTGCTGGCCAATTCTAGAAGATCTGGGAACAACACTGGGTAAGCTTCCCCAGTTGCCACCAGCTTCCTACCCATTTTCACCTTGCTGGTTGGTGTAGCATTATTATTCCCATTATCATCTCCGCCTTTGGTTTTCATGTTACCAGCATTTGGTGTTTCCACCTGCCAACAATTGAAACTTGCCTCCACGTTGACCACATCATGTGTCGCAACAGCAGCCACACTCTCCTCGCACACTTGAGCAGGATCCACATCCATCATAATTCTACCATATTCGTTGGCCTCATTCGTAGCGGCCGTCAGTTTCAGAATATGACATTCGCTTATTGTCCCAATAAGTTTCCCACACTGTACCTGCAGATTAAGAACATTTGGTAAATTATAAATTAAGTGTATGCTGTTTGTAAACAAATTATAAAATTGGAAAAAATTTATTTCCACACCTCAATGCAACCGTCTTCCGTAAAATTAAGTTTTTTCAGTTTTGCCACTGCTGCTCCAATGTTCCACCGACAAAATCTTGGTGTCACGTTAGGCCGCTCCGGGGTGATGATGTTCGAATGTTCACATATTAGAAACTGAAATCAAAACAGTAAACCATGATCAAATACACACAACACTGCAACATGCTTTTAACATTTTTTAAAATTAAAAAATGTATACGTTTTTTTGGGGCGTTCATATTGTACATACCAGCAATGCTACTACACAACCAGTCACTTTCTCAGGTCTGTGATGCATCTCATTTAGAGAGCCAATTAGCGTGTTCCGTATCGTTGCTGTCCAGTCATACTGTTTCAGCGTTTCCAGCTTATCGATCACACGAACGAAGGCCCAACCTATATGCTCCCCTGTGGTTGCGAAAAATAACTTTGCACAAACATATAGGCACAGCAGCTTAGCCACATCTTCTTCGTCACGTTCAGTATCACCAACTAATGCCTCTTTCAGCAAATCTTTAATGACTTTTGCAGATATACGGGTAACATTTGGACAGCGTCGCTGCATGAAATCAGCGGGCCCCTTGCCACCTTGTGCCAAATCCAACTTCTCCTTCCCACATTGGACCCCGAATATTAACCGGATATCATTATTCCTCAATGGCAACTTAGCTCCACCAATGTGGAACTTCTCATCGTTGGGATTGTAACATTGAATGATTCGACAAACCGTAGCATCACACTTCTTGAACGCTTTTGGATCAAGCACTTGAACACGAATAGCATCAACCATCAATGAGAACGGAGTTTTCTTCAGCTGTCTAATATGGCCATCACGTAACTCTAATTCAAGCACTGTGCTAATAAGTCCGGATATGTTGGATCGGTACATTAACTTTGACGGATCAACATTAGGTTTCCGAACATTGTCAATGGGCAGTTTTTGCTTTTTGAATGACAGCCTTGACTGTTTTTTAGGCGCCAGCCGTGTCGATGTTTGAGGTGACATCGTGCCACTGTTTCGTTTACCATTCCTATTTTTGCTGTTACCTGCAACATTTTTTCCATGTATATTAAATCAAATCATTAAATACAATACTGCAAAAAGTATTTGAACATTACTCATGCATGCCCCACCTCATTAAAACCCACAGACAAACAGTCTAGCAAGCAAAACACCAAATTAATTCATATACTCAACCACAATGGAACATCACGAACGTGAAACACAAAATATCCTTTAACATCACGCAGCAGCTTTCATTGCGCAACCCAATGGAAATCACAAAACTTTTGCGTATTACATGGAACACCACAAAAACCAATGTATTATCACGTTCAGCCGAACAAAGTTCACTATTTTATACTACATTTCATTGAAAAAATCTAACCATAATCATGAACTGCTGCAAAATCCAACCACATTTGCAGGTGATGTTCCTTCATTACATAAAACAAACACATTCGTGCTTACTTACTTCAACTAGAATGTTGCGTAACACATTTTAGCATTCCAACACAACTAATCACACACCAATAAAAAACCCCACCAAAATATAATTTACGCCCCATCTAAAAACTGGGATTATCTTGATCAATGTAAATACCCCACAAAACCATAGAAAATATCCACAAATCCTTAATAAATACCCCAACAAATGCAGGGCCCTATCCACAAACAACAAAATAGATAACACACCGTCGGAACCCAACTACAAACATTACATAAACATCAATGACACTACGAACAAATATACATTAACACACAGTCAAACATACGACTCGTTTGGTCAAAGTAAAAAACTCACAAATCCATACGAAATAACCCCACAAATCAAGGCCAAAAGCCCCCCCCAATAAAAAAAGGCATAACTACATCACATACCCAACCGCAAAAATACATTAACATTACTATTACATTGATCACAGAAACAATACCACATCATGAAACATGCAACCAGATAATATACACCTCGCTTTTTCGTCAAAACCCATCATCACCAACACTACCATAAGCAACGATTAACATACCTGGAGACATTGTCGCGAACCACAGTCACTTCTATCGGTTAACGGAATGGTTTAACGGACGATGCTACAAAGCAGAAAACATTCACTCGCACCCAGTTTGCTGGTATCGATGTATCAACAGAAGGGTAGAGAGTTGGTTTCGTATTCGTTAGGGTTTCCAGCAAAATGCAAATTCCTATTCTATTACGCCAATCCACAAGCCTTTCAAATCCCCAAATATGGAAGCATCAACTGCTACGCCTAACATTGCGCTATTAACATCGAAATGCTGTTCAATCTCCCATCCACGTCTCTTCGTTTCCGATATGGTTGGAGAGAGAACAAACATCAACAAATTAAGACGTTTGGGCATTTACGTAAAATCCACATCGGACAATTCCCTAAATACCCATACAACAATTTTGTAAGCAGCGTCAAACTAATGGGTAACGTTGTCATTAACATTACATTGGGACTATTTGGTTTATAAGAAATAAAGTAGGACTAGATGGGTCAAAAGATTGGAACTTGGGATTTATTGGTGCATCTCCCTAAAGTTTAGGGAGTATTGTTCTGGTACTTTTTGTTACAGATGATTGCACAATGGCAGCGTACACACCGAATTTTGACTGAACATAATGTTCGGTCCCACTCCAAGAACACCGCCTAATGATGACAATGAGAGATAATCTCAAATCGCTTAGTTTCACTAGGATTTGAAAGCATCAAGACACACTTTCTCCCAACCAAACACCTTACCTCACATTTTAAAAAGTCAAAAAGTAGTTAAAAAGTCAAAAAGTTACTAAAAAAATTAAAAAGCCAATAACTTATACTAAAAAGTCAAATATTTTATTTTTCTCTCTACTTTTTGCACATCTTTTTGTAAAAAGCCAAAAAATTATCCCAAACATACTAGTTTTTTTTACATCATTTTTTAACCAAAAAATCAAAAAATTACTAAAAAAACATGTTTCCAAACGAGGCCTATAGACCCCAGGGTTCATTTCCTTTCAAAACCAAAATTTCCCCTTATGACCCAAAAAAGAGCTTCTTTTTTATCACGATATTTTATGTGAAAAATTTGTGTGTTTTTTTTGTTTAATGTTGTAGCCTTATTTACCTAAGTTATTGAGTCGAGTTCTTTAGGGTGATGATGAATTTGTCCCTGTTTAGTCATATAGTTTCTTGGACCTTAAAACCATGTGAAAGCTCCAGTGGGATCTCTGGAGGGTATCCAATAGAGTTCTCCATCTCATCTTGTTCACAAATGTGTGGTGTGAAATGAGTGAAGGTCTAGATCTGGCATATTTGTAAGCAGTAATACTACGAACCCACCCTTATCAATCTGGAAATTATCCAGAATCTTCATCTTATGGTTTATATTTATTCTACACAATTTAATTTCCACCACACAATCACCCATCCATAATTTTCTTGGTGGATAAGGGTAGGTCTCTAGGCATTTCCATCCGCAGAAAGTCCACTAATCGAATGAAATATCAAATAAAGACTGTATCACTAGACCCAGAGTCACCACCTAATTTTTTTGGGAAAACTAGAAAACCTCGACTCCTATCAATATAGGCCACTACCTGTCATAACTAAAAATTCCAAATCAGGAGTTCAGATATGAAGGGGGAAGGTCATGGATCACCTGATCAAAGATCAGCCTCTATTATTTCTTGATATAAGATTCATTTACCAAAATTTGTCCGTGTTCCAATTATTAATGTTATCTTCACTACATGAAGTAAACAAATATAGAGTAAATCACCTATTTTAGAAAGTTTCTATCTCTCTCATAATGAAAAATGGCTTTATTTAAGGTGTAGGATTTTCTTGCCTTAGAATTTGGACAGGTTGGATGTAAGCACCTACCCAACTCTCGGACTGCCAAGCACATCCTCCTAATGGATAAATTCTAACATACACATATGAGCCGATTTGTAGCCCATTTTGAACATTCCAATTTTCAAATATAGCCTCTATGTCTCCAACACTTTCATTTGTGTCACTCTCCACGGGTTCCTCTTTTATGTCAGATTCAATTTGAATCACCTCTATTGGGTCATACATGGGCTCATTTTCTTCAGGTTCAGAGGTTTATAATATTTTGTTGGTGACTCCACCTTTTCACTCGAATCAAACTCTATTTCAAAATTTTCCACCGAGTCTTCCTCATGAGAGTTAACATCCGATGATGTTGGCATCCTACAATTAAAAAGGTTCTAATTTATTTATGTCATAGAAAATTACAAGGCAAAGGAAGGTTTTCTCAAACGTAATATATATATATATATATAATTGCTACCCATGACCCAAAGGTTCAAATCTAAGCTTTGACACCAAATTGTGATGCCTTAAAATTTTTGGAATATCAAAGGAAATTAAATAAACAAAATAACTTATTAAATTAAAAACTTAACATCTTAATAGAAAAATTACAATTCTCACACAACCAAAAACAACACTTAAAAAATAAAAAAATAAAAAAACTTGAAAGTCCAAATACAACATTATAACATCCATAATTATTATTACATAAGATAATAAAATTTTATTTCGCTATAGTCATGATTTCAAGTTAGTCAAGGCTCTATATTAGCATCAACTCCATTTTCAGCTTCCATTATTTCCTCGTCAAAATCTAGCATAAAACGCCACGGTAACAAAACATATGCCATAAGTTTTGCAACACAGTAAGAAAACATAACAAACCTACCATTATTTTTAAGAGAAAATAATTAGATTAATAATCGTGATATTTAAGAGAAAACAATGAAATTAATAGCATGATAATATAACAACCATAATAATAATTTCAACGATTTTAATAATATAGGTGACACTCAAAATCTAACCAAAGAGATTTACTTACCAATCACTAAGTTATGGTCACGGTTAATTTGAAAACTCCCCATTGATAAAGTATTCAAGTGTTATTAACTGTAACTAACAAGGATGCCAACACTCAGAGTTACATACCAAGACGTGGCATTCGTGGTCTGCCCCAAGAGAACGGTTTGCTAGGGGTATGTAACATCTCTCTATGCCACCTGCACATCCACCATTATTCAAAAATGGAATACCGATAAGGATTCAAATAAGTCCCATGCCATATTAGGGTTTCGAGACACAAATTATATAAAAATTCTCAAAAATCAGGGCTCACCCTGAACGACTGGTATTAACTGTCAACCGTTAATTTCATACATTCTGTTAATCATTTTATCTAATTTTCATAATAATCACAAATAACTACAAAAATTAAACAACCATAAATGTTATACCATTTTATTACAATTTTTAAAAGAAAATATTACACATACATGTTACAATGATAAACAGATTAAATCAAGCCATGGTGTGAAATAATAATTTTAGATACTTAAAATGAACAACAACCACACACATGCATGGACTACTAATTTCCAAGATCCAATTAAATAGATTAGCACAATACTTATTTTTAGTTCTAATAAATAACTGAAGTGGTAATATTGGTTGTTTATCATTCTGCTCAGAATTTTTAGAACATAATTTTCGTAGTTAAAATTATGAATAAATTATTTATACAATTCATGTAATTCTATGGAATATTCAAGAAACATGTTGTGGTCATTTTTCAAAAAGAATTTCTTAAAAATAAGTTATAAATAATTCTGTAAAATTTTAAGAAATTGCATGACACAGATTCGTTACATTTTCTTAAAATAATTTCACACTTAAATTTATAAATCAATTCCATAACCTAAAAATTGATTATGAAATTAGACTTCTCAGTTTTCATTTTTACTTTAGAAAATACCAAATTTGGTCAAATATTGGATTTTTAGTGATTTTTCAAACTTATTTTACACTTACTGTAAAATCTGTCTAAAACTTTAGATTTAATGAAAATTTCGTATAAATTTGTACAAAACTAGAATAATTGATAAAAACATTTCTGGATGAACTAGATATCATTCGTAACAATTTTGTAGAAAAAAATCATCTTGAAATTTTGAGTATAAAATTGTCTAAAAATTTGTATAAAATTCTGGTAGATTTAAAAACTATATGATCAAACCAAATAAAATCTTCAATCATCTATTTAATGTCACAAACTACACATGCAAGCCAAATTTTACGATTATATCATGATTTTAAGGCTACTAATATAAAATAAAATAAAATGAAAAAAACCTACAAATATTTAATATACATATCAGAAATTTACATACAATTACAAACCAAATTCTGTCTAAAATTTTTAGCCATTTTAGTATATGAATACAATCTAAAAATTTAAACAAATAAAAAGAATGAAAGGGTTGAGACAATTTTCTTAGGCCAAGTTTGGCATACACAAAATAATTCATCTTTTTATCTTTTTACTTTTTTTCCATCACATCACCTCTCTACTTTTCTGTACATATTTTCGTAAAAAGATAAAAAGTACACTTATTTAGATTATTCCAAACAACTCCTTACTTAATAGTAGGATTAAGATGGGATGTGAAATGATAAGAAGAACTCTAGCCTCCTTCTTTCTTCCTAACTCTAGTTTTGCTATCAAAAGATTTTTATTTTTTTATTTTTGTATATTATGCTCTTCTCCGATCAATTGAAGACCAAGAGGATGTACTGCATGTCATATATATAGAAGCCCAGCAAATCCATAGGCTTCGTTTGAGAAGTAGGTTGGCTTTTTGATTTTTTAGTTTTTTTGACTATTTTAGTTTGGGTTAAAAAGTTTGATTTGAGAAGGGCTTTTTGACTTTTGACTTTTTTGACTTTTTTATGAGAAAAGAGTATAATAATTATGAATTAGACGTGATATTTTATTTTTTGTCACTAAAATAATCTATTTTTTTTTTATAATTAAAATAACCAAAAAATCCTAAATAGCTCTTCTCAAATGGAGCTATACTCACTTGAGGGCTCTCTCCCTCTCATCATCATCATTCCTTCCATCACATCAAATCTTTTCCTAAATCTAACTTTATTATAGCCTATTAAGTAGACTTGCATGCATCCCTCGAGGGGGTGGGTTGATTAACCCGCACCGGCTACCTCACTCATATATATATATATATATATATATTTTTATTGTGACTAAGGCTAAGTTTGACATCTTCCTAAAAAGTTAAAAAGTTAAAAAATTACTTAAAAAGTTAAAAAGTTATCACTATTCACCCAAAAAAAATATTAAAAAATTAAGCCTGCGTTTGGTTGTGTTTTGTAAATGTGATTTGAGAGTATGAGTTGTATTTTGAGTTTGTGTGTTGTAGAATTATGATTTGAGTGTAGAAAATTTGTTTGGTAAAGAGTTTTGAAAATAGTTTTGGAAAAGAGGTTTGATTTGAGTGGAGAATTGTTGATGTGACATTTGATATGTGATACAAAAATTTACAATTCATAACTAAACATACAACTCAAAATTATTTTAAAACACATAAAAAATTTAAAAAATTTCAGAAAATATTTTTCCCGAATATGTAAATCAATTGCAAAAAATAAAAAAAATAAAAAAAAATCTAGGATTCAGAGGACATCCGGGTGGACTTCCTCAGGCAACATTTTGACAAAAAACGCGGCCTGTGCATCAGAGTTCTCTGCAGAGAGTGTAGAAAATTGATTTCAAAACCATAACCAAACATCATACTCAAACACACGTGTAGAAAATTGATTACAAATCACAACCAAACAGAGCCTAAATTTTCACACATCAATTCACATAGCCGTACAACTCATCAATTGACCTGTGGAGCTCTGTGCTGCGTTTGAAAGGAAAAATTGCATAGTTTGGTGCAATTTTCACACACTGCTGTTCGGTCCATGGGGGCCCATCACGAGTCCCGTTTTGATAATCTAAACCGTTTAATGTGTAGAACTCATCGAGTTCTATAAGTCTGTAAAAAATCACATTGATCGGATATCGATAACTATATGATCAAATCAGTTTTGTATAAAAAAATGGATGGTGTTATAATTAACGATTGAAAAAAAACACATCTGATCAGATAGCTATCGATTTCCGATCAACGTGATTTTTTTTTGCATATAGTACTCAACGAATTCTACACATTGAATGGTTCAGATTATCAAAATGGGACCCGTGATGGCCTGCACGGGCCGAACAAAACCGTTCAGTGTAATGTCCGAAAATTAGCCAATAATTTCTTACCATCAATTCAACCCTCAGATTGTACGGCTGTTGACTTTTCATTTCTAATCTTCTCCTACACACTTCTTTATATAATTTTTTAATACACATTTTTTCATAAAAAATCAAAAAGTTAACCCAAACATACATATTTTTTTCCTCAACTTTTTATTCCAAAAAGACAAAAAGTGTACTTATTTAGGACACCTCAAACAACTCCTAAATTGGAATGGTTTAAAACTTACTTATGCACTTCCATATCTATTAAATAGTCTTTACATAAAATGAATTTATTATTCACCTTTTATGATGCATTTTTAAGAATAATTAAATACGGATTCTCATAGTACTTTTGTAAAACTAATCCAACATAAACCACGAAGCAGTAAATACACACTAGAATCCTAAGATAAGAGCCCCATACATATATATATATATATATTATATGTGGCTTATGTATTGAAAATAGAAGAATAACGAGGATCATGCACACATCTAGCCATTATTGAATAGATAAAATATGATTTGGTTTAATAGAAGCAAAATAAAAAAAATATAGAAATTATCTCTTGATTTGGAGATTTCAAACCAAAAAAGGAGGGGAGATGGAGGGCTTCAATGCTGGTGCTCTTCTAACATTCCTCTCAATGCTTGAATCTTCTCAAGCAAGTCAGACATGTGCTTCTAAAGCCTTTACCTCAGCCTTTGGAATGATGAAATGGACTTTAGAAGTGGTTTTGGAGAGTGAATATACATTTTGGTAGGGATGGGTACGGATTGGTTGCGGTCATGGAACATCCAATCTGTCATCTGTCCGTTGGATTGGCGGATTAGAGAAAATCAATCTGCATCCGTCTGCCAATTTGGCGGATGTGGATTGAGCGAATTGACAGATTGACGGATAGATGCGAATCGGTTTGACGGTTTAAAATTTTACAAATTTGTAACATAATAAAACCTGTTGACATAATTTTTTATTTTTAAAATAACGATCAAATTTGTATTTTACAAACATGATAGCAATCCAATCTATCTAACTTTAGGAAAACCGAGGCCTTGATACACTAATCCAACATATAATTTTAAAGCCCACCATGGAAAAGCTAGCAGCCCTGCAAGTGTGGGCCATGAAATGTGCACCAAAATTCTAAATATACTCATTTAACAACCAGCCTACTTTAAAAAATGGATCCAAATGAGCCATCCACTGAATAAACACTTTAATAGTGCTAGAGGCCGCGAATTTGCTTCGAAGGTGGTGGTTTTTTTATTTTTTATTTTTTTTAAAGTGATTATGTGTAGGGATGTGCCAAAAAAATTAGATATTCCGCACCAACTTATCGTATAAAATTATATGAAATTAACAAAATTTAACCAACAGCTTAATTGATCAGTCAATTTTATCATTCAACCAGCCCAACCTAATTGACTGATCAGTTAGACTGCTGGTTAAAATTCGTTAATTCCATATAATTTTATACGATGAATTGGTGCAGAATGTCTAGTTTTTTAGTACACTCTTATACATAACCACCTTTAAAAAAAAAAAAAAAATCAAACCAACACAACCCAATAAATAAAATTAAATTAAAAAAAAAACTAATCAATTAATTTTATCATTCAATCAATCCAACCCAACTCACTTGTGGAACATTAGTTTTTTAACATACCCCTATACATAATCACCCTTACAAAAAGAAAAGAAAAGAAAGGAGAGAAAAAAAAAATTTTAAAAAAAATACACCAAACTAACACAGCTTTAAAAAAGTAAAAATAAAAAATTAAATTAAATTCGAGAAAAATTCGAGTCCTCAAGCATTGTACTGAACACTTACCCTCATTAAAACCCACACAAGAAGCTATGCAAGAGATTTGATGTACCATTAGAACCACGTAGTACTAGCTAACAATTCAAACACACCCATGTGATGGCAGCAGCTATTCCAATACTTGACAGAAGCACCAAAACCAAGAACTACCATGGTCGCTCTACAAATTTTCTTTCTCTATATATTTTCACTCTTCGGTCGTGATTGGTAGCTCGAGAGGGAGGCTCGAAATTTGGCTCGAAAAAGTGAGGGGCGGAGGAGGAGGAAGGAGAGGCTGGAGGAGGGGCGGAGGGACTGGAGGGGGCCAACATATCTGGGTGGAGGCGGAGGCGGGCGGCGGAGGCTGCTGACGGCGGAGGCTGCGGGTCATGACGGCGGAGGGCTACCTCCTCTCTCTCTCTCTCTCTCCCTTTGTTTCAGACGAAGAAGAAGAAGACCAGCGTGAGGAAGACGAAGAAAAAAAAAAAAAAAAAGCCCAAAACAACGTCGTTTTGGGCTGTCGAGCCGTTCGAGCCGCGAGGGTTTCGAGCTACCACGCATTTTCCTTTCACTCTTATATCAAATCACCATCTCTTCTCTTCCCTCTTCAATTATTCAACAACGAGAGAGAGATTGAAAAAATCTAATTCTTAATCGAGACTGCAATGAAGAGCATAGTAGTCATGGGCCCATGTCCTTTCCTGCGAATCGTCGTTAGAGGTTTAGCAGTGAAGCTTCCTGTGGCCTCAAGACCCATTTTCTCCGGCGTTCATCCTTCATCTTCACCATGTTTTTGCAAAATCAAGCTCAAGAACTTGGGTTCCCAAATCGCTTCAATCCCTCTAATTCACAACTCGAAGATCACATCCCTTGTTTTCCAACAATTTCTTTCAATCTCAACAAAACCCAATTCGAAAAACTAGTTCAAAAGCCTTAGTATTTGAAGATCGAGATCTACAAGGCTTGCTGCCATTCTCACCACTTGCCGACAGAGGAGGAAAAAAAAATATATGTATATATATGCGGAGGGGTCAGTATAGGCAATTCAGGAGTGGTTCATCCACTAGCCGATCCGCCAGGGAAATTCTATTTCCATCATCCTAATAAACTTAGTGCAAATCTTTTCTCAATACACATTTCTATTAATTTAATTATTAAGTAATTATCTCAATCCACATCTTTAAAATTACAAATAAATCCTAGGACCGCTCTCAGTCTTGGACTGAGACACTGAAATCTACTACTAATTTCCATTTAAGCCCCTCCCATCATCAACCTCTCACTCTCTCAGTTCAGATGGTTGATCCATTTGATTCGTTAGTTACTGTTTCTTCCTCTGTTTCTGCTTCTTCGCCCAAGAAGCGTATTCGGATCTTCCGCGATGAAATTCCATTCATTCTCAACAATTCACGTAAGCCTTTTTTTTGTGGGTTTCATATATAATTTGATTGGTTTCTGGGTTTTACATTTCAAATAAAGGTAATTTCAATTCGGTTCTACAGAGCCGAAGTAAGTAAAATAATTCGGCCGAAAAAATCGAAAATAATAACAAAATTCAGAATTCTAGGACCAAAAATATTAATGTTGTTCGGAACTCTAAGACCGAATGGTTCTAGTGACGAACTATTCATATTATTTCAGTATTTGATAACCAAATTAATTTAACAAATTCGGCACTGCGTTGCCGACTAAAAAACGCAAAAAAAATAAAAAAATATTAGGAGTGTTGATCAAAATCAAATAAAAATTGTTAAACTAATAATTAAACGATGTTAGTAATTGAGTATAAACTTAAAGATTAAAGCAATAGAGGAGATGTTTTGTTTGCAAATAACAGAGAGGAGTACAGAGTGTATAAGAAGCAAAGTGACTACAAAAAAAAAATTAGGGTTTAATTTTTTTGTTTCAAAAAGTGTATATTGAGATATTTTTATTTCTAAAAGATGTGTATAGAGAATTTGTATATATAATATTAGGAGTGTTGATCAATGGCTATTATAGTAATTTTTAATTAGGATATAATTGTCATTAATCTAATTTTTCATTAAGTGTGTTCACTGAGTTTATTAGGGTGGTGGAAATAGAATTTCCCGATCCGCCACCCGTGAAATTCATACCTTTTGATCCGCATCCGCTCGCTCACTACCACGCAACCGTCCAAAATTATTTGGGTCGGGCTGGGTTGGGCAGGTGAGGAGGGTTGGAAGACCCGCTGCCCACTCCTACATTTTGGCAACATTTGGGGGACTTGAGAGTGTTTTCCTTATTCCAATGGGTTGGGGATCCTATTTATAGGCCTAGGGGTGATATAGAGTCACGGGCTTTTTCCATATTAAGCTTATTTTGTATCTTAATTCTCAAATTAGGTCTAGTTTAGACGAAATTTTCAAATTAGGCTAAAGCGCTATTACAAATCGCGCTTTTACTGTTTGGAGCCCAAAATGTGATGAATAGTGAAAGCGCTATTGCAAAACGCGCTTTTAATTAAGAAAGCGCTGTTTGAAATCACGCTTTTAACATAAAAAAATTTTCTGAAGAAAGCGCTATTTGAAATCGCACTTTCACTGTACATATATTTAATTTTTTTTCCTCAAGAAAGTGTTGAAATGTAGAAGTGCGTTTTGAATCAACGCTTTCAACACAACACTGTGCCTTTTTTTTTTTTTTTTTTTTCGATTCATACTCCATACCAAGAGGCTACACGCGCGCGCGCGCTCTCTCTCTCTCTCTCTCTCTCTCTCTCTCTCTCTCTCTCTCTGTGACACATATATAATTTTTAATAAAATTGAGACTAATATTATTTTAATATATAATTTATAATATATATAAATTTTATTTTATAAAACTGAGACTAATATTAAATATATATAATAATAATTTATAATAACAAATAATAATCAATTATATAATTTTTGTAAATATAAATCATTTTTATATAATTTTAGAAACAATTTTTTACAAATTAAATTGAAACAACCATACATACGTATGTATATAACCTGTCCAAAAGTTAAAATGATAATTATTTTTTACACTTAAATGTAATTATTTTTTATTTCTTAATCAAATTAATTTTTAATTCCGTCTAAAA
The DNA here is from genome assembly GCA_025200525.1 of Camellia lanceoleosa. Lineage (NCBI taxonomy): Eukaryota > Viridiplantae > Streptophyta > Magnoliopsida > Ericales > Theaceae > Camellia > Camellia lanceoleosa. The sequence goes on along the minus strand of CM045760.1, from coordinate 110,250,329 downwards.
AAAATTCTAAAAATCAAACCATACATAGCCTAAAAATCTTTTGATAAGTCATTTTTTACGTTGGTAACTTATTTAATTATTTAAATATTATTTAAATGAGTTTTACAAACCAAAAAATTATTTAAATGAGTTTGAAAAAAAAATTATTTGTTAGTAAAATTTTTTAATTTTTGTTAAGAAATAAAAAATAATTATCATTTAAGTGTAAAAAATAATTATCATTTTTACTTTTGGACAGGTTATATACATACGTATGTATGTTTGTTTCAATTTAATTTGTAAAAAATTATTTCTAAAATTATATAAAAATGATTTATATTTACAAAAATTATATAATTGATTATTATTTACTATTATAAATTATTATTATATATATTTAATATTAGTCTCAGTTTTATAAAATAAAATTTATATATATTATAAATTATATATTAAAAATTTATATTAAAATAATATTAGTCTCAATTTTATTAAAAATTATATATGTGTCAGAGAGAGAGAGAGAGAGAGAGAGAGAGAGTGAGTGTGCGTGTGTAGCCTCTTGGTATGGAGTATGAATCAAAAAAAAAAAGAAGGCACAGTGTTGTGTTGAAAGCATTGATTCAAAATGCACTTCTACATTTCAACACTTTTTTGGGAGAAAAAAAATAAATATATGTACAGTGAAAACGCGATTTTAAATAGCCCTTTCTTCAGAAATTTTTTTTATGTTAAAAGCGTGATTTCAAATAGCGCTTTCTTAATTAAAAGCGCGTTTTGCAATAGCGCTTTCACTATTCATCACATTTTGGACTCCAAGCAGTGAGAGCGCGATTTGTAATAGCGTTTTAGCCTAGTTTGGGAATTCCGTCCAAACTAAACCTAATTTGAGAATTAAGATACAAAATAAACTTAATATGGAAAAAGCCGCATAGAGTCATCCATTAGTGTATATACATCATATATACACGTGTTGGCTCGCTCCAACCATGGGTGGCGGACCACAATGAAGTCATAGCTCACTAGACAACTATTACCTGAGGTCAGAGGTCCATATGTACAACCACATATCCTAGGGATGCCTATAACTTGTGAGCGCATGAAACATGCACTTCTGCATGTTTCAGGCATCTCAATCTGCATGTCTAGTGTGTGAGTGAATTTCTGATCACACTGCCTATCTTAGTGATTCAGCGGTAAAAACACAGGCAGAATAGATGGCACAGATAATAACACAAAGACACAAAGGATTTAACGTGGTTCGGCAAAAGTGCCTACGTCCACGGGAGGCCGAGGTAATTCACTATATCAAATGAACAATAAGAGTTACAATTCACTCTCAGTAATTCTCACTTTGCTCTCTAGACTCGTAACTGAAAGTGTAACAATTGGCTTGTAGTTGTATATGCTCTGTTCAGAATGATCAATCCGTCCCCTTTCTTCTTCTCAACCTCTCCATATATACCAGAAAAGTTAATGGAGAGGCCGCCAGCTTTTTAGCTGGCTGCCACCCCACTGTTACGTTTTTGGCAGCTTTCCAGCCAAAAAGCTCTTCATGGCTTCACATGGCCTCTAGTGGCCTCATGGCCAACTCACATGGCCTCAAGGCCAGGTAGTTGGTGAAGTGCTGGCCTCATGGCTGTACATCCACCTATCCAAGATAATATTTTATATTAGCAGGTATGGTCGATCTCACAGTTTCCTCGGCGTAATTCTTCTGAGGGTAGCTCGGCCTTTGGAAGTGAGGCTGAGGTATGGGAAAGAAGAGGCCTTTACCAGGGATTAAGACATCTTCGGAAATACCCTCGGCAAACCTTAGATTACTTCAGCAAAACTTACCGCGACACGTGGAACCTCGGCTGACACGTCAGCGTCTCCTTGCCACGTGTTGATGTACAGAAATATATCCCCACAACTGCCCCCTAAGTTCTATTACCTCGGCATACTGAGGTGATGGAACTTACACTGAATTTTCTTTCTCGTACGTCGGCTTAAGAACTCTCTAGCCGAGATCGTCCATTTTATGCCGACATATCTTCAAAAGTACAAGAATTTAGATCAACACTCCTTCACGCATAAGCTGTCATGCATCATTTTTCAACCGTTCTGCTGACGCGTTTGAACCTTATTGGCCCGTGTTGGTGACGCGCTTACATGCCGTCCTTTCTCTGCTGCGCCGTCTGACGCGTGCGTTGCCCTAGGCACCATAATTGCTATGTTTTGCCGCCGTTTCAATTTTGGACAAAACAATTGCCTCTCTCTCTCTTTCTTCACTTTTACATTTCAAATTTCTTTGCTTTCTCTCTCTCTCTAAAGCTCCTTCTCCATCAAATCTGCCATTGCTCCAAGCTTGAAGCTCTGCACCTGTCTTCCATCTGTGAAGCTTTGAAGCTCTGTCATTCTGGCGTTACTCATCTCGGCTCCAACTCTTCTGGTAAGCCACCTGCCTCTTTCTTTTCCCAGTTCTTTGCTTCTGGAATTTCCTGCTCCTACTGTTCTACTTGTCATTTGGTTTGTAAATCGTTCACCTGTGTATGTATTATTTTCTGGTTTTGCACATGCTGTGAACACTTGCACTGTTGCACCTCTGTTCTTGGTCTTCTAGCCTTTGTTTTCTTTGAATCTGAAGCTTCATTCTTGCTTTTCTGTTTTCTAGATTTCTACCTTCCATACTCGTTCTTTGTAGATTTAGGTTTGGGATTTGTTTGTAGGACCTTTAATCCTTAGGAAAAACTGAAACAGACTTTTCCAATTCATACCTAGGTTTAAGCCGAGGTTCCAAGAACCCTGTAGATCTCCTTCTTGCTGTTATCCAACTCTTTTATACCAAAACCATGGGTGTGTGGAGAGATAGGGTCAATACCAAAACCAAACTTGACTACTTTAGGCAAGAGTTCTCCATCCCAGAGGATGTCCACCTTAGACTAGCTGGGGACAATGACTCTATGATGCCTGAGGGTGATAACATGCCCTTTCCTGTTGTAGGCTTTGTCCAATGTGGACTTCGGTTCCCTCTAGATCCCCTCTTCCGCGAGGTCCTTCACTACTACACCCTCAACCCCATGCAACTCACCATTAACGCCTATAGAACGCTTAATGGTATAATAACTTTAGCTCGGCAGGAGAGTGTTAGGATCACTCTTGCCGACATCCAATACTGCTATACCATGTGTGCCCTGAACCTTAAGGAAAAAGGTTATGTCTATTACCTTAAGCCGAGGTCCACAGAGTTTAAGATCGTAGCCGACCTTCCAGACTCCAACAAAGGGGCTGGAGATGATTATCTTATAAACCGGGAATCGGGAATTTGGCCGGATGAAGAAGTTCATCCCTTCCTTCTTCCTCGAACGGACAAGGAGGGCAAGGGTAAGATCCCTGTGTTAATTGCTTAACTGTTGCTTTCCACAATTTTTCCAACAAATTTATCATTTACGATGTTGTGTTTCCTTTTGAGGCGTTCATAAGCCTCCCAAGGACTTCGCCCCTATTACCCAGGAAAGGATTGAAGAAGCTCTGGACTCGCCAATCCATAAACGCATAAGCTCGCTCTCTTGAACTTTATTCCAACATACAAGTCTACCTTGGCTGACGTTCCAAAGAAGAAGAAGAAGAGCACCTCTCCACCCACTGCCACGACTCAAACCGCATCCACATCGGGAACCGATCAAGAGCCCACACCTGATCCAGCCGATCTGCCTTCCACATCGGCACCATTCTTGGTTCCAGTTCAAGAAAGAAAGCGTCGCCGACGTCTTGGCAAAACAATAGAAATGGGCGCCGAAGAAAGTCGTCTTTGGATCTCCTCGCCGACCTTCGGTACCGGCGGATGATGCACCATCCCAATCAGTGCCTCCACCAAAACCAAAGAGAGTCAAGAAGGCCCAGCCAAAGGCCAAGGCTGCTGAGGCCGAGGTTGAGGATACTCTGCCAATCTCCCAACTAACCTCAAGTGTGAAGACCGCATCTGTTCCTGCTAAGAGGTCGGCTGGGGCGCAATATACGGATCCTCGGTGAAAAAACAAAAATCATCCTCTGGGACGACCTCGGGGTCCAAAGTTCCCAAAATTCCTTGGGAGCCCAAAATTACATTGGAGGATAGGCCTGTCTACGCCAATGAAAGAGCCGCCGACGTCAACATCGGCGTAGCGCTCAGCACTGCCGTTCTCCTTGAGGGCGATCTTGAGCATAATGCCAAGATGAGTGCTATGAGAATTACGCCTTCATGTTGCAGCGTTCAGTCCAAGTAAGTCTTTGAATTTGAGAACCTGTCTTTCATACTTGTAAAATTTTAAAATTTTTTTTAATAACTTTTGCCTTATATTCTTTCAGGCCATCCAACACTCCCACACCTTCTCCGTACAAGCCTTTGAAACAGGGGAGGAGTTAGCCGAGCTGAAGAAGGAGTTTGCTGCCCTCCAGAAACAAAACAGGAGTCTTCAAAACAAGATGAAAAAACTGGAGGATCGGTAGGAGGCAACTAAGGAGAAAGCAGATAGCCGATGAAAAGGCCGAAATTTGAAGTTGTTAAAACCGTTCTTGTAGCCAATGAGAAAAGCCGAAGAAAAAAGTGGCCTGGTCGAGAAAGAGATGCTAGGCTACAAAGATGCGAAATAAGAACGGCGATAACAAGGCATACGCCCAAGGCATGGCCGATGTGGCAGAAGATTATAAGCTTCAAGTCAAGCAAGCATGCAACAGGGGATTTTCCCTAGGTTGGAATGCTTTGGCCAAACAGCTTGAACTTCCTGCTGACTCGCCTTGGCGCAAAACCAAAGCCATTCGTCTTCCCTTTGCTCTTCCTCCACCTCCAAGCCAAGTTGAAGAAGAAGCTGATTCTGAAGCTGAGGCTGAAGATGAAGCCTTGGTGAGGAAATCCAAGGATGCCTCTGAATCCAAGTCACCTCCTCAGGGTGACCAAGTCACGGACTTGACCTTAGAGAAGGATGAGGTGGTTGAGAAGGTGCCCAAGGAAGCCAATACGGGCGTGTTATCTTCTGACCTTCTTTTGGCTGAACGAAGTGTTGAAAAGACTTTGGCCGAGATCGACGCCCAGTTTGCGGCCGATAAGGAGGCCGTGGTCGTAGTAGACAAGGATCTTTGAATGTGGTAGAAGAAGACAGAGGTTGTCCTTTCGAGACTTCGAGGTCGAGGCATAAGCTGCTCTGTTCTGCTCCTTACGAAGCTGAAGAATCTTAGCTTCTTTTTCTTTTTATTTTTTTTTATCCTTTGTACTTTATTTTGTTTTTCTCAACAATGTAAGCTTTGTTTTGTGGCCGATGTGCCCTTCCTTGTTACTTGTGAACAATGACTTGCTAGGCCATAGTGCCTTCTTTATATGCATCTGTTGTTATCTTTGAATGATGTAGTCTTTGTTTCTTCATTGCTTCTGTATACTTGGAATTTTTTGCATGATTCATATAGTTCTTCCCTTGCACAATCTTCTCGAGGTTACATACTTCGGGTATGATAACTGCAAGTTTTACTTCGGCAAGATTCTAACCTGCAACATTTTCATAACTTTCAACTATTCAATGTTAGCACTGCATACCTTGCTCAAGTTTCAACAAGTGTTCAAATAACAATCTCAGTCTGCCCTACTTGTAAATTGCTACAAATTTCAACAAGGATTAATATAAATAGTAAACTTTACTCAAGTTTTATCAAGTGTTTAAACAATAATCTTAACTTTTACCTCAACCTGTAAACTGCTGCAAATTTCAACAGATGGTAACATGTCGGCTTAACTTCAACCTGTAATATCAGTCTAACCTACTTGTAAATTGCTGCAAATTTCAACAAGGACTATCATATACAGCAAACTTTTCTCAAGTCATAATCAAGTGTCAAACGGTAATCTACTTGTAAATTGCCACAAATTTCAACAAGGATTAAACAATATACTTAGCTTTTATTTGAACCTGTAAATTGATGTCGGCTTAACTTCAACTTGTAAATTGCTACAAATTTCAACAAGTGTTTGAACATCTTCTTTGGCTTGACCACCTTGTGGATTGTTATATGTCGGTCAGCAATGGCATCATCTTCACCCCGACTTGTAAATTGCTATAAATTTCAACAAGCGAGGAGAGTAGTAACCTCGGCTTAACTTCAACTTGTAAATTGCTACAAATTTCAACAAGCGAAGCCAAGCTTTGTATTCGGTCAAACCAACTTGTAAATTGCTACAAATTTCAACAAGTGGTAGACTTTGTATTCGGCCAGACCAACTTGTAAATTGCTACAAATTTCAACAAGTGGTAGGCTTTGTAATTCGGCCAGACCAACTTGTAAATTGCTACAAATTTCAACAAGTGGTAGGCTTTGTAATTCGGCCAGACCAACTTGTAAATTGCTACAAATTTCAACAAGTGGTAGGCTTTGTAATTCGGCCAGACCATCTTGTAAATTGCTACAAATTTCAACAAGTGGTAGGCTTTGTAATTCGGCTAGACCAACTTTGTAAATTGCTACAAATTTCAACAAGTGGTAGGCTTTGTAATTCCTCTGCTCCTCTGCCCCCAATGTGAACCTAAGTTCCACTTGGGTTCTCATTGTTCATGTCTTCCAGCATCTGATGACTTCGGCCAAGAATAATGATCATCTCAATGATAGAAAATTTTCAAATTGCAAGTGTTCCAGGGTCTTGGCAGTGCTTTACCCTCGTTGTCCTCAAGCCGATAAGCTCCATTACCTAATGCAGGAAGTAATGATGCAGGCCCTTCGGTTTGGGCCAAGCTTGCCCTCTCTGGGATCTTTCTTGTTGCCGACCACTTTTCTCAAGACTAGGTCGCCGATTTGAAAATCTCTTGGGTTGACCTTCTTGTTGTAAGCTCGCAAGTTTTCTTTGGTACCTGCTTTGAATTGCAGCCTTCTCTCTTCGTTCTTCCAAAAGATCCAGATCTCGGGCTAAGAGTATATCATTGATCCCATCTTCGACTCCCTGGGTTCGGATCCCTGGGATGCCGACTTCCAGTGGAATGACTGCTTCTGTGCCATAGGCCATGGCAAAGGAAGATTCCCCTGTTGATCTTCTCGGCATAGTCCGATATGCCCAAAGCACATTGGGTAATTCATCTACCCGCTTCCCTTTTGCTGCTTGCAACCTCTTCTTGATTCCATCCAAAATTACTTTGTTGGATGCTTCTGCTTGTCCATTACTTTGGGGGAAACTCGGTGTTGAGAAGTAATTCTTGATCTTGAATTTCGCACAGAAGTTCTTGATGAGTTTGCTGTCGAACTGCGTTCCGTTGTCGGCAACAATGGCTCTGGGAATGCCAAATCTGGTGATGATGTTCTTCCATATAAAATTCTTGACGTCTACATCTCGGATTTTTGCAAGAGGTTCTGCCTCTATCCACTTTGTGAAGTAATCTGTTGCTACCAACAGGTATTTCCTCTGTCCAGTTGCTTGAGGAAGTTGTCCGACCAGATCCATGCCCCATTGGGCAAACGGCCGAAATTTGAATCTTTGGATTCAGTCGGCGGTGGTGATGAATCAAGGGTGCAAACCTTTGGCATGGTTCGCATTTCTTCACATATGCTTCTGCATTCTTTTGCATGTATGGCCACCAATACCCTTGGGTAATGGCCCTATGGGCTAATGATCTGCCCCCAGTGTGACTTCCACAAATCCCTTCATGAATTTCATATAAAAAATCTTCAACTTGTAAAGGGTGTACGCACCTTAGAAGGGGTCCAGTGAAGGACCTTTTGTAAAGATGTCCCTCCGCAGTCAGGCTGAATCTGGCCGACTTTAGTCTGACTTTGTGTGCCTCCTTGCGATCTTCTGGCAGTTTTCCCTCTTTTAAGAATGCAACAATTGCATCCATCCAGCTCGGCCCCATGTCCACACACATTGCCTCTTGCTTTGCGTGCCGTGGTTCTATGCTCGGGCCTGACATGTAATCGATCATAATCGTCCTCGTCTTTCCAGTCTGCATTGAACTCGCCAGGTTGGCCAATGCGTCGGCGTGGCTGTTATCATCTCGGCTAACTTGAAGAAGTCGGCAGTTCTGAAATAGGTCGGCTAGTCTGATCACCTCTTTTGCATATGCCGACATCCTCTCGTCTCTGGCTGCAAATTCTCCTGTTGATTGGTTAACAATTAATTGTGAATCACAAAAAACTATTACCTCATACATACCTGCTGCTGCGCGCTTTTAGTCCTGCAATCAATGCCTCGTATTCAGCTTCATTGTTAGAGGCCTTGAACCCCAAACGGATGGATTGTTCTATTATTTCTCCATCTGGGGATATCAGCAGTACTCCTGCCCCCGCTCCTCGTCATTTTGAACTTCCATCGACAAAAAGCCTGAATGAGTCGCCGATATAGATGCTGCAAGGTCTGAGCTTTTCCTTCCTTTGCTCTTTTGTTGTCGGCTGGGATGCTTCTTGCTTGCTGGGACCTGGTTCATCTCGGCTCAAGGGAGGCCGACGTTCGACGGATTCCGGCGTGAATTCTGCCACAAAGTCGGCCAAAACTTGGCCCTTGATTCTTCGAGGTGCGAATTCCGGTCATCTTGGCCCAAGGCCACGCCCACTTTGCAATTCTTCTGTCAAGTCTCCTTGTTGTAATGAGGATTTTAATGGGTGCTCTGTTAGTATCAAAATCTTGTGTGCTTGGCAGCAGTGGTTCAACTTCCTCGAGGCCATAACTAAGGCCAACATTAACTTCTCCAGTGGTAAGTACCGTGGTTCTGCGCTGGCTAAGGTATTACTTACATAATAGACCTATACATTCTCCATTCTCTTCTCAGATTAATCTTTGCGCTCCTTTGCGTGTTCTATCTGACTAAGTACAAAAACAACTCTTCCCCGGGCTCAGGTGTCGAGAGGACTGGAGCCATGATCATGTACTTTTTTAGATCGGCCAAAGCGGCCTTACATTCTTCTGTCCATAGGAAGTCTGCAGTCTTTTTTACCAGGTTGAAGAAGGGTTTACACTTGTGCGAGCTTGCTTATGAACTGTTTAGAGTGTGACCTGCTCGTGAGCATTTGAACCTGTTTCGCCGAGGTTGGGCTCTGTAGATCTAGGATGGCCTTGATCTGATTTGGGCTAGCTTCTATTCCCCTTCTTGTGACCAGGTACCCTAGAAACTTACCAGATCCAACCCCAAATGCACACTTTGATGCATTGAGTCGGAGCCGATATGTTTTGAGTATGTTAAATACCTCGGCTAGGTCGGTAAGATGATTTTCTGGCTCCTTGGTCTCTACAACCATGTCGTCGATGTAGACCTCCACTGTTTGGCCTATCTGGTGTTTGAACATTTTAGTTACCAGCCTTTGGTATGTTGCTCCTGCGTTCTTTAGTCCAAAAGGCATCACCCTGTAACAGTACAAACCTTTTGGGGTGATAAATGCTGTCTTCTCCTCGTCTGGGTGGTACATAGCTATCTGGTGATACCTCCTGTAAGCGTCCAGGAAGCTCATCTTCCATGTCCAGATGTAGCATCCACCAGCTAGTCAATTTTTGGTAGGGGGAAGCTGTCCTTGGGACAGGCTTTATTTAGGCTTGTGAAATCTATGCAAACCCTCCATTTGCCGTTTTTCTTCTTTACCACCACAATGTTTGATAGCCATGTCGGATAGTTGACTTCTCTTATTGCCCTGGCTTCTAGAAGCTTGTCAACCTCTTCTTCCACTGCTTCGACGTGTATCAACGTCGGTCTCCGAGCTCGCTGTATCACAGGTTTAGCCGACCTAGCGACGTTCAGTCTGTGACATGTGACCTCGGGGTCAATGCCAGGCATTTCATAAGGTGTCCAGGCAAACACTTCTATGTTTGTTCTAAAAAAGGCTTCCAGTTCTCTTTCCTCTTTCTCGGCTAAGCCTGAGCCGAGAAGGAAAAAGCGTTCCTCATCGCCCTCCTGGACGAGAATTTTCTTTAGTGATTCCTCACTTTTCTCGGCCAGCTCCTTGCCGACATCATCTAGGACTTCCATGTCCTCGTCTTCAACTTCGGCTCTGGTTGGTTCTCGAATGTTGCAAGTAGTCTTCATTGCTGCCATGGAGCAATTCTTTGCCTGCAGTTGATCCCCTCTAATTTCTTCAATCCCATGCTCTGTTGGAAAGCGCAGTAGTTGGTGCAATGTTGATGGTACTGCCTTCATTGCATGTAACCACGGCCTGCCCATGATGATGTTGTATGGTGAGGGTGTATCAATCACGATGAACTCGGTCTGGATCTTCTTATTGCCTGCTTGTACTTCCAAGGTTGTGGCACCCAGTGGCCACGTCGGCGTGCCATTGAAGCCGACCATCGGGCCATTTGATTGCTCCAGGTCGTCGGGGTGAAAGCCCAGCTCCTTATAATATCTAACGTACATGATGTCACAAGAGTTGCCTGGATCTATGAGGATGCGTTTTACTTGGCATTCCTCAACTTGGAGGGATACTACCAAGGCATCATTATGTGGGTGCTGTACCATTTCTAGGTCGGCCTCGGTGAAAGTTATCATCGGACCTTGGCAATCTTCCAGCCGAGGTCTTTTCAATCCGACTTGGTTCACGTACTGCAAGTGTTTGACTCTCTGAGTTTCCCCCCGAATGTCGTTTTCATTCACCTTGGAGTGAATCACATTCACTACCCGAGGTCTTTCTGCCCGGGGTTGCGGCGGTGGCGGGGCTGCTTCGGCCTGAGGAAGTCCTGCCTGTTCTTCCCTCGTTCTGGTTTCATCGATAAGGTCTCTCAGGTGACCCTGCCTCACCAGATCTTCCAAGTGTGCTTTTAAGGCTCTGCAACCTTGTGTTGTATGTCCGTTTTCATTGTGATACGAACAATGTCTGTCCGAGTTTCTTCCCATAAACTCCCCGGGTTGCCTTGGTGTTACGAAATAGGTTGGCTCAATTTTTCCTAGGACCTTTTGAATTGGAATTCGGAACACGGTTGTCACTGCTTGTTTAGCCCTCAGCTCTACCTCCGCCTTGCTGAATCCGTTGTTACTTCGGATTCGCTTCGGCGAGCCGTTCCCCTGCTCCTGTTTGACCTGCTTTGGTGCCGATGTATCCTCTTCGGCTCTGGCATATTTTTCAATCCTTGCCATGAGTTCCTCCATATTCTTTGGCAATGTCTTTGCCAAAGATTTCCGTAGTGAACAGTCTTCTTTCAGGCCGTTCTTGAAAGACACGACCGCTACCTCTTGATTGCATTCAGGTATTCGGTTGAACACCTCGTAGTATCTTTTTGCATAGGCCCTAAGGCCTTCATCCTTACTGATTTTCAAAGCCATTAATGCGTCCACCCTCAATGGCTGTAGCTTGTTTGTCACGAACCTGGCCACAAATATCTCGGCCAGGCCTTCCCAAGTCTTCACACTTCCTTTTGGTAACTTGTGGAACCAATCTGATGCAATTTCTTCAAAGGACGAAGGGAATACTTTGCAGAGCAAAGGCTCATTTCCACTGTATAATGCCATTGAATTTAAAAACAATCCAACATGGAAGTTAGGGTCTGACTTACCGTCATAGATTTGGAACCTCGGCATGCTGAATCTTTTTGGAGCTTCAAATTTGTCCAGTTCTACCGAGAATGGTGTCCTCGGCTTGACGAGTGAGGTCACCTCGGCTTCAGCGTTCTGTTCTCTCCTCTTGAGATAATTTCTTAAGTCTTCTTTGCTCCTCCCCGGAGCTCAGCTATCTTTCGATTTGAGTCTCTTTGGCACACTACTCTCGGCCTCGTGGTGTGCCCGTTTTGACATTTCTCCGTAGGTTGTGTCGAAGCAGAGAGCCTGCTTTGGTACATGCCGACGTTCTCTGGGTTCCTGATCTGTTGTATGATACGTCCTCTGGGACTTCTCTTGTCTAGGTTCCTCCCGTCCGACCTCCCCGGAAGGCGGGTGAGAGTGCCTTTTGCTCCTGGAGCGTTGTGATGTTTCAGGAATTATCTTCCTTCCTCCATTCTGAGTTTTAACTGCTGGGATTGGCGTATCCTGCAGTGGGTATGGCGGCTGCATGACATTGTTTTGCATCATGAAGTTGACGACCGACTGTAGGTCCGCCAACTTGTTTGCCAGGTCCTTGACTTCCTCGTCCCTTCGTATGCACCTATCCCTCCATACCTGGAGGTTGTCCTCCTCGTAATATCTGCCCTCCTAGACGACGTCTTTTCTCCCGTGCCCTTGGTCACAGGGTTTGTCGCTGTGGTTGTTTCCTTCGACGTCAAGGTCAATAGGCCTGTCACTCCTAGCGGGAGTGTCACCCCCAACCTTTTCGTTTTGTGCGTTACTGGCCATCTATTCGTCGTACTTTCCCACAGACGGCGCCAAATTGTGTGAGTGAATTTCTGATCACACTGCCTATCTTAGTGATTCAGTGGTAAAAACACAGGCAGAATATATGGCACAGATAATAACACAAAGCCACAAAAGGATTTAACGTGGTTCGGCAAAAGTGCCTACGTCCACGGGAGGCCGAGGTAATTCACTATATCAAATGAACAATAAGAGTTACAATTCACTCTCAGTAATTCTCACTTTGCTCTCTAGACTCGTAACTGAAAGTGTAACAATTGGCTTGTAGTTGTATATGCTCTGTTCAGAATGATCAATCCGTCCCCTTTCTTCTTCTCAACCTCTCCATATGTACCAGAAAAGTTAATGGAGAGGCCACTTTTTTAGGTTGCCACTAACTATTACGCTTTTGGCGACTTTCGACCAAAAAGCTCTTCATGGCTTCACATGGCCTCTAGTGGCCTCATGGCCAACTCACATGGCCTCAAGGCCGAGTAGTGTGAAATCTTTGGCCTCATGGTACGTACATCCACCTATCCAAGATAATATTTTATATTAGCAGGTATGGTCGATCTCACAGTTTCCTCGGCTTAATTCTTCTGAGGGTAGCTCGGCCTTTGGAAGTGAGGCCGAGGTATGGGAAAGAAGAGGCCTTTACCAGGGATTAAGACATCTTCGGAAATACCCTCGGCAAACCTTAGATTACTTCAGCAAAACTTACCGCGACACGTGGAACCTCGGCTGACACGTCAGCGTCTCCTTACCACGTGTTGATGTACAGAAATATATCCCCACATCTAGTGACCTACATCATCCTAGGACCTGCGAGTTTATTGGGTCCTTAGTTTGTTCACTCGAGCAATTCCACCTCTCTTTCACAGTTCTAATCGGTCTTTGGTTTATTTCGAAAGCAACTCAATTTTGATTTTTGAAAAGAAAATTGTTGACCGGTTGAACATGTGAAGTAACGGTTTTTAAAAACAAGTTTTAAAAGGTCTAAAAAAGATTTGGCTAAAGAGGGGTCTGATTCAGGTTTGGGATTCATTATTCCATTGGCCAATTTGAGAAGTTGTAAGCACTCCTTTTTCATCATTGGGGAACGTCAAGGTGTCTTTTAAAAAGTTGCTAAAAAGTTAATTTTTTTAATTTTTTATACTTATTTTGTATTTTTATGAATAAATTATATAAGAGGTGATGTGATTTAAAATTGATAAAAAATTAAAAATTAATTTTTTACTAACTTTTTAAAAGAGCATTAATCTACGTGGCTTTGCGTACCAAGTGAGATAGAGTGAGAGAATTGGGTGAATCACATGTTTGTGAATAACTTAAAGTACTATTTTCTTAAAAAATAATGTATTTGACACGTTAATGCAAGCTAGATTCGTCCCAAAACATGTCTTTTTGTCACTATGAGCATGTTTGATTGGGTGGATTAGGACATAGAATTGGGATTATTAATCTGTGGGCCCAATTATCCTAGGTTTGTTTTAACATTTTGGTTTAGGATTATTAATCCAATGGATTATTAATCCAACAAATTTGTAGGATTATTAGTAATGGGGTAGGGGTGGAATTATTAATCCAATAAATATTAATCTAATTGGATAGTGAATACTACACTAATTTAATAGAATTATTAATACTTTACTATTAATCTTGTGAATCAAACATGACCTTTAAGTCAAGATAAGTTTAATAAAGGAAAAATAAGCACATTTTCCATTGCTATTTAATTAAAGGCCTTTGGGCACGTTTTATGAGGCAAACTTGATCTCTTCTATTTTTTTTTCTTTTTTTGTTTTTGTTTTTTTTGTTGAAAAAATCATAAAATAGAATAAAAAACTTTACAAAACTACAAGGGGCACGACTCAAGCCCTAACAAAGTATACAGGAGGGAAAAGCCAAACAAATAAGCAAGAAAAGCAGACTATAACTGAAAACAACTAAGGTAAATATGCAAGAAGACTGGTTCAGGGAGAAATACAAACTTGATCGTTAGAGTAAACTTATATAAGAAAAGCAATTTTTTGTTTAAAATCTCACAGCTAGGTCAATAAGTTTCTGTCTAAAGTTTCACAGGGGGGTTCAAGTGTATCCTATGTAAAGCGCATGTCCTACCCTATATCGAGTTTAAGATAGCGTTTGATAGAGTTTTCTAAATATGATTTGAGAATAAAGTTGTATTTTGAGTTTAAAAGTTTTGGAATTATGATTTGAGTGTAAAAAATTTATTTAATTATGATTTTTTAATAGAGTGTTGAATTGAGTTTTTGAGTTGAGTGTTAAATTGAGTTTTAAGAGTTTGATGTAACATGTGAAATAAGAAAATTTGTTTGGTTATGAATTTTGAAAAGAGTTTTCAAAACTTAATTCAAAAAGCTATAACTCGTAATTAAATACACAACTCAAAACTTTATTGAAATTTTTGATCAACAATCATAACCAAACTCTTTTTAAAATTCAATTGAAAAAATTAATGATTAACAAAAAAAATAGCAGTCATACCCAAATTTTTTTTCAAATTCAACTCAAAAAATTAATTATTAACAAAAATTTAAAAATAATTATTTTTTGTATTGAAAATATTATAAACAAAATAATTTGAAGGTCACAATAAATATTCAATTACTGATCATACAGAACTTATGATTGTATATTTGATTCGAATTATGTTTTTTTCAATATTTTTCAGTCGAAATATTTTTATATTTTTAATAATTACTGCCACCAATAATTTGCTAGTTATTATATTGTTATTTTTAAATAAATGGCCACAAAATTTATCAATATTATATATATTGGGAGTCTAACAAAAATTAAAATATTATTTAATTAGTATCTACACAGTTTACTGCACATAATTCAATATTATTGGAATTTTTTTCATTTTTTTAAATTTTATCACTCTCGTGGGAAATCTGTGAACCTCTGTACCGTCCTCACCTTCGTTATTGTGCCTCACCCGTAAACTTCTGTACCGTCTATATTATTGTGCTGGTTGATTGATGTGTTTGACATTAAAATGACTAAATTACCCCTATATTATAGAATGCTAAGTTGAAGAGCACAACCAAACACAACCCAAGTATTTCTTGTACACCTAAAAGATTCTCATATATATTGCAATTATTTTAAGACTGTTATTCCCCTATAACAAAAGGTCAGACACAAAATTCTAATTTTAAAAAATAACATAAAAGGCCAACAAACATTGGCCAATGGAGAGAAACATCCTATAACGCAAGTGTAAATTGATGCTTGACATGATTGTAATTTTGGTTTATAAAGATCCTTAATTGAAGGGAAACCCAGTCATGAAAGAAGATTAAGGATCTCTCTCTATGTATATGTACCTTTATCAAGAGTAATACATCTAAACAATGATTTATGGCGCCATATGCCTTGTAGTAAAAAAATCGACACATGATAATCTCTCTTGGTGATTGAAGAAGGAAAGGAAAGGAAAGGAAATGGCGATCGTAGAGAATAAAACAATGTCTAGCAAGAAAAGCAATGAGGGATGTAGAACTGTATTAACAATGAATGTTAGAGCCATAGCCATCTATGTGTTGGGATTCTTCTTCACCGTCTTTTTATGCAATGGTTTACACACCCTTTTAAGGCCTTTGTCTCAACCTCGCATCATCTCAGAATTCATCGTAAGTCCTCTCTCTCTCTCTCTCATGCATCCACACATGGCTATTATAATTCTGGATTTTAATTTTGTTATGCAGTTTCAAAACAAAGAGATCAGACAAAAAGAATAATAATTATTACAATATCTATAAGTATGTAGATCTCTATGATAATGTTGAATTTGAATAATGATTGTGTGGTAAAGAAAAAAATTGATTGACAATTGAGATCTATCTCTACATTGCAGATAATTTTATAAGCCTGATCGAACTGAATAAGAAATTCTAACTTAAAGAAGATCGATTTTAGCCATATTCACAATTCACCATGTGTAATTAGGGGAACTCTTGTTGAGTGATAGATTATTATTCATGCTTGGCAAGAGAAATTTAACAAGACCTAAAATATGTTAAAACTTTGTTTACCTTTTGATCTGATTTCAAACGACAAGCTTAATTTGAGTAGTTTGGATATTTTTAATATATATAGGTTTCTCTAGTTTAGTTCAAATCGATCTTTTTGAGGTTTTAAATATGTTTATACTTTGCTTGTTTACATAATAAATTAATCTTTGATAAAAAATTTTAACGAACTGAACACAAGTCTAGCTCAAGTAATTTGCTTTGTTTACCCTCACATGTCGCCAAAAGTTATCACATGTCAATGTGAGAGCCAATTTTTGACTTGCCTTTGTATTTTGACTACATTCATCGACAAAGGTTATGTTCCTTGGCATTTTATTTATTTTTTTATTACTTTTTTGGCATTAATGATCCCATTTCATTGTGGAAAGTAAACTTTGGGTAATATTTTTTTTTGATATCATGAAAACTCTAATTTCTTATAGTGGCTGGAATATGTACTTCCAAAGACGTTAACTCTTTTTATTTTATTTTTATTTTTTAAAGATTTTTTTTCACAAAAATTATATTTTTAAGTATATTTATGTTAGGTGTATCTAAAAATTTAAAAAATTTGCTTAAAATATTTTTAAAAAAATTAGTAAAAACAAAAAAATACGAAAAATAGGAAAGTAGAATTTTCTGAATATTGTTTTCAAAAAATTAAAAACAAACTGAGTGAATTTTTTTTTTTGATATCATGAAAACTATATAATTTCTTATAGTGGCTGGAATATCTACTTCCAAAGATGTTAACTCTTTTTATTTTATTTTTATTTTTTATGATGTGTATTTATGGTTTTTGTCATGTCCCATATTTTAGAAATATTAATTAGGCATAATCTAATTAACTTAAGTGTGATTAATTAATAAAAAAAACCCTTATTATCTCTTTGTTCATTTTCAAAAACAGCTTTCCATTGCTAATTACCTTGAGTTACAACAAATCCTATTTATCCTGTATGTGCCAATGCCCAGTTTTTAAAATCAAATAAAGGTTTAAAAGAGACTGGTGCAATTTGTATTGAAAAATGTGACAAAACCAATTCCCTTTTGCAAAAAGTCCAGTCCTTAATCGAACTAGACCGTACTGTTGGGCTCGTGGGGGTTCACCATGAGTCCCGTTTTGATAATTTGAACCGTTCAAAGTGTAGAACTCGTCGAGTACTATATGTCTGTAAAAAATCACGTTGATTGAATATCGATAGTTATATGATCAAAACAAATTTTTGTCAACCGTTAATTTATTCACCGTCCATTTTTTTTTATACAAAACTGATTTAATCACATAGCTACTGATATCCGATCACTGTAGTACTCGACGAGTTCTACATATTCAATGGTTCAAATTATCAAAACGGAACTCGTGGTGGGCCCCCATGGGTCCAACAGTACGGTCCAGTCCGATTAAGGACTGGACAGAAGCCATGCCCTTGCAAAAATGTTAATTTATTAATTAAAAGACTTGCTTTTTATTTGAAGGAATTACAAATAAGTGAGACAATCTTAAACTCATGCACTATAGGTGGAATCTTTTTTTATGCAAGTCTGACACATATAAAAGGCTTATACCAAACACAGAAAAAATCTGTACCACACACATGAGACTTGCATAATCTGCAAAAAAGAATATTTTTCCACTGTTCAACTGAAATATAACTTGCCTTTTTTTATTTAGAATTCCAAAATGAAATAGGTTTAGTGACAAATTGTCACGCCCTTGGATTTGATGAGGCATGGACAGATGTGGTATTTAATTAAATAAAATATTCATTTATTAAATAAAATACTTAAAGTGACGTAACTATTTTAGAAAATCATTCAATTACAAGCATCAATTGGTATGATTTTCATGGTATGATAATCTCATATTCACCCTATACAAGTACCCCGTCAACTAAGTCCCAACAAGTCCTCATAAATCAATGAAAATTACACAAAATTTAAATAATCTAGAACTAGAATGTAAAAATCTAGAACTGTCTATATTGGCTTTAAGTCTCATGGTAGGAAAATAGGGTGGGAACCTTACCAATGCAGTTTCAGCTCCACGCCCTCCTCTCTACCTGTTACAACGACACAATAATACTAAAATACTTATACAACACAAGTTTCCAGAATGGATTGCGACAAAAGATATAAAAAAAAAAAAAAAATGTGAAAGCGAGACTCCTTGAAATTCCCAACCCCCCCCCCCCCCCCCCCCCCCCCAACACAAAAACAAAAAACAAAAAAAATCCAAAAAAATCGTTTGGTTATGTTTGGTAGATTTACCTATTAGGGGCATTTTTTTTTTTCTTCATAAATCCTACTTTTATTACTTATGTTCCAATCAATTCAATCTTTTTTTTTATGTTTCAATTAGTCCCATAAGTAGCCAATTTATAATAAAACCTTCTATGACAAGGGGTTTGCTTGAAGAGGCCTGTTGGGAATTGTGGCCCCCCTTCTTGGCTAATTAGTCCTTTGCTAGGGAATACTGCCCCGTTTTTGTATGATGGTTATTATAATTAAATAAATACAATCCTATCTTTGACAAAAAAAAATATATATATATATTAAAGAAATTACACCTTTTAGTAAAAAAAAATATATATATATATTAAAGAAATTACCTCTTTTCGGAGGCACTTTTCAAAAGGCTTCAAAAGGGTAGACACCGAGGCGACATTACATGTGATGTTCTGCTTACTCACCTACATACAAGGTTTTAAAAAGCGGCCGCAACAGTTATGTAACCGTTACAGCCGCTATAGTGGAGTGACGACCGCTATAGTAGTGTGACAGAAATTCACATGTGTAACGGCCGTTTCGGTATTACGTAACGGCCGTAGTAGTACCGTAATGGCCGTAACGGTCCATTATATACCGTTACAGCTTTTATAATATTCTAAATAGCTTCATTCCCCTCCCCCCCCCAAAAAAAAACAAAAACAAAAACAAAAACAAAAGCTTACAAAAAAAAGAGAACAAATACTCAAGTGATCCAAGCCCAAAGAAAAAATCTTATTGAATTTTTTTTCTTTATAATTTTTTAAAAATATATGGCATAATTTTTATTTTATAATCCTTTCATTTAATAATTGTGAATATTTTTTATTCAGTTCGTTCAGGTATTGGTAAAAAATAATTTGTACACATTTAAAATCAATTATTCTTAAAATCATTAACTATTGAAATAAAATGTAAATAACTCCTTTTATAGTGATTTGAAAATATTGAATATATTGGATCATACTTAAAAATTAACAAAAATTGATAAAAATTTATTTTTAATCCCAATATATGTGATTCTAAATATATATGCGTATCGGTAAGTTTTCTTCAAATTATGTGAAAAAAAAAAAAAAAATCACGGTTCTGATTACTGCAACTATTACGCTATGGCCTTTATACGCTGCAGCCACAACCGCTACCGCGTCACTGCAACCGTTAAGGCGACCGCAACCGTTTTTCAAAACCTTGCCTACTTATATATAAGGGAGAGGGTGAGTTGGAGCCCAGTGAGTAACATCAGTATACCGACTTATATGAATGAAGTCCAACAATTACAATCATACCTCCCATTTTCAAGACAATCTAACAATGTCAATACACAATTCGATAGTATTCAATAATTTCAATCCCTTTCTTGCAATAGCAATTAACAATCAATCAATTTATGTGGTACATCTAATAGAGTTCAATAAACAATGTGCCGAAGCCAATAGGACCACTAGGGTCAATCCGATGGGACCATGATAGGTCATGCAATATTTCGATGTTGATTTTTAAGGTCTAACGTAGAGATCTCTGTGTTTCAATCAATTCAATGGGCCATGGTATTGTTTTCCCCAGACGAGGGCCTATTAATCAATGGGCCATGGTATTGTTTCTCCCAGGTAAAGGCCTATTAATTAATGGGCTATGGTATTGTTTCCTCCAGGCAAGGGCCTCACTAAAGGATGCCACGAATACATTTCAAAAAGGGGCATTCATTTATAATTAGCAAAATAGAATTCAAAATACCATTCTTGAACAATTTCCAAATAATAGCTTTATAAAGACATTACTCACAACGGGTTAGATTGATACTAGGCCCCGAATGTCCACCTACACAAATCATATAACACCAATACACATTGAAGCTCAAGTTCAAAATGAGTAACGTATGTTAATTATTCTCTTACGTGTGTTTCTAGCTTATTCCATTATTTAGGATGTTCAAATGAGGCTTAAGAATGCGTAAATGGGCATGGAGATGCAATTATGTATTCACAAGTGTTAGTCAAAAGTTGTTGAAAATAGGGCCTTTGCTTGAGCGCACACTTGGTCGCTCGAGCGGTCTGTAAAGACTGTAAAAGTACTGGATGTTCGATTTTTACACTCGACGGTCGCTCGAGCCAAGTGCTGAACAAAAGTGAGTTGGCTCGAGCACACACTTGGTCGCTCGAGCCAACGGCCAAATGTCTGAAAAAGTACTGGATGCCTTCGTTTTTTGCTCGAGCCAACGACCAAATGTTTGAAAAAAGTACTGGATGCCTTCGTTTTTCGCTCGAGTGATGGATCCTTCGCTCGAGCGAACTGGACAAATTCTAGGTTTTTCAGATTTGAGTTTGAAGTTCAAAAACAATATTTGCCTTCATTTTTTGCTCGAGTGATGGATCTTTCGCTCAAGCAAACTGGACAAATTCTGGGTTTTCTAGATTTGAGTTTGAAGTTTAAAAACAATATTTTCATGTTCAAAACTCTCATGGTTGGTCTCAAACACTTGGAAACACTTTATCAAACATGTACCTTTGGAAAATATGAAACCATAGCTTCAAATTCTCTTTCAATTCTTCAAAACAAAGCTCAAAGCATTATGTTCTTAACCTGCATGTAACAAATTCAACTCTATTCTTTACAAAACATGTTTATATGAGATATTGAGTGCAAAACCATGAAGAACTTCAAGAAATAACTCAAGTAAGGTCCATGCATGTATGAATTTGACAAAACCAAGTTCAAAAGATGAAGAATTATGCATGCATGTACGCAATTCACTCAAACTCACTAAAACTCTTGATGATTCATGATCATTTCTTCCAATTACATGCAAATGGTCCTACAATTTGGTGAATTCATCTTCCTAAATGTATTAACTTCATGAATTATAGGTAAAGATCATATCTAGCTTGAATTAGGCTGTAGTTAAGCTAAATCTCTTCAATCTCTCTTGAACACCCTTGAATTCTCCTCCTTTCTCTCTACAATGTTGAGTTCACCCTTTCTATCTCTAAATTTCAGCTCACAGTTGTTGTAAAACGAAGTCTAAGCATGCTTAACAAATATATATAGGGTGATTAAGGCCTCACTAATCACACATGATTAAGACTAGTTAATTAGGCTTAAGTTTAGTCAATTATAATTAATTTATTCTAATTATTTTGATCCGAATCAAATTTTAATTAGACTTACCACATGGTTCTAAAAATTCCAACTAACCTATTGAATTAATCAATTCTGGTTTCTGAATCCGGCTGGGCTTTCAATTTCGAATTATACAGATAACTCATAAACAAATAGATAAGTGTCAATTAAACACATAATCAGGCAATTATGCCCAATAAAATATTATAGAAAAATAATATGAAGGTCGGGGTCGTCACAATATGGTTCTTTTTTATGTGAATATTTTAACTAATTTCAATAATAGTTTGGCTTTCAATAACTGTGATATAAATGTTCATATTATGAATGTGATTATATATGATATGTGAATATTGACGATGAAAATATTATTTGAATTGGATAATTGCATTAATGTTTACACTTTTAAAAATGATTTTTGCTGTATGTTCACATTGTGAAATATGAATTATGAACATTCACAGTGAATATTGGTGTGGCCGTTCCCAATATGTAATTTATGAATGATCTTTATGATGTGGGTATTGTAATAGGTTTGCAATAAGAAATCGACTTTCAATAATGGTGGCATGAATATTCACATTGTGAATTTGAAAAATTTGTAGTATGTGAAATTGATAACGACAAGTTTCATATGATTTGGATAGTTGGGTGAATATTCACACTATTGAGCATTCATATTGTGAAATTTAATTTTTTTACTTTATATAATTACATATTCAAGTGAGATTTTATTTGATAGATCTCGTTAAACAGGTTTCAAAAATAAATATGTACAACAAAAATTCTGAATTTTTAAAGTTTAGTACACAAAAAGTAAAAAAAAAAAACAAAAACAAAACAAAACAAAACAAAACAAAAACAAAAAAAGTCCAAATTAGAACACACCATAAACACTTATAGGTTGCTAAGGGTTAGAAAATATGTATGAGGGTAAAATTGCCTATAAAAGACTTCAACTATAGGAATTAGGATTTGGTGGATCAAATTGCAAAATAACATAACTTATTGGAATACAAGAATATCTTATGGACTAATTGGGAAAGTACATGAAAACGGATTTTTCACTAAATTTTCCTTATTATTTATTATTATTAAATTCTGACATGGTGACCATTTACAATTGCAGGTAGGATTATTTCTGACCAACACACCATTCATACGTAATCAAATCAACGCACAGGCGATACACAAAACACTGAATTATATAGCTGACTTTGGTATGGTTTGCCATATGTTTGTGTTAGGCTTGGAAATTGATCATAACATATTTATTCAACCACCAACAGGGGAGACTAAAGTGGCTTGTGTAGGCATGCTCTCCACATTTGTCTTAGCACTTGTGGTGACTCCCTTTCTGCATGTTCCTGATGTTTTCAGTACCAAATTCAATCTCTCCCTTTCTGTGATTCTCTCTGGCACTGCCTCTCCTCTATTGACCAGGTTGATTACTGACCTCAAAATTGGCAAATCAGACATAGGACGGTTTGTGGTTTCAACAGGAGTACAATCAGACCTTGTTTCTACTATCCTCCTTGTTGTGGGATTCCTTATTTTTGATCCTATGAAAAGCTATGAAGTACGCAATTCACGCGATATCCTTCGTATGATCTCAACACTGGTGATTGAAATGGTATTAGCTGCCAAGCTATCACCTCTAATCATGAATTGGGTTAATAATGAAAACCCAGAAGGGAAACCTATGAAAGGCTCTCACCTGATCCTATCTGTTGCATATGTTGTCTTGGTATGTTGTTGCTCACCCACTATAGCTGGGTATAACTCAATATTAAGTGCATTCTTGGCTGGGCTTTTTATGCCAAGGGAAGGGAGGATATCCAAGATGATGATTAGCAAAGTTAACTACTTCTTAACCACAATCTTCTATCCACTTTTTTTCTTTTGGGTGGGAGTTGAGGCTGATCTAACCAAATTCCGTGGTGATCGAATAGGTCCATGGGCAAAGTTAGTTTTCCTTTTTTTGATTGCAACAGTTGGAAAGGTTGTTGGAACTGTTGTCTCTGGGGTAATGTTAGGGTTTCATTGGCCGGAATCCATTGCAATTGGGTTGCTTCTCAATATCAAGGGCCATTTTCACGCCTACTTGGCTATCATTGCTACAAAAGTAAGTAGTAAGCCTACCTCTATCCTTCTACTTCTCTTACTAATTTATTGTAAGTCATGGCTATTTCCTTCTACTTGACTCATAAGAATAGCCAACCTAGAAAAATTGAAAGAGCTTGAGTAATTTAGATACATAACAATATATGAACAAAACTTCCATGAGATTATGATATTTTGACATTAAAACTTCTCTACCACATAATTCTTAATGAAAATTTTGTTTGTGTAACCATTTTCTTTTCAAATTAATTTAGCATTGCAATACAAAATACTTCAACAATACCTTAGTAGATCGGTTGAAAATTTATGGAACAATAATCATTGATGATATCATACCAATCTAACTAAAGTTTTTTTGTTTTTGTTTTTGCTTCCTACTGTCAAATTGAAGAATAAAATCACTTCCATTTCTACCAGCATTGCAATGCTATTTGCAACCTTTTTGACCATCATCTACACCCCACTGGTTGTTGCAAACATCATTGAACGTGCAAGGAAACGCTCACCAACTCAAAAAATGGCAGTCCAGTGGTTGGACCCTGCAAATGATCTTCGTATTTTGCTATGCCTTCATGGGCCTCAAAACGTCCCAGCTTCCATCAACTTCATGGAGATTTCTCGAGGGACAGTTGACCCTGGTATCATGGTTTATGTAACAGACATGATCGAACTAACAGATCAAATAGCTGCCACACTAGCACATGGTGAAGGAATGGATGCTGTGACTGTGACAGACCAGGGAGTGACAGACATGAGGGAACAAATTACCAGAGCTGTCCAAGCTTATGTTGATGAGAATGGTGAAGGCATCAACCTTAAGCGAATGCTTGCCCTTGCAACAATAAATAACATGCATCAGGATATCTGCATTCTAGCAGAGGACTTGTTGGTTTCCCTCATCATATTGCCATTCCACAAGGATCATCAGGCAGATGGAAGACTCAATGTTGGCCATTCTGGGTTTCGACATGTGAATCGTAAGGTAAGTAAACAAATAATCTTGAAGAAATGTAGAACATCAGTCTTATATATATATATTCAGTCAAGTAAATATAAGAAATGATCTATTTTCCAAGCCAAGGTGGCTTAGACAGAGCTTGGCATGGCCCGGCTTCGAGGGAGCCCTAAGTAGTAGCTTAGGGCCAGCTTAATGGGTGCTCATTTGTTCATTTTGACGATGGTCATATCCTATAAATAGGATTCAACCATATATGTATGCATTTCTGATTATGTGTAATATCAATTTTATAAACATAGATAGATGCTTATGACCTCTGTCTTTATCCCTGACTTAGCATTAGGATATTTGACGATGCTCAACTTACATATGGCATATTTATGTGAATATGTACTAGAAACCCCTTCATGAAATACTTAAATACACTGAATATTTTCTGATAGTCATAATAGAAGAATTCATTGAAAGAAAGAAAAAAATATTTATGCTTACACATACATATCAAGATATCTAACAGCTTTTAACTTCCTAAATCTCAAGTCCATCTGACAAATTCTAAAAAGGACCATATGGTCCACTTGTAGTGAATCAAAAATATTTGTGATTATATAATTATATGCAGAAAATATTAAGTTTCCTAATTATAAGGCTGACAATAACTTGAGCATTGAACATTTTAGATGTTAATTGCAAGTAACATTTAAATGAAAAGACATTTAATAACAAATAAGACCAAGCATAAAATGTAGGATAAAAAGAAAAATTGGAGCATCATACACAAATGGCTGCTTTTAGTGTGTAGTCATGACTAAGAAATGAGTTTCCAAAACAAAGGAAACAATGATATTATTTTACTCGGAAAACTAATTCATCCTTTCTGTTTGTATCCTTTATAACAAATTTGCCATGTGGCAATTTCCCAATTTATTTAATGCCACGTGGCAATAGAAGGTGAAGAGTTATTGATTTTTGAGGGCCCACCAAAGTCAAACGGCGGCTGCAAAGGGAGTTAATTTATTTTATTTAATTAATTGACTAAGATAATTGGTTAATTGATTAATTAAATAAATTAGTTATGTGAGGATAATGAGAGGCTCAATCGTTCCTAAAGATTAGGAAATAGTTGAGGCTTATCTCCTAAAATAAAGGCTTATCCCCTTGTTTGTTGCCAAGTGGTTGTTATTTGTAAAGATTACATGGGATTTGAAAGCTTGTCAAATCAACAAGAAGGCTACAAAATTGGAACCGATCTTCCCAACTCAAGGCAAGTTGGGTTTTTAAGGTTTTTTATGGGACACGTGGTGGCTTGAAGGAGCTTAGTGGACCAATTCAAAGCTACAAAGAAGGCACTAGCCGTTAGTGGTCAAAATTATTCCTATTCTTGAGGATCAAGCTAAGGATCAAGGGACACATGTCACAAGGAGAAGCTGCAATGTTCCTAGCAGTTGAGCAGGAATGGAAGCATCCCCAACACTAGAAAAGGACTGCAAGTGCAACATTTTAAGGGATCCAACACCAAACAACTCAACCAAGGGTCTTTGAACACATTTATCTTAGTTTCATAGATTTTATCTATCTTAGCTTCATAAATTTTATCTTAGCTTTTATAGCTTTATCTTTTCATTCAAGCAATTCAATTCCATGCAATTAGTTGTTTATCTCAATTATCTTAGACTAACAATTGTACTTCATTTATCAATCAATGCAAGTCTCAATTCTAGTTTAGTAATCTTTAACACCTAGTAAATTTTTTGAAAGTCCTCTTCATTGGGGCAAGATCCAAACTAGTAGCAATTCCTCTAAGTCACACACAATCATTTCTTTGCGTTAGAATTCAGAAAT
The DNA here is from genome assembly GCA_025200525.1 of Camellia lanceoleosa. Taxonomy (NCBI): domain Eukaryota; kingdom Viridiplantae; phylum Streptophyta; class Magnoliopsida; order Ericales; family Theaceae; genus Camellia; species Camellia lanceoleosa. The sequence continues at coordinate 110,223,765 of CM045760.1, read as the reverse complement.
ATCCAAACATTCCTATCCCTTGAACTAGGTTCAGAAGTTATGGCACTCCCGCAATCAAACATTAAACACAAGGCTACATGTTCATCCCTAGGATTTTCTGAGTGGTAAACAGATTTTTCCAAGTGGTAAACAATTTTGGCTCTCCTAGTGGAATGCTAGATGTCATCTTTATCAAACATTCCTATGGTTGGTAGAGGTAGAGCGAAGAATATTGTGGGTCAATGAGAAGTGTTGCCTCCTGATAGTCTAGGATCAGATAAGTCTAGACCATCAGCAGTGCATCACAATCTTGAGGGATTCCATGATATGATAGAGAAACTGAGACATTGCCTCATTGCGGCTAATAGAGAGCTTTCACAAGAACTTTCTCATTCTTTGGCCACTCCGCTACGAGAAATGAGGCAGTCACAAACCGATCTAACAACAACAATTACTAATATGATGGTAACTTTCGGAGACAAGCTTCATGTAGTCCCACCACCAGCTCCAATTCTGCCCATAATAGAAATTTCCAATGCCGTTGTAGAGCAGAATCCTCAGAGTAGGCTAGTTGCCATAGAATCGCCACCTTCAAGAGTTTTTCAAGCCTTTTTTTTCCAATAACCCCATACTTGGGGGGCAAGGAGGACAAGGCATTGAACTTGGGGAGTAAAGCGCATTAGTTTGTGAGCGACAAAGCAGGCAGGGTAGATTCCTATCACATCTCCTGGGTGGCCCTTGGGCATAATTCATGGGGGCATACAGTATCACTTGTGGAGCCGGCTTCTGAGGAGGATGACAAGTGCTCAGTCCATGGCAAGTGGTATCAGAGCAAGCCTAGGGGCACTTTAATAGGGACGGTACATGGGACTTACACCATGCACCTTCATTGTGAGGTCTGCACTAAGGGTGGTGTCTGCACGGGGCGAGTTCTCATGGGTAGGGAAATGGACAAGCATGGAGGCAGGCGGGGCAATGTCTCCTGACGAGGGCGTCAGGGATTGGCGGTGGTAACATGTCACATACCGACTCATTGAGAATGCGAGTTTTATACCAAACACCTTGCAAGCGTATTAGTTTGTGAGCGGCAAGGTAGGTAGGGTTGATCCCTATCGCATCTCCTAGGTTGGTCCTTGGGCATAATTCACGGAGGTATGCCATACCACTTGTGGAGCTGGCTTCTGGGGAGGATGACAAGCACCCAGTCCATGACACTAGGCCCATGCCATCTGGACAACCACAGCCCCAGGGAGGTTGGTCAGGACTTAACTTTTTATCCATTGTTCTAGAGTAGAGCAAAATGAATTATGCTATAATTCCTAAACTGAGAGAGCAAGACTTTGCTTTGATTCTAGAACAAAGAGGGCATGCTTATGCTCCCATTCCGGAATAGAGAGGGCATAATTATGCTCCGATTCCTTAACAAAAAAGGCATGCTTATGCTCCAATTCTAGAATAGAGAGGGCAGAATTATGCTCTAATTCTTGAACAGAGAGGTATAATCGTTTTCTAATGCCAAAACAGAGAGACCAGAATTATGATCCGATTTCTGAATTGAAGAGGCAAAACTTTGCTCCCGTTCCTGAATAGAGAATGCATAATTTTGGTCCATAACCAAGAGGCTAGAACTTTGCTCCAATTCTAGAACAAAGAGGGCATAATTTTGCTCCAATTCCTGAACAACCACCACGTGGAGCTGACCAAGTGATGTATCCACCAAATTCGGCTATGAATAGGGATCGGGTTATGGATCTCATCAATGAACAATTCGATCCTACACTCAGACGTGTTGGCAGGCCCATCTATCAAAAGCCCTATCCAGAAGCAATTGACAGAAACTATGAATTTCCTAGAAGATATAAAGTTCCTAACTTTGTTCTATTTTCTGGTGAAGATAATCATTCTACTATTGAGTATATTGACAGGTTTACTGTATGATGTGGCAAGGCAGGAAAGAATGATTTCTTAAAGCTGAGGCTATTTGCAAATTCCTTAACTGGACCGGCCTTTACTTGGTACATTAACCTGCAACCAGACTAAGTCCATTCTTGGCAACAAATGGAAGAAATGTTCCACCAGCAGTTCTACAAAACCAAACCATAGGTTACCGTTGCTGTCTTGTCAAGAATTGTCCAAGTTCTTGGCGAGACGGTAAAGGCCTACATTTCAAGGTTCAAGAGAGTTAGATTCAAGTGTCACATTGTGCTGCCAGAAACATAATATGCCAGGTTAGCTCAAAACGGCTTTGACTTCAAACTTCGTAAGAAATTTGAAGGCATGGAATTTAGAGATCTCTTTGAATTAGCTGTGAAAGCAGTCAGGTATGAACAGATCCTTAAAGAAGAAGGGTACCTTCTATAGGGATCCTAATTATCCGGTAGCAAATGCAGATGCAGAACTTAACCATGAGGTTACTGTGGCAGAAATTCTGAATAGAAAGCCTTATGTTTGCAAAGCATTTGCCAAAGTAGAACCAATGAAGGCGTAGGGAAATTTCCCAATGGCTAAAACAACTCGCTCATACACCTTCGACGTCACTAAGGAAGAAGAGATTTTTGACCATCTAATGACAGACAAGATGTTCAGATTTTCAATGGGTCACAAAATCCCATTTGCTGAAGAAATTAGGTACAAGGAGTACAGTAAGTTTCACAATTCCTGGAACCATTCTACTAATAATTATATTGTTTTCAGAAATGCTATTCAGGACCCTATTGGCAAGAGGGAGTTCCAATTTCCTGAGAAGGAAAAACCTGTGATAGGAGTAGATGGTGATCCTTTTCCTAAGTAGTTTGGAACAAACATGGCATCCATCAACATGGCAGGAATCCTACGATCAATTCCTAAAAGGAAGATCAGTCTTGGAGCTCCTTCACGGTCCTACAATAGAAAGGAACTAGACATAACCTTCTATGATGACTCTTATCTGCAAGGGAGGAGAATATTGAAGAGACTTTCATAGTCTCAGAATTCCAGAAATGCACCACTAGAATTTCAGCTTCCAATACTCAAACCAGCCTGTATTCAATGTGGCCATGCTTCTCAGAGAAATGAGCTAATGGTCGAGAGTGTGATCATAAAGTATGGGGCAGAATCTTTGCAACCAATACCCAGGAATACTGAAGGATCTAATGAAAGAGTTTCTGTTTTCCAGTGACTTCGGCCTGCTAAGGCCGATTTGCAAGAAGGAATGCAGAACTTGAAGATTACAACTCCTACCCAAGGCCAAGCCAGAACTGTCAAACCTACTGTTGCACCCCCAGGACAATGGGTAAAGGTTGGACACCCTTAGTTCCCTCAGCCTCAGCTAACTTTGTCAAGATCTCAGAAGTGTCACTTACAATGGAAGAGACAAGCAATAAGATTGGCCAAGGGGAAGGGTAAGGTAGAATAGGAAGATTTAGATGTTGAACAGGAGGATTCAGAAGTTCAACCTGGCCAGAAATCCAGAACTTAGTTTCCAAAAAGGAAAAAGTTTAGAAAAGAATACCATCCTAAAGAAAGACCTATTGATACCATTCATGTTCAGAAGGATCCCATCCTAGTTCAAAAGCAATCAGAGATGTATGCCTCAATCTTTCTCAGATATCCTTAATGAGCTGGAAATCCTAGCTAGCCAACGGGAAGGGGGTAAAGCAGAGCAGAAGCTAATCAATCCTTAGAGCAAGCCAAGTACTTTAACCCAAAAACTTTCATGTAGCATGGTGTTTGTCCTGCCCCAATCTTTCAGGGCTAAGGAGAGACAACCATCTGATATATGTGGAGATGACGAAGAACATGGAGAGATACTAGAAATTCTGTAGGATTCCTACAGTAGAAGTCCTTCTAGCTTGCAGAAATCAGTCCATCCATAATCATGCTGAAGGATGAATCTGAAGACATAAATGTATCAGCCACAGAAAGTGTCGTTTTTAAGAAGCCAAGTCTAGAATCTAGCAACCACCTTTGTCTTTTGTACATCACATGATTGCTGGATGGTGTTCCAGTCAATAGGCTCCTAGTAGACACAATGGCTCTGTAACCAAATGGCTCTGCAACCAATCTTATGCTTAAAGCTATGATGCAGAAACTAGGCAAGACACAAAAAGATTTGCTACCTTCTAATGCCAGCATCACAGACTTTGCAGGAGGGACAACACTTTCTCAAGGAATGTTGATCATGAATTTAGCTATGGGAGGTAAAATCCTAACTACTCCTTTCTTTGTCATTGACTCTAAAGAAACCTATAATGTTATATTGGGAAGAGATTGGATACATACCTGCATGGCTGTTCCTTCCTTTCTTCATCAGTGCCTTATACTTTGAAATGATAAAGATGTGAAAGTAGTCTGGGTAAACAAAAAACAGTTTGCAGCTTCTGCAAATCATGAGAGGCAAATGGTCCTATCCTATGAAGTTTTCAGGAATGGACAAGTTTGGTCATCCAAAAACAATGAATTTATCCAACCATCCCTCAACAGACGAATTGGAAAATGTCTACAAAGAGCTAGTTGGCCCCCTAATTTCAGAAATCAACAGGCCAATGGTTGGATTCGCAGAAAGGTTTAAAAATGGATCCAAGGCCGTCGAATGCTGAAAAGGCCATGGCCCTAAAAGCCATGATAACCAGGTTGACAACTTACCTGGCAGAGAAGAAATTGATGAGTTTAGATGAAGAAGAAGCTTAGGCAAATTCAACTGAAGTGATTTTTGAAGAAGACATTCCTAATAAAGACTTCATCCAAATAGAAGAGTTAGAAACAGCTCTTGCCATGTTGGACAACCTCAAGACAGAGGTTCAAGACCCTTTGGAAGAAATCAATTTGGGAACGGCAGAAAAGGTCAAGCCAGTTTATGTTAGCCAACTATTTCCTGAACTACATTGGACCAGACTTATTCAATTATTGTGTGAGTTCAAGGAATGCTTGCTTGGGATTATGTAGAAATGCATGGGTTGTCCAGAGAGTTGGTGGAGCATTGTTTACTAATCAAAGAAGGATTCTTGGGGTACAAACAGCCTCCTAGGAGGATGTCTAAGGAGGTAACTCTACTAGTCAAAGATGAGCTGAAGTGTTTACTTAAAGTTGGGTTTATCAGAACTGCTAGATACGTAGAATGATTGTCAAACATAATGCATGTAGTCAAGAAGAATGGAAAGATTAGAGTATACATAGACTTCAAGAACTTGAACCTGGCCACCCCTAAGGATGAGTACCCCATGCCTGTAATAGACTTGTTAGTTAATGGTATTGCTAGGCACAAGGTCCTATCCTTTTTGGATGGCTATTTAGGATACAACCAGATTTTTATAACAGAAGAGGATACAACCAAAACAGTCTTCTGTTGTCGTGGTGCTTAGGGAACATATGAATGGGTTGTAATACCTTTCACCCTTAAAAACGTTGGGGCTACTTACCAACGTACCATGAATTCTCTATTTCATAACATGATAGGCCAATTTATGGAAATATACATTGATGACGTAGTGGTGAAGTCAAATTTCTATGATGAACACTTGGCTGATTTGAAGAAATCTTTTGAAAGAATGAGGGAATGTAAATTGATCCTTTGAAATGTGCCTTCGGTGTAACAGTAGGGAATTTCTTGGGATTTCTGGTTCATCAGAGGGATTGAAATTGATAAGAACAAGACAAGGGCAATCCAGGAAGCCAAACCTCCTACTTGCAAAAAGGAGTTGTAGAAGCTTTTAGGACAACTCAGTTTTCTTAGATGTTTCATCTCAAATCTGGAAGGAAAGGTAAAAATCTTTTCTTAGTTGCCAAAGTTGAAAAATGAAGAATAGTTCGGATGGGAGCCTTATCACCAGCATGCCTTTGAAGTCATCAAGAGGTACTTAGTACAGCCTCCTGTCCTAATTCCTCCTATCAAGAATAAAGTTCTAAAGTTGTACATTTCCGCTTTGGAGAAGTCTATTGGGAGTTTGTTAGCACAGGATAATGAGAGTGGGAAAGAACAAGCAATTTATTATCTTAGTAGGCTTCTGACTCCGTTGAATGTAAATAGAGTCTTATGGAGAAATTATGGGCTTGTTTGGTTTGCTTTTGGGAGAGTTGTTTTTGAAATTTTTTTCCAAAATTTTGTTTGGTTTGTGGTTTTTCTCAAAAAATTTCCAAAATCACTCTTTCTTGCACATCAATCATTCACTTTTTCTCTCTCCTCTCTCCTTTTCAATCACTTTTTCTCTCACACACATCTACTCAATTACAACAAAATATTAAATCATCTCAAACTCCCAAACTCCAAAACTACTTTCAAAATATACAACCAAACAAATCAAAAAAATTTCTAAACTCTTTCCCTAATTGTTTTTTTTTGAAAATCACTCTCTTAAAAGCAAACCAAACACACCCTATGTCTTGCACTTTATTTTTTTGCAATAAAACTAAGGCATTACATGCTTCCTATTTTGGTTTACTTAGTGTGCAAAATTGATTTGATTAAGGGTTGGTTTGGGATGTCCTAAAAAAGTGCACTTTTTGACTTGTTGGTGGGTTTGGGTTGGGTTTGATGTGATGTGTTAGAGAGGTGATGCGATTTAAATAAGATGATGTGACTTAAATAAGATAGTGACTTTTTGACTTTTTGGCTTATTTAGATTATGCCAAACTAGCCCTAAGTATTTACTTTCTCGACCCATAATGAGAGGCCGAATTGGTAAATGGGCCTTAGCTCTAATGTAATTCTCATTTCAAGACATTCCTCAAAAGGCTATGAAAGGCTAGGCCCTAGCAGATTTCCTTGCTGATCATCCTTGTTTAGAAATTGGCGATGAATCTGGATTTAACCTAACTTCATGTTTTTCTTGTTTCACTCTTTGGACTTTGTTATTTGATGGTTCTAAAACGAATTTAGTTTTTGGATGTGGGGTCATAATCATTTCTCCCAAAGGCTTGAAAACACAATTTCTTTTCAGTTTGACTTTGAATGCTCAAATAATTAGGCAATAATTAGGCCAAACATGAAGCTATGATAATCGGATTGGAGATGTTGAGTGTAATGGGAGCTTCAACAGTAGAAGTGATTGGAAACTCACAACTTGTTATTAATCACTTAGGGGCATTTATAATGCCATAGTGAAGATTTGGCTCCTTACTTCATGGAGGCCAAATAGCTCCTAGCAGACATTGATGATGCTTCATTCAAATACATTCCTAGAAGCTTCAACTATGAAGCCGATGAGATGGCTCAAATTGCAACCGGAGTAAGAATTCCTCAAGGATTTCATCAGAGAACCATCACCATTCAGAAAAGATTGTTGCCTTCAGTTAAGAGAAGGAAGCATCCTCTCCTGGAAGTGAACATGTCAGAAACTTCTGAGGAAGATTAGCATTTTCCTATAGTCCAATTCTTGAGGCTTCCACAACTTCTTGTGGATAGAAAGACTAGAAGGAAAGAAACGCACTATGTTTGGATTGAAGGAGAACTACACAAGAAAAGTCTAGAAGATGACCTGCTCTTGTGATGCATTTCTAAGGAAAAAGCAATCAAAGTAATGGTTGAGGAGGCACATGAAGGAATTTATGGGGCTCATCAAGCAGGAAGGAAAATGAGATGGTTAATCAGAAGGTGTGGATACTATTGGCCTATTATTCTTTTAGATTGCATTAGATTTTCCCAAGAATGCCTACCATGCCAAGCCCATGGCCCTATCCAAAATGCTCTAGCAACTTCTATGAATTCCGTAGCTACGCCGTGGCCATTTAGGGGTTGGTCCTTTGACATGATTGGCAAGATCTTTATGCCTTCTTCAAAAGGTCATTCCTACATATTTGTGGCTATGGATTACCTTACAAAGTGAGCCGAAGACATTCCTATGAAGTCAGTAAATCAAAGTGACATCATCAAGATGATCAAGGAAAACATTATCCATGGATTCGGCTTGCCTCAACATATTGTGGCCGAGGAATTGTTTTATTTAGTGGGGAGGTCCAGGCCTTTGCCAAAGAGTACGGTATAAAACTCTCATTCAACTCCATATAATGCTCAAGGCAATGGCCAGGCTAAGTCAACAAATAAAGTTTTGAAAGGCATCATTGAAGGAATGATTGGAGACAAACCCAGAATTTGGCATGAAGTCCTATCAGAAACATTGTAGGCCTACAGAACTTCAAAGAGAACAACAACAGGAATGACACCATTCATGCTTAATTTTGGGCATGCTGCAGTCTTGCCTATGGAAGTTACAGTGAAGTCTTTAAGAGTTTCATTTCAGAATGGGTTAAATCTTGCTGAATACAATCAAGCCATGTTTATGAGCTTGAAAATCTAGACAAAGTAAGGTTGGCCGCCCTAGATCATCTTCTAGTACAAAAACAAAGAGTAGCCAGGGCTTATAATTGAAGAGTCAAAACCAAGAGCTTTGCAGAAAATGACTTAGTCTGGAAAGCAGTCTTGCCATTTGGTGAAAGAGATCCTAAGTTTGAGAAATGGTCTCCAAGTTGGGAGGGCCCATTTCAAGTTTTCAGAATTTGCAAAGGAGGTTCTTAGTTGCAAGATCTAGATGGTGAATTACACAAGCATCCAATAAATGGCAAGTATTTGATGAAATTCTATCCAACAATGTGGGAAATGTGGAGTCAACAATGCAGAATTCATTGCATTCATCAGATCAAATATGGCCTGAACAGGCTGAACAAAGCTAAACATGTGCAGAAATGTTCAAAAACGGCTTGGTCTAGAACCAAGCTAACTAAACAAAAACGGCTCTAATAGGCCGAACAAAACAAAAAGTGCTGTAAATTTCTAAGTTAAGCAAAAGTTCCAAAGTGCAGGGAAAAAGAAAATTACAAGAGGTCGCTTAATTTGGCCTTGAGAATGTTCCAAGGAGCATCCACTACTTGCAAATCAGTCACTATCCCGGCACGGGTTTCTACAAACTCAGGAAGTTTGGCATCCAACTCTGAGGGTTTAGCACTGACAGGAGAAGAAACTACGTACAATTCCTGCTTTTGGCAGCCAGAATAGTGCATATTTCTCAACGTTTTGCAGTTGAACTTGAAGAATGGCAATTTGGTCCTTCAGGTTGGCAATATGCTTTTCCTTAGCATCAGTAGCTTCCTTCAACTTCTTGTAGGATTCCACATACTGTTTCAAAAGATTTTGCAAGTAAGCCAACCGCTGGAATTTCCTATCAATTTCTCCTTGTTTTCGAACAAGGGATAGGCGAGTCTGGCTTAAGTCAGAAAGTTGTTGAAATTCTTGAAGAGCCGATTGAAGATGAGAATCAAAAGCTACAAAAGTAGCTAAAACCCCCAAAGCAGAAGTCAAAACTGGAAGTTGTCCTAGATTGCAGAACGTCTGAGAAGTACATAGCAGTCCGAGACCTCAGGTCATTTTTGGATTTCTTAACTTTATTTGAGGAAGGAATAGCTTGGCTTGAAAAGGCAATCCCACTGTCTGAGGCAGAAACAGTTGGAGTAGTTTTCTGTGATAGTGACTCAAAATAAGCATCTAAGTTTGGAGGACAAATCTCATCTTCAATTCTCAATTCTGAGGCAGAAACAGTTGGAGTAGTTTTCTATGAACAAGACAAAGCTCATTCCTACCTGAGGAGAGGATGAGCTTGGAGGACTTGCTGCAATTTCTTCTTTGTAGTTGGATCTAGTTCGTTTGGCTAGAGTGGCAGTTTCCTGCATACAGAAATTCAATTTATTAGTAGAGATTAAAGTTGTCATTTGTCAGAAAAGATGGTACATTCTAGACCTACCAATTCTACTCTAGGAAAAACCAACTTTCTTTTTGCTGGACTTTTCTTGCCAGTTTCTGGTGGCATGTCAGAGGTAGCAAGAATAACAACTGCAAGGCCAAAACAGAGAGATTTTCAGAAACGAGCAGAAATAAAGTAAGCTATCAGAAAAGAAGCAACTGACATGCATCAGGGGCAGGAACCACTTTGATCACTCATTGTCTAATACCATCCTCAACCTCCTAAGGAGGAACGTTGGTCTTTGCAACAGTAATTTTTTCCTTTTCAGAAAGGAAGGCATCCATTCCTTTTTCATGGTCTGTATCAGCAAAGACTGAGGATGTATTAGGAAATGGAGGAATGACTCTACCATAAGGTTTCAGGAAAGTTTCTAAGGCAGGAGTTTTGGCACTTTGGTCTAATAGGCTCTAAGGAATGCCAAGTTTGCATTATCTTTGTGTTTATTAGAGATTTCAGTCAACTTTTCTTCTTGTATTCTCTCTATTTCCTCAAATTTTAGAGGGTTTCATTTACACTTACAGAAATCCTCAAAATGAAGGATCGAATCGAAATGATCAGATAATGAGAATGTACCTTTTTTTCTGTCCTCCAGATGGGGCAGGACTTGGAGATGCTTTTTTTCTTTGCTCCTTCAATTCTTCCTATGTGGTCTGGAGAGAGACAAAGCACGAGTGCGCCTAGATCAGCAGATGTCTTGCTCATAATGTGCATTCCCCACCAGACATCAAACTCAATGGTTGCATTAGGAACTTCATTGAAGGCTCTGAAGTTAAATTTCTGCTTCAAAGCAGGAAAAACAGGGCTGAGGGCCTAAGTTGCTCAAAATAAATATGCTCCAAAATGTGTCATTCTAGGACTAGTATGGAGGAATGGGGATCATCTGGGACAAACCAAACTAACGAGCAAATTGCGTGGCATTGTAGATTACTACACCGCATTTGTTGTTGTTTGGTGTATTATTCTCATTGATTAATCAAAAGAAGTACAAATATATATGAAACCCTAATAACCTAAAGTACTAAACTATCCTTAATGAATAATATAAACTACAAACTACATAATTCACACCCCCCCTCAAACTGAGGATGCGAGCGCAGAAAGCATCGAAAGTTTGCCAAGAAGAAAACGAAAACGAGCAACAGTATGAGTCTTCGTAAAAAAATCGGCCAACTGAAGAGATGAGGGAACAAAAGGGAGAGTAATAGTGCCAGCCTGAAGATGCTGTCTGACAAAGTGACAATCTATTTCAACATGCTTTGTCCGCTCATGAAAGACTGAATTATGGGCAATCTGGACAGCACTCTGATTATCACAATACAACGGAGTTGGATCAGAAAGAGAAACACCCATATCAGAAAGAAGCCAGCGAAGCCAAACGATCTCGGAAGTAGCATGAGCCATGGCACGATACTCAGCCTCAGCGGTGGAACGAGCAACGACAGACTGTTTCTTACTCTTCCAGGATATGAGGGAATCGCCAAGGAAAACACAAAGACCAGAAGTGGATTTGCGATCAGAGATGTCACCTGCCCAATCAGCGTCAGCATAGGCACGGAGAGTCAAGTCCGAAGAGGCAGATAACAGTAAACATTGCAACAAAGTGCCACGAAGGTAGCACAAATCTGAAAGGTAAGGCAAGTGTGTAGAGGGAGGAGCAGAAACAAACTGACTGAGAATGTGCACAGCATAGGAGATATCCGGACGAGTAACGGTGAGATACACAAGGCACCCAACCAACTCACGATACAAAGTGGGATCCTCAAGAGGAACGCCATCAGAAGCAGAAAACTTAGCATGCAACTCAAGAGGAGTGTCGACAATCTTATCATCGTGAGATTGGCACGAGAAAGAATATCACGGGCATATTTAGTCCGAGAAAGAAGATATCCGAGGAGAAGTAGCAACCTCAATACCAAGAAAATATCGAAGAGACCCCAAATCTTTCATCTCGAACTCCCGAAACAAGCGATGTTTAACCGCCTCAATAGTATTACAATCGAGCGGTGATGATCATATCATCCACATATAAGAGAAGAAGAACAAGGCCAATGTATACGAACAAATAGAGCACAATCATGATGACTAGGGCAAAATCCAAGTCTGTGCAACAGTAAAATCGCCATACCAAGCACGAGGAGACGCTTAAGACCATAGAAACCTGGCGAAGACGACAAACCACACCAGAGGTGTGAGAGACCCGATGGAGGCGATATATACTTCCTTCGCAAGATGCCCATTCAGAAGGCATTTTTGACATCAAGTTGAAACAAAGGCCGTTGATGGGCAGAAGAACAGAGATAAGAGTGCGAACAGTAGTCATCTTGGCGACGGGGGCAAAAGTCTCATCGTAATCAATCCCATACTCCTGAGAAAAACCCTGAGCAACCAAACGAGCCTTGTATCGTTCCAAAGAACCATCAGAACGGGTTTTGACCTTATAGATCCATTTAGAGCCTACAATATTCTTGCGGTGAGGTAATGGAACCAAATCCCAAGTCCGAGTGTTAGCGAAGCGCTTAACTCGTCATTCATGGCAGCAATCCAATTGGGATCATGACAAGCTTCCTTGTAGGACCTAGGCTCAAAATAAGTATGAAGACAAGAAAGAAAAGATCGATAGGAAAGAGAAAAACAGGTATTACCAAAACCATACCAGTTCGGAGCACGACGATCACGCGTGGGAAAACGACGTGCAGGAGGAGCGGGATCCAAAGAAGCAGCTGGAGGGACAGTAGAGCTAGAGACAGGCGAACTTGGAAGTGCTTTGCGACGCTGATAAACAATAAGAGGAACAGAGGAAACGGGAGCTGGAGAGGGAGAAGCTGGCGAGATATTAGAGGTACTAGGAAGAGGCAAGGTAGAGATCTCAAGATCAGAAACAAGCTCATCAGAAGAAACATCAGAAGGAAATGGGTCAATGTGAATCAATTCCTCCTTGGTAATAGGGACAGGGGTGGAAGGTATAGTGTAGTAGGGTAGTTTTTCCAAAAAAGTGACATGCCTAGACACATAAAGCTTTTTGGTGACAGGATCATAGCACCGATAACCTTTCTGATTAATGCCATACCCTAAAAAGACACATAGGACACAACGAGAACTAAGCTTAGAGCGTGCTCGTTTAGGAAGGAGCACAAAGCATGTAGAACCGAAAACACGAAGAAGAGAATAATTGGGAGTAACACCAAGAAGACGCTCATACGGAGATGAGCCGAGAGAGAGGAGTAGGCATTCGATTGAGAAGATATGCAAGAAGGAGCATGCTTCTCCCCAAAAGACAAGGGACAAAGGAGGAGAGTAGCAAAGAACGAGTCAGACAAGGAGATGGCGATGTTTAGCCACCGACCATTTTGGCAGGAGTGTCTCGAACAAGAAGATCGATGAATAGTACCATGAGTAGCTAAAAACTCCTCAAACTCGGACAAGTAATATTCACCCCCAAATCGTAGCGAGAACTTTAATGGTGGTGGAAAATTGAGTGCAAATCATGGAATGAAAATTGGAATATATTTTGTAAAAATCAGATTTTCGTGTCATCAAATAAACCCATGTAAACCGATGTAATCATCCACAAAAGACACATAATATTGTGAACCTCCCTTAGTAACTATAGGAAGGACCCCAAACATCAAGATGAACCAATTGAAAAGGAGAAGATGAAATAGAACTACTTTTATTAAAGGGAAGAAAGACATTTTAGCCAGTTTACAACCACGACACTCTGAAATATCAAAGAATGGGAAAATGACCTAAATGTCCAGATCAACTAACATCCTCAAACGCCACTCGACAAATGACCTAACCTAGAATGCCAAATATAAAATAAAGAAGACTTATTGTTTAAACAAAAAGAAGACAATGCAGTAGAAGACACATCTAAAGGAACATGCAAGCTGTCCAAGATATATAGTTCTCCAACTCTACACCCGATCCCAATCTGCCTCTTGGAGACCCGATCCTGCACAACACAATGAGAGGAAGAGAAAACAACATCAAAACCGGAATCAGATAATTGACTAATAGAAATAAGACTAAGTGAGAGGTGAGGTACATAAAATACAGGAGAAAGAGACAAATGGGAAGAGAAAATAGAACCAATAGAAGAGACAGGCATAGATGAACCATTAGCAGTAGCAATAGTGATAGGAGAGGGAGGAGAGACACAATTACTAAGGAGAGATGCAACAGGGGTCATATGATGTGAACAACCAGAATCAAAGATCCACGAAGTGTGGATATTACCTGAGGATGATGAACCAGACAAACCTAACTGAGTGGTAGTCATAGCGGAAGCCTGGGACGAAAGATTTGGATTGGCCACCATGAAAGACTTGAACTGCTCAAACATAGACTGCATATTGGAAGATGGATCATTATCAGAAACTGGTGCAGAAAAGGCGGCAGATGAGCGAGATCCTGAAAATGTCGGCTTAGCGAATGGTGAACCAGATGAACGACCCTTGGGCTGCAAAAGTTTAGGACATGCATGTTTCCAATGGCCTTTTTGATGACAGAAGCTGCACTCATCCATGGAAACCCGAGGCTTGGGCTTACCAGTAACTTGAAATAAATGAGAAGATGGGGTGGGCAAGAGCGGAGGAGTGGCAAAAACTGACTGGGAAGTAGGAGTACCATGAGCCACCTTAAACCGAGTTTCTTCCGCAATAAGCTCACGGACAGCACCATCCACAGAAGGCAAGGGAGATCGATGAAGAATAGCTCCCCGAAGTGGCTCAAATTGATCACGAAGAGCCATGAGAAATTGAACAAGATGTTGTTTCTCCCGATACTTGATATAACTGTCAAGTAACTGCAAATCGGACGGTTCCATCAAAGCAAGCTGATCCCAATAAGTAGTCATCTCATTGTAGAACTCCTGAATAGACTTATCTTTCTGACTAGCATTGCGTATAGTCATCTCAAGTACATCCTGTTTTGCAAAGTTAGACTCAAGGTACATAGTCTTCAAATAGTCCCAAACTTGTTTAGAAGTAGAATACTTGGAAAAATTCATACCAATGGTAGTTTGAACTGAATTATGAAACCAAGTAAGAATTTGTGCATTTTCCTTATCCCATTTAGCAACATCAGCCTCAGTTTCTTGAGATTCCGTGGGTCTAATTGTCACACCAATCACATAGTTCCACATGCCTTTACCCATGATAAAATTTTTCATTACATGAGACCAATAAGAGTAATTGGTACCATCTAACTTAGTGGTGATAGCTTGTAATTTATCATCAACCATAATGATAATTAAGCAACACAGTAAACTCCAAATCAGAGTGGACTAATCAAAATTGCTAATGTTCTAATTACAGAATCAATGAAGTCAAACTTATAATACCTCTATCACCACAAACCAAGGCAGAGCAGAGAGAGACAGAGACTAGAAAAGGAGGCAGACCTTGCTTTGATCCTGTGAACTAGCGAAGGAGACAGAGAGAGCACCAAACTAAGGCACACAGAGAGATGAGAGAGCTGCGATCAAACTCGATGAGGGCTAGGGCTCCGACGTGACCAGATACAGCGACGGGCGAAGAGCACAAAGACTTCGATCGGACAAGATGAGGCTACGATGGTCGTTGATGACCTAGGGCTCCGACGCAACCAGATACAACGAACTCAGAAACCACAAAGCAGACCTTGCGAAGAGAGAGAAGGGAGTTGCGATGGTCAATGACGACCTGCGACAGGTATGCTAACGTCTGGATCGCTGCTCTGATACCATGATAACAAACTTGTGTATTATTCTCATTGATTAATCAAAAGAAGTACAAATATATATGAAACCCTAATAACCTAAAGTACTAAACTATCCTTAATGAATAATATAAACTACAAACTACATAATTCACAGTGTAAAGCTAAGGCCAAATGAAAGATCTTTGGAGATCAGAAAACTAGCCCAGACTTCAAATTGCTCATCTTTCTGGCCAGTGGCTTGGAATGGAGGAGCAGTTAGCTAGGAAGGAGCAAAATCACGTGAAAAGGGAAAAAGGGCAGAGGCATCACGAGTAACCAACTTTTGGTAGAAGAAAGTATAGCAAGCATCAAAGGCATGAGTCTTGGGGTAGGCCTCTAGAAAACGGAGGCCAAAACACTCAGACTGTGGTGCAGAAGCAGGAATTGATGAAGCAAAGAGCCAGGGCTAGAGCTACATAAGCTAGAAGGGTCCAGATCCATTTGTCAAGTGTGAAGAGACCAACTCTATCATACCTCCGTAAAGGTGTGAAAGAACCAGAGGGCCTAGTGCTAACTTCCTACCTTGAGAGAAGGCCTTGGTAGTTCTGTGAAATCCTTTGTAAATTTTTGAGAAGGAACGCAAAACAGACATTTGTTTAACCAGAAAATCAGAAATGAGATGTGCTCAAGGTTAGAAACTTCTGGAGTTTTCTGAGCAGCAACCAGGAAGGAGGAATAGGTAAGCAGTTTCTTGTCAGGGTAAATCTAAGCTACATCTTTGCAAGTGAGAAGGTTGTCTACTTCTTCTCCATGGGGGCGAAAACCAACCAAAAAAACATCTTGCAAAGTAGGGGCCATCATACCAGTTCTTAACGCTATGTTTGGTTGGGGATTTGAGGCCAAACCAACCTTTTTTTTTTTAATTTTTCTTTCCAAATTCTTTCTCAAAGCTTCGTTCTTCAAGTCCACATTTCTCAAGGGTCTTAAGTCCATCATATCAAGGAGAGGAATCATTGGATCTCAAGAATCAAGGCAAAAAGGGAGGCAGGGGGCAAGAATTCAAGTACATCCTTTCAATTCCTTCAAAAAAATAAACAATATATTTGAAGAGGGGCATTGTCTGTACCTTTTTTGGCAAATTTTCCACTTGGCAATTCCCCAATTGATTTAATGCCTGGTGACAATAGTAGGTGAAAAGTTATTGATTTTTGAGGGCCCACCAAAGTCAAATGGCAGCTGCAAAGGGAGTTAATTTATTTTATTTAATTAATTGACTAAGATAATTAATTGATTGATTAGTTAAATAAATTAGTTATGTGAGGATAATGAGAGCCTCAACCATTCCTAAAGATTAGGAAGTAGTTGAGGCTTGTCTCAAAAAATAAAGCTTTATCCCCTCGTTTGTTGCTAAGTGGTTGTTATTTGTAAGGATTACATGGGATTTGAAAGCTTGGCAAATCAACAAGAAGGTTACAAAAGTGGAATCAATTTTCCCCACTCAAGGCAAGTTGGGTTTTTAAGGTCTTTTATGGGTCATGTGGCAGGTTGAAGGAGCTTAGTGGACCAATTCAAAGCTACAAAGAAGGCACTTACCATTTGTGGTCAAAGTTGTTCATATTCTTGAAGATCAAGCTAAGGATCAAGGGACACACAGGTCACAAGGAGAAGCTGCCTCGTTCCGGCAGTTAAGCATAAATGGGAGCATCCCCAACACTATAAAAGGACTTTAAGTGCAACATTTGAAGGGGTCCATCACCAAACAACTCAACCAAGAATTTTTCAATATATTTATCTTAGCTTCATAGCTTTTATCTATCTTAGCTTCAACTTTTATAGCTTTATCTTTAAATTCAAGCAATTCAATTCCACTCAATCAGTTGTTTATCTCAATTATCTTAGATTAGCAATTATACTTCATTTATCAATCAATGCAAGTTTCAATTCAAGTTTAGTCGTCTTTAGCACCTACTAAATTTATCGAAAGTCCTCTTCATTGGGGCAAGATTCAAACTAGTGGCAGTTCCTCTGAGTCACACAGTTATTTCTATGTGTTAGAAGTCAGAAATATCCAAAAATTCCTACACCTTGAACTAGGTTCACAAGTTCTTGCTTGTAATCAAACATTAAACACAAGCTTATGTGTTTGCCCCTAGGATTTTCTAAGAGGTAAACAAATTTTTCTAAGTGGTAACTTTGTCATCCTTCTAAATAGGTTTCCAAAAAATATTAAAAACACAAATATATATATGTGTGTGTGTGTGTGTGTGTGGGTGGGTGTGGGTGTGGGTGTGCATATAACTTCCATAAAATTGTTGCAATACCAAGTGTATATGCATGTTATTAAATATTGAATAACATAAAATAAAATAAAAACATTGAACATTTTGAACAAATTATATATAAAAATAAAATAACACACATTTGTTATAAACTATAAAGCAAAGCAGGTTTCATGTAATAAAATTAAGAGCTACGTAGTTCATAAAATGCTAAGTTGGGTTCTAATAACAATGTCAACAAATACTTCATCTTTTATTTCTTCTTATTTTATTTACTTATTTTATTTTATTTTGTTTCCAAGATAAGTTTTTTCATTATTTCCTGATTTATACTCATGATCAATTCCATATTAGCATTTTAAATTCCAATTTTTTTGCCCGATGAACACTCTTTTTCTGTTTGGTAGGTTCTTCGTCATGCTCCATGCTCCGTAGGAATACTAGTGGACCGGGGATTTGGTTCTATTAACAAAATATCAAGATCATCAGTCTACCTTAATGCAGCAGTTATTTTCATTGGAGGTAAAGACGATCGCGAAGCACTAGCCTATGCAGGTCGTGTGGCGCAACATCCTGGAGTGAAACTCACAGTCATAAGATTCCTACTGGATGCGAATACGGACACTACTACCTCAACAAGACATGTCAGACCTAGAGTGAATACACCTGAGCAAGAAGAAGAGATTAAGCTCGATGACGAGTGCTTTGCTGATTTCTATGACAGGCATGTGGCCAGAGGACGGGTTGCTTACATGGAAAAATATCTTGTGAACTCTGGCCAAACATTTTCCACCTTGCGTTCACTGGAAGGGCAGTATGGGCTTTTCATAGTGGGCCGAGGAGGGAGGGTGAATTCAGTTTTGACTGTGGGAATGAATGACTGGGAAGAGTGTCCAGAGCTAGGACCCATTGGGGACATTTTATCAGCTTCTGATTTCTCAGTTACGACCTCTGTATTGATCATCCAACAACATAGTCTTAAAGGGGAACTAGCTGGCTTGGATGATGAATTTTCAATCATGTAAATGTAACTGCTAGCAACATGTGATTCCAATTATAGCTAGGTACCTGACTATTCATTTTTTAAACAAAATAACTAGGATACTTGTAGATTAATGTAAATGAAACCTAGTAGAATGCAATTTAAGCAAGTGGATGCAATGTAGATGTACAAACAAAGCTAAGAGCATATTCTTTTAGGTTTTCTTAAGAAAGTTCCAAGGATTGTATGTGGGGTGTCTTTAGAGTTTCTCAATCATTTTTCTCGACATATAGAAGGTGGAATCATTTAGGATATTGATCAAATGTGATGTGAGGGATGAAAATCTTGAGGTGTGACTCATGCTCCGCGGGGGGGTGGGGTGGTTCTGAGAGCTTAGAGAGAGAGTGCATTTTTTGCTAGAATTCCATGGTAGTTTTATGAGTGGTGTACCAGTCTGATGGAGATTTAAGGGTTCATCTCAGTTCTTTTGTATAGATCTAGTTGTTCCATTCAACTAGCTTGTGCTTGTGTTTTATGCTTTCGGATTATTCAAGAGAAGGCTTTCATTTTCTCTCTATATGCTAGAGAGAGAATGCTTTCTCTTTGAGATTTTTGTAATTGTTTCATCTGTTTGAGGGTTGATACTAGGTTTAGCATACTATAATGGGTGTTTCATGCGATCATTTTTATTTTCTTGTGTTGGATTTTTGAGAAATAGTGTTGTTGGGGTTTAACCCCTGTGGTTTTTTCATAGTTGAGTGTCAACTCTGGCTTAGTTTAGCCAAGTGTTCTGGGTTTTCTTTTTTTTTTTTTAAATATATAAGCAATCAAGGGTTGCTTGTGTGAGCATTTATATGATATGGCACGGTGAGTGATAAAATTGGTTGTTTCTAGTTCTAACCTTGTGAACACAAATTTTGATGATGAATATTCATATAACAAGTGAAAAATCTAAAAATCTTTGAGGTATTGATTTATGATTATGTTTCAATTTAAAACAATAAATAACAATTACAATCAAACAATTAAGACAAATTGATACAATGATTTAACATGGAAAAAATCATAATTTGAGTGTTTCTAATTGTGATAAAAAATTACGGGCCAAAACTACAAAATAATCTATTAAGAAGACAAAAATAGAAATTACAAAAGAGTACTCTCAATTACCTAGTGAATGTACGCCCGAATTGAATTAAACTAGATTTGCCTCTTCTACTGCTGTCTTCACCTTGAAATTGTCTTACCCAACGTTGAATCCACAACGTTAATGTCGAATCTACGATGATGAGCCGCTACAGAATCTACCAAAGTTTCAGGCTCATATTCTTCGAAATTTACCGAAGAACAACTCTCTCTCTTTTGTGAATAGTAGAAAACAAACAAACCCCTTGATGATATTGATATAAAGCTAATGAATCCATTGATCACTCTTAAATCATCAAGCAAATACTCATAAAGCACCCTCAATATAAAACACTTTGTTTTTTCTTCCTTTCTGAAAACCTGAACGCTTAAACCCTAAAATGAGCCAACAACGCATTTTATAATAAACTGGATCGCAAAGACCACTCAAGCGGTGTGAGTTAAGGCGGTGCAAAACTTATAGGTTGACTGCTCGAGCGCAACTTTCATTGTTCGAACAGTAAAACTTTCTTCCTAGAAGTTCAGGCGCACTGCAAAAGTACTTGATGATCATTTTCTCCATTCGAGCACACAAACGACCGCTCAAGCGATCAAATAACTTCAACTGCATTTTCACTTTTTGCTCAGCTCGATTCCCGTACATAGACAGCCAAGTAGCGAACATGAAAGGATCAAGATCATAAAGACAATTCAAGTTGAATTTGCACCTAAAGATACTCATAACTTCACCAAAACAAATTAGCCAATAAAATTGTAACTGAAAGGAGTTTTGTTAAACGGATTGTCAATTATAAAAACCTAACAACAAGTTCTCTCATGTCAAAATGAGAGGCTTCCACTGCCTGGGAACAATAAATTTGGGGTTATGGCTGGGGTTTGTTTCAATTGCAGCAGCGGAAATAAGTAATCACAGATGGTGAAGTTTTGAAGATGAAGCATCTATTCACACTCACCTTGGTGCGTGGTTATGGCTAATGATTGTAGGTAGTGGATGTCTGGTGTATCTTTGCTGTATTAGGTTTGGTAAAGCCGTGGTCATGGCAATTGGATCTTCCTGGGTTGTTAAGAACACTAGCAAAGTTTGAAGATGGAAGGTTCTGGGCGAGAAGATGAGCATTGTGCCATACACCTAAGGTGTGTCATGGCTGTTTGATTCCTTGGTTCAAGGTGTGTTGGTTTAAATTTTTTAAAAGTACTTTTCAAAAAATCTTCCTCTCTTATTTTTATTTTTATTTTTATTTTTTTCACTTAATTTTTTTAGGTGCCGTTTGGTAACACTTAGGTGCCGTTTGGTAACAATTACGTTTTCAGTTTTCTGTTTATATTTACAAAAATTTTAAAAACTCAAATAAAAACTTGTTTGGTAAACTTTTTGATTTATAAATCAGTGGTCTCAGTTTATAAATTTGACCAAAAAATGAAAATACAAAAAACATGTTTCCATTTTGAGTTTTCAGTTTTTTTTTTTTTTTTTTTTATCACTCAACACTAGCTAGCCACCACCCACCACCATTTTCCACCACCGTCTTCCGCTACCACCACCCACCACCCACCCCCCACCACCACTCACCACCCACTTGCCACCCCCCCCTACTAACCCACATGCCACACACTCGCCACCACCACCCACCCATCACCGCCGCCGCCGCCACCACCACCACCCACCTGCCATTCACTCGCCACCACCCACCACCCGCCAGTACCATCCACCGCCCGCCACCACCACCAGCCACCTACTTGCACCACCACTCACCATCCACCTGCCACTACCATTCACCACCTGCCACCACCAGCCACCTGTCACCCACCCGCCACCATCACCTACCATCCACCACCACTACCACCATCACCCACTACCCACCCACCACCACCCACTCGCTACCATCTACCACTTGCCACCGTCACCCACCCACCACCACCACCACCCGTCACCTACCCGCCACCCACCTGCCACCACCACCAAGCACTCGCCACCACCATCACTACCACCCACCACCCGTCA
This sequence comes from Camellia lanceoleosa, assembly GCA_025200525.1. Classification (NCBI taxonomy): domain Eukaryota; kingdom Viridiplantae; phylum Streptophyta; class Magnoliopsida; order Ericales; family Theaceae; genus Camellia; species Camellia lanceoleosa. The sequence goes on along the minus strand of CM045760.1, from coordinate 110,201,988 downwards.
CCGTCACCCACTCACCCATCATCACCATCCACCACCCCCCGCCATCCGCCACCCACCTGCCACCACCACCCCCCACCGTCACCCACCCACCGACCACCACTACCCGCCACCACCACCCACCTGCCACCACCACCACTACCACCCACTCGCTACCACCCACTACCCGCCACCGTCACCCACCCACCCACCACCACCACCATCACCCACCTACCACCACCAGCTACCCACCTACCACCACCAGCTACCCACCACCCACCGTCACCACTTTCCATCACCGTCTTCCGCCGCCACTTGCCACCACTTGTCATTTCTCACTCTTTTTTATATTTTTAAATTTTTTTAAACATTTTGTCAATTACCAAACGCGTTTGTAGTTTATGTTTTTCTAAAAATAAACAAAAACCAGTTTATAAAATTTTTGTAAATATAAACTGAAAACGTAAACGTTACCAAACACACCCTTACGTTTTCAGTTTTCTGTTTATATTTACAAAAATTTTAAAAACTCAAATAAAAACTTGTTTGGTAAAATTTTTCATTTATAAATCAGTGGTCTCAGTTTATAAATTTGGCCAAAAAATGAAAATACAAAAAATGTGTTTCCATTTTGAGTTTTCAGTTTTTTTTTTTTTTTTACCACCCAACACTTGCCACCACCCGCCATCATTTTCCACCACCGTCTTCCGCCACCACCACCCACTCTCCACCACCACCTGCCACCACCACGCACCACCCACTTGCTACCACTATCCACCACCCGCCACCACCACCCACCTGCCACCCACTCGCCGCCACCACCCACCACCCTTCTGCCATCCACTCGCCACCACCCACCACCCGCCACTACCATCCACCATTCGCCGCGACCACCCGCCACTTACTTGCCACCACCACTCACCATTCACCACCCACCACCCACCACCATCCACCACCTGCCATCACTAGCCACCTGCTACCCACTCGCCACCACCACCCACCACCAACCACTACCACCACCACCACCACCATCACCCACTACACACCTGCCTGCCACCACCACCATCCGCCACCACCCACTCACACCACCCACTCACACACCCACCACCCACCACTGCCACCCACCCACCCACCCACCACCCACCACCCGCCACTACCTACCACCCACCACCCGCCACTGTCACCCACCCACCACCCGTTACTACCCACCACCCGCCACCGTCACCCACCCACCACTACCACCACCCGCCACCACCCATCACCACCCGCATCCGCCATCCACTTGCCACGACCACCCGCCACCTTTACCACCACCACCCACTCAATATCACCAGCCACCGTCACCCACCCACCCACCACCACCACCCGCCACCTACTCGTCACCACCACCCACCCACTACCACCCGCCATCCGCCACCCACCTGTCACTACCACCCCGCTACCACCACCACCCACCACCCACCACCCGCCATCGTCACCCACCTACTCACCACCACCCACCACCCGCCCCCGTCACCCACCTACTCACTACCACCTATCCGCTACCATCCACTACCACCCGCCATCTGGCACCCACCTACCACCACCACCCACCACCCGCCACCACCACCCACTCGCTACCACCCACCACGCACTACCGTCACCCACCCACCACCCGCCGCCACCAGCTACCCACCACCCACCGTCACCACTTTCCACCACCGCCTTCTGCCGCCACTCGCTGCCACTCGCCACCACTTGCCATTTCTCACTCTTTTTTATATTTTTAAAATTTTTTAAACATTTTGTCAATTACCAAACGCGTTTATAGTTTATGTTTTTTTAAAAATAAACAAAAAATAAACAAAAACCAGTTTATAAAATTTTTGTAAATATAAACTGAAAACGTAAACGTTACCAAACACATTTTAAATAATTTTATTTTATTTTTTAGATATAATATAAATATACTTAAAATAAATAATTTTTGTAAAAAAAAATCTTTAAAAAATTCATTAAATATCAAAAATATAAAAATACAATAATTCAATATATTTTTCGTATTTTTGTGTATTTATTAATTTTTTGAAATATTTTTTCATGAATATTTTATTTTTTTGATACATTTAAAAAAATATAAAAATATTTAAAATTTTAAAAATATTTACTAAAAATAAAAAATAAAAAAAATAAAAAATTTAATTTTTAAAAATCTGAATTTAAAAATCATACGAAACACGATTAACCCAACTATGGATTTAGGTGGTCGCTAGAGACAATTTTGAATTGAAGTGATTGTTTGGGCCATGAGAGGGTAATTTATATCTAAATTGGGCTGAGCTAAGGAGGAGATTTCCTTGGAAATTAGGCCGCGTAATGGACCGAGGTAAGGATAGATTTACTTCGGTCCAAGAACTAAACGCATATGGGCCACGGTAGAAAAGACTAGCAAGTGGGTCGCGGTCCAAGTGTTAGTTCGGTTCGAGTGTGGTAGGGACTTTTTCAAGTGTTACCTTGGTCCAAACGTGATTATAAGTTACCAATCGGATTAGAGATAGTTATCTCGGCCATGGCACTTGGAGCCGAGGTAATGGCTTCTCTTGGTGGGCTTCGCTCTGGTTAGCCCGGTCCAAGAGAGCCTTGGAGTTAGTCCGGTCAAAGAGAGCCTGGAGTTAGTCCGGTCCAAGAAAGCTTTGCAGTTAGCTTGGTCATATCATATTGAGCCGAAGTATGATTGAGCTTTCCTCATAACCATGCTATCGGTTAGCCCAGTCCGTGCTCGTTGTGGTTAGCACGGTCTCAGACAACTGAGTTGGAATATGTCAAGCCGAGGTACACGCAGTGAAAGGAAGAACCAAGCTAGTGGTAGCTCGGTCTAGTCTGCGGCTTTAGCATGGTCATGTTATTTCGGTTGTAATGACATCCAATCGTGGTAAAACCATCTCACTTGGTTTAAGCAGTGGGGGGGGGGGGTGTTAAAGAATAAGCATTATCCTTCAGGAGTGTAATTCCTAGGAGGACTCTGAATGGAGGAGTAAGAGTCCTACTAGGATTGTGCTACGCGGAATCTATAAAAGCTCACAACATCACCTATGGAGAGGTAACACAACTTTGTTTTCTGAATACACAGAGCTTTTGTCTATTTGTCAAGCTTACTGACTTAAGCATCGGAGAGGTTTCCGGCACACACCCGCCGGCTAGCTCACGTTTGTGTTTTCAGGTGATAAAGCGACGTCGTACGGAGGAGCGCAGACTTGATCAATAGGATTATACGAGAAGGTGTATTTTTTTCCTGTACAATTGGCGCCGTCTGTGGGAATTCAGACAAGAACAAAACCTCTTGATCAAGCTTTTCCTCTCTAGAATCAATGGCGCACAATGAAGATTTGCCACAATCTGCCATTGACGGACAAACACCAGAAGGGGGTGCGAGGCACGAAGGTCTACCCTTGATCCCTCCTATGGCGGACTTGAAGCCACAACGACAAAATCCCAGGAGAGATACAAGAGGGAGAAGGCGGACTAACAGCCCCCGTCACTCTCGTTCACAGAGTCTAGAGAGACAAAGGCGAATGATTGATCCTCAAGCTTGGAGGATCGCGTTAAGGAGTAGGACGAATTGATACAACGGATGGCGGCAGACATGAAATCTCTAAAGTGCCAGATGAAGGGAAGAGGAGTGGCGACAGGAGAGGGGCGCACAAGCAAGACGCCCCCTCGCCACTCGGAAGGTCGTGGTAGGGATACCACACCCTCGCAAGTAGGGAGTAGAAGCCTCAGGACAGGCGATATCTAATCTGTGTCTTCGTAACTCGCCACCTGTGTCCGAGAGGACGAGATCCGAGAGGTCGTAATCAAGGAAGCACCTATTGGCCCTCACATACGCACCAAACAAGATCCAGACAGACGGAGTTGCCCAGATCATCCGACTTACAAACCGTGCTCGAAGAAAAGGCACGATGGAAGGAGAACGCTAGGGCACGCGATCCATACAGAGTTTCTGCCTTACAGTGGTTGGCTCCTCGGACGCATGGAAGCGTTGAGGTTGAAATGCCAATACCACGCCCTGCCTACGAGCCGACAGACAAGGCATTAGCGACGCTGCAGACCTCACCGTTTGTTCTGGAGATTGAAAACGCGCCCCTACCATCAGGCTTCCTTCAGCCCAAATTCACTACATATGAGGGAAAGACGGACCCCTACTCACACTTGAGCCACTTTCGCCAGGTCATGGCTGTATACCGGCGAAACGAGGCTTTGATGTGCATCCTCTTCCCATCTAGCCTTGGCGACCTAGGCTTGACTTGGTTTGAAAAACTTCCAGAAGGCAGCATAGCCTCCTGGGCGCAGTTGGCAGAGGCGTTCGTGACAAGGTTTAGAACGAACACCAAAACCCCGGTAGAGATCGATCAGCTACTCTCCATCGACATGGGCGACAAGGAGACGTTGAGGTCCTACAACAGCCGTTATTGGGAGACCTTCAACCAGATAGGAGATTGCCCCACAAATCTCGCCATCGCGCAATACAATAGAGGTCTTCCAGTCGGAAACAGGTTGAGGGACTCAATTACCATGACGCCACCCCTCACGATGGAAGCCTTGATGGAAAGAGTACACCAACATATTCGCGTGAAGAAAGATGGCGCCCGCGCTAAAACAAAATCTGGCACAACCACAATACCAGATAAAATGACTATGGCAAAGGTCAACACAGTAGAACGTCCAAGCAGAAACAGGCAAGGCAGGCGGGACAACAGAGAGGACTAAGGCAAAAGAAGGTTGAGAGTCCACACTGCCATGACCACGGTGTTCAAAAAACCAATCTACCGAATTCTCAGCGAGATACGCGATGAACCTTTCGTCCGATGGCCTGCTAAGTTGGGAGAAGCGCAAAAAGACTACGACGAGAGATCACGGTGCACCTTCCATGATGAACAAGGGCACCGCACTGAAAATTGCACGCCATTAAAGTAGCATTTGGAGGAGTTAGTGGCAGCTGGGCACTTGGACCAATACATAAAAGGAAGAACTTGAGAGCAAGGAGTTGTTCGCAGATGTTAGCGAGGTAGCTAAACAGAAGGCAGTGGAAGACTTGGTACAGGAAATGATAGATGTAAAGAACCCAGAGAAGGCAAGCTAGGGCCGAATTGGGATGGACCATACAAAGTGGTTGGTTTAGCTGAAAAATGGCATATCACTTAAAGGATGGAGCCATCAAGGCTATCCCCAGACCATGGAACACTGCCAATCTCGAGCTATTTTTTCGATAGGGTACTTGTAATTTACATTTTCCTCAATGAAACAAGTAGTTCCCTTTTCAGCATAGAATATTTTCTTCTGTAAAAGTTGTTCTAGTGAGCTAGGGGCATTGAAAGTAGAGTTGGCTGGAAAAACCAACACTTACCTCTCCTAAGCCGAGATAGGGATCTAGGCTGCAGGAAGTTGGCAGGTTTGACCAACAAGTCTTTGCCCGACTTGGGGGCAAGTTTGGTCAGAATAACCAAACACTTGGCTCTATGTTGGCCGAAATAACCAACATTTAGCTCTCTAAAGCTGAGATAAGGCTGCAAGAAGTTGGCAGGTTTGACCAACAAAACTTTTTTGCACCCTTTAGCCGAGGTAAGGACTTAGGCTAAAGGTGGTTGGCAGGTTTGACCAACAAAACTCTTTTGCACCCTTTAGCCGAGGTAAAGACTTAGGCTAAAGGTGGTTGGCAGGTTTGACCAACAAAACTCTTTTGCACCCTTTAGCCGAGGTAAGGACTTAGGCTAAAGGTGGTTGGCAAGTTTGACCAACAAAACTTTTTTGCACCCTTTAGGCCGAGGTAAGGACCTAGGCTAAAGGTGGTTGGCAGGTTTGACCAACAAACTTTTTTGCACCCTTTGAGCCGAGGTAAGGACCTAGGCTAAAGGTGGTTGGCAGGTGTGACCAAACAAAAAACTTTTATGCATCCTTTAGCCGAGATAAGGTTCTAGGCTAAAGAGTGGTTGGTTGGAAAAACCAACACTTACTTCTCCTCAGCCGAGATAAGGATCTATGCTGAAGAATGGTTGGCTGGAAAAACCAACACTTACTCTTCAGCCGAGCTAAGGATCAAGGTCAAGAGTGGTTAAGGTGTATGACAAGATAGATTGTAGGTTAAGACCGAGATGAGTATCTCGCCAGAGAATGTCATACTTCATTCAAAACATAAGTGGAAAGTAAATGCAGTTTAACAAGCAGCTTGAGAGAATCAAGATTTCATTCCAAAAGTGCATTACAAAAAGAGGGGCCATAGCCCGATTACAAAGAGGTCATTTAAATCGGCGTCCAAATCAACCCTGGCTTCAATTAAAGATAGCTCGGTCATATTAAGCACACTTTGGTCAAGCTCGGTCGAAGGCACTGCATCAGACACAGCAGGCAAAGGTGGGATGAAGACCATAGAAGTTGGAGAGTTGGACTGGCAACCGAGCTGGGCGTTATTGTCAGGCTCTTGGGATACATCCTCTTCCTCAGTATTGAAGAAATTTTTTGCTGAATGGCATTTACATACTCCACCATGGAGCTTGGTATAAAATATGGAGGAGGGTTTAGGAAGACCTCGGTCTCTTGGCTATGACCGAGTTGCGCCACAGTTGTTTCCCACCCACACTTGACGAAGAGGTCTTTGGCAGCCTCACATTGCAGGATATAGCTCACGCAGTATCTCGGTTGAGCGTGCAAAGGTGTGCCTGGCCAACCTAGTCAGTTTGCAAAGTAAAAAGGAAAAAGTATTAAGCACGAATTGTTAGACCGTGCTAAAAGAAACAAAGGTGAAATAAATGAAGTCCTCGCTCGGCTAAGTGGAACGAAGGATTTGTAGCCCGGTTAAAGCTTATTGTACAGTATTCTTAGTTCGGTTTTGACTAAGTTAGGGAGCTGGTTTAGCCCCAAGTTATAGCTCGGTTGAAGGCATTGAAGATGTAAGCAGCAGCAACGAACACAAGCTTCGCAGATGTAGAGTTGAGGTGGAATAGAAACTCAGAAAGTAGAGAGAGAGAGAGAGAAGGTGAACAGAGATATTGTGATCTGGAAACAATAGGGTTTTTGGAAAAACCTTGGTTTTAGGCGAGACGTTTTGACCGGACAGGTTAATAACTGGCGTGAATATAGCCCAAAAGAAGGCCACAGTTTAGCTCGGTTGAGAGGCTAAAGTTTAGCTCAGCTGGAAACAAGTAATCCCAAATCATGCATGGCAGATGGAATTAAGGGGCAATTGAGAGGGTAATTTATATCTAAATTGGGCTAAGCTAAGGAGGAGACTTCCTTGGAAATTGGGCCGCGTAATGGACCGAGGTAAGGATAGATTTACTTCGGTCCAAGAACTAAACGCATATGGGCCACGGTAGAAAAGACTAGCAAGTGGGTCGCGGTCCAAGTGTTAGTTCGGTTCGAGTGTTAGTTCGGTCCAAGTGTGGTAGGGACTTTTTCAAGTGTTACCTCGGTCCAAACGTGATTATAAGTTACCAATCGGATTAGAGATAGTTATCTCGGCCATGGCACTTGGAGCCGAGGTAATGGCTTCTCTTGGTGGGCTTCGCTCCGGTTAGCCCGGTCCAAGAGAGCCTTGGAGTTAGTCCGGTCCAAGAGAGCCTTGGAGTTAGTCTGGTCCAAGAAAGCTTTGCAGTTAGCTCGGTCATATCATATTGAGCCGAAGTATGATTGAGCTTTCCTCATAACCATGCTATCGGTTAGCCCAGTCCGTGCTCGTTGTGGTTAGCACGGTCTCAGACAACTGAGTTGGAATATGTCAAGCCGAGGTACACGCAGTGAAAGGAAGAACCAAGCTAGTGGTAGCTCGGTCTAGTCTGCGGCTTTAGCATGGTCATGTTATTTCGGTTGTAATGACATCCAACCGTGGTAAAACCATCTCACTTGGTTTAAGCAGTGAGGGGGGTGTTGAAGGATAAGCATTATCCTTCAGGAGTGTGATTCCTAGGAGGACTCTGAATGGAGGAGTAAGAGTCCTACTAGGATTGTGCTACGCGGAATCTATAAAAGCTCACAACATCACCTATGGAGAGGTAACACAACTTTGTTTTCTGAATACACAGAGCTTTTGTCTATTTGTCAAGCTTACTGACTTAAGCATCGGAGAGGTTTCCGGCACACACCCGCCGGCTAGCTCACGTTTGTGTTTCCAGGTGATAAAGCGACGTCGTACAGAGGAGCGCAGACTTGATCAATAGGATTATACGAGAAGGTGTATTTCTTTCCCGTACAAGCCACATCGGTTGGTTGCCGTTTTATTTATTGCTATGTGTTGGTACTTTTGTTTGTCTTCTAGTCAATGGAAATCCTGTGCTTTCAAAGCACAATAGCTTGCTATGCCCTTTTGTGAGAGTTTACCTTGAATTTTTTTTATAACGTGAATCGTTTATATTATAGGGTTCGTCAAGAATATTATTCATATGAAAAATTAAGTTAATCGAATATTCATAATATCATGATTATGTCTTAATTGTTTTTAAAAATTTTTGAAATTATATTAACCATTAATTTTTATAAAAACAAATGTGTTTTGGTTATAGGATTGTAGAAATCTAATCAATTTAATTTTTTACATGAATAATCTACTCGATAAATCCTATAATATGAACAGTTCATATTATCGAAAGAGATTCAGAACTACACTCCACAACAAAGCACAATAAACTGTTTTGGGTACAACAGAATCCCCATATCCATGGGAATGAGTGGGCGTCACATGGGTGGCCTGTATTCACAATACAGCATGGTGTTTATATGGGAAACATGCTGGTTTTGGGCTTGTTGTTTTGTCCTTGGTTGTATTGAGGTTGTGCATCTACTAGTCTATATAATGGAGTAGCATGTAAGTAGGCCCATATTGTTGTTGCTAGTTGATAACCTGTTATATATGAGTCTATATTTATTCTATTTTGCAACAAATTGATGCTACAAGTTGGTTTATTCGGTGCCCGTTAGTTAGGCTGAGCTTTGGGGTTTTACATGATCCTAATTTTGGTCCATATAATAGTTGGTAGTCCATGCAATTGGTCTTGATTGGATTAGGGCATATTGGCTAGTTAAATTATTTCTACCTGTTGGATTTATTTATTTATTAATCTTGTACATTCATGTGACTCAATTGGGATTGTTCTGGGCCACTTTTGACATGGGTTGAAAGTGATGGGGGGAGTCACTGTTATCGGTAATTGAAGCCCTTGACTAGCCACTGTAGAGACTGAGAGATGTGAGATTAGTTGGCTTGGTCTGGTTGGTAGTTTTAACTTATTTTCTCTACATATTAGAATTTTATTTATTATCTTGCACATTCATATGACTCAACTGGGGTTGTTCTAGGCCACTTATGGCATGGCTTTAAAGTGATAGGGGTAGTAACTGCTATGGAGAATTGAGGCCATGGACAGTGACGGGAGAGGCTGGGAGATTCAAGGTCAATTGATTTAGTTTAACAGGTGGTACTTGGCTATCTAGCTCTTATGGCTTACTTGTTTTGTTTTATTGTGTTAAAACGAGGCTTGATCGGGAGAGTACCTTAGGACTATGCTGGTTGAGTTGTAGAGACACTAATTTTTGTAATCACAATTACAACCCTAGTTTTTGAATTCATTGAAGTGAAAACTGTAAGTTATCGATTAATCACTTATTAGGCTCTTGATTCGAGAAAGTTCAAAAATTAGCCTGATTGAACCCTAATCGATCCCAGTGTCTTATTTATCACTATTAAAGCTAAATTATTATTATTGTAACCCTAGGGCATCATTTTATTGTTTGAAAACCCTAAGTTTCGAGTAATGTCATTTTCACTCGATTTTTTGCCTTACGCTACAGTTTGATCCAACCGGAACCGAATTTTTTTATTTTTTATTTATCATCGTCTCATTAAAATATCAATTATAATTTATTACTTTTCATAATTTTGGATCTAGTCCCTTACTTTTATTGTTATTGCATTTTCAACACTAAGTTATATAAAATAATATAATAGTGTACTTTCTTTTTATTTTCTATCATTATTTGTACTAAATATCTTTTATATATATATATTTAAAAATATATATTTGTATCCTAGGCATGGCCTTGATGCAAGTTTGATGGAAGTTGGATACAAAATTGATGGAAATAATAACAATAATAAAAAAAAAGGTATGGTCAAGGTATGGCAACATCCTAAATTGAGGGATTCTTGTCTCTTTTGTCCTCAAATTAATCTCTTAAGCCAACTAGATGGTGTGGATCTCCTCCAGATTGTAGTGGTTGGGGTTAAGACCTAACTTTTTCTGCTCTTTTGTTTTGGTTAACACTTGATGTGGGTTGCATTCATTTGTGTTGGTTGTCTTTTGTTGTTGGGAACCTTAGTTTTGAACCTAGAAACCATTGAGCAGCCTGCCCAGTTTGGCTAGTCGTAGCTGCGATGGTCTCTGTTGTGCCTGCGATGTTCTGTGTTAAGGGTTGCGCTCGTGATGGACCACGACCAACCCACAACCAAAGTGTGTCTTCAGGTTCATATATGGGGAGGAAAGTGTGTGGCCCACGAGGGGTTGCGATTTGAAGATCGCACCTGTGAAGTAGTTGGTCATGCCCGCAATTGCGTCGATTGCGCCTGCAATGCACTTGTTCTATAAATATCAGCAAAAAGTAGAAAATATCTGTTTTGAGCTCATTTTTCTCTGTTCTCGAACCAGATCGCCATTTTAAAGCTTTTTGAGCTTCAAACCTTGGTTTCATCCCCTTTTAATCACCCCTAGCACTTAAGACTTTATGGTAGACGGTGTTGAGGGCTTCATTTCAATCTAGAAAGTTCACATTTTTGTCGCCGTCAATTTTGGGCTTTAGGTCTTTTCCTCTTCTTGCTTTGAGGTAAACATTTTTTTAATGATGTGCATGTTATTTAGCGTTGTTATATGTTATTTTTCTTAGTTATGAGTTTTTAGGAAAGCATAGGTTTTGATTATATAGTATTAATGTACAAATTCGGGGGAAAGGCTCTTGTTTTCAGTAACGGTTTGGAATTGGCAAACTCATGATTGTCATACAAAGAGATTTTATGGAAATTTGGGTTTTTGGAAAGACATCCCCAACGTTTTATCAAAACTTAGGATGTTTGGTGTTTTGGAAATTGTTTTGTTGTGAGATTTTTGAGAAAAGAGGTTTGTTTGGAAACTGTTTATGAACCACTGGAAAATATCAAGTATTGATTGCTTTTTTTTTGAAGTAAAGGGGCTGTTGGAAAACTATATGAACATTTTTTTTTTTTTGGAAATTGAATATTTTTGTTTAGATTCACAAGACTCGTAAGGAGTGTAAATGTTGTTATCGGGAATCATGGAGATTTTGTATAAATCATGGAGATTCTAACTTTAGTATCATTTTGGATATTATTACTGTTGTTGTTGTTATCTTTTAATAATTGCATTAGAGATAAACTGTTTTGGCTATCGGTGGAAGATATTATTACTGTGTGTTAAAAGTTGCATGTGGATTAGGAAATTAAATTGTTTGCAAATCATCCATCGAATTGTGCATATCATGGATTTGTAAACTAGAGACTTCATGTTTTGAAATGGTTCTATTGGAAACACATGTATTGTGTTATTGAAAAGGGTAAATAAAATGGTAAAGCTGTAAGAGGGTGTGATAATTTTTTTTTTGGGTAAGTCATAAAATAAAACAAACTATACAGGATTACAAGGGGCATTCCCTAGGCCCTACGACAACTATACAAACCAAAACGCATCAGGACCAGAAGTCCAACTAGAAGAAAAAGAAACTAAACAACACAAAAAAAAAAGGGAAAAAAAAAAAGCCCCAAACTATTCAATAGCCATATCTATTAAAATAGGGGAATTGACCAGGCCCATGAGTCCACATATCAAACCAACAAGCAGGAACATCAATGTACCAAAATGTTGTAAAAACACTTAAGCCTCACTCAAATTCAACAAAACTCCTGGGGCAGCAACAGAGCCACAAGCAACAACAACAGCAGGACAACTTTGGCAGCAACATAACCCAGATACTATATACAGTAGCCATTACAATTTTTGCAACTATTGCCATATATACAAAAGGACCACAAGACCCCAAACATAACCCATAGGGGAATAGGAATGGCCTACAGATACAACCATGATAATAACCAAAACATAGTTCACATCCCCTTATAGACAGGTTATCACAATAATATAAAAGTGTCTCAACTAAGATACATAAATAAGACAAAGGATTTAACTAGGACTGTTGTTGGAACTGGTGCAAGATGCAACCTGGTTCACTTGACAACCTCCATAACATTAGCTTCAATGTTCAAACTAGGGCTGTCCAAGAGGAAATACCATGAAGAATGGCCCCTAGTTGTAGCCAGATCCTCAAGGTTACCTAGTCCATCCAGGCATAAACACTTAAAATAACTTGAGAATACCATACAAAGATACAAGCACCCAAACTTAGATCAATCTAGAGGTAAAAGAAAACAACCTGCAACAAGTCTCACTCAATATATAGAGCTAATACACTCAACCCACATAATTACAACCAAATTCAACAAAGATAATAGGTATAGTAGCAATATAGAATCCAATCCAAAAATGTATCCTTACATAACTAGGCCTTCAACAACAAGCTCCCTAATGAGGTACCAGCACAGATAGAAACCTCCAAAAAGAACCAGTTAGGAATAAATGTGGTACTACAATTCACTTAAATCACCACTCACCACCACTCCCTCAACATCCTATTTATATGTTCACGGATACTCAACCCGTTTTCCTTAAGAAGAGGCCAGATTGACAACCTGCAAAGCACACAATTAGGAATAATAAATTATAAGAGTAAAACTTCTAGTAGCTCACAACCACTCAACCTTCTTTATGGAAACTCACCACACTCAACCCACAATTCTCCAAACAACACATTTCTCAAAACTTACAAACTGCAGCATTAACTAGAAGCACCTGCAAAAGATATTAGTATACATAGATTTCATAAAGTGGGAACCTCTTTAAGAATGGAGGTTGGCAATCTCCAAGTAGAAAAAAACCATGCATCATTAGAATTCCTCTTTAAGTTTTTGAGTGACAATACTCTAAACTTGATCATGTTAAAAATATTCAAAGCAACCACTTCTTCAGGGATTTTCTTTTTGGTAAAAACTCTATTGTTCCTCTCAAGCCAAATAAGGTAAATAGAATAGGTGAAAGCAAGCCTAGAGATAATGGATCCGAGAGACTTACTGTTGGGATCTGAGGATCCCTCCCAAGATGTCCAGAACAAACCACAAACAAAGAAGACAAACAAATTTAACGTGGTTCGGCCCAATGCCTATGTCCACGGGAGATAAACCAAATTTCACTATATCAATGGAAAGATTATAGAAAGATCACAATGGAGGAGGAGATTATCTCACTCAACTCAACTCTCAGCTCCCTCTTTGCCATGGAGGGTTTCTCTGTTTCCCTCTCTTTCTCTCCCTACATTTTCTGGTTTCTCATATTCTCCTTTTGCTTTCTCTTTCTCTATTTATACATATACATGAGAGGTGTAAATTCAAGTTGGCAGTCGTCTCATCTTATGGTTGGCTGATGGTCAAGTTTGGCAGGTTTGGTGCCAGCCATTGTTGACCTCTTTGAAGCTTCTTCAAGCTTCTCAATTCTTCTGGCAGCCTTCATTAATGACTTGGTGAAGCTCTCCATTCATACATGGAGTAGAAACCCAACAATCACCCTATATTGCTTATATGGAGTGATGTGTCGTATTCGTAACAAAACCTGTTGCCAATCTTGTCGCGTCCAAAATCCAGTATAGTCTGCATCTCCTCACTAAGATGCTTGCAACCCCTTGACAAAATACCTGACACCCCCTCATTCGAGTGTCTATGGTAGAAGCTAGAGATAAAACACTAGAGAAATACTGAGGTACATGAGGAGGAGGAAATCTAACATCCTCAACTCAACTCACACCATTCTCTAATTCTTTCTTAGACAGAGGCCTGTTCAATCTCATGCACATCTCTTCCATGCTTCCCTGTCACAAATGTCTTCACCTTCTATGCTTAAACTTGTGTGATCAAAATATTTGGCACCCCCTAATCGGATGCCTAGTACCCCCTGCCTAGGATGCCTAGCACTTCCTTGAGTGTTAAGTGACACTATAGCTTTTTTCCTTGAAATGCCACCATCCTGCATCCATCACCTTGTACGGTCAACACTGGAGCAACAAAAAACTCTTTGTTTGCCTAGTCAAGATTTTCGGCTTTCTTTGCTCGAAGCTTTCTCTGAACTATCAGCATTTGCCCTTTGCACTCTTGAACAACTTCTCAGCATTTCTATACGCTAGTTGTTCATGCCTTTTGCAATTCTTGATCTCCAGTTCAACGATACGTATTGCCTGCGCATCTTTTACTTGTACTACCAGACTAACGGTTGACAGTAGCTCTCTTTGCCAAAGCATCTTCCACACGTCTTGTACAAGTCACCAACTATACAATACCTAGCATAGTATTCGCACCTTACTCCTTGAGTGCTTATTGTGGCTCTATCTCTCCTTCCTACCTTCGAGCTCGCTTGAGAGATCCGCAACTACTTTATCTCATCAAGAGGTGCGTTCGCCACAACAGAATTAAAACCGATACCATAAACTAAGTATCCAACCATTCAGTCAAAACTGAATGTCATTTGCTGTACAAAACATGAGCACTTTTCTAAAAATACAGCAAATTCCATTGCTAAAAATCACATTGAGCCAATGCAAAAACATGCAGAACCAATCGAGCTAGCTCTTCAACTTTCTACAACTCAAGCTTTACCATGGTGCCATGTTTCGATTTCCACAGGCGCCAAAACTTCAAACAAATCATAGTGAGTAGCTCCACTTGAACCAATGTTAAGGAGACTAAATGAGAGAGGCTTCAAATTCTCTGTTAAAGCAACTTCAATAGCAGTACCATAAACTTCATGTCCTATTAATCATTGAACAAAAAATTGCTCTCTTCTAGCTCGAACTAATCAAGAGAGCCAAACAAATTCTCCAAGAACCGAGGCAAGTTCTCCACCAAAAAAAACTGGACTATGGATGCAGTTAGGCTCTAACTAGTTCGAAAGTATCAGAAAAAAATTCAAACAAACAAACAAACAAAAAACAAGAGCTAAAAATTTTTGAAGTGTTGAGCAAATTCCAAATTCCTCCAACTGCAAATTTCCAACTGGCAGACACAAACTATCTTCACAGCAGCCAAAACCACCTAAAGGCACATGCACCGTAGGTACATAACTCCAACAGTCCCCGCTGACTCCACCGAGTTAACACACGATCTATCCCTACCAAATCCAATAGTAGATTGAGAGATAGATCCCAAAACATGAGATTCAAAATCACCATCTTCATGTTTCTCCTCAACAATCTCTTTCAATCTTCAACAAACACCAACAATCACACCGCTTCTATAGAAGCAAACACCCAAAGTTTGAATTATCACCCAGACTGCCAATAGCTGATGTCTTCAAATATGGGGTAGATTGCAAAAAGAAAAAATCCACAAGAGGAAGAAACGATCAAGTCTCACGAACCAAGACACCCTAAGATATAATCATATAGGATCATAGATCCCAACTGTGATAGTGAATCTCAACAAACCACGACTTTGAAAAAGTCACTGATAATCCGTGAAAGACTGGCAAAAATAATGTCTCCAATAGATATTGAAAAAAAGGCCAAAGCTCCACCAAGATCTGAAGTAGGTTGCCACAACTTCTCCTTCAAATCGACAAATGTGGACACCAAAGCTTCACCAGATGCGGATCTTCCAATAATGAAGGATCTCCAGTGCCTCCACAGAGCCATTGGAGAAAACAATGTTACTGATAATCCATGAAAGACTGGCAAAAATAATGTCTACAATAGATATTGAAAAAAAAGGCCAAAGCTCTACTAAGATCTGAAGTAGGTTGTCAAAACTTCTCCTTCAAATCGACAAATGTGGACACCAAAGCTTCACTAGATGCGGATCTTCCAACAATGATCTATGAAGGATCTCCAGTGCCTCCACAGAGGCCAATGTCAATAAAGTTCGACTATTTGGACTTATCACACATGCCAAATCTCCGTAGTACACTCTGCCAATCTAGAGAAATCCCAATGAACATTGAAGTTCTGCAATTGGCCCGAGAGTCTCTAAATGAACTGATAACTCTGTAACTGACTTTGAAGGGTCTTCAATTGGCTTCAACCGGGTGAACAAAATTTATCACCTCCACCACCCACATGGGTGATAAAACGTAGTTGTACAAATACGTCTCTATTCCACCATACATCTGGAGTGTCATTGCTCCTCCTGTTGGGAATATCCTCAACCACCATATATAATCTTACATGGCTCGCACCTCTATCACTAGGTACTTGTATCCTCTAATAGAATGCTTACCGTTTCCCTATTGAGGTGACTCCACCCAAACTCTCTAGGTGCCCGTCATGACTTCATTGCCATGAACTAGATTTAGGACAAAGAAAGAAATTTGCCTCTCACTGGGTGCACACTGCCGCGTTTTATCTATCTCAATTTCTCTGCTTGGAGCTTTCTTCTGTGAACTCTAGCAATTGGTTACTGATCCAGGCCAATCCTACAAACTGAACCTCTATATGACTCTATAATGTACTCTTATACTACTGTACGTATGCACCTTGTACAACATTCTTATGTACTCATCCATGCTCTCATAGCCACGTGCTCCCGTGCTTTATGTGTGCACTTCGACAGTTGTTTCTATTCCATGTTCACATACCACCAATACTACTCGTATTTTGTTTGACAGTAGCTCCAACTGCTACAGCATTTCCTTGAGCTTGTACTGGTTACCAATCATCTGTCAACTAATGAAGTCAACTTCCTTCGATTAGACCAGATCTCCCAATCGCCTGGACTCAACAACTAGGAAAGTTCCCAGGAAAGACTGGTGGGGTCACAATTGGTCCCACTTAAGAACCAGTCTCCTTAGATAGTGTCTTTTTGACAGAACTTTGTAGACATTATTAATGTTGAGATAAGCATGTGCAATTCTCCAATTGCCCTTGACCAATCCTAATCTCCCTTGATTTGCCACTTCATCAAGCCTGATCTCTTATGATCTCCAATGATCTATGTCCTGATTTGTCTAGATGTCCAACCTGGTCAAAATCTTGCCATTCTGACCTCTTCAGTGAATCCACAGCGTTCCAAAACATCTAGCAACCTTCTTCTAGTTATTGAAGATGACAAACTTACACTTTTGACAATCTTCAAAAACCGTTCAGAATTTCACCATTCTGACCTCGTGGTTGCATCGGGAACGGTCCATTTAGCTAGGACCAAACTTCGCTGCACTTTTGAGGGCCTCACTGAAAATACTCTCCAAAACCTAGGGCAAAACTATAATTTCTAGAAAAATCTAGGCCCTCCTACAATTTCCAAAAACTTGTAAGGAATATTCCTTTATCACTAGGAATATTTCATCCACTGACGTCATCCCCGAGAATATTTCGTTATATCAAGAATATTCTATTTGATGATGTCATCATTACGTCATGTTGACATCATCGCCCCATGGACCCTGCCTAGGTTAGATCTAGGACGTGTCCCTCCTAGACCGGATCTGTTGGCATTATCTGGTTAGATCGAACCATTCCTAGGTTGGGTCAACCCACCCGTTGCATCATCCTCCACTTAAATAAAAAATAATTTAAAGATGCTTGTGGAAGGATTTGAACCCCCATCCTTGGAGTTGGCTTGCACCTCATTCACTTTGCCAGTCAGAAGCATGTTGTCTATATTTTGCAAAGAAAATATATAATCCA
This sequence comes from Camellia lanceoleosa, assembly GCA_025200525.1. Taxonomy (NCBI): domain Eukaryota; kingdom Viridiplantae; phylum Streptophyta; class Magnoliopsida; order Ericales; family Theaceae; genus Camellia; species Camellia lanceoleosa. Next base: position 110,184,204 of record CM045760.1, on the reverse strand, counting down.
TAAAAACTGGGTATCTTCAACCTTAAGCTTTCGTCTATTGGACTGAACTTTCCGGTGATCTTCCGACCATCTTCGGACAATCTTCGAGGAGAGCATAGCGGGACATGCGGGCTTCATTTAAACTGATTTTTCTGGGTCTAGACTCCTCTCGTCAAGATGCACTTCCTGGTATGTTCAAAACTGAATTTCGAGCAACTTGATTTCTAGCAGATACGGAAAAACGTTCTGTTTTCCTCCACCAAACCTTTGATACCACTTGTTAGGATCGGAGGATCCTTTCCAGGATGTCTAGAACAAACCACACACAAAGAAGACAAACAAGTTTAGTGTGGTTTGGCCCAATGCCTACATCCACAGGAGGAAAAGTAATTTTCACTATATCAATGGAAACATTATAGAAAGATTACAATGGACGAGGAGACTCTCTTTCACTCAACTCAACTCTCAACTCCCCTTTTCACACCGATGGAGCTCCCTCTTTGCTACAGAGGGTCTCTCTGTTTCTCTTTGTTTCTCTACATTTTTTGGTTTTCTCATATTCTCCCTCTACTATTTCTTCCTCTATTTATACACATACATGAGAGGTGTGAATTCAGGTTGGTAGCCATTTCATCATACGGCTAGCCGGTGGTCAAGTTTGGCAGGTTTGGTGGCAGCCATTGTTGACCTCCTTGAAGTTTCTCCTAGCTTCTCTATTCTTCTGGTAGCCTCCATTGATGACTTAGTGAAGCTCTCCACTCACACATGGAGTAGAAACCCAGTACTTACCCCTAACAAATTTGGCAATATGGGCCACCAGATCAGACCAATTTAGCCCAAGCCAAGCCGCATTGATTTTTGTTTTAATATACAACCAAACTTTCTCAGAGAAAGGACAGTTAAAAAACAAGTAAGAATGATCCTCTAGGTGATAATGACATAAAGGACAAGTGGCAATAGGAGCAATGCCAAACAGTTTTAGCCTATCCCCAGTATCAATCTATTTTGAATAGCCAACCAAGTAATAAAACTAGCTTTTGGAATATTGACAACATTTTATAACAAATCAGACCAATAGACCTTATCAAAAGAAATTCTCTAAGCATTCCAAACAGATTTTATAGAGAATAAACCATTAGGAGAAGGAGTCCAAATAAGCTAATCAGGACCAGTCTTAGGAAAGAAAGAAGTGGACTGGATTAGATTACAAATATCAATAGTAAGGGAAGAAGGCCATCTCCAACACATATTAGATACAATTCTTCTCACTCTAGACTCCCCATTTAAAGTAGTGTCATACATGATACTCTCTCCAAACTTAGCCCATAAGGAACCAAAGGGATATCAATAATCAAACTAGAGAAATATACTTGTACCATCCCCAACAACATACTTCGTGGAAGGATAAATAATAGGTCTGAGACCCAAAATTTTCCTCCAAATCCAGGATGAATCAGATGGGATTTTGACCTTCCAAAAGCTTCTACCCTTTAAAAGATAAGATTTGACCCATTAACACCACATAGACTACTCACCCTCCCAAAACAGGAACCATATATGTTTAGCAATAGCAACCTTATTCCAAACTTCCATAGATTTAAGGCCCATACCACCCTTATTCTTAGGGAAACAAATTTTCTCCTAAGAGACCTTAGCCCCATGCTTCTTGAGCTTACTATTAGGCCAAAGGAAAGACCTAAACATGCCCTCAATCTCTTTCACAACCTTTTTAGCAAGAATAAAGAGAGAAGACCAATAGACCTGCACAAAAAAGAGTATAGACTGGATCAATTATAATTTCCTAGCATAAGAAAGACATTTGTTAGTCCAATTCTTAATTCTCTTGGTAATTCTCTCAACAAGTTGCTGACAGTCAATAGTCTATACTCTTTGGGAGAAAGTAAACCCTAGATCATGTCAAAGTTACCCCATTTCAGGATGTGTGATACTGCTTGTGTGAATGGTAAACCCTAGATCATGTCAAAGCTAGGACAAGATAACCCTACCCCGTAGGGGTGTTTGTTCTCTTTCCTGCTATGTGCAATGTATGGGATATGGGGTTCTCAAATCTAATCAGTGGGTCAGGCATATCATTTTGAGGGGTTGAGTCCAGTGTGCATAATGATCAATTGTGTCAAAATGCTGCTGAAATTCTGATTGGGAATTTTGTTTTGCTTTTGCTAGGTAGTTGTAGCATCATAGCTTCAGAACGGTCTAATATCCTCCAAGTTTTGTGGACTCGCGCTAGTAGACTTAGTAGAACCATAGATTTGGTTGAAGGACAACCAGTGTTAGTTTCTCTGTTGCCAGTTACAAGGAAGAATGTTCAAACCTCATTATTAGAAACTCGCCACCCAGAATTTCTAGGGCCTGTGATGGATCCACCTTCAGTGGTGATGGACAAACCTTTAATGGTGCAGACCCACCTCCAGTAGTCACGAACCCACTTCTAATACTGACGGACCCACTTCTAGTAGTGACGGACCCATTTCTAGTAATGATGGACCCACCTCTAGTAGCGACGGATCAATCTCCAACAATAACGGACCAACCTTCGATAGATATAGCAAACATGCTCTTGGCACTTTAACAAAGTGGATGCTATTACCAACAAGGTTCCCATCCACAGAGAGGCTCTCGCCGAATTGTAACGCCCATCTGGGGTGTCCACATCTCATCCACCTCCAGTAGATCATCCGGTTCTGAAACCACCTCTACTAACTGGGGAACTTCTTGAGCCTAACTTGCAAGAAGATCTTAGGGTTCCAACTTAACCAATCAGAGGACTTTTCCCCACGGATATTGATCGACTATGCTAAAATTAGTCAAGTTAGAAAAAATGTTCAAAAAATGACAAAGGATCAACTCTGTTCTAGACATTGGGGATGGGTTTATGGACATAACTGTGAGCTTACCTAAGCAGTTCAAAATGTCGCACATAAATAGATTCGATGAGGCTGGTGATCCTATGGTTCATATCTATCTCTTCTTAGACATTCTGAAGCCCATGGGCCTATCTCAAGTTCAAAAGCTTTCCTTCGGAAGAACCATGTCAGCAGTGGTTGCTATCTAGTATGCTAAATTAGAAGACTCTGTAAAACAGAGTTGAGAGAAGTTAGCTGAGGCTTTCTTCACCTAATATTCTTACAACACCCAGATTCAAGTAACCATTTGGGACCTGGAGGCGACCCAACAAGAGCCCAGTGAGAGTTTTATGGCCTTCATCACCAGATGGAGGGCAAAGGCAGCCATGATGACAAGCCGACCTTTAGAAAAGGATCAAGTCCGTATGGTTGTTAGGAATCTACATGGAAGACTATTACAGAAAATGATAGTTCTTCCACTATTCAACTTCAAAGACCTCTATGAGATTGGGGTTCAAATTGAGAATGCTATCAAACAAGGGATCGTTATAGAAGGAACTGAGCCCATGAGAAAGATGTTCAATCGCAGTTCCAATGCTACTGTTGGTAGTAGCACAAATGCCAATACCATACCCTCAGAGATCAACACTTTCACCACTACCAATCCCTTTGCCAACTCTAGCCTACAAACGGCTAAGTTGACCCAACCCTCAAATAAACCTTCCATTCACTCCACATGTCTCCAACTCAAGCCATGGAAATCCTAGTAAAAATGGGGGACCTTAAGCTCCTTGATCCTTAACCCTTTCCTAATCCACTTCCACATAGCCATGACCTCAACAAGTACTGCATCTTTCACTAACAACATGGTCATGAGACTGATAGTAAAACCATAGCTTACAACATGCAATTCAAGATCACATTGATAGTAAAACCATAGCTTCGCCTTAACCCCAAATAGCCAAGACCACTACGAACCCATTGCCATCATGACCAAGTCCCATCGCTTTCCTATCTCAACCTCATCTATGCACTACCACCCACCTTCAACCTTAACATATATATCACATATTCCTATCTACCCAAACTCGAGGTGCTTATTCCAGAAGGCACTGATATGCACCTCAATCCTAATCAAAATCCCAAAACCCTATGGTGTCAAATGATCTAAAGCCAAAGCTGGATATTAGCAGATATTCTTATGGGCATGCAATTCCCTCCTTATGGTTTTCTTGAGCCATGGATTGATCGATAAGCAAAGAAGCACTGGAGAAATTCTAGGTCTGAAACTAGCTTAATCTGTGATAAATCTTGAAACTAGCACAGGACCAACAAATTCGGGGGATATTGTGACCATTTTTGTGATCAAAGATGGATCATCTGCTGATTACACATATTTCATTCTAGACATAGTGGATGACATGCACTGTTTTAGCAATTTGGGAATGCTTTTATTTTACTTTCTAAATTGAGTCTGTGGAGCTGGAATCAAGATTGAGTTAGTCTTTTGAGTCAAAGTCTGGTGATTCTAAGGGTGTTAACTAGATATCACTGTCCTTTCTATATCTGTCTTCTCATTTTTTCTTTCGAGTCAATTTTGACGATTGAGCTAAATTCTGAATGAAAAATGTAATAATTTTCACCTACTTCTCTGTGTCTCTAAATCACTCCATTGACCAAAATTTTCAAAACTTTGATAAAAAACAAAGAGAAAAGAATTCCTTGAGATTTGAAAATTTGATCGACTGAGAGGAAGAGAGGTGTGTTAAGCCCTTAATGGATGAGATCATTTTTGTTAATGTGGGTATTGAGAAGGATCTTGGCTTGGTCCAGATTGGTTGTACATTGTCTTCAGAGGAGCATGAGCAATTTTTCTCTTTATTAAAAGATTTTTAAAAAAAATATTTTTGCGTGGTCTTACAAAGACATGTATGGAATTGATCTTGAGATTGTACAACATAACATCACTCGTAACCTTGGGACCTGACCCCCCTGGCTTTCAAACTGTGATTTAGAATGTTCAATAAATCAACCAGAGTATGAGGCTTGTATAGCTGGATTGGAAGTAGCCCTTGAACTAGGGGCATAAGGACGGATGTGATCGAAGAAGGCTTGCATAGCCAGATTGGAAGCATCCCTTGAACTAGGGGCAAAAAGATCGGGTGTGATCGAAAATTCAAAACTAGATCATTTCTTAAGCCAATGGAGACTAGAAAGAAAGTCAAATCTCGAAATTTGAGAGGAGGAGAACTATTCCTAAAGAACAATCAGGTTCTTAAACATGACACTAGGGGTAAATTCAGACCCAGTTAGAGAGGCCCTACATCATCAAGTCTATCTGGTCAAGAGGAACAGTCATTCCCATAGATTTAGATGGCCTAGACATCTCACAACTAATCAACATAGACAAGCTACAAAAGGTACTATCCTTGAGAGGCTCATTGGGCCAAAAATCGGGAAGGGCGACTTAGGCAAAAATTAGAGCAGAAAAAAAAAGAAAATGAAAAACATAGAAAATTAAAAAAAGAGAAAAAAAATGAAAAATGAATGAATAAAAAAAAAAAAAAAAGGCTCGCAAGGTCGAAAACCCGGAAGGGCAGCTTTGGCAAAAGTTAGAGCATAAAAGGAGATTGTTAATACCTGAGTGAACCTTACTTGGGAATTACGTAAGGCCTGATTCCTATCTTTGGGATATGTAGGTAGCTTCATCTTGAAGTTTGGCCCTAACCATTTTCAACTTATTCATGCCGTCCATGTTTGATTGGTATATTTTTACTTAACTTGGCTGTCTTATCCATGTTCAATTGGGTTATCTTCATTCAGTTCAATTGTTCTATCTCTTCTTCGTGGAAGATTCAGTTGCGAGACAAATCAAGTTTGAATTTGAGATTGTGCATCTCAAAGGTTTGATTCCATGTTAGTTAGGTGGTGATCATTTGTAAAAATAGATTTTGAGGACTTTTAATGAAGTTGACTAATTTTCTAAAAAATTATTCCTTTTTTTTTTTTTTGGTGCAAAACCAGACCATTTCTTGGACCCAAAAAAAGGAAAATTTCAATGCTCATGATTTGACTTACATGATTTTAAAATAGAGAATGAAACAAGCATGCTAATCTAACTCTTATGCTGATCAAAATCTTTTTAGTAGAAAACCAAAAAAAAATAGTCAAAGCAATGAATTAGGGGCACAGTCAAGTCAGGTTTTCTGTTTTTTCCCTATATTTGCGAAAGTCTCCGTTGTCAACTCACTCGCCGGAAAGTGCGTAATAGTTGTCTCTGGCAATGTATTGCGCCTATGATTTTCTAAACGGTGCTCACATTTGTTGCACTTGCGATAATCAAAATCGTGTCCATGATTGTCACACTGCGGGGTTTCTAATTGTGCTCACGTTGAAGTCGGCTAAATTTTCAACCAATTCATCAATTCGTTCAGCCAAGCGGTTCATGAATCAGCCATCCTATCAATTCTTCAGCTAGTTGGATAACAAATCAGCCGGCCAACCAATCAATTAGCCGGCCAATCAATTTATGAATCCATAATGGAAAACTGCAGAAGTTGCGTAAACTAAATGCCGTGTCCTTTTGATTCGTGTTTTGAGTGTCTTTCATTCTAGTAAGTGTAAATAGGCGTGTTTGGATTGTTTTTGCTTTGTTTTTCTTTCATTAAGTCATTCTTTGATTCTTGGTCAATTGAGGGCTCAGTGTCCAATTCAAAATTCGTTAAGATTCAACCATTCTTAGATTCAAATTCAAAACAACATATTTTCAAGCCGAAGTGTTGTGCTATTCACGCCATGAGGTGCAAACAAAGAAACTTATTTTATTAAACTTTAGGGTGAAGCCCCGATTATAGCATTACAAAAAAAGAAAAAAAAAAAGGAAATTTCAAAAAAAAAAAGAGAAAATTCTAAAGCATTGGTGCTCCTTCCTAAGCAAAAATAGAAAATGAAAAAAAGAACAAAAAGAGAAAAAAAAGATAAAGGGACCATTTTCTCGATTTTTTGGCAGTAGCCTAGAGGCAAAGATTACAAATCGACTTCATTTGCAGATAGCTTCGTCGCTCGACTCTACAGACGATTGCCTCCCTATAGCATCACTCTCAGGAAGCCTTTGAAGACTTTGCCTCGGCATTCACAAAGCTCCCGAAAGAAATTACACCCTGTTGGCCATCAAAGGCAGAGTACGAAGGACCTCCGAATTGGGCTGGAGAGGTTGTATGCCATTTCAGCTTCTTGTTTTGCTTTCTTAGTGCGCTAATTTCTGCTCGATCATCCTTGTATATACGCTGGAGCAAAGAGAGTTGGGCTTTTAATTGGTGTACTTCACTTGTCCTATTCTGTAGCCGGTGAGACAAATTGGAGACTGCAGTCACCGTCTCCACATAGGACTTCAATTTGAAGTCATTGGCATCAATATTAGACTCCGCTGTCATTGTTTGTTCGATTGATAGCGCAGGAAAATTGAGAACATGGGCAGGGGCACTTTGTTGAGCTCAGAGGAGTTGGCCTCAGCATTGTTAATCGGGGAAGTGTTAAGATCAGGGAAGAGGGTGAGGGAACGACGAGAAAAAAAACCATGACAGGGGAGTGTACTACCTTCAAAAGGAAATTGGCCAAGTAATTGCAGGGGGCATTTTGAAGCTCTATGCTATGTCTCTCACAAGCCTCGTTTAAGAAAAAGAACGGAAGGAAAGAAGAGACTGAAGAAGAGCGGATTGCCGAGGCAATCTTTGACAAACGAGGGCCCATTCAGCTGCAGTTGGTATGGCATGCCGTGATTGTTGAAATCACGCACTAGATATGACACTCAAAGAAGATAAACAAGGCAGAGATAGAGAGAGAGACAGAAATAGGGGAGACAAAGGGGTCTGTATATATATTTGTATTTATTCTGTATATATATGTATATGTATACTATATATTTGTATATATCTGTATGTATATGTATATATTTTGTATATAATACGTATGTTTCAGTAAGTCTATATGTATCCATATGTGTCCGTATATATATACATCTGTATATATATATATATATAATTTGTATATATTATGTATATAGCTTGTCTGTGTATGTGTATATGTATATGTGTGTATATCATATATGTACCCATATGTTTATTTTTTGTACATGTATATATGATCCGTATATGTATACATGGTCTGTACATACATTTTCAAAAAAAAAAAGAAAAAAAAAAGAATGCAAAAAATAAATAAATAAATTCAAAAGAATAAAAATACAACAAAAAAAAATCAAAAAATACAACCAAAAAAAAAAAAAAAACAAACTTTGAAAAAAAAAAAAAAATCATTTTATCTATTGTGCATCCATCCATCATTGCATATTGTATGTCTCATATTGCCCCTTCGTGTTTTTGCATTCACCATCACACTTGCACTGTCTATAACATTTTTTATGCATGGTTACAATTTATTCACACCATTTCAAACTTTTTGGTTATAACCTTTGTAGCACTCCAGAATTTTTTTCATCGCTCGAATGATGGATTGGTCGCTCGAGCGGTCTCCTGAAGCTCCCAATACTTTTGTAGGTCTGAGATTCTGAGAGTTGTCGATGTTCGTTCGAGCGCAGGATTGGTCGTTCAAGCGGTTTGTCTTATCTAGTCTGAACTTCTAGGAGTTCGTTGCTCGAGCGAAGAACTAATTGCTTGAGCGAAGTGTCCAAATTTAGCGCATTTAAAAGTCACTTTTTGTTCACTTTTTCTTTGTTCTCTCTCGCTCCTTCTCTCTCTTCTTCCTCTTTTCCACCATTATTGTTGGTTTCAAGCTTTCAAGCATGGGATTAATCTCTTTTCTTTCATTTTCTACCCCATGTTCCTTATATAAAAACGAAGAACATGTTGAGGGCTTTTTATCCATCCAAGCAGATCGCATTTTCATTCAAGTTGAAATTCCGAGTTCTTCCTCTTCTTTCTTAAGGTAGGGATTTTCTTTGCTTCTCATTAATATACTCTCATAGATAGATGAATGGTAAATTTCTATTGCATAAAAACCTCATTTTGAGGAGATTTTTATAAACACGTGTGAAGGAAGCTAGGGTTTTCAATTTATGGAGATTAAACTTGAAATGAAATATTGAAGTGTTGAGTAGATAAAATATGAAATTGTGTTTTAAGATTAAAAGCCCTAAAGTTTGGTTTAACCCTAGTTATGGATTTACTTTAAATATGAGAAATTGCCTCAATTAACTTTAATTTCTTGAAATTAAGAGTATGATTGGAATAAATTAGTGCTTGTAATGAGTCTAAATTGTTGCTTGAATAATAATATGATACGAAGATTGATCTTGGAAAATTAAAATTTGGAAATGTAATCACTAAAATTTGAGAAGTGTATGAAAATAACTGTGTTGTATAATTGAACCCAAATAAAATAAAATAAAATAATTGATGTTAATATGGAGAAGTAATGATAGAAATGGAACATAAGAATTGTGATTGTTTCTATAGGTAGCCTTTATGCTTATGGAGGATGTGTTAGATTATTGTGTGATGAAAAATAAAAAATGGTGTTGTTGGCCTTGTCGGAATTGTAATAATAAATAGCGTAATGAAATGATGGATGGTGATATAGGAATGAGGGTCTGTTTCCTTTCGGCTTATGATCAGTAAAGCATGGTGCTTAATACAGGTACCGCCTTCTTTCCGAAGTAGCACCTGATAAAATGTGTGGTCTGTTGAGATATGTTGAGGTTCTAATTTCCTTCCAGCTTATGATCGGTAAAGCGTGAGGTTCCACATTCCTTTCGGCTCGTGACGGGCAAAATGTGGCCCTTAAAAAAGATTCCACATTCTTTCCAGAGTAGCGCTTGGAAAAGCGTGTGGTGTGATGATGTGGCTTAGTAATGGAGCCGGTTTCTATTTGGATTTATGTGAAATCATTATAATGAGATCTATATGTGTGATTGTGATAAGGAGAAATGAATAATTTAATTGTGTAAAGTTGAACAGATGAAATTGAGTTGATTCATTTTATATGGGTTGTGATGGGGTGATGGCTTGGGGTGAATTATGGTAGAATGATTGGTTACTATATTCTTGACCTCTAGGTAATGTTAACAAGGGATTCTTGAAAGAACTTTTGAAAACTATACTAGAATGATATAGAAACAAAAGAAAGGGTTTTCTTTGAAAAGTTTTCATGGATTTCTTTATGAGAATGGCATTACCTATATGTATTGTATTTTGAGTATGAAAACAACACATTAATTATATATGTATCATTCTTTAGCATTCATGATCTCATGTATCTAGAGATCTTATTGTTGAGAATCTTTGAAAATTCCTACTAAACATATTTGTTCCTCCCACATATTTTTACCATTTTCGGGGAGAGAGATTCAACAACACCAGTTGAAGATTTCAAGAAGTTTATTTTCTTTTATGTGTATTTGTTAATTAGTGTGTAAATGAAATGTATATTATGACTTGTGATTGTTGAGTGTCTTCATATGTAATTAATTATTTAGAGTGTTTCAATGGAAAAATCTTGGCATGTATTATTATTACACTCATTTGAAAGAGAACATCTTTCTTCTAAAGTGTAATGGTCACTTGTATATATATATATATATAAATATATTGAGTAAAAAGAGACTTAAATTAAAGGTTTTGGTAATGTTTCCGAGTAATAAAATTTGGGGCATGACGACTTGGTATCAAAGCTACTGGGTTTGAAAACCTTAAGCTCATGGGAAGTGGTTTTTAGCACAATGGTTTGACTTACGCTTGGTGAGGATGTTTGCGTGTAAGAAGCATAAGGCATAGGAAATTATGTATTGCATGGTGTGATCATGAGTTAAGTTTCACGGTTTGTGCTTGTAGCAGGCTAACTTTCTTTGAGATGTTATTGGAAACGCATCTGACCAACGTGGTTTCTGGTGGGAGTTCCTTGAAAGTTCCAGGATAGGTGGTCATTCTTGTAGACTTGACTCGATTATGTGGCTTAATGTTCAAAGTTGTGTATCCGTTGTATGATTACATGTGAAGTTGGTTTCATGTTATGGTAAGAAGAGTAAGTGTCTTAGGAAAGGTTTAGAGTTTGGTTGATTGATGTTTGATGTTGTCATTGATAAGATGTGAGGGCAAGCTAGCAGAGGTCGTGTTGGGACTAAGGGTGTCGGTGGGGGCATAACAGTCCCAGTAGTACCTGCAAATGCAGCACTAGCTGTAAGTGAGGAGATCGCATGTGAGATAGTAAGAGCTGTGCGAGAGGCTTTAACATATAATGAGGGAGACGAGTCTTGTGCCTTCAAAACCACTGAGGAGTTCTTTCGCTTTAACCCACCGAAGTTCACAAGAGGGTCAGAACTGTCAGAGGCAGAAAGTTAGTTAGAGCAGGTCGCTAAGACTCTTGATATGCTCAGAGTTATGGATGAGGGGTAGAGAGTGGTATTAGCAAGCTTTCTATTAAAAGGAGATGCTGGGTATTACTGTAGACACCAACTGGGTTGCATTCACTAAGGCCTTTTGGGCCAAGTATTTTCCTCCTTCCGCTTAGGAAAGATTGAGGAAACAATTTGTGGAGTTGCGCCAAGGTACTACATCTTTGGCACAGTTTGAGGCAAGGTTCACCAGTTTATCTAGATTTGCTCTAGAGTTAGTAGCAACGGAGGAGTGACGTTGTATTGAGTTTGAAGAGAGGTTATGCAATGATATCTGATGGAAGGTAGTGGGGTGCATGCATATGAACTATCACACACTAGTAGAAGCGGCGGCTCATGTGGAAGCCATCAATCTTGAGGTTGGTCGGTATGAGGGAGAAAGGGCTATATTGGTGAGTTCTTTGGTTCAAAAGCACACGAGACCTAGTAGGAGGCAAATGAGAGCTGAATCTCAATCATAATCCCAGTCATAGTCTTAATCTAGTTTTACCTTGTCAGGTTCATTTGCTGGAAGATCTAGCTAGACTTAGGTTTCCTCGAGTTGGTCACAGAGTAGAGGACCACCCTTTTGCTCTAAGTATAGACATATGGGCCATATTAGGCACCATTGCCCTTCGCGTGGGCAGGGTTTGTCTTAGCAGTCTAGACAAGGACGATTGTGATGTGGTGCCTTGGTGAAGATTTTTATGTTTTGGAATTATAATGTACTTTCCCTTATATGCAGGGCTTTGTGCCTATAGACGTTGTGTATGTATATGTGTGTTTTTGGAACACAATTGTTTAGTAATGTAATTAACCCTTGGAACTTGTGTAATGCCCTAGAAAGAACGATTCTAAATCTTGTTCTCCCAAGCATTATCAACACACAATGCATAAAAAAAAGAAAAATGAATAAACATAGTAACAAGATCATGGCATTCTTTTCCATTGAACTATTTCCAAAAAGTTACAATATTGTTTCATTACATCCCTGATAAGCAAAACAACTCAATAGACGAGAAACATATACAAAAAAAATGAAGTCCAAATGGAATTCCCTCCAAAATAAGCCTTTTACTACATTAACACACAAAATCAACATTTAATTACAATCATCATAGCCAAACCCAACAAAACTTCAATAGATATGCCATCAAGCTCCAAAAGAGTCCTTTCTTATGAATGCCATCATTTAGTGGGTACGTCATCTTCATTTCCTGAAATTGTTAGCTTTGGGGTGAGCATAAGCTCAACAGGTGATGAATTTAACAAGTTATATAGCCACTTGAATACCCCATGATCATGCAATGCACATTTGAAAATATACAAATGAAGTAGTATACAACTGTATATGTATGTGAGTAAAAAAAAATGCAATGCATGAAATGGTTCCATTACTTCACAAAATCTGCGGGTGGTAAACATACTATGACGTCCCAAGTGAGAGTCGATATTCATAACCTTCATACATAGATATAGATTTGCATACAAAAAATAGTCCCACATTTGCTGGCTCTAGAAATAGTAGGGCAATGGGCACCCAAAAACATTTTCCCTTCCACATTTGCCGGCTCCATAAGCGGCGGGGACGTGCACACCCAAAAACATGTTTTTCCACATTTGCCAACTCTAGAAATGGTGGACTCGTGGACACCCAAAAACATTTTCCCACATTTGTCTGCTGATATGCGCAGACAAGGCAATTGGGCACCTTGACTCCCCGCACGGGTACCAATTACATTACACAACTCAAAAGCCAACCTGACTCATTACCCGGACTCATAGACTATTTACCCCCTCCCACTTTTCAACAATCACTTCATCATAGTGTCCGAAGAGGAATTTGGAATGCATATGATGCATGAATTTATAAATCGTCAATTTTCCCTACAATAATTTCATAACAGTTCACTACTTTACACATCAACAATAGAGGATACCTCATTAACAACCTTCACCAATTCAAGGTGTATATAGAGAAAAGTTTCAAATCTTACATTTCCACCTTAAAGTTAAGTAAATACATTCAATTTCATGTTTTTAAAGCCAATTGAGCAAGACCCCTCTTTATTGAACAAATCTCAAAACTAGGGTTTATGGAAAATTTGGGGCTTTCTTTGTTTTACAAAAATTGAAGGTTACAACACCATTAACTACAACAATCACCATAAATCACCACAATCATAAAGTATTACCCCCTTATTTCCAAATCATTTACTAACAACACAATCTATACACAAATACATACATATAGATACATATATATATACACATGTAACAGCCGCTTCCTTAATTAATTGATAAATTATGTAAATTGCCTTGCTTATCGGTTTATTATGCCTAATTATATGTCATGTGTTATATGTGCCATTTGTTATTTGTGCTATGTGTTCATGGTAGTGAATTAGTGGGAAAGATAGATGGAAATGGGTAATAAACTTGTCTGAATTGGTAAACCTAAGATTAAATTAATATTGGAAATAAACAATTAGAGCCTGATTCATGGCAATATGTTTTAATTTAGTGTTAATGTTAATTGAAGAGACTTATGATGAAAATTGAGTTAGTAACTTAGACTTGGGAAGAGAATTAGGAAGATCCAAACAAGACCTAACTTCAGTCAACATATAAGAGGTAAGTAGAGATAGATATTGGTGAGAATTCTGGAGACAAAAAGAAAAAGAGAGCAAAAGGGGAAAGGAAGGGGAGTAGAAGAGAGCCAAAGGGATTAGAGTGAACACCAATTTCACAATCAAAGGTAAGAATACTTATCTAAACTCTTGAAATTTAGTTAAATTACTCTTGAGATGGGTTGAATTAGGAAGTTGGTTAGTGTATGTTGTTGTGATAAACCCTAAAGAAAGGACTTCAAATCTTGTGATAAATGGTGTTTTCCATGATCAACTACTTATTTCTTGTTTGATTATTAAGGATAGAGTTGAAACTCCATGTATGTAAATTGGAAGTTAACATTTGCATGATTGTTGATTTTTGGCCCTAAAGTTTAAAGTTTGATCTCGTTGTTTTGAGTTTTGTTTTGAAATCATGGTTTGGAATGAAGATAGAATATGGCTATTCAATTTGTTTTTGTAAGGTTTGGTTTTGTTTTTGCATGAATTTGAAGTTGGGTTTGCAAAATTGGAAGTTCAAACTTAGAGCAGATTTTCGGCCTAGACTTCAACCTAGACCGTTCATGCGGCCTGGGCCATCGCACAAGCGGCCAACCTTTTTTTTGGCCAAATGTCATTCTGAAGTTCCTCCGCTCGTGCGGCCTACAGAGCCAGCTCAGTTTGATTTTCTCTTCTATTTTCTCTACTTTTCGAACCTCCAATGGCATGGTTTTTAATTATTTTCATGTGCATGTGCATGGGGTGAACATAGGAGGAAATGAAAGAATGAAAAGGATCGGGTTATATAACCAATAACAGTTAAGTAATGACTGATTGAAGGTCTGTATATTGAACCTGTCATGACCCAAACCCGCCCCCAAGGGTTAAGGACATAACCGACCAGTAATCATGAGATTACCTACTGCCTCAAACCGAACCAAACGTATTTTAACAGAGTTAATGGGGGCCAAACGGAAGCAATTTAAAACTTTGTCCATAGAGCTGTGCTTACATGGCACATCATAACAAACCATACATATGCACATTAATAACTCACATCAAAATATGTACTACACAAAGCTCTGTACATACAGGATCATATAGGTCTAAGTCAGCCGAATAAAACTATATACAACATGTTCAAAGACTTTGCCCATATGACAAAATAAAACGAAATGACAAAAAGGCGAAGACGGTTCTTGTGCGTGAGACGCGAGGGCTGACTCTTCAAAACTGTTGTTGTTCCTCACAAACTTCACTGGGGTTGGGTTTGGACTTCTCTTGGCTCACCTACAAACACATGAATGAGCGTGAGCGATAGCCCAGTGAATAATATCAATTAAAGAAGCTATACAGACGATATGTAGAACAACATGCTCCAAACGGCCTTAGGCCCAATTCATTTATTGCTATTTAACATATACATATACACAATTTAGGTTAAGTAACTGTGGTTCCAAACAAACTGGCCTTTGGCCCATTCGAACTTTCATTTGTATCAAAACGGCCTTTGGCCCATTCAGATGACAAACTAGCCTTTGGCCCATTTGTTTGTTCATGTCGAAACGGCCCCCGGCCCATTCATTCATGTCAAAACGGCCTCTAGCCCACTCATTCATGTCAAAACGGCCTCTGGCCCATTCATTCATGTCAAAACGGCCTCTGGCCCATTCATTCATGTCAAAACGGCCTCTGGCCCATTCATTCTTGTCAAAATGGCCTCTGGCCCATTCATTATTGTCAAAACGGACTCTGGTCCATTCATTTATTCATATCAAAACGGCCTCTGGCCCACTCATTCATGTCAAAACGGCCTCTGGCCCATTCATTCTTGTCAAAACGGCCTCTAGCCCATTCATTCTTGTCAAAATGGCCTCTAGCCCATTCATTCTTGTCAAAATGGCCTCTAGCCCATTCATTCTTGTCAAAACGACCCCTGGTCCATTCATTTATTCATATCAAACATTTGTCCATAATTCAAACTGGCAAACTCATAAGGCTTATACGGAAATAAGCAATTGGACAATGACAAGTTTCAAATATCGATATTACTCACAGTGATCGGTTGGTTGGTTTTCCCTGGAGCTCGACCCTACACATTCCATGAACACAAAAAGGGTCGCAAACAATTCAATCCATTCTAAATTCACATTTTCCTCTTTAGGCTTCATTCTTATCTCTTTAACTCAATTACAATGCTCAATGCATACCTAAGAGTACTTACAAGTGAAAGAGGACGGAAAATGAAACACAGAACGCATAAACAAAATTTCAGAAAATAGGGTCCCCGCTCGAGCGTAAACTTCCCCACTCAAGTGGACCCAAGAGGCCTGCAAAAGTACTGGCTATGTCAAAATTACGCTTGAGCGTGCATTCTGGTGCTCGAGCGGAAGGCCTCTTTACATGGCTCCCCGCTCGAGCGTGAACTTCCCCGCTTGAGCTGGAGTCATGTCTGCAAAAAAATGCTGGGAGCCCCGTATTTCACGCTCAAGTGGCGGTTTCCCTGCTCGAGTGGACACCAAGATTTCTGGGTTTTCCAGCTATGTTCTTGAGCTTCAACTTGACATTCCATCTAACATTTCTTGCATGCAATAGCTCAAACTTCAAATACACTTGTACTAACATGGTATAAACCCCAAATTACAACCCAATGAAGCTCAATTTCATGAATCAAACACATGCATGTCCCAAATTGATTCAAACTCATCACCAACATACTAAATTCAAACATTCAAGGTTCATACTTCCATGATTTGCACTTGCATGTGGAATATACACAATATCCTCAACTTAATTGGTGAAGAGGTGATCAAATATATGGACTTAAGCCAAAAATTCAACATGGATCATACACATTGAGCTCAAATATGGAAATTCATAGTAATTTCCTACATGCATGCATCTATTGGCTTTAAATTCAACAAATACAACACAATTTCCTTATAATTAAACCAATTCATGTTCTTGACCATTAATCAAACTTGAATTCACAATTTACAACATTAAACTCATGAATTCACTTACCTAGAGGCTCAATCTTCCCAATCTATGGTTAATTCTTGAGTTAGACTTCAAATTTCCAAGCCTTCAAGATCAAACTTCAATTGTGAGCTCTCCCTCTCTCTCTAAGCTGACCCTCCCCCCTTTTCTTAGAGTTAAATCAGCCAAATTGATTAAAGAGAGAGCTTGAGTGTATATGGCCTTTTATGTATAAGTCCACTAACCAATATAACCAATATTTAAATAATTTGAGCACTATGCCAACATTTTAATCTAATTAATTTGATCCGAATCAATTTTCAATTAAATTTCACCGTAGGCTCTAAAAATTATGCCAATCACCATGGCGCTGTCAATTTCGGTTTCTGTGGCCGATAGGGCCTTCAATTCAATTTCCAAAGCAAACAATCAAACAAATATTCCTACGGTGAACAGATGAAAATTCAAAACCACATATTTTTACATAATAGCACACAAAATCATATTAAACACATAATCAAATGCAAAATAAGGACCAATTAACATATTACGAAACAGGGATATCACAGTCTTCCCCCCTTTAGGAAGTTTGGTCCTCCAAACTTAATTTACCTTTGTCGGGAAACAAATGTGGATAGCGTAGTCGCATGTCATCCTCTTTTTTCCACGTGGCATCTGTCCCATAGTGTTTTTTCCATTCAACTTTCACCGTTGGCAAGGACTTGTTTCTCAGTTGCTTCACTTGCCGGTCAACAATTCGTTCCGGCCATTTAGCATACTCCATATTTTCATTCAAAGCTACCTGGTGATAATCAATCACATGGAACGGGTCTCGTAGATAACCCCTCAACAACTACACATGAAACACATTATGGATTTGCTCGAATCCCGGTGGTAAAGCAACTCTATAGGCAACTGGACCAAGCCTTTCCAGAATCTGAAACGACCCAATGTAATGGGGCGACAACTTGCTCTTCTATCCAAACCTGACTTGGCCTTTCATTGGGGACACACGGATAAACACGTGGTCACCGACTTCATACTCAAGAGGTCTTCTTCGAATGTCTGCATAGTTCTTTTGTCGGTCCTGAGCTGTTTTGAGCCTTTGCCGAATAGTTTTGATTTTCTTAGAAGTATTTTGCACAATTTCAGGCCCAAGTAAAGCTCTATCCCCGACCTCTGTCCTACAATTTGGTGATCTACCCCTTCTACTATACAAAGCCTCGTATGGTGCCATACCGATGCTGGAGTGAAAGCTGTTATTATAAGCAAATTCCGCAAGTGGCAAATAGTCTTCCCAATTCCCTTGAAAATCTAAAGCACACATTCGAAGCATATCTTCCAAAGTCTATATTGTTCGTTCTGATTGCCCATCTGTCTGTGGGTAACAATACTGTGGCCTATAGTCATGTGGGCCATGCCTGGGGATAATAATGTCATGGCCCAATATGTATGAGATATCGAGATATTTGATTGTGATTGCAAAATCGCCATAAGTACACGTTGATCCTTATGATTGCTATGCCTTAACGAACATGCTACTGCTACGTGACTTAACTCACATGGTGAAATGGATATTGTTCTTAATCTCTTTACACATTGTTATTCACTAGGCTTTGGCTCACGATTTATATCAATCATGAAGGTGATCCAGCTCAAGAGAGGAATTAAGGGCGTCAACCAACTTCCTAGTTTGTCAAGCCAACCGTTGTGCCTCCCTTCGAGCTTTCTTTTGGGTCTAACTCTACGGTTTTTGGGTGATTATGAATTCATCATTTTGTAAAGTGATCAAGCGACTTATAGCAAAGAGCTTTTGGTTTTATGCTTTATTTGGGTAATGTGTATGCTTTTGGTACATGTATATGATGTGATATGGTATGACACATTTGTACAGTAATACATATAAAGGTTTGTTTATTCATTTTATTCCACAGCTCATTGGACAATGTATTGTGATTTTATTGGCTTCCGCCAGCCCCTTACTATTTACTATTAAGTAGGCCTTTGGTAATCACAAATTACTGGCCGATTACGTCTCTAATCTCGTGGGGTGGGGGTAGGGTCGTGACAATACATCACTTGAATAACTATGAAATTACCACATAAGTCATTCAAATTAAAAATATATCGAGTTAAAGACACCCCTACCTCGAAATAGGAAGCGAGGCTTGAGAACCATACTTGAAATGTTGACGAGCTCACGAAACAATAGGTAAAAATGTTGATCTAAGCCTCCTTTCAACTTTTCTTAAAAGATTTTGGGTGGATCTTATGATGAAATTAGAGAAATCTAGAGTGGATGGGCTAGGGTTTTCGGAGAGTAAGGTTAGAGAGAGAGAGAGAGTAAGAAAGTGGGATGAAAATGAGTAAGGATCGACTTTTAAAAATCTGTTGTCTTGATTGACAGCTCAAGCTCAACTTCCTTCACTTGAGCGAACAACAGAAATTCGAAAGGATTACTCGAGCAAAAAATAAGGGGTCCCAGAAGTTTTGCAAAGCTGTAGTGAAATTAATGCGAGCATGACTTTTACGCTCGAGCGACAACTCCACCGCTCGAGCGGTCCCGCCTGTAAACTGACAAACTATTGGGAGCTGAAGATCTACGCTTGAGCGACAAAAGTGTCGCTCGAGCGATTCGAAAAAGTCAGGTGTCACAACTTGTTTCTGTTGGGAAGTGCTATAAGAATTTGTAATCTTAACATTTTGTTGTGTAACTGTTTCTATTCCCTGAATGAAGCATATATTGATTTATAAGTCTTACATTGAATTAAAACATTTGTGAAAGGTGGGAGTGGTATGATTTAAAAGGGATATAGTTGGGATGACTTAGAAGGGGTATGAGAATTGTGTTTCGCCTTGATGAGAGTAGTGTTGGTGTAATGTTGTTATAAGCTAGAAGTTGTGAATGAGTAAAGAGGAGGTTTTGGTATTCAAGTATTGAGTGACATGGTCAAAGTGTGTTCAGGGTTTATGAGTATGAAGGGAACTTAATAGCTAGATGCTAGAATTGGTTCTTGGGAGGAAGTACGGGTTGTGTATTCGAGTAACGGGTATAATCTGGACCACGATTGTCTGTGTGGTTCAAAATAGGCGAAGTGCCATTGACCGTATAGGTCTTGTTTCATGCAAAAAGAGAAGGTTGTTACCTTATCGACATAAGAGTGATGGGATTATTGGAAACAGTGCTAGTGCGATATATATATATATATATTTGAGGAATCTAGTGAGATTCTAAAGTGTGGAGAATGGTGTGTGGAGCTCCATCTCGGAGTAAAGGGTTCGAGGCAACCTGTGGATATTTGAGTGTCGAAATTAAAGTTTTATTGGGTAGTTAACTAACTAGTTGATGTTAGGGTTTGGGTGACAAATAGTCATTTTAGAATGGTTGGATATGAGTAAGATGACAAGTTTGAGAAATATCTTGGAACGGTTTGTGAGTGTTGAGTCTCCTATATATAGTGGTAAGGCTCGGGTGAAGTTTGTCTCAAGTTGATGATAACTCCTCGGGTCGGGGGTGGAAACATTGTAACCTTCTTAGCCTTGTCTGTGCTTTGTGCCTTATGTAAATGATAAGTGACGATGGTGATTATGAGTTACAAGATTTGGCTTTAGAAAATTCAGCTTCGGCTCAGATGTGATGTGGTGTATGCTAAACCCCAAATAGGGGCAATTGGTGTTGGTTAGCATGTCGATGTTTGAACTACGAGAGCGGTAAATTGGTAAGTGGTCATAGAGAAGATTGATCCTTGCGGTTACTCCCTTTGACGAGACTTAAGGATTAGTTTGGTTTAGTTGGGTCTGTTTTCTTTTGGTTTAGAATTGGTGGTCTCAATGAGTGCCATTTGAAGATAATTGACACTTAGTTCGCTTGGGAATTGCTTTGGTTTGAATAAATAGTGGTGCGGTTGAGTGGTACTTTAGGTGGTACTTGAGGACGTTGAGCTTTGATTGTGTATGTATGTTATTAGTGTGAATTTGTGGAATTCCTCGAGTTGGGATAACGTGTTAGAATCTAGATTGTTACAAATGCACTTATGCCAATGTGTATTATTGATTATCCATGTTGATGTTTGTAATGGTTAAGAATTTCCAACTTTGGGAAGTCGTATGTGTTGTATTACTCAGATGCACCGTGATCGTTTCTATTCGTTGTTATTACAAGTATGTATGGTAAATGTGTTGTGATGTCACCAGATGGGTGACGGATATTATTAGGTGATGGTTGGAATTCACCGGGTAAATGTTGAGAATAATTTGGAAAATGAAAATTTCTTTTCCTTGTATTGTGGCCTAAAGCATCACGGTTGAACTAAATGTTAAAGATTTAATCTAAGTTGTGTTAATAAATAGCTTGTAGATTGAGTGGAAACTAAATATGGACCAGTTATGAGTATGTTATTAGTCTAGTATTCTAAATCACACTTGCTATTTTAGAAAAATGTTTATGAAAATTGTGGATTGCGATGTGTTTTAATGGTAAATGGTATAAGTTGGAATACCCTTTTGAGAAAGAAAACTACCTATACATATGAACGATTTTCATTGTTTTACCTTTAAATGCTAGGTTGTATAAAGAATTGGTAATGTTGCAAAGTGTGATGCTATCTGGGATGGTTGTATTAGGCCGTGCATTGTAGTGTATCATTTGTTTTTGCCAATGTCAGCCGAGTTTTTGGTTTCATGGTGGTTTCTTTTCCCTTTGACATTGGGTTTTGGTTATTTGGTGGTCGTTGTGTGCACTGTTGTTGGTTGGGGAGTTGTTGTCCTTGGAAATACAATGGTTGGTGTTGTCCCTTGTCTCTTGTACTCAAATGAGTGTGCTAATCAAAAAAGTAATTGTGATATTTTCCTTGTGATTCTTCTTGTTTGGGTGTCTTTGGGGCACCGAGGTATCAAACCAGAATTCAAGAACTTATCTTGAGTATGAGTCTAGCTTTTGGTTGGTGGTGGTGTCTTACCTCTAGAATTGAGTAGCTTTTGTTTCGATTCTTACTTTATTTCAGGAATATATCCCAAGGGTGTTCAGTTCGGGGTTGTGTTTCTGTCTGTATTGGTTTGCCTTTCGTTTCAGTTCTTCCCTAATTTCGGGGATGAAATTTCTTAAGCTAGGGAGATTGTAGCACTCCAGAATTTTTTTCATTACTCAAGCGATGGATTGGTATCTCGAGCGGTCTCGTGAAGCTCCCAGTACTTTTGCAGGTCTAAGATTCTGAGAGCTGTTGATGTTCGCTCGAGTGCAAGATTGGTGGCTCGAGCGGTCTACCTTATCTGGTCTGAATTTCTAGGAGTTCGTGTTGTTTGCTTGAGCGAATGATTGATCGCTCGAGTGAAGTGTCAAAATTCAACACATTTAAAAGTCACTTTTGGTACACTTTTTCTTTTTTCTCTCTTGCTCCATCTCTCTTTTCTTTTTCTTTTCCACCATTGTTGTGGGTTTCAAGCTTTCAAGCTTGGGTTTCATTTCACTTTTTTCATTTTCCAACCCATGTTCCTTATATAAAAACGAAGAGCATGCCAAGAGCTTTCTATCCATCCAAGCGGATCACATTTCGTTGAAGTTGAAATTTCGAGTTCTTCCTCTTCTTGCTTAAGGTAGGTATTTTCTTTGCTTCTCATTAATATACTCTCATAGATAGATGAGCGGTAAATTTCTATTGCATAAAAACCTCATTTTGAGGAGATTTTTCTAAAAACATGTAAAGGAAGTTAGGGTTTTCAATTTATGGAGATTAAATGTGAAATTGAGAAGGATGATGGAAGTGTTGAGTAGTTAAAACATGAAATTGTGTTTTAAGATTAAAAGCCCTAAAATTTGGTTTAACCCTAGTTATGGATTTAATTTAAATATGAGAAATTGCCTTAATTAACTTTAATATCATGAAATTGAGAGTATGATTGGAATAAATTAGTGCTTGTAATGAGACTAAACTGTTGCTTGAATAGTAATAGGATACGAAGGTTGTGTTTGGAAAATTAAAATTTGGAATTTTAATTACTAAAATTTGAGAAGTGTGAAAATAATAGTGTTGTATAATTGAACCAAAAAAAAAAATTGCTATTAATGTGGAGAAGTAATGAGAGAAATGGAACATAAGAATTGTGATTGTTTCTGTAGGTAGCCTTTATGCTTATGGAGGATGTGTTGTTAGATTATTCTGTGATGGAAAATAATGAATGGTGTTGTTGGCCTTATCAAAATTGTAATAATAAATAACTTGATGAAATGATGGATGGTGATATTGGAATGAGGATCCGTTTCCTTCTGGCTTGTAACCGGTAAAACGTGGCGCATAATAAAGGTTCCCCCTTTCTTCTGGAGTAGCACCCAGTAAAGCGTATGGTTTGTTGAGATATGTTGAGGTTTCATTTTCCTTTCTAATTGTGATTGGTAAAGCATGAGGTTCCGCATCAGCTCGTGACCGGTAAAGCGTGGCGCTTAACAAAGGTTGTACATTCCTTCCAGAGTAGTGCCTGGAAAAGCGTGTGGTGTGATGATTTGGCTTAGTAATAGAGCTAGTTTCTATTTGGATTTATGTGAAATCATAATAATGAGATCTCTATGTGTGATTGTGATGAGGAGAAATGAATAATTTAATTGTGTAAAGTAGAACAGATAAAATTGAGTTGATTCATTTTATGTGGGTTGTGATGGGGTGATGGCTTGGTGTGAATTATGATAGAATGATTGGTTTCTATATTCTTGACCTCTTGGTAATATTAACAAGGGATTCTTGAAAGAACTTTTGAAAACTATACTAGAATGATATAGAAACAAAAGAAAGGGTTTTCTTTGAAAAGTTTTCATGGATTTCTTTATGAGAAAGGTATTACCTGTATGTATTGTATTTTAAGTATGAAAACAGCACATTAATTATATATGTATCATTCTTTAGCATTCATGATCTCATGTATCTAGAGAACTTATTGTTGAGAATCTTTGAAAATTCTTACTGGACATAGTTGTTCATCCCACATATTTTTACCATTTTCAGGGAGAAAGATTCAGCAACACCAGTTGAAGATTTCAAGAAGTTTATTTTCTTTTCTGTGTATTTGTTAATCAATGTGTAAATGAAATGTATATTATGACTTGTGGTTGTTGAGTGTCTTCATATGTAATTACTTATTTAGAGTGTTTCAATGTAAAAATCTTGGCATGTATTATAATTGTACTCATTCGAGAGAGAACATCTTTCTTTTACTCAAGTTAATGGTCACTTGTGTATATATAAATGTATTAAGTAAAAAGGGACTTAAATTAAAGGTTTTGGTAATGTTTCCGAGTAATAAAATTTGGAGCATGACAACCTTTATCCTTTACCTGATTGAAAATCATCCCCTATTTCATATTGCTGTAGGGTCTGGGTCTCGCTTGTTAGTTAAGACTCATTTTTTTTTTACCTAGTTGAAAACCATCCCCTATTTTGTATTGCGGTACGGTCTAGGTCTCGCTTGTTGGTTAAGACCCATTTCTCTTTTACCTAGTTGAAAACCATCTCTTATTTTGTATTGCGGTACGGTCTAGGCCTTGCTTGTTGGTAAAGAGCCCTTTCTCCTTTACCTGATTAAAAACCATCCCTTATTTCGTATGCAATATGGTCTAGGTCTCGCATGTTGGTTAAGACCCTTTTCTTCTTTACCTGATTAAAAACCATCTCCTATTTTGTATTGCAATACGATCTAGGACTCGCTTGTTGGTTAAGACCCATTTCATTTCCCTTTTACCCAGGTGAAATTAATCCCCTATTTCGTATTAAGGTATGGTCTAGGTCTCACTGTTTGATTAAAACCCTCTTCTCACCTCCCGTGTGAGTGTGTTTGGATTGTATCCCTTGTTATGCTTCATATCATTTGCATGAGGCTTGCCTCACCATGTATTACCTGTTGTATTGCATTATAGTTCAAAAACATCTGGCCTCGTGAAGCATGTAAGTCCAGCTTTCAAATTGTATTTCAATTGCATATCACTTGCATTTCATCCTTGAACTATGCTGGTTTGATTTCTTGCAAAGGGATACATAGGCAACCCTCGTGTTCAACCACCTGCATTCACATCTTGTTTGTTTGCCCAAGTCTTACGGCCTTGTCAAAAGGGTCGTCTTCGGGGCTTTGACATTCACTTACGTCAAGAAAATGACTTCGAGTTCTGTCAAAGAGAGGCAATTGTAGACACCTTATTTTGATTAGCCCTAAGACTTAGGTGCTTTCTTTTAAATACTCGATGATGAAAACAAGATTGTGTTTCTCACGAAATTCTCAATAAGAAAGATGGAGTTTGTGCTTCATTTCCAAACCTAAGCCTATTTTGGCCAAGTGTTCAAATCCCATTCAAAACTCTCTTCCGAAACTTTCTTTTTGCGTTTTGTTTCGAATATTTTCATAGTGTTCCAAGGCTCACTTGTAAACTTCAAAATGAAACATTTTCTCAAGAAATTGAGCAAAGAACAATGTGGAAATAGGAGGAAAGGACGAGAATTCTATCGCAAAATCATGTTTCATGCAAATTTGTTATTTTTAGTTTAATTAGAGAGTATATGTGAGGTTTTATTTTTGTTGTAATATTTTTGCTCTCCTCCCCATATTCGGATTTGTAATATTTCAAAGTGATGTAATAATTCCACATCCCCACTGTAGACACCCCATTTTTTACGGCCTTTACGACTTGGACGTCATGGCTTGCACACCCAACGATAAGTGCATATGCTTGTCAAGTGCTCAAAGTCCTCAGCGGAATGCCATAGCTTTAAGCCTTTCAAACCCTACACCCATGTTGTCTTGTTTTTGGACCAAAATCTTGGATTTTCAAGTCTGCAACCTCTGGTGGTTTGCCGGCCATTGCTCCTGGTTGCCAGCCACTGATGTGGCCGGCCGGCCACCAGTGGTGGCTGATGTTTTGCAGATATTTTGTGACAGCTATGCCAGCTGTTAGCACAAATGCTTGCATCTGCTGCCACGTATATGGCTGGATGTTTCTTTGGGAAATTCATGTTTTCTATATATAGAGGACCTCCCCTCTTGCTTTAGAAGTTAAAAAAAATTTGGAGCAAAATTTTTCCTCTCTTTCTATAATTTTCTCTCTCTCTTGAAAATTTCTTCACATTTGCCTATACACTCTTCACCTTTACCTATACACTCTTAGCCAAATCTCTCTATCTTTGAGTTGAGGTACCTTTGAGCCTTGTTTGAGCTCTTGAGGGTGTGTTTGCCTTGTTTTATTGCCTGGAATTGGTTCTCCTCTTCAAGAGGCATAAAGCTTTGCCTCTTTACTTGTTGTATTTACTCTTTTT
The DNA here is from genome assembly GCA_025200525.1 of Camellia lanceoleosa. NCBI lineage: Eukaryota > Viridiplantae > Streptophyta > Magnoliopsida > Ericales > Theaceae > Camellia > Camellia lanceoleosa. The sequence continues at coordinate 110,158,100 of CM045760.1, read as the reverse complement.
CTTACTACTTTCTAACTGTTTTTGGGCTATAAAAACTCTGTATTTTTGGGCTAAAACTTGAGTTTTAAGGCCAATGAAGGTTGAAGGGTGGTTCACCCTTCTTTACACCTTGCTCTCAAGGCCTTTACCTTTGTGTTTCCTACCTTTACATTATTTTTTTTGAGCTTTTAAAAATTGATTTTCAGAGTTATTTCAGTAGCTAAAATCATGGTTTGAAGTCCACAATTGGAGGGGTTAGCTTTCCCTTCTTGTGTTTTGCTTACTAGCCTAGCATGATCCATGTTTTAGGTTATTAGTCTAGCTATTTTTGTCTTAATTTCAACATGTTTTAAGACTTATTTAGGACTATTTTAGCACTGTTTTTAAGTGCTTGTTGCATTTAAGCTTTGTATTGCATGCTTATAGTGTAATTGTCCTCATGAGTTTGGTGTTTTAGGCCTTAGACACCAACTTATTTGAGTTGATTGTGTTTATTTATGGCTTTCCATACTTGTGATCACTCTTAATCACCTCTACAACCTCCCTCCTTTCTTGGCTTTTGTTTTGCTTTGAAAGTGGTTTCAAACTACTTGTTTGTTTAAGCATGAGATTGATGTGACATGCTTAATGATTTAATCCCTTTGGGGGTTCATTACCAACGGTATGATGTCTCTTTCATGCCTAGAACAACTCTTAGTTTAATACTTTTTTCCATTAGAGGTCTTAAAGCTCATCTTTGGACTTAATTTATTAAAGAATGGATGGTAATCTAAAATGGAGTAATAAAATTAGTTATTAAAAAGGTGTAAGATAATAACTTGTTTGGGTTCAATCGAACGTTAATTGAACCCTTGAGTCTTGAGTCGTTTTATACTCATTAGTGATGAAAACAGTTCAAGATTCATTGTCAACTACTTCCTTTGATCTTTCATGATAAGGAGGTGGTTTTAAGAGTCTTATTTTATTGCATTCATTAAATTTGCACACTTGATTCATAAGCCATCATGCAATAAAATTGCATCCATTGGTGGTTTGTGAATTAAACTTACTACTCCTTTGAGCTGTTCAAATGATAAGGAGTGGTAAATTGTGCAAATAAACCCTTGAGAATACTCTGTCCCTGCTCTATTTGCTTTCTGTTGCAGCAGGACAATTCAGTCATTAGTGGTCGGCAAGCCATCATCAGTGCAAAAACCAGCAGTGTACTTTTTAAGCAAAATAGAATTGGTCTTAAGGTGGAAATCAATGCAAATGTTCTACTGTGCAACAGAGGCATTCAACAGCAGAAACAGTGGCTTTTTTTGGGTGGAAAGTTCGCGCATGCATGAGCATTCCTCACTTCCCGGGGCTAATTAGTTAATTTAGTTACTTTATTTCATGTTGTATTCATGTTGTAATTAATTAGTTAGCTAATTAGAATTTTGTAATAATTAGCTAGAACAGTTAATTAGTTGTGATATTGTAATAATTAACCAGTTTAGTTAATTAGTTAATTTGTAGTAATTAGTTTAGCTTAGCTAGTTAGTTTGTTCGGACCCTCCTGTGTGAGGGCGCAAATGTTGTAATAATGTGTATGTCTTCCAACCCCATGTCTTTCTCCCTTTTATTTACTAGCTTACGATGGTTAGTTTATAAAATCATGTTTTGATTAGCATACTTCATGTTTGCATCCACTTGTACTGCATGCACCAAGACTCAATTCATCATTCTAACTTGCATTGTCATTTAAATACTTCTTTAAATACGTGTTTAGACAGCATGTTATAAAATTGCATCATATGCTACATTAGTAGCGCGAGCTTAGCAAATTGCATATCGCATGTGTTGTATTAGTCATATCGCATAGTTAGGAATCATGCATTTTTTAACTAGTTTCTCTTTTGGCTTGGAGTGCTAGGTGAGCCTTTACTCGTTTTAGCATATTGCATGTTGATGTTGCCATGTCTAGAATGCTTGCCATGAGGCTAAGTGCTTAATTGATAAAACTGTTTGAGTGCCTGTGGATGAAGGCTAATTGCTTGAATTGGAATAATTTGAGTAATGTTCATATGTGATCACCTTTTCAAGTGGTACATATTCAAAACAATTTTCAAAACAAACATGAATCAAGTGTTTTAATTCTTGCAAATTAGTCTATAATTGTGTGTGTGCATCACATTGTAATGCTAGCCTAATAAATCGGAACAAGAGCATATGATGTAAATAAAATTCATATCATGATTAGTAGAGGCCAATCTTTGATCAGGTGAGTAGGGGTGCTCAATTCATGACCTTCCTCTCTTGTACCTAAGTTCCCGAGCCAAGACAATCTTAGTGATGACAGACACGTGGCCTTTGGCACGAGTCATGGGTTTCTTAAATTTTCAAAAATATATATATATATATATATTTAGGTGGCAACTTTGTATCTGGCAAAGCAGTCCATTTTTGGCAATTTGATTCAAAATCAATTTTCTAAAAGATTTGTCGGATTTGTACTCTTTGGTGTTTATCTATTTCACATTGCACTTGTGAGATCAGATTTAGAACTGTGAGAGTTTGATACTGTAGGGCTTATTCGTCTTTCGAAAGGAGCGCGAAAAGTCGAGCTACACTCGCTTCTTTTTATCCCGTTCTTCAATTGCTTTCCCTATCTATACATATGCAATATGTTTTAATTATCATCATATCCATGCCTTGCATCCATGTCTTATGTCTTCAGATTCGGCTAAATTTGCATTTGCAGGTTTAATTGATTATTATGTGATTTTATGCCACCTCATATTTTGAGATGATTCACATGTCATATACTAGAAGTCGGACTTGTAGTTGTATTTCATGAGTGAATTGCATTAGGATCTTGTATATAGGATCATGCATGTTTACTAATTTTGCTTCTGTGCCTATTTGCGGGTCGCTAGTAAATATGTAAGTTTTTGTGCTTTAGCATCTTGCATGTGTGTGATTTTCTTACTATGTTTAGCATCCTACCTTGTGGCTATGTGCTTATTTGATATAACTCTATGCATGCCAATGGGTGAAGGTTGTGTTATTTAATTTGGAATAAAATTAATTTTCATGATTGTAGTATTCAAAACATCTTTAAAATAATGAAATCAAATTGTTCCAAAATGAACTACACAGTCTATATTTGTTTGCTTCACATAGTAAATTTTAGGATTTATTAATAATTGGAATAATAACATATAAAGCTAATAAAATTCATATCATGGATTAGTAAAGGTAGATCTTTTGATCGGGTGAGCGATGGTACTCAATTAATGACCTTCCTCTCTCATGCCTAAGGTTCTGAGGTACGCATCCTTGGTTACGACGAACAATAGCCTTGGCATGAGTCAAGGATTTCCTAATTCTTTAACTCTGATATCTAATGACGCAATCCCTTTATGATAAATGTTTTAGCAATAAAATCGATTTTCTAAAAGTTGCCAAATGTGGACTCTCATTTACATTTCATGTTGCACTTGTAAGACTAGATCGAAGATATTGAGGGTCCAAACTGTTAATGCACGTGGGCACCCCCCGGGCGGTATTGCAACTGTGAAACTCAATTTTTATGCTTTTAAAGCTCAAATCTTGTTCTATAACATCCTAATATACATATATATGATGGAAAACTAATAAAAACTCATGAATATGTATTGATTTGAGGATTAAACAAGTAAAAGGTAGATTGATTCTACGTTTTAAATCTTTTCATACTTTTCTTTGTTCTAGCACTTCCAATCCTTCAAAATCAAGTTCTAAAGCTTCCTAGCTACAAATAAGTGGTGTATGTTTATAGCATAACTATCCTTTTGCCTAATTCTTGCAAAAAACTAATTCAAAACATAGTTTTTCTTTGAATTCTTCAAGCTCCTTTCTAGTTTCTAAACTTACCTATTTTCTTTTCATTACAATCTTCCAAAACTTACCCCTAATCAATTTCTAGCTAGATTTTGATATGAATTTATGGAAGAAGATCAAGTTTCTTACCTTGTAGTGATTTCCTCAGGATTTCTAAGCTTGAATTCTTAGCTCTTTTGAATTTTCCTTCATTTTTCCTCTTTTCTTCTTCCTCTCTTCCTCTTTTCCCGATTATTCTTTTTCACTCCAACTTCTTCTTCCTTTTGTTTGAATTAGGAGACATAAGCTTTTATCTAGCGTGGTTGGGTGCAACTTCATTAATTAACTAATTTTGGTTAAAACTAACTAATCAAGCTTATATATAACAATACTTATTAAGGTTCATTAATCATGGTTAATTAACACTAAACCTAATCAGCTAATTAGCAAATAGCATGAAATGGTCAAGTTTATTAGACTAAGGTCTTTAAACTCCTTGTCGTACCCTAAACCTGGGCATGACCAGTCATGGCCTATAGGGCCTTAGCACAAGGCACACGTAAGCCTAAACATAAATCCATAATCACATAGAATAAATGTAACAATAGTCCAGAAATAAATAAATCAAAACTCAAACTAGTGATATGTCACAAGTATAAACAGGCAAAACCAACCCCAATCATTACCATTCAAACCAATGGGACACAAACAACCCACATAACAAAATAATCATAAATGAATCTCAATCAAAAAGTATGCACAAAATTGGCTTAACAACTAAAAAAAAAAAAAAAATGAATGTCCTAGAGGTCCATGCAATTGATTTCTCGCTATGCCATGAGTCCACTCTAAGTCCTTCTATCACTTGGAAATGATAAACAACTAAGTCAGCTGATAGCTCAGTGAGTAGAAGCATGAATAGTAAATACATTTTTGAAAATAGGGTTCAATTCCAAAATAAGATATATATCACAGAAACTAGATTGACATACAGTTTTGATAAAGATAATATGTTTCAAAAATAAGGTTCCACAGTTCAACAGTTAAAAATACTCATGTCTCTCAAGAACATAACAAATGACATTCTTCATTTAAAACAACTTACAACATGATCATCAATAATTTGGGTACCAAGAATAACAAGTAACGTGCCACAAAGTTCTCAAGGCAATAAGCTTGTTGGATCCAATATTGAACCAAGAGTCATCCTCGGGGTGCAACCCAGGCCTTTTCTCTAAGACAATCCAATTAAAGGTCACCTAGCCTAGCCTAGGTCTTTTCCTTACAATCGTTAAGCATGAGAGTCATCACAACCCAACCCGAATCTGTTCCTTAGTGGCTAGAGTCACCACACACAGTGGAATAAATTCCCTAGATTTTTATATCCACTAATCAATACAATTCAGTTTCGCAAGGCATGGTAGTTCACCATTATAAACATGAGACCATAACAAATAGTTTACAACAAGCTATGTTTACACATGTTTCAGAAATAATTTAATTCCATTCATAATATAATAATTTTATCAAAATAGTTTAGTCCTGAAACAACAATTTAATTTTCCCACAGTTCAGGGTAGGGAAACACTTTTACAAATATGTAGCGTGAAGCTGCTCACCTGAAAACAGAATAATATAATCCTCGAATAGAGTATGAAAGTCCAACTAGTACCCTGAACAAATTATGAAAACTACACGTCACTACTAATTCAAAAATACAAAAAAGGAATAATAAAGTAAGTAACCCCAAACTAAAGCACACTAACATGGCTCAACCCAACTCACCGTTACTCTTAAATAATACCTAAGTTCATGTTCTTCAAGGTCTCAAATTACCAAAGGCATACATTCAAATCGAAATTTAATCAAGTGTGACTTTGAGATAAAATAGAATTTTGAACAGGCTTTCCCAATCTATTTGCTAACTTTGAAAATTAAAAACTAGTCTACACCATTCGATAAATTCCAAAACCCTAAAGATATCAACTAATATGTCCCAAGATTCAAACCCAATTGGTTTTACTCGATTTGCTTATCAAAACAATTATTTACAATTAATTATATCCAAACAGGTCGCTTATACATGAGCAATCAATACAAGGCCAAGAATGTAAGAAACTAGACTCGTAACTGGTTCTAATGGTGCTGATTTGATAATTATCAGATTTGTACCCAAAGAGAACGACACCTTCGAAGTTACTATTTTACACTAGTTTTCTGGACAGATTTGAACGCTCCAGTTTATATAGATTTTGACTCCCAAAAATTATAAGAAAATTCTGATATGGGGTTCAATATTTAATAAAGTTACTGTAAAAATTTTATCTTAAAATTTATTCGGTTGATATATTTCCTACACCTCTATTCATGGTTGCAGTTTGTAACAAACAACAATAGTGAATATATATATTAAATAAAAGATGAATATGCTCTTATCTTTGGGACCATCTATATCTCCCAAAGTCAACCGACCGCTGAAACACACCAACACCCATACATTAATACATAAAATATTTACCTATTTATGAGAGTTCATTCCCCTTCCTCGATTTTTCACTAATGATTCTCCTCCTCCCTTTATCTGCTTCTCTCTCCCTGTCTCACTCTCACGGCAGTTGCTGTTAGGAGAGCTAGGGTTTATTAAAATTATAAACACAAAATCTCTAGGGTTTACCTTCCCTAATATATATAACAGGCAGTCCAACTTAATTATTATTATTATTAACATTTAATATTGTGTGTTTAAAATTAATTAAAATCTTCTCTAATAATATTTAATTTACACTTTGATATTTACCACCAAAATGTTTGAGAAATATAAAATTATTATTATTATTTATATATTTATTGGGTTCTCACACTCCTTACTTAAGGTTTAGGCATACCCTATGGTTTTCAAATCAAGCTCTAAACTTTCCTCCTAACTCAAAACGCATAACAAAACAAATTTCTAACATAACCTTTTACACTTCTTTCCCCTTCTAATACTAGTAAGCCCTAAGTCACACAAGTACATAACATATAGCATGAATGCATGAACAATTAAATATATATGATGCATGAATAAGTTGGTTGTCAAACCTATGCACTAATTGAGGAGCTTAAAGATCTTATACTAATGCACTTGTCATGTCAATAATATATATAATTTTACTAATTAGAATTAGTATTAATTAAGTATCATTAGTGAACCTTAATCGAGATTAATTAAGCTAAGTAAGATTTAAGTTAAACCTTGATTAATTAGAACATAACCATGATTAATTATAACTAAGATTGATTAATTAAACTACAATGAGATTAAGAACTAAACATGAATAGTTAAAACTAAGCTTCGTTAATTAAGCCAAATGAAGAGAATTAACCAATTAATGAAGTTTACGACCTTTGCCCCACCTTACCGAATAAAAGCTCATATATGAAACAAAACAAGGAAAAATCTGGAGAAGAGGAGAACAAACAAAAGAAAGGGAAAGAAAGGGAGAAGAAAGGGGAAAAAGAGAAAAAGAAGAAGGAAAAGGAAGAACTTAAGGAATCCAAAGGAAGAACTTAAGGAATCCAAAGGAAGAACTCAAGGAATCCTAGGCCAAATCTACCCTAAAAAGTGTTCTAAGGTAAGATTTCTAACCTAAATCATGTAGTAGACCTTCCCAGCATTCAAGATCAAGAAGAAGTTAGGATTAATTGGTTTAAGAACGAAGATTTGAGATAAAGAAGCAAGGAAATTAAGCTAGGAGGAAGAACAAGGCATATAGCTTAGGATTTCATCTCTATGAAGCAAATTTTGATGTTCTTGATGTATTTAGAACATCATCATCCCATATGCCTTTGGTTTTCATAAGTTTTGTGGCTTAAATTCATGTTTTGAATGAAAGAAAGGAAAAGTTTTGGAAAAGATTCAATTCTTGAAATTCATGACAAAGTTTAAAGATTTGATCCATAATTCTTGAGACAAGTGAACTTTTGATAGTTTTGAATTAGAAAACAATTATATTTCTATATTAATTGTTAATTCTACATGTTTTAGAGGTGTTTTTACTTGAATCTTAGTCTTGGAGGTTAAGGACAACACTTAGAACTTTGCAAATTTTGGTAAATAGGTTTTTGTCTTAGACTGCTCGAGCGGTATTAAGACCACTCGATTAAGACCGCTCAAGCACAGTTGGTAAGCTTCCAGTACTTTAAGTGTTTGCAGGCCTGTAATCTTAAGGAAGTCAGTTAATCGCTCGAGCGGTTAATGTGTCGCTTGAGCGAACATAGAAGGGTCCTCAGAATCTTGTTTACAGGCCTAAAATTCTGGGGAAATCATTTCACTGCTCGAGCGGTGGAAAGACTATTTGAGCAGACTGTCCTAGTTTAACAAGTTTTGAACCACTTTTCACTCATTTTCCTCCCTCTCGTTGGATACTTCTATACATGTTTTGAACCTAAACACAAGGTTAACATAATTAGAAACGCGCTTGAATTATGTTTAGTTAGAAAAGAGAATTAAAGCCCAATCATATGTCAAAACTAGTGTAAAACTTAGAAGTTATCTAGTACTGCAATGCTTGTTCTTGTTTGTAGGTTAAGCCTTGAAAAAGTTGCACCCTCGTTCCCAAAGCCATTTGTGAGTAGTAATTCAGTAACGTTATGTTTGTCAAATTATGTTTTCAATGCGAAACTTGATTATATTTTACAAGCTTTGATATGTTTTGTTATGAATGAACATTCTCTACTCTGTTATCATGTACCTAGATGACATTCTTGGATCATGTCCCACAATTAGGGGAATATCCAATCATATATTATGCCCGAGCTTAAAATTGATCCGTTTAGTGGGTACCCAGGCAGGTTAAGCACCTTATAATCCATGCAATGCTTATCATTATATAATGTTTGCAAGTCAAGTTTGCTTTGTCATGTTCGAGTAATAGATATGTTATATTAAATATTATATTTCAAAAAGCTCATGGATGTTCATTCATATACCGCCTTTATTACTATTCACTAGGTAATGGCTTATGCCTCTCCCTTATATATATATATGTCGGTAACGAAGAGTTCAAGTTCGAGAAGAAGTTTATTAGAGGCCAGTCTTTTGTGGATGCATTGATTTGCAGAATTAAAACATATGTACTGTAGTATATTTATTGTTTACGCCTTGTGCTAATGTATTAATGTAATGTCCCTAAAAGAATATATGCTTTCATTTCATAAAGTTATGCACTACTCTGAATGGATGTTGTAAATGGACTCAATATAACAGATAATGGCTTCCGCACATCTATTAGAAAAGAAATTTTGCCCCAATTATATTAAGAGTCCGTCTTGCTTTTGTTCTATTAGGCCTCTGGTAGTTGAGGACTACTAGCTGATCAATATAACAACCTGTTTGGGGCGGGTTGTGACAGAGCCACTACCCTCAACCTTACTTAGAGTTGGTTTGGAAAGTGATTTTTTTTTGACAAAAAAAATAAAAATAAAAATAACTGAATTGTTTGAGAATATTTTTTTTTACCTTTTTTATGAAAAAAATGTGTAAAAGGTAGTGAGAATGAGAATGAATCTTTGATTTTTTTTGTATGACTTTTTGAATTTTTTTACATTTTTAATAACTTTTGACTTTTTAGCCTTATCCTAGATGACTCTTTAATCTCTCTTACCCTATGACGGTGTCGTGATTTGGGGTTTGAGTTACAACCCAAAAAAGAGAGAGAAATGAGAAAGATGCTGTGTATAAAGTGATACAGTACAATAAAGTATATAGACATGTGGCATAATATGGTTTGAGTTAGGATCAAACTGACAATTTTAAAGATAAATACGAAAAAATAGAAACTTAAAGGACTAAAATAACAAGGAACACGTATTTGAGAGACTAAAACTGTCTTTTATCTATACTCTTCATGTCATCAATGTACACGGACATTAGAGCTAGGACCAAATTGACTCAAAAAAAAAAAATTTGAGAATCAAATTGACAAAATTGAAATTTAAGAGAATAAAATGACAAATAATACATAGGGACTAAAACTTTTTTTTTTATCCAATTCAGAATTAATTTTATTATATGGGTACAATTTTTGTTTTTTTTTTCTTTTTTGGGGGGGGAGGGGACGTGTGCGTGTGTGTCGATAATTTCCCAAAATAACCCCTCTAATTCCACTTATTTGTTAGGGAAAATTACAGCACAATGGGACAGAAAAAAATTTAAAAAACATGTGAGGTGTAAGTTATTCTGTGGTGGGGTGTGTAGACGTCCCATTTTGACCGGCCTTAAGATTTAGGCATTTTCTTCCAAACATCCGATGATGAAAGTTGGAATGTACTATCTTATAAATTCCTCAGCAGGAAAGCCAGTTTCAAGCTTTAAGCCCAACCTTACACCCGTTTTGGCCAAACTATTTTAGACCCTCTTAAAACCCTTTTTCAAAATATTTTTTGTCGGGTGGATCCAAACATTTCTACAAAGTTCCGAGGCTCGCATTTCAAATTTCAAGTGTTATACTTTTTTAATAAATAGAGCAAGAACAAAGTAGAGAATTCTCTGGGGGGAAAGAAAATCATGTTTTCCCCTTCAAAAAACTAATCTAACTATACAAAAAAATGATCTGGTCATACAAATTTCCATTTGGCCATACAAAAAAGTGTTGGCCAAATGAATAATTTGCTAGCCGTATGATTTTTATCTTACTAGATGAGTTGTCCGAGAAACAAAACAGTTTCAAAAAAATTGGCTTCCTACGCAAGTTTCACACAAATATCTCAGATATTTTGCTTCCAAAGTCTATAAATACACCTCTCCACCTCTTAGCTTCAGAAAAAAAAAAAAAAAAGGGAGGAAATTTATTTTAAAGAAGATAGAGCTCAATTCCACTTGTCTTGGCCAACACACCACCTCAACTCAAAGCCTTTCACCTCTTCCACCTCTTCCACCTCTCTCTTGATTCATTCACAACCTAAACACCATTAAAGTCTGATCTTGGAACTTCTTGCTGAGTATTCAAGCCATCCCCAAAAGCTTTGAGGGTGTTAAGAAGGAGGTTTGATAACTAAAAGTTCTTCATTTCCTTAAAAGGTAAACTTTGAAGTTTTTCTCATCTCTTTCTCTCTTCTTTCTCTTCTTTTTTATAGCTTTTGTTGCTCTAGCATCTTATTTTCCTTGGGTTATGGTGTGACGCCCCCAAATTAATTAAATCAAAACATTTCTCATAACCTGATTAATCCGAAATCTTTCTGAGCCAAACAATAACATTAATCTCAAAAGTCCTCTTTTTCATTGAACTACATATCAAATATTACAATTTGTCATATTCTTGTCTCAGTAATAATAACATTTACATAGTTCAAGAAACTAGAGAATAAAAATAATAATGCTTTAATGGCATACAAACATCAAGGCAAGGCCTTGTTACAACAAAATGAACATGCGATCCTAAACACATACACTCGAAGCTTCCACAAAATATATCCAGAAGCTTCCACAAAATACATCCATGAGCCTCTGTGCCCCAATAAAATAAAGAAGTCCACCTCCTTCTCATATGGGTGATTGCACAACATCAATTCCTGAAGTTGATAGATAGGAATGAGCTAGACGCCCAGTAGAAATATTTTTAACAAAGTATCTAATCATTTGAAAATTCATATGGCATTATCACAACCAAAATATTTTCTTATTCAACTCATTTTAGGGGTTTAAGAGACCAAACTTAGATATTAAAATTTCCATGAAAATTGCTTTTCAACACTGGGGGATAAATACACCATGAAGTCCATAAAGTGAGTCCCAATATATACATATACGTAGGTTTATATCCAAAATATCCTGACATTTTCTGGCTATTAATACGGCAGGGACTGGGCACCCAAAATCATCTTTTTTTTCACTTTTACCGACTACAATACGGCAGGACTAGTGGACACACAAAAACATTTTCCCACATTCGTCTGGCGATATGCACAAACAGGGCAATTGAGTACCTTGACTCCCCGCGCGGGTACCACATACAACACAACTCAAACCAAACTCGACTCACTACCCGGACTTCCATGCTATTTTCCACCCCCTTAAACAACCTTTCCAAGATTTCCAAAAATTCCAAGAATTTATACATCCATGAGAACAAAGGTAAATATCACCATTTAAATAATTGAGCTATTATGGAGACACAGTCTTCATGTTTCAAAAGAAAATCTCAAAAGCTTTTAATTTCACGAGTCTCAAATCAAAATACATATCAATCTCATAATTCAATCATAAATTTAAAGAATTGAAAGTTAATTCCATTTAAGCATATCATTGTTCAATTTCAAGAATTAGGGTTTTCATTAAATTTGGGGCTTTTGCCCCTCCACAATGTAAAATGCTATTTTTCAACTAAGGTTTTCATAATCCACAAACATTAATATAAATTTTGAGAAGATATAGGAGAAATTCTGTTTTGCAATCAAAACCCAATTTTTGTAAACTCAAACATCAATCATAAAACCTATGTCACAATAATACCAAATAACCATCCTCAAAGTAAAGAGATACAAAGTTAAAAGTAATCATACCTCCAAGATAAGAGTAGAGATGCTAGATCAAGAGGGATTCTTTCAAAAATCCAAAATCCAATCAGTTAAAAATGTTGATCTTCGCTTGTTCTTCATCTTTGGTGCAAGATCCATGGTGGATTGATGGTTAAAAATGGATGAAATCAAGGTTTTAAGGTCTAGGGTTTCAGGTATGAAGGAGAGGGAGACAAGAGAGGAAAAAAGAAAAAAGATTTTAGGCCAAAAACTCAATTTAAAGTACCTGATATCGAACAAACTACTCGAGCGGTCAAAGCTTGGCTCAAGCAGTAAAAAAGAGCTCCTAAAACCTCTAAAATTTGCGCAGACTGCTCGAGCAGTCAAAAGTTTACTCTAGTGGACTTGCTTCCAACATGGGTATCCAAATTTCAAACAGGCATATCTCTCTTGTCCAGATTCCCTTTTAGGTCGTTCTTATGTCTAAATCGAAGCCCCAGAAACCAACTTTCCAATGGTTCTTGCCTTACATCCAAATTCAAAGTGTGGAAAGAGAAAAAGAAAAAAGAGTGAAGACTACTTAGGGGACAATTATCTAAATCAATGTTTTTGGTTCAATCTTACTTTACCATTATGATACCACCTCAATCAATATTCCAAAATGAACCAAAGAGGCTCCAAGTATAATAATGAGAGTGTCACGAGCAAACCCACCAGTCTAAGAAATACAAAGTGTTACAAACTCCCCACCTTAGGAAATTTCGTCCCCAAAATTAAACATCTCAAGATCTAAAGTTTAGACAAATCCAAATGAAACAGAGATTGAACCAACACTTGCACCAACTAATTGCAAATGACTTCTACTCAACAACAAGTTCCTAGAAGATTCTTCCATTACGTATGGGTCCCCATTTAGCAGGATTAGACAAAATGGTCACGAATACCTCTAACAAGCCACAGAATCTATCGATTTTCACAAAACTAAATGTCAAGGGTAAAGGTCTCACTAACATACCCTACAGTATTCCTGCCTTAAACAAACCTGATTTCCAGGAAATAACTCTCGGTTGTCTAACGACCTAGAACCTTAGAAAAATAGATCTCACATCACATTCACACTCCAAGAAACAACTACCAGTCACTTGGTAACCTAATTTTCAAAAGAATATCTCACATTACTTCAGAAGTTTTCAACCTCCTCTCATGAACAGAGAAAAGAGAGAAGGAAAAATTTTCTGATAGGAGTTCTATCTGCCAATCATGGCCTTTTGACGAGATACAACCTAGCAAAATCAAAGCACCACAGGCCACGTTCTTGCAATACAGCTAGTGTTCCATATCTACACATTACTCAACTGCGTTATTGAAATACTCAAACATTAACAATACCCAAAACAATATTTCCAGACCTTTGAAAATTGAATGGATTCAAAACTAGCATAAAACTATATATATATATAGGAATGGTTTAGATACATAAAAGTGAAAGGTAAAAATGAAGAGTTTAAAAAGGAATGAATTTGTGAAAATGGTTAAGGTTTATACATGTCGTAAGACTCGATACTCCTACTTCCTAACTATTTTTTTCTTTTACTCACTAGTTTATCTATAACAATAAATTCTCAATTTTGGCAAAATAAGGTCAGACTCGATAGGAAAACTCCATTCTCAAACATATTTCAACCGGTGACTACCAAACATCATCCAACCAAGGATTCCATTACTACCATCGCAAGGTCACAACCCTATCACAATTATACAGGCAACAACACTTCAAAATAATAATAATAAGGTTAAAGAAAACCAACGGATAAGTTTTGCTCATAAGCTTAGGAAGTCGCATTCCCCTATAACTACCATTACAAATTTCAAGCTTGCAAAAATAATCTTTCGCAACTATCCCATCTTGGGGATCACACGCGACAACCTAGAAACAATTATGAAGTAGTTAGTAAGATTTGTCACTTCCATGAGTGACACACACACACACACACACCAAGCAAGCAATTCTCACCCACAAGCCTTATTTCTAGACTTAAGACAAGTTCTGAGATGACTCCTAGTCAACTTCTCCTGAGGCCACAACAATAACTAACACACCACGTAAAGAAAATCATCTACCTATACTTACACAACACACCGCATTCCTTGAAATCAAAGCAATGATACTAATTCTGAAGCTGTAACACGATTCCACACCACACTAATATTATGATGTCCCACAAAATCAAACCTGAGTTCAATACCTTCTATCACACGAACTCACTCCATGACAATTATTTATATTGTTCTCGAAGACAATTAACAGAATATTCTACCTCTCACCCTTGAAGTATATCGAACCAATCATAATAAGACACGTGTAAAGATTAACATCGAAACGACCTTAAAATTTCTTAATCGTGAATAAATGAATTAATCTCAAATTACAAACTCTCCAGACGAAATTTAATATACAGCCCTCACCAAAATAATAGTACATCTCTAGTACAAAGTTCTAACCAATATCATATTTTCAGTACTTCAATCCAATCACTACTAAAGCTGCTCCACTCCTAAAAAATAATTTAACTCAAAAAGTCATTCACCACAGCTTATCAAAATGAAAATAAAATATAATTCTCACAACTGGTCAAGTCACAAAACAACAACACCAATTACCATATCAAACCCACCACAAAAGCCTACACAACTCAAAACGCAAGGTTATACCAACAAAGGCTCATAGTTGTAGTTATTTTGAAATCTCCTCCGAAGTCTCTAATCAGCTCCCTCCTACTCAAACTCTAAAGATATAACCACAAGCTATAATACCACTCCTTCACTTTAAGAAATTTTCTCTGTCAACAACGGTCATTCCAAAACAATCTTCATAACTAACCAAATAACAAAAGTACTTCGTATCAATTTATTTTTCGACATGGTGTTTGTCAAATAACTTCTTCTAAAATAATTTCACCACAAAACACGATGGAATAAAATTGAAATCAGGAATCATCCTCTATAAAGTAAAACTAAATACCCTTTAATTTCAATTAGGCTCAAGTATACCCAACTTAAACTCAATGGCAATGCTAGAATAATATATCAACAAAAAAATTCTCACCACCCTTATAGGAAAACGAAGAACCAATACAAGGGAATTACAAATTTCACATCGAGAATACAAGAAAATTTATGGTTAAAGGTCAATGGATACAAAATAAATCTCCATTTTGGTTTCTTGAACCACATTGTCATTACACACACCAAATTTAACTCAGAATACTCATGTATATCTCCAATCTTCAGAATTTGTAACTTTTAGCTGAGGGTAACTTTAAAAATTAATGTTAATTACTCTAGGTGGATCAATCACAAATTTATTTATCTATTTATTTTTATTTTTTCAAACTACAGTCACATCAACTATCCCAAAACAGTTAGTTAGTCACAATCTCTATTGAATCATAACATTCTCACAATTTTATCCAAATCAATTTCTCTAAGGACACTAATTTGTTAACACAATTACTTATCATCTTGGTAAGCATCCTTTTACTATACTCAAATACATCAACAAACAACTCCAAAACAATTGATCCTACGAGTCCCAAAGGCATTCAAAACTAGTCTACATATCCTTACCTTCAATACTCATAACATTATTTTCCATCACTAGAAATTCAATCACATAGTGCAACTTAAATCATATTCATTCTCATCCTAAAATTCTTTACCTACTTCGTTCACCTTTAACTTGTTACAAGATTCTGAACTAGATAAACTCTCTGGAAAACGCATCTCTTACTACACTCTACAATTTTTTTCATGTTAAGACCACACCCATTTCTAAATACATACCAAGATAATTGGCCTAAGACCCAACACAATCCTCATAAATAGTCAATCGAACAATTGGAGCAATCCAGCCACAATTAACTTGGTCCATTCCAAAGAAATTTAGAACTAGCTTTACTTATTCTGACATCATCACTCTAAGGCATTTTACTTTAGGTCACCCCACTTATCATTAAAGCCTCAACAATGTACTATTGCAACTAGTCTAATTTCTAACATGCTTTACCCCTAAAATTCTTTATATAACGCACTTCCACAATTTGATTTAAGACTTCAGAAATAGTTACTCCTGATAATGACCAACTATTTACTGTGTATCATAGTCCCCACCATTTGATGGTCACGCATACATATATAATTCTACAAAACCATTTAGCTTATGACCCAATGTAAATTCTAAATTATATTGATCCATCAGTCTGGCCTTTATAGTCTATCTTACCCCATTTTTTCTAGGGAGAAACATCCTCAAGGTAGAGACAAAATCAACTCACAATTTAATACTCTATACAAATTCCCACACGCCACACACGAGTTAAACATACACCTATGCTTGTATCTACACCACGTAAGCACATAGTCACATAGAGCACATACGAGTTACTCTCCTAAGATACCAACTAGTCCCATGGCGCTCAAGGACCTCCAAGTGGAAAAAGCATTGATCAGGTGCCTTTCCAAAAGGATTTTGATGAATGCAATGGACGCTAGTCATATCCTAGAAGCTTAACCCTATACCCACATAGTCAGATAAACACACAAAGCATGCAAAGCACGTAAGCGCCCTATCCTAACCTAGTAAACCTATTGTGACCAACATCACTTCCCACGAGCCCAAGGTACTCAAACCTGGTCAACTCTGATACCAATCTGTGATGCCCCCAAATTAATTAAATTAAAACATTTCTCATAACCTGATTAATCTGAAATTTTTCCAAGCCAAACAATAACATTAATCTCAAAAGTCCTCTTTTCTATTGAGCTACATATCAAATATTATAATTTTTCATATTCTTGTCTTAGTAATAATAACATTTACATAGTTCAAGAAACTAGAGAATAAAATAATAATGCCTTAATGGCGTACAAACATCAAGGCAAGGCTTTGCTACAACAAAATGGATATGTGATCCTAAACTCATACGCTCGAAGCTTCCACATAATACATCCATGAGCCTTTGTGCCCCAACAAAACAAAGAAGTCCACCTCTTTCTCATAGGGGTGATTACACAACATCAATTCTTGAAATTGTTAGATTGGAATGAGTTAGATGCCCAGTAGAAATACTTTTAACAAAGTATCTAATCATTTGAAAATTCATATGTCATTATCACAACCAAAACCTTTTCTTATTAAATTCATGTTAGATATTAAAATTTCCATGAAAATTACATTTCAACACCGGGGGGTAAATACACCATGAAGTCCCTAAAGTGAGTCCCAATATATACACATACATAGGTTTATATCTAAAATATCCTTACATTTGTCGACTATTAATATAGCAGGGAATGGGCACCCACAATCATCCGTTTTTTCACTTTTATCGACTACAATACAGCAGGACTGGTGGACACCCAAAAACATTTTCCTACATTCATCTGGCGATATGCACAGACAGTGAAATTAGACACCTTGACTCCCCGCGTGGGTACCACATACAACACAACTCAAACCAAACCCAACTTACTACCTAGACTCCCATGCAATTTACCACCCCCTTAAACAACCTTTCCAAGATTTCCAAAAATTCCAAGAATTTATACATCCATGAGAACAAAGGTAAATATCACCATTCAAATAATTGAGTTATTATGGAGACACAATCTTCATGTTTCAAAAGAAAATCTCAAAAGCTTTTAGTTTCACGAGTCTCAAATCAAAATACATCTCAATCTCATAATTCAATCATAAATTTAAAGAATTGAAAGTTAATTCCATTTGAGCATATCATTGTTCAATTTCAAGAATTAGGGTTTTCATTAAATTTGGGGCTTTTGCCCCTCCATAATGTAAAATGCTATTTTTCAACTAAGGTTTTCATAATCTACAAACATTAATATAAATTTTGAGAAAATATAAGAGAAATTCCATTTTGAAATCAAAACCCAATTTTTTTAAACTCAAACATCAATCATAAGACCAATGTCTCAATAATACCAAATAACCATCCTCAAAGTAAAGAGATACAAAGTTAAAAGTAATCCTACCTCTAAAATGAGAGTAGAGATACTAGATCAAGAAGATTCTTTCAAAAATCCAAAATCCAATTGGTTAAAAATGTTGATCTTCACTTGTTCTTCATCTTTGATGCAAGATCCATGGTGGATTGATGGTGAAAAATGGATGAAATCAAGGTTTTGAGGTCTAGGGTTTCGGGGTATGAAGGACAAGGGGAGAAGAAAGGAAGAAACAAAGATTTTAGGCCAAAAACTCACTTTAAAGTGTCTGATATCGAACAGACTGCTTGAGCGGTCAAAGCTTGGCTTGAGTAGTGAAAAAGTGCTCCCAGAATCTTTAAAATTCACATAGACCACTCAAGCAGTCAAAACTTCGCCAAGTGGACTTGCTTCCAACATGGGTACTTGAATTTCAAATGGGCATAACTTCCTCATCTGGATTCCGTTTTAGGTCGTTCTTGTGTCCAAATAGAAGTCTTGGAAACCAACTTTCCAATATCTAGCCTCACATCCAAATTCAAAGTGTAGAAAGAGAAAAGGGAAAAAGAGTAAAGACTACTCAGGGAACAATTATCCAAATCAATGTTTTTGGTTCAATCTTTACCATTATGATACCACCTCAATCAATATTCCAAAATGAACCAAAGAGGCTTCAAGTTCAATAATGAGAGTATCAAGCACAAATCCATTAGTCCAAGAAGTACAAAGTGTTATATGTGGAAAGCTTGGCCATTGTAATAATCCTGAACTGTGATTAGTTACTAAACCATGATTAAGAATGCCTAATAAGTAATTAAGAAGAAATTCTAAATTAATTACATTTGTATTATGTTATTTGTGCTCATATCTGTCTGACGTAGGAATATCTGTTCGTATTTCTATTTCGGTGTGCGAATTGAAGGCCTTATCAGCATCCGATCACAAAATTAACTAAGTTTATGTGTTATTTAGAATTTTTGGTATTTTATGGTAGATTTGATTGAAATCTGATTCGGAACTGAATAATTAGAATAAACTAATCAAAGTTAATTAGTATAAGCAAGAATTAATAATTTACTTTAATCCAAGCCTATATAAGGCACAAGTGACTCTAGACACCACTTTTGTACTTCTTTATTGTCCTTCAGTAGCAAAAACATGAGACAGGAGGAAGAAGTGTGAGAGTTGAGAGAGGAACTTCAACAATTTAGAGAGATTTAAGGAAATTTAGAGGGAAAATCAAGAATTTCTCAATCTTGGAAGGATTAAGCTTCTACACTTGTGAATTCAAGGTTTAAGGTAGGAATTCACTCCTCTAATTTGCAATTGAGTTAACTAATAATTGTATTCTAGTGGATTAAGAAAAATAATGAGTGAATTAAGCTTAAGGAGGTGGGAAGGAAGAACATTCATGCATGCATATGCATTCTATGAGGAGTTGAAGTTGTTTTCAAAAGAATTCCCTCTTATATGCGGTAAATCTAGCTTGGTTTTAAGAATTCATTACATGTTGTACCATTCTTTTCAAATTGATCATGTTTTGGAAGCTTTGAATTCAATCCATTTGATGCATGTAAAGTATTTGGAAATTCAAGTTTGATTTGGAACAATTTGTTTGCTTTTGGGCCTTGATTTTGCGAAATGACTTTTAATTCACAATGTTTTATAAGTTTACAAATATTTTCTCAAGTTTTAGCCTAAAAGAATGTGTTTGGAAGCTTTGGAATTGAAGTTTAGAGCTTAGAGAGCAATTTGGAAATTACAGAATTCGCACTCTTCGCACGAGTGAAGAATACAAGCTCCTAGTACTTTTGCAGAGTTTGGGGGTTAGCTCGAGCGGCAGGCCCTATACTCGAGCGACCACCCTTGTTTTTGATCCTCCGCTCGAGTGTAAGAAGTTGCACTCGAGCGTAAAATGAGAGCTCCCAGAAATTTTGTTGAGTTTTATAGACTGCTCGAGTGACCAAAATTGCGCTCAAGCGAAGACCCTATTTTCAGAATTTTGGTTAAGTGTTTCAAAGTGCATTTTGACATCCTCGTCGCATCTTAGACATTCTTAAGTCTTAATTAAGACATAATGAGTAGGATAAGGATTAGAAACACACCAAGATAGAAAATGAATAATTAATTGTTTTCCAAGCATGTATTTCAATGTGTACCCACAGTGTGTTTGTGTAGGTCACACACCATAGGCTATCTGATCCATCTGTTTTAACTATTTTCCTACTGGAGCTATTGTGAGGAATAACTCTGTAAAGCTATGTTTGATTATAAGTGTTTTCTAACTAAAATTGTATGATCAATTTTCTGAAATGTTACTTTCTGTATAGATGAATGATTGTCTAGTTTTCTGAAATGTACCATGGCATAGCATCATGTAATATTTGTCTGTTACTTGGTACCAGAGGTTCCATTATGGAACTGGTTAAGCATAACCATTATCTGTCTGTATCTGCTCTACATATGGGTCTTTATGACCATCTCATGTAATCATAAGCCATCTGTCTGTTAGTGCTAATGGATGTACCATGTATGATTATCTTTGAATTCTGAATCTGAATATGTATAAAAATCTATTTCTGACTTCTGAATATGTCATGGACATCATTCATTAAAACCTTTACTTTGTTATTATTTACTGGGCTCCAGCTCATTATATTATTATGTATGTAGGTGATTAGGTACGTGACCAGGCTCAAAGATGATTGCCTAAAGGTCTGTTTGTGTCGACCAACCTGTGCGCCTCCTGAGGAGGTTCCTGAACTGTTCCACGTGGTCAAATTTGTGAACCAAGTTTATGATTTTTGTATTACTTTTGTTTTTTTCTAGACAAGTTTTGTACGTTCTATATGTGGAATATGGTAATGTAAGACTAATGTGAATATGACGTCACATATATGTATTAAAAGTTTTAAATTTTTTGTCACATATATGTCTGCACAGCTCTATGGACATTACATTATGATATTTGCTTCCGCTAGCCCCTTAATTTTGTTAATCCGTTCAGAGGCCTTCAGTAATCCCAGGATTATTGGTTGGTTACGATGCTAAACTTAAAGGAGCGGGTTTGGGTTGTAACAGTCACCCACTCATAGAATTGTAGTGTAATCTCTTTTTACTTTCATGTAACTCTTTTTTTTTTTTTTCATGCAATTCTCTTAGCTTTGGGATGTGGAGGGCTTTGCCACCCATCCATAGAATGGTAATGTAATTTCTCTTTATGTTCATGTAATTCTTTTAGCTTTGGGATGTGGAGGGCTTTGCCACCCACCCATATAATGGTAGTGTAACCTCTCTTTACTTTCATGCGTTTTTCTTATCTCTTTTTCATCATCCAGGTGTTTTGCTTCATGTGATTCAACCCATACTCAATCCTAACTGGTAATTGTGGTTGTTTCATGGAACCCCTTGGGTGATTCTTTGCCATCTTTTTCTTTCTCTTTGTTTTCTTTGAAGTCTAGGTGAATTTATTTTATTTTATTTATTTATTTATTTTTTAATATCAAAAGTGTTGGAAAACTTTCTTTTCTATCAGCTTTAAGTATGGAAATAGATGTTGAATCCATATTCCATGAGTAAGAGGATGAGTTTCCAATTATTCTTGATGATATAATCCATTCCTTAAGCTTCTCCCTTAGAAGTGGTGGCAATCTGATCTCTCCAATTAATAATATGGATTTGTATATTAATTTACTCTTGTCCACAAAGAGATGAATGCAGGTTTCCATTTATTTCTTTGGGCTTGTCTTTCTTTGTAGTTTCAATTCATGCACATATTAGTTTTTGTTCATCTAATAGTTTTTGTACATATCTTGTAGCATCTTTTGTTGCGGTATGATGGATGAAGCCTATCTACATCTTCCTTGATCATTCACATGATAGGAAGGAGTAGAAGGAATGAACATCCTTTGGAAATGTTTTGTTTGCTTTATTTTCGCTCTGCTGCACAAAAACAAGGTTTTCCAGATCTTCTGTCCGACCAACCAGATAGAGGGTACGACCAATAGTCTTTCATCCGGCTAGACCATTTATTTGTTCGGCCATATGACTTTTCTAGGCAA
The DNA here is from genome assembly GCA_025200525.1 of Camellia lanceoleosa. Classification (NCBI taxonomy): domain Eukaryota; kingdom Viridiplantae; phylum Streptophyta; class Magnoliopsida; order Ericales; family Theaceae; genus Camellia; species Camellia lanceoleosa. The sequence continues at coordinate 110,135,739 of CM045760.1, read as the reverse complement.
AACAAAGCAAAACAGGATAATTTTCGGCGGATGATCTTTTGGGCACTTACAACTCTTGTTACATCTTTTCTTTATATTCTCTCATGATTTGTTAGATTCAGCTTTTATTGGTTAAATCAATTCATTGTTGTAATAACTTCCAACCCCACTTCTTTCTATTCATTTCATTATTGTAATAATTTTCAACACCATGTCTTTTTATTCCTTTCACTGTAAAGGCTTGTTGTAATAACTTCCAACCTCCATTTCTTTCTATCCATTTGTTATGTATGTATTCTAATCACCATTTCTTTCTATCCCTTTTATTTCCATATTTTCCCTATTGTTGATAACATCACGTTTTCTTTTTCATCATATCTATGCCTTGCATTCATATTTCATGCATTCAGATATGGCTCATTTGCATTTGTGGGCTTATCATTTCCTATGTAATTTTGTGTTACCTTATACTTTGAGATGATTCACATGTCCTTAGTAGTATTCTTGTGTATGTATTGCATTAGTATTTTGTATAAATGATCATGTACTATGTTGCTAACATTTTTCTTCATCCTTTTGCTAGATGTAAGTAAATACTAGGTGAATATTTATAACTTCAGCATCTCGCATGTGCATTATTTTCTTATTATGTCTAACATCTTACCATGTGACTATATGCTTAATTGATCTATCTCTATAATTGCTAGTTGATAGAGATTGTGTCGCTTAGATTGGAATGGTATTGATTCTTTATGCATATGAAATCAATTTCCCTTGAGTAGTACATGTTCCAAAACCCCTTTCAAAATGCACGAGATCAAAGTATCCCCAAATGAATGACATAGTCTATACTTGCTTGTCCCACATATAGCATTAATAATAATTGAAATATGAATATATATTGTCCATAAAACTCATATCATGGTTTAGTAGAGGCCGATTCTGTGATTAAGTGAGTGGAGATGCTCAATTAATAACCTTCTCCTCTCATACCCAAGGTTTCAAACCAAGGCATCTTTGGTTATGACGACCAGTGGTCTTTGGCATGAGTCATGTGTTTCATAGGCTCTGTTTGTAGAGCTTTGGAACTTTAGTTCTAGTCATTGGTTTTCACGTGGTGTTTGTTTGCAGCTTTCAAAAATTAATTCCACGCTCACATTTGAAAACTCGGTCGAAGGTGGGAAAATTTGGGCTAGCCGGTCGTCCCACCGGATGTCCTACTAGACGTCCCACCGATTATTCGGCCAGTTGAACGGAACACTGCACTTTTTTTTTTTTTTTTTTTTTTTTTTTTTTTTTTGCATTTGACACATGTTAATTTTTATATATTCAACAAAAAATATTTTTTGAATTTTTAAAAATTTTTTATGAGCTTTAATAGAATTTTGAGTTATATATTTGGTTATAAGTTGTAAGTTTTTGTATCAAATATCATAGTCACATCAAAAATTCTGTACTCAATTCAAAACTCTTTTCAAAACTCATTCACCAAACAAACTTTTCACGCTCAAATCATAATTCCAAAACTCACAAACTCAAAATACGACTCTTATTCTCAAATCCTATTTAGAAAGATCTACCAAACGCTACCTTAGTTTTACAAAAGATTCGGTAGAGACTCTAAAATATGATAATACAATTTATTTCTGGCAAATCTTGCAATTAGTGAACTTTTTATAAATTTGTTAAATTTAAACTCTCATTTATGTTTCATATTATACTCATAAGACTACATCAAAAATCAAGAGTCCGAATTATCAGGCGTACTCGACCACTTAGGACATCCCACAAGATGCAAGTGAGTACCACTTGCAGCCTTTTATATTTGTGTTAAAAAAAAAAAAAAAAAAATTCTATTTCACTAGAGTAATTCTCCTTATTTGTTATTTTTCCATAAAAATTACTGGATCAGTGTAAATTGGAAAGGGCCCAGCTTCTCTTCGGTCTAAATTTAAATTGGACGGTGCTGTCTGACCTTTTGGGGCCCACTACGGGTCGTGTTTCAATAATCTATACCGTTCAATGTGTAGAACTCGTCGAGTATTATATGCTTGTAAAAAATCACGTTGATCGGATATCAATAGCTATATGATCAGATCAGTTTTTTGTAAGCTGTTTATTTTTCACCGTCCATTTTTTTTCATAAAAAACTGATCTGATCATATAGTTATCGATATCCGATCAACGTAATTTTTTACAGACATATAATACTCAACGAGGTCTATACATTGCACGGTTTAGATTATCGAAACACGACCCGTAGTGGATCCTAAAGGGCCGGACAGCGCCGTCCAATTCAGATTTGGACTGGAGAGAAGTTGTGGCCAATTGGAAAATAGTGCATATCGTGATGCACAGGAACCCTGAAATACTATTTAAATTGGAAAATACACTACTCCAGTGCAGTCATTTTTTACACGCGTTTGGCTTTCGAGAAAGTGCGGAATTTTCTCGAGAAAACCCTAACCACTGAAGGAAATGAAGTGTTATGGTCGCGGTGCTTGCTCCTCTGCTCGTCGTTGCTGCTGAGATTTAGCGAACCGGCGGCAACATGCGGTCCAGAACTCTGGTAACCCGCAAGAGAACTCCACCATGCGAGAGATCCGACTCTCCTCTCTCATTTCCCACTGGTATCACCTCTCTCTCTCTCTCTCTCTCTCTCTCACACACACACACACACACATTTTGTTCATAACACACTTTCTCTCTCTCACACACACTCAACGCATACTCAAATTGTTGGCGATGTGTTAATTGTTTAATAATTGTTGGGTCGTAGCTTCCAATTGCAAAATTGGATTACCATGTCTCCGACTTGCTCTGTGTTGTCTCTATATAATTTGATAAGTTTTGAGTGTTTTTCATTTTAGTTTACTATGTTCTGAATCATGGTGATCATACATTCATCACAAAATGGACTGTTATATTTGGTGTGTGTGTGTGTGTGTGGTTTTTTTAAAATTTTTTATTCTCTTATTTGCTAAACTGTGGCATAAATTTCCTTGTTATTATTGAAAAATGAAAAGTGGAGTGTCACGCACTGGGTATATATGAATTGAATAAATTTATTGTTCCTATGGAACTGCAAACTCTGTATTGTGACAAAAATTTTACAGTTCCACTGGTTTTGTTGCATTTTAAGTACATGTGTAATTGATAAATTCAGAAACACGGACATTTTTAAGTCGGTGCCGACATGACGGTTGTGCCTATTTTTTTTCGAATATGTATAATGTGGAAGATATTTTTTTCACTATCTTGATATAACAAATTATTATAAATGTGTTTGTGATGTAATAAATGAAGAGATAAAATTTTCAATGTAGGAAGCTCAGAATCCTAGGGTTTTTAGTGGATGTAAGGACTTGGGCTCAATGATTATTTTTTATTTCCATATCTTTTGAATACTGAAATTGTTTGGGATGAAAACCTTTTCATTATAGGATCCATGGACATATCTAAGGAGACAGTTTCAGAAAGAAACTACTGTAATAGAAATTTTAATCATGAAGTTGATGATCATTTAGCAAATTTAACTTAATTTGTTTTCCACTTCTTCTTTTGTTTATTTTTATTTTTATTTTTACTTTTTACTTGGAATCGCTTGGCTTTCTCTTTTTCTTGCCATTTGCATTATTGTTCATCTTGATATTTATAAATCATGAGGTCATGTGTCATTCAATGGGCTAGTTACCCAGCAAGTTTTAGGAAACCATTTCTGTTGCCTTTGAAGGTTCAATGTTAGTATAAAGCTTTTGGGTTGTGCATATCCCCTAGAATTATCAATCTCAGATGTTGAGGGGGAAGTTTGTTGGTCTATGCTACTTGCGTTAGTACTACTACAAGTGCCATGCAGTAGGATTAAGTTTGGTTGAGATGTATGCGTCATTATTTTTTTTCTCTCCTCTCATGCTCTAAGCCTTTGGAGGGCTCTAAGCAGGCTTTCTTGCTTGTGATTCATTAATTCCCATAAAGTTCTAGCTGTAAGTGTTTTTATGAAACTTTTTGGTGAAACCTCCTCTCTCCATTCATTACACATTCCCACGCATTGGATTTTTAATTGTGGTAAAAATTTCTCACTTTGATTTCAAATAAATTATTGATGGTTTATGTAGATCTTCTCCTTGTATGCTATAATTAATAAGATTAAGACTTAGATTTAAAATTTTTGTGGGAGTTCTAATATATTTCTTTATTTTTGGGTTAATTAACTTTTGTTTTTCAAGAAATTATAAAAGATACAATTGCATTGCATTTTGATATACTATGCATGAGCAGGTTTGTTAGAAAACCCGTTCATGAATTTAGATTTCAGCCAATTATACCCATATATGTAATATTTTTATTCCTTTTGCTGATTTGAAGTTTTTATTATGCTTTTGAATTTCTCAAATTTTCCTTGAAAATATTAAAAATATTAAGTCACATGGATTGGGGTTCTCAATCTTTCAGCATGTTAAAGAGATGATCATATTAAACAAGGATTGTTGGCAAGAGGGAAAAAAATAAATAAAATAAAAGCACAAACAAGGGACAAGTGAGGGAATCAGCTAGTTATATCAAATTGCAATACAGAGAAAATGACATAAGCTGATGCAAATTGTATTTGAAGTATTGCTTTAGTTCTATGATGTTGTAATGCAGTAAGAATGTGGTACCAAAGTCTAGTGTGAAATATTTCATTCATTTGGTTTTAGTCATACAGAGAGGAGATTACATGTTCGTCTTTTAGTTGTTTTATTTCATATGTAGCTTTGTTAACCTTAAGAGTTGTTTTATATTTAATCTCTCTTATTGGTTTTTTTATTGTTTCAACATGCATTATTTTTTTTCTAAGAAACCCGGATATTTTTAAGAAGGTGAAGTGGTGTGGCATGTCGTGTCGGATCGACACGAATTTACATTTGTCGGACACTTTCCAACACTTATTGGAGACATGTTAAACATGTCCTATTTTGAAAAATTTTGCAAACTCGGACACACTTACACGTATCTATCGCTTATATATATATATATATATTAAAGACATTACAAGTTTGAAAAAAATAATTTAATGGAGATGCTACGGGGAGGGGAAGACCTAAGTTGATATGGGATGCTGTAGTGAAAAAGATATGAATTTATTTAATTTAATTGAATACATAGTCCTTGATAGATTTAAATGGCGAGAAAGGATTCATGTAGCCAAGCTCATTTGATTGGGACACAAAGCTTAGTTTGGTATGGTTATATATGACATATATTTACAATTGCTTATCCTTATATATGCTATATAATAAATACATAAAACTACATATTTAACCTGTGCCGTGCACTTGTCGTGTCCCACATTTTAAAAAATTTTCATGTCAGTTTGTGTTGTGTCATGTGTTTGTGCTTATTACCTCATTTTCTTTTGTGTCTAATTCTATTGTTTTTGTCTAAATTTCCCTTGATTATTGGTGTTGAAGCATTTGATGTCAAGTGGTATGTATGAGTTATTATTACTGATATGGAGCCTACCTCAAATATCATTTTGGGTTGTTTCATGTTGCTGTCCTGGGTTCTAACTATTCTTCAACAAGGAATAGGACAACCTTCCTTCTCTTCATTGATCATTTCCTACCATCTTCCTTCTTTACATTGAATTTGCAAGGTTTATTACATTCAATTATTGTAGCTGGTATTGCATTGCTAGCTCCCAATTTGTTGTTCCCTTTCTTCCATTGATTCACTATCTGAAATTTGATCAATGCTTGCCACATTTCTTTTTTCAATTTCAAACCATATGATGAAACTACAAGGTGTCTTTTCTAGTTAAGAGGTTTGTAGGTTTATTTGGAAACCACAATTGAGGAAATGCCATAAATTGGAAGCTTTGTGTATGATCAGTTGAATGTTTTCTTCTTTACTGTTCATGTACTATGGTTATAGTCATGGTTGTCGAATCGCGAAAAGAACCGTGAATCGTTTTGTTAAAATTTTGAATCATGAATCGTAAGATTCACTTTTTTATTAAATATATTTAAAATTTATATATATTTGCATATAGTGAAGTTTTTATTAAACAAATAATTTACATATTAATCTAATTTATAATTTTTAGTAAGTAATTATTAGTTTCCAAATTAATTAATGAGCAAATGCTAGCAGGGTTGCACTACTATTAACCAATAGTGTGTTACCCAAAAATAAAGCCTTTAAACTAAAGGTATAATATAACTGGTTGATGTATTTATCTTTGCACAACTTTATGGTATTGGTCCAAGCACGTTTATTTTCAACAGCAACCAAAGCAAAAACGAAGAGTCACAGATAGACACAAGTTCACATATTCTCTTTCTTTTACTAGATACATGCTGTGCTTGTTTGTCAAAAAATAAAAAATAAAAAAAAATAAAAAATTGAAGAAATTATCAATCATAATAAATAAATAAATAAAAAGAGGGAGAAGGAGATTTAAAGAAAAGAGAAGAGTGAAGGCAAGATGCAGACCTGATGGAACTAGATGGTGAAATCAGTGAAGAATAGGTTACAGGTATGTTGATTTGTTCTCTCGTCGTCTACGTCTCTACGATCGGAGGTTCTTCTTCTTTGATCTGGTCTGTTCTGAGGCTTGTTTGAATTGTGGGTTTGATCTGAAGAAAACCCTTGTAGGAAATTGACCGAAAAAGAGGAGAAAAAAAAAAAACAGAAAAATGATGCTTTTTATCATTAAAAGAAAAAAAAAATTGGAATTGCTAGATTCATCTAAATCATGCGATACGCACGATTCCATGCGATACATTGAATCTTGCGATTCAAAGGAATTTCCGATACAAATGTGCGATTCGTATCATGTAGCATGAAACTTGTATCGAATCGTACGAATCGAATCGCTACTTGTACGATTTTAACAACCATGGTTGTAGTTTGGTGTTTAAGTTGTTTATAACTAGTATATATTTGTTGAGCACTAGAGCAAGCTGCATTGATGCTTGCTAAAGATGTGTTTTTATGCACCTAAATAGCTAATACATGAACGTAGTATACAAATACAACATGACACAGACAAATTGACTTGGAAAATTCTAACACATAGGACATAGACGTGGCAAGGATATATATAAAATCTTAGTTCTTATACATATTTTTGGGTATAATGTAAATGGAATTCTAATTTTTTTATAGTAAGAATTATATAATGAAGATAACAATTACTATCTCTGAAGTCATTTAGCTTGTTATATTGTGTATAATACTGCTACTCTCTTATATTATTGTCTTACACAATTTCACATTGATGTGTTATATTATGTATAGTATTAATACTCTTTTTTGGCTGATCAAAATAAAAAAAAAGTATTCGTACTCTATAAGATTGTCTTTATGGTAATACTCATATATTAAAAAGCATGAATTAGTATGAGGCCCCTCATGTAACCCTTGTGCGACGTGCAATACATTCTTAAGTTTTTTAACGTGTAATGTCCCTCAAAACAATGGCCATGTTTGGCAAGTGGGTTTTTGGCTTTATTTTTTTTTTTGGCTAATAGGCTAATTTAACCAATAAGATAAAATATCACATTAAATCCATAATCATTTTTTTTTTCCCTCACAAACATCACATCCAATTATAAAAAAATCTAACAATCTTTCCAAATACGCAAATTTTAACCAAACCAAACCAAGCCAAGCCAAGCCTTAAATCCCATCAAATGGGGTTGGCTGCATGAATCCTTCTTCTCTACGCGGCTCTATCAAAGGTCATTTCGTTAGTCAAATTAAGTAGATCCATATCTCTATTTACAATGGTAACCAATGTTAATCTAGGCCTACCCCGCCCCCTAACACTTCCATCTATCGTTACAACATCGTATCTCTTCACTACTGCCTTTGTTGATCTCCGTTGAATATAATCAAACCATCTCAATCGATTCTCTTTTAACTTATCTTCTATCGGTGCTACTCCTACCCATTCCCGAATACATTCATTCCTAATTCTGTCTTGTCTTGTCTAGTCTTGCCACACATCCACCTTAGCATTCTCATCTCAGCCACACTCATCTTATCTACATGTTTCTTGGTTGCCCAACACTCCATCTCATACAACATCGCTGGTCTAATAGCTGTTCTATAGAACTTATCTTTAAGTCTAGTGGGTATTCGTTTATCGCACAGTATCCCAGACGCACTTCTCCACTTACACCATCCCTCTTTAATCCTATGGGGCCACAGCCGCATCAATCTCCCCCGCTGTTGTGATAATCGACCCTAAATAATGAAAATGTTCACCCTTAGTCAGTTCTTGGTTCTCAATCTTCACTTCTCCTCTCCTATCATTGTTACTGTTACTAAATTTACACACCATGTATTTTGTCTTAGTTTTGCTTATCTGGAATCTTTTAAATTTGAGAGCTTTTCTCCAAATCTCCAACTTTGTATTACCTCCTTTTCTAGTCTCATCTACTAGCACTATATCATCTGTAAAAAACATACACCATGGCACGTCATCCTGGATATTTCTCGTCAACTCATCCATAACTAAAGCAAAAAGATAAGGACTTAAGATAGATCCTTGGTGTAACCCTACAATGATAGGAAATTAATTTGTCTCCAGCAAGCGATCTAATAGTGGTCACCACCCCTTCATACATGTCCCTAATCACATCAATGTAATCTTTTGTCACCCCTTTCTTCACTAACACCCACCATATTATATCCCGGGGCACTCTATTATATGCTTTCTCAAGGTAGATAAATACCATATGAATGTTTCTTTTCTTTTTTCTATACTTTTCTATTACTCTTCTCGAAAGATAGATCACTTCTATTGTTGACCTGCCAGGTATAACTCAAATTGATTCTCTGACACCTCTGTTACATCTCGCAATCGGTGTTCTATTACCCTCTCTCTCACTTTCATTATATGACACATTAGCTTGATTCCTCTATAGTAGTTGCATTTTTGGACATCTCCTTTATTCTTATATATTGGCACTAAAATACTCTTTCTCCACTCATCTAGAATGTTCCTAGTCAACAAAATTTTGCTAAACAACCTAGTCAACCAAGCAATCCTTTTTTTACCCAAACACTTCCAAGCTTCAATGGGGATATCATCTGGTCCTAAAGCCTTATTTGATTTCATCTTCTTAAGTGCAATCTCCACTTCATAGTTCCTAATCCTGTGATAGAACCTATAGTCTTAATTTATTGTATTACTGGCTATTTATTCCTTTATTGCCGTACCTCCATGTTCCACATTTAATAATTTTTCAAAATAGTTCTTCCATCTTTCCTTCATCTCTTCATTCCTCACCAATACCTTAGAATGCTCACTCTTAATGCACTTAATTTGATTAAAATCTCTTGTTTTCTTCTTCCGTATGTTATTAGCAAGTTTGTATACCCTCTTCTCTTCCTCCTTACTATCTAGTCTAGTGTATAGGTCATCATAAGCTTTCAACTTAGCCTCTCTCACTACTTTCTTGACCTTCTTATTAGTCAATCTATAGCTCTTAAGGTTTTCCTCAGTTCCATCATTTTGCCACTTTTTAAAGCATTCTTTTTTTGCCTTAATTACCGCTTGAACCTCTTCCTTCCACCACCAAGTTTCCCTAGAACTAGGTCCCGTTCCTTTCGACTCTCCAAACACTTCCCTTGAGATTCTTCTCATACAATGGACCATCGAGTTCCACATAGTGTTAGCATCATCTTCCAAGTCTCAAGTACCTTCCTTATCTATTCTGTTATTAAATATTTCTAATTTATTCCTTTTTAGGTCTCATCATCTTGTCCTACGATGTCAACTATCCTTCCGAGCGACTTTTTTACGTGTTGGCTGTCGGCTACCTAACACACAACCCTCTTCCTTAACCCGGGCTTGGGACCGGCAGAGTTGTTAACAACCCGTCGGAGTTTCAAACACAAAAATTTTACCCTACTAAAATAGCCAACTTCCCAAATGAGGCCAATATGTTTGGGATATGAGGGCCACAAATTAAGTATAATTTCTTGAGATGATTTCCCTATTGTACAGTGAAAACGGCACAATTGATGTTACATTGCATAATTGAAAATTTTGAATTTTGAATTTTGAATTTTGAATTTTGAAAAACTATCAGTTTTTGTTGGGAGTGGAAATTGAAAAATTCTCAATTTTTGGTGGTAGTGGCCCATAAAGCACAAATACAGATACAATACGATACAGTCTACAGATACAGTGATATGAAAAAACCTAAAAAAATAGAATATGGGTATATATAGGATACGTTCGTGAAACTATATATTTTATTGACTTTTAGTATTCTAATTAATATATATAAGGTCAAAGAATGGTGAGGAATCATTTTTTAGAAGTTAAGTATTAGTTTAAGAGCCCATAACAACTACTTTATTCTTTTTGGTAGGTCCTATAAAAATTTCATTTCAATATCAAATCAGAATTGTTTATATTACCCTGGTACTTTACCCTTTCACATTATAGGCAAATGTGTTGTCCTCAAATTTACTTGCTTAATTGTTTTAATCCAATTTTTTAGTAAATTTTTTTTTTGGTTCTAAAAAACTATTGTATATATCATTTTTATTCTTGTATGGATATGGGACACATTAAGGATATACTTCAATTCAGAAAATTCTTAGAAAGTAGGGTATTAAATCTCACTATTTTCTTCTTCTCCAAGAAGTAAGCAAAGTATTAAAAAACTATTCATGTATTTATCCTAGCAATCATACATACTCTAATGCTATGCAAGAATTCTTCCGATCTCAAATTTCATAACAGAGTAATTGAAAAACATCCAATACTTTCAAAATTGAAGAAAATTAATTTCAAGTATTTAATATGTTTACGAAATATTAGATGTGAATCTGATGAGTATTGATATCCAATACGAGTATGTTTTGGATACGACTCCCTTCTAGAAGTACTCATTCTTCATAGGTGGCAGCCATGCTGGTGGTGTTTGGTTATGGTTGTGGTGGTAGTGAATTTTCTTTATTCAAATTTCAAATAGCTATGATTCTTTGCTCATTTGTCTGTTTTGGACGAATATTCTTTTTGATCACGTAATTTATTGAGGTCTGGATGTTGCAAACACCATAAGCGGTTGTTTAAGAAAGAAGAAAAAGAAGAAAGTATGCTGTGTTGATGGAAGACCTAGTCTGCATGTGTTGATATTGGCCTTGCATTGGGAGAGCTCCTCCCTGGTCTGCATGTGCTGATGGAAGACCTAGTAGCTGACTGCTGAGGTTTTGGTGGATTTGTTCTCCCAAGATCATGAATAAAGAGGCAGGGTTGATGGGTTTCCTTCCAAAGTAATGGTATAAATAATAAGGGCTGGCTAAAGCCATCCCAGGATCGAGAGGGAGTGCGTTCTGGGGCTGAAACTGATTAAATTAGCTTGCTTTTTCACCTTCACTCACAGCTCTTCCAAAGCGATGTTGGAAATTGGACACTTTCTCAGCCCAACATGTTGAGATCAGAGCATGAATAGAGAACAAGTTCTTAAAAGCTCCCATTTTCTAGTTGGGGTTCTTAGGAGCTTCCTGTTCATTTGCCATGTTGATTTTCCCTTCTTTTATGAAATTTTGGAGTTTTTGCTTCAAAGTCTAGCTTGCATCTTATCAATGGAGAAATTTTCAAAAATTAAAAATAAAAATATATTATTAGTTTCAATAGAGAAATTTGTCTTTTGGAAATTTTGTGGTGGTAATTAGTGGTTATAAAGAAATTTAGTAATTGTGGTGTTTAAACTTCAAACAACCATAACTTCAAGCTCGTTTGTTCATTTTGACCGAATTCTTTTTGATATGATGTAATTTTTCAAGATCTTGATTTTGCAAATGCCAAAGGCTTTTTTAGCTCCAAAAATAATGGTAATCATTTTTACACAAAATCGGTTCGAGTCAGGTTGATGGCTGCATGTCCATGCAAGGCTTACTAAGCTTGCTTATAAATGGTGGTGTATGAAGTGAAGCAGCAATTTCTACATTCAATAACATGAGTGTAAGGGAATGTAACTTATCCAGATACGCTAGAAGACACATTTACATTATAAAGCCACTATCAGGCTGCAGTTACCACACATTACAGGCAGATTAACAGTTGACTACACTTTTATGTACTATTGCCCCGTTATTTGGGAGTTGGTATTTTTTTGTGCATTTCCTGATTTGTAATGGGGATTGCTTCTGAAAGCATCCTGAACCTACTTGGTAGATACTTAATATCAGTAAGTTGTAATTCTATATGATTATAGCGAAATTAAGAGTTTGTATGATTTTGAGGTGTGCAATGGATATTTGGTCCAATAATTCAAACTGAAAACTCGTCATCTATGAAGTAGAATGCAATAAATGAAAATGTTTGTTTAGTAGACTGAGCATTCTTAGTTTCTGGATGGATGTGCAAGTGCTTCCAATGTTTGGAAGATAAAGATTTTGAAACTCTAGGAGATCAATTCCTTTTTGTTTGTACTTTCTTTCTTTCTTTCTTTCTTTCTTTCTTTAATGCCTTTATATTTTTAAGTTTTCTGTTTTGCATCGCTGCACTTGTTAGGGCCATTGCTTGGTGCAGTGGTAAAAGTTTTAGGCTGATCAACTGTGAGGAGCGAGTATAACCCAGGGCTGCACTGCCATTTCATGCATATTAATGTTGAAGTTTAGTTACTGTACCCTGCACTGGCAGGACCAGCACCAGGCAAATTGTCTATCCCATGTGCACTTGTTACAAATGAGACAACATTGGCTAGTATACAACACTCAGTATTATTATTTGTTTATAAAGTTTGTCTTGTTGATTAAGGTTATTCCTTTCTCTCCTTAGATCGTTCACGATATGTTAAGAGACGTGACATGAGATGGCCACATGACAAATCATAAGGGCTTGTATGTAATACCATGGTGGTACTTAGTTACTGCATTCCTTTGTTTCTTTCAGATAAATGTTCTTTTATGCCTGATAATACATTGCATATGTTACTGCTGTTACTAGGATGATGTCACTTTGCTGCACTGTCTTCTTAGAATTATGTGTGTGTGTGTGTGTCTATACATATTCATTTTAAAAATAAAAATAAAAAATTTATTGTGTCAGATAATATTTTATGGTTTCAATGTATTATAGGATTGGACCACAATGATATGCAAGGTCAAAGAAGGGAGATGAAGCATAAAGGGAAGAACGTTGTGTGGTCTGTTGCAATGGACAAGTGTCTAATTGAAGCCCTTGCTATCCAGGCTAGAAATGGGAACAAAATTGACAAGTGCTTTAATGAAAATGCATATACAGCTGCTTGTGTAGCTGTGAACTCTCGTTTCAATTTGTCTTTAAATAACCAGAAAGTTGTCAACCGTCTCAAGACAATCAAGAAGAGGTACAAGATAATGAGGGATATGATGAACCAAGATGGGTTCACCTGGAATCCGCAAGCAAAGATGATTGAGTGTGACAATGATGATTTATGGAAGAGATACATTGCTGTAAGTAAATTTTTTTTCTTTTAATCTGTTTTCTTTGTGTCTTCTTTGTTTCTTTTCTAACCTTATTTACATAATGGTGATTGTGATCATCAAATGCATCAATCAAATAGGCACATCCTGATGCAAGGATTCGAGGAAGCAAATTGAGATGTATGATGAATTGAAAATTGTTTGTGGAATTTATCAAGCCCCTAGTCGATGGGCTAGGATGACAGGGAACACGAATGGAAGCCGACAAACGGAAATAAAGAATTATGAAGATGATTCTGCATCATTCCTTTCACCAAGTTCAGAAGAACTGAGCGACACAGATGGAACTGAGACAGAGTCATCTAGCCGGCAGCCTGAGTATGCCCAGATGCCGGCTGAAAGTCAAGACATCCCTTTTATCCCTCCTCTGAGACAACTTCCGAAGCGGGCCCGGGGTTCAGAGGCTCTTCAGGATGCAATGTTAGCTGTGGCATCAAGCATCCGACACTTGGCTGATGCACTAGAACAAAGTAAGAACACAATAGATGCCCAAGGACTTCTACAGGCCGTAATGGAAATTGATGGGTTGGAAGAGGCGAAGCAAATGTATGCATTTGAGTACTTAAATGCTGACCCAATCAAGGCGAGAGCATTCATGGCGTACAATGTCCGAATGAGGAAAATATATTTGTTCCGGCAGTTTTGGTGGTGGAAGTGAGCGGGGGAACTAACTTACTTTGCCGATGGTGGATATATATACAGGATATAATCTAGTTTTACAAAGGCTGGTTTTGGTTTGATGGAACTCAACTCATAATTCTTGCAGATTTTTATTCGGTGGATATCTTTATCTAGGGATGAACATTTTCCATAATTTGTACAGATTTTCTTAGAAGCAGCAGCAGGCAATATGATGATGAAAATAGTTTGATCTTTTCTGCATATTCAGAAGTGGAGGAATGAATTATTAAAATTTTAAGTAGGTATTTGAAAATGAAGATTCTTGCTCTTATCTTTCCCAGAAGGTAAGAAACATGAGTTTTTCTTATCTGGCTGTGTGATAGTTTGGTTGAGAGCAGAAGCATACAATACACATTCTCTTTTCAGGTTTTGCATATTGTAGTAATCATCTCCATTTTGTATATTATTGTATTAGAATGTAACTCTTGAACTTTGAATCACCCTCCTCGCCATCGTCTCATCACTTTCTTCATAATCACTATGGTCGCCTCTCAAAAACCTTTTTGTTCATGAGATATAATCTAACAGACAATGAATGTTTCCAATGTTCATTTCTTGTCACGGGGCTTGAGTGATGGTATAGTAGGGTTGGTATCATTTATGTTGCTTTGTTAGCCAATTCTTCAAACCATCTTTTGGTTAATATATTGACGTTAGAATGCAAGATTGTGTTGAGTTTCCACTTTCTTGTTGACAAAATGACAATACGATTGCTCGTCCTTCTAATCTTGTTCAAATCTTCAATTTTATTTTCTTTCTTTAGGTATATCATTCACAACTATGCATGGCAAGAGGGACTAGAACTCGAGAAAACCAGAGCATTATGATAACCACTTGTTAAGCAGCTGACACAGTCTAACAAATCATTAACAAAAATGAGAACAAACTGTTTAGGGATTCCTTCAAGACTTCGCATTGCAATTACCCCTTTTCATCTGCCTTTTACCTATTATATGATATAATCCTATTACAATATCTCAACTCTTCTTACTAGTCAATCTTTTTATCCACCAAACAAAGTCACTCTTCTTAATAGTGAGGAGATTAGCAATACATCAGATTAGTGTAGATTTTGTTATCTAGCTTGACGTTTGTTTTGCAATCGATATGCAAATATATAATCTCAATTTTTTATTTGTTTTGTTATTAGTTGTAGGATTAAAAAATTCATCAAATTTGTTGGATAGAATGTCTATTGGAATTTAATGTGGATAAAAAAAGTTGGAACCAATATTGACATGAATATGCAACTGATATTGCCATAATCAGGAACTAGTTGCTTGGGTAGTAAAATCATTTTGCTGCCTTTGAGGTGTACGTAACTAAAGAGTTTATAGGCATGAAAGTTATGCATAATGTGTATGTTGTGACACTGAAATCACCAAACCTCGCACAAACGAGGAGTGTTAAAGTTAGAATCATCATTCTTGTGAAAAAGCAAAAAGAGAACACCGTACGCATTCATAGAAGGAAACTCTAGTCACGAAAATTGGGTGAGAGCATTAAAACTTTGCATGCCTCAGTACTTTTATTCACCTACATGAGTCAGTCGTGAAGGTGAAACACAAAGCTTTACCCTCAATGGTCTATCAAGAGATGATTACAGAAGTTAAACACAAATGAAAGATGCTCACTGCAAGATCAAACTAAGCCACAAAAAACAAAAAAAAAAAAAAAACAAAAAAAAAGGGAAAAAAAAAAAGAAAGAAAGAGGAAGGGTGTACAGATAGTACTTGAAACAAATTATTCAATTAAACCAAACTTCAATAGGAACTTTTTTTGATTACAGTCTAGCATTTCACTCAGGCTACAATATATATTCTTTTGTTTCAAAAGCTTTTGCCTTAACTGCAACCTCTTCTTGAAACCATGCCGGAAAAAATCAGGATAATCAGTGACTTCTTCAAGTCGTCTCCCCATTACCTCTACCAAAAACCTGATCCTCGGTTCTAAAGAATTATTGATGCTCTTGATCAGAATAGGGGGATAACCAGTCACCAAAGCTGCTATCTGTCCACCTTCAAACCCGCATCCCTTTAGGTAAGTAAAATTAGGTCTCAGAATCTTGTTCACATCTCTACACACAACTTCTGGAAAATTAACTGTGACTCTTTGAAGATCTGGTTTTGTCAGGCCTATTGATTTTAGAAATTCCAAAGTGGGCTGTAGCCTTTTTTCAACACTATAACCCATAATGAAAGGATTTTTCACCAAAACCTTCCCAATCATCCCTTCTTCAGTCAGGCCAAGACTCGCAAGAAAATCCACAATCTGTGAAAGCTTTGATTCAATGCTGTAGCTAATGATTCTCGGATTGAACAGTAGCATCTTACCAAGTTGCTTTTCAGGCACCCCAAGAGCTTGAAAGAAAGCAAGGAGTGGACAAAGCTTCTCTTCCACACTGTGGGAAAGTATGTGAGGAAATTTGGTAATAGCAGAAGCAACCTCGCCGGGTTTGGTTTCCAATGTAACAAGGCACTGAACCATGGGGATAAGCTTCTCATCCAAATGAAGAGTAAGGATTTTGGGGCACTTTGCAACAACAGAAGGAAGCTTTCTATCTTGAATGCCGATGCTTCTCAAGTAATCCCAGTTTTCGTAGGCTCTTTCTCTTTGCACACCCTCAAGGCGCTTGCACTTTTTGAACATTTGGTGAATACTTTTATCATCAAAGCCTCTGTCCTTGAAAAACCACATAATGCTACTGTTGTGGCTGCTGTTAATTTCCATATTTCCTGGGAAGATATTAAATAGCAATTCAATCTTCAGAACATGAGAGGGGTTTACCTAGAATCAAATGTTAAATTAGTAGACAAGCCAATGAGATAGATAGCAAGGGGACAATATAGTCTAAAAAGTCTATGATTGTATACTAGAAATGGCACCAGCCTCAAGTAGACAGATAAATTTTCTACCTTGCTGATTTGCAAACTGTTGTCATAAAGCCATCTAATGTTGAACCCCTCTCCCCGATATTCAACTGAAAGACAATCAAGAGCTACGTGGAAAAATAGAAGGAAATAAAAGCAGTGATGATTTTTTTTTTCCTGGTGATCTTATCCATTTTTAATCTGGAAAGAAACATTGACAGGAATAGTTTACTGTAAATATCAACAACAATTTACATCATCCAGGTCAATGTTATTAAAGGCTATAGGCCCCCCTAGGCGCCAAGGTCTCCTAGGGCCTAGGTGCAAGGTGAGGTGTGGGCTTCATTGAAGCAAGGCGCACCTTGTAGGTTAAAAAAAATATAATTTAATATAAGGCATATAAGCAAATAATTTTGGGTTCAACATAAGCAAAATGAAATATTGAACATTTTAAAACATAAATAATTTAGTACATAAGCAAATAATTTATTGAACATTCTAGATGTGTACAGCCCAGAGAAGGAGGAGAAGAAAAAAAAGGCCAGATAAAGAGGAATTGGAGAGGGGAGAAAAAGAAAAAGAAGAGAAACAAAACAGAACAGTCCAGAGAACAAGAAGAGGAGAAAGAGACAGCAAAGGAAGAAGAAAAGAGAATGAAACAGCAACATAAGAAGATAAGAAGTGGCAAAGAAGAACAAACTGATTATTCAGAGCTGCTGGACTGGACGACGAAGGCAGAGGCAGCAGCAGCAAAGAGTTCAAGTTCTTCAGAGATTAGGAATTAGGAAAAAATTTTCTTCTGTCTTTGGAGCTGAATGCCCAATGTATCGGCATGTATACTTAAGAATAGGGATCTGCTGTAGCTGACCAAGGATAATCAATGGTTAGACTCCAAACAAAACCAATCAAAACAAAAGGAAAAAAAAAACCTCAAGGCCTGCGCCTTGGGCAAGTCATGCACCTTAAGCGCAACTTATTGAAGTCGCCTAGCCCGGAATGGAACACTGCAAGGTGAAAAAAAAAAAAAACCCTCAAAGGCCTGCGCCTTGGGCAAGTCATGCACCTTAAGCACAACTTATTGAAGTCGCCTAGCCTGGAATGGAACACTGCAAGGTGCAAATGCTTGCGCCTGGATGGGACTTGGGCCTAGGCATATGCCTAGATGCTCTTTCAATAACACTGATCTAGGCAAGGTGTAAATTGAATCTCTGTATATATATTATACACACACACCACCACTAGTATAAAATGTATCTCGAGACAAATAGACATTTTAGGACACAATTACATCTATAGTAGGAGTATTGGAGAGGTGAAATTTGAAAACAATAAATTAGGAGAAGAGGATAATTTGTTGGGTGAGAAGCAAGGCAAGCTGAATGAGAGAGATGATGTCACAATGGGAGTGCTCAATTCGACAAAGTCTCCTCTTTCTCAATATCACTCTATTATCAAGCTATGGGAGGTGTGCCCTATGTTTAGGCACCTATGATTTGCTTGGAGGCCAAGCAACATATGTAGCGATGCGACGTGTCGTAGAGGATTAATATGGAATATTCCTTTCCTAACTGCTAGGCCAAAACAAAAATATTTCCTTTTTCTTGGGTACTTCCTCTCATGTCATCGTGAGTCCCTAGGGGTGCCCTTCTCGGGGAGGTTGTCTCAAAGGCCGCCTGCTCTTAGCCACCAAACCACATAATCCCCACCATCCCAACGGGGGTTATAACATAGCCTTGTATCAGCTACATTGTAGATGCGTACCAAGCCTCAAGGGACCACCCAAGGCCAGCCATTCATTTGTGGAGACGAGGATTAAGGTGGCCAACTGAAGTTTTATGTTTTTGTGTCCTTCTCATTGTTCGGTGATGAATAGGGTTTTAAATTAATAGAGCTTCTGCTTCAATTCGGTGAGAGCCTATGGGTTGAGAAACCCTCCTTCACACAATCCAATGCCGTTGGAAGCTTATCTAAGCAGGGAGCAGGCATACATGAGTGCAGGTGTACATGAGAGTGTCGTGCAAAGGCTCAGGTATAGTGTGCCAGGATACTAGCCAAGAGGGACGACAACAGGTGTGCAGGAAGTTAACAAAAGAAAGGTCCACATAGAGAAATTAAGTGAAATTGAATTTACTTTTGAAGTGCAAATATGTCTGCCAATAATAAGCTTTTCAAAAAGAACAGGCAAGCCAAGAAGACATTTGATAGAAGTAATGACAAAGCCAAGGCATTGGATTAAGCTCATAAGAAATAAAGAAGAAATGAGGATTAAATAGAGGGAAGGGAAGAACTAGAATTGCAGAAAACAGAATAAGGAAAAGATAAAAACAGAATGTGGAGAAATTTTATTTTATTTCATTTTTTTTTTTATAAATGCCCCAGAAATTAACAGTTTTGAAGAATAAAAAGAGACGTTAAAGAAGGAAAAAAAAAAATTGATGAAGAAACAAGGAGAATTAATGAAACAACAAAGGAGTTATCAAAAAAAAAAAAAAAGGAAAAGGAAAAAGACTGAGCCTGAAAAAGGCTCTTATTTCTAGACAGAGATATACTTCTCCACCACAATCCATAAGGATCCCAATCTTGTAGGGGCAAACAATTGTCAGGTCAGAGAGCACCCTTGCATCTTGATTTTCTCCTCCAATAAATATTTGATCTTCTACTCTTTTACATAATTCAATTGCTCGATCCTTTACGGTTGCCACAAGACCCAATCTGTCAATCATCGTGGCAATGTGATTGAAGGCCTAAATGAGGGAATAATTGATGTTGAATCTATGGTTCTGCAAAGGACCCAAGCTGAAGGAGACCTAGTAGCCGGACTTGTTGGTGAAGGTGAGATTTTGTAGCTGCAGTAGTTCTTCGAAACCAAGTGATCCAACACTACCTCTGTTGCTCTCTCATTCTCCAAGCACTGCAATTCCATTTATTCTGCCAGTTCAATTCCAATTCCAATTCCTTCCTCTTCACAACTTAATTCCTCGATAAAAAAATTTGAGCTAGTGAATATTTTCCCTAATTTCCTTATTGGTTACTTTTATTTCTTAAACATTTTCCACCATTTCAGAGAAAGCATTGAGCTTTCAAAAATCTTCATTCAACAACTCCAATATTACTTCTTGTGACACCATTGTCTGATACCAATTGATGTGAGTTTAAAATAAAATAAACTAGAATTGAAGAATTGGGGAAACTTGTAGAACATTTTCCACCATTTCAGAGAAAGCATTGAGCTTTCAAAAATCTTCATTTAACAACTCCAATATTACTACTTGTAGAAAAACAGAGCACAAAGGTCTCTCTATTTCTTCTTTTTTTATTCAATGCTGCTACATAAAATTCAAGAATACAAAATCACACCTCTCCCTACCTTACCCCCTTAAAATATACTATTTATGTGCATCCAAACATAGACTTAACTACATAAAACTATTTTCCTAACTACTTAGTGACAATAAATTGTTTAATTACCTAATTGTTTCTTCCTAGCTTAGCACAACTAAGTCTCAACTAAGCACCCTTTGAGCTCTTCTTCACTTCCACCATTATTTGTATCAGCATATGTACCAGAAACCACCCAACCAAAATCTTTTGAGCCACACCAAAATGTAGACAAAAAACATTACAATCCAGAAGCACTAAAAGGGATGGTGTAGAAACATATACTTACACTCAGAGTAGCAATCCCAGAGAGAAGCAGACTTTGATGCCGCCGACTGCAATATATTTGATGCCACGTTAGAGAGAGAGAGAGAGAGAGAGAGAGAGAGAGAGAGAGAGATGTGAGGATGAGAGTTGGGGCAACCTGAACTGGGAAGCCGATAAAGGATTAATATACATGCGGAATATATATTAAAAAAATTAAAATATTTTATAATTAAATTCAGTTACTTATTATATTTTTTAAAATGAATATGTTGATATTATTATAGATTGAAAGATTTTATATATAAATTGAAGGATTTTTTTAAATAAATTTAATTATATGTGAGTTTTAATAAAATTAATAAAGATAAAATTTAGGTCCCAATAAAAATGTATACTTTTTAACATATTATAATTAATTAATTAATTTAATAGGAAGTTGGGTCAGACTAAGTTGAAAATATAAATCTCAAATTGAGTCCATTAATATATCCGACTGAAAATATTAGCATAGTTTGGCTCTATAGGTTAAAACAACCTTTCCAAATTCTAAAAATATAGGGTCGAGCTGGCTGGGCTAGGCGGGCCAATGGGCCGATACCCACCCCCAAGTGTGGGCGGTACGCACTTTATTGAGCAAATTACATATAGTAATTCTCCAAAATCTTATTTTAATTTATTTACTTTTAATTGTAACAATCAATTCCATATATTTTTAAGCGAATTTGAAATATCACCTTTCTATTCATCTACCGTTAACAAAATTAATGAAATTATCATTTGAAACATATGTAGCATTTTTATTGTTTCATTAACACTCTTATACTTTTATTAAAATCTCACTATTGTCGTCACCCTTTTATTAAAAATCACTTTAATCATTTTACTTTTAATTTTTGTTAGCTTTACTAAAGGTAGATGGATGGAAATGTGAGATTGAAAGTTGATTTAAAGCGTAAAGAATTAACTATTAGAATTAAAAATGAAAAAATCAAAGTGAAATTTTTGTGAAAATTTAAGACCCAAAAATGTATAGAGGCTTGGAGTTTAAGGTAAAGAAAGGAACCACAGAAACTATGATTATGGTGGTTAAGAGCTTTCATGGAGAGAATAAGAGATATGGTGGACGTAGAGAATGTGTAATGCCAATTGATGGCATCGATGTGTGATTTACCACCACCATCTCTCTTTTCCCTCCATGTTCTTATGGTACGCATTGGCACTCTCTCCCTTAGCCCTCGATAATTATCACAATTTACCCCATTATTCATCTTAACCACCACTCCATACATAGCCACCTCATAGCTAGGCCACAATATTTATCAAAGTGATTTGTGGAGAACATTTTTATTTTTTTTAAATGGTTCATTTCTTTATAAATGAACTATTTCGCCATTGAATTATGTGTAATATTTTAATAGATGTCATTAATTAGAATAGACTGACACACTAAAAAATTGAATGATACAATGGAAACTATAAAGAATGAATTGAGACGAGATGAATAATAATGACCACATGTATAATTTAACAATAAATAAAAAATGAGAGATAAAGAGTTAAAAAATTAGGAAAATGTGAATATTTTGATAATCCAAATGAGGATGACCAGGAGGACTAGGAAGGCTGTGGCCCCTGCTAGAGTCTGGAAAATTTGTATTATTATAGGTAGTATTTTGGTTTCTTCTTTGCTAATTGCAAAGATGGCTGCCCATTTCAAAAAACTTTTAATTCTCACCATAATTAATTAAATTAGGAATGTTTGGTTAATGAATTATAGTTGTGTTTGATTATTACTTGTAGTTGTTTTTATTTATAAATTTAGTGATATATCGCCACAATTTTTATATAGAGTTTACTTTCAAAATAATGTAACAATGATAAAAATTATGTTCATATAACTTGTAATGTTTGTATAGCACTACTCCTGTATAATTTTTCTATTTATATAGCGTTACTTGTTCTATAATATGAAAAAAGAATCCATATAATATTATTTGCTTTTTTGTTTTGGTTTTGCACATATACATCTAATATTGACTAAAAAATTTATTTGTGAATTTAATGAAGTTTTCAAAAAAAAAATAAAAATAAAATTATAATTATAACGGTAGCATGCCTTCTGTGAACAGTTGTGTATTTCATATTCTATGTTAACAAAATTATTTTTTTAATTTTCTTCATTTTTTTTTTCGTGGTTATCCCTCTATGGGCTTTATTTATTCACCATATTTCCTTCTTTTTACACTCATTATGTCCATTAAAAATACTTGAGCCTGGAAAAAAGGGCATATTACACTTTCTCTTCAACTATTACCCTTTTTCACTTTATCTCCTCAAACTAAAAATTGATACAATGAATCTTCTTCATCTTCCAAAAGTTTTCAATTTAACCCTTATGTATCTAACTTGTTAACAAAACAGATGGAAAAATGTGCATCTAATGTGCAATGTCATATTTATGACATTTTTTTAATGGGTATTTTCATTATAAATATGACATGTGGATTTTATATGCACTTTAACCATCCAAATAAGTAAAAGAGTTCCCTATTCTCACCAAACTCCTCAATTCAAACAGAGTGTAAGTGTGTATTTAGCACATTCTTTGATTGTTATTCACCACAAAACCCTAAACCCTTCTTAGACAATCTCGTCTCCTCTTCCCCCAACACACACACATAGAGACGTGGGAATCAATATAGCAACAAGGTTTGTGATGATGATGCTAACATTGAAGGGTTGGGTTTCTAAGCTTTTGTTATATCAATCGCCATCGATTATTCATTCAATGTTGCTTCTTTTGATGAGGTTATGCTCCTTTAGTTTAATCGATATCGATATTGATGGTGGTGGTGGTCAATGACAACCCTTGAAAGGAGAACATGGCACAATCAACAGTGGTGCATGTGGACGTCGTGCCTTTTTCGAGAATTGATAAGGTTATGCATCTTTAGTTCAATCGATATCGATATTGATGGTGGTAGTGGTGGTGGTGGTCGACGATAACCCTTTTGATGAGGTTACGCTCCTTTAGTTCAGTTGATATCGATATGGATGGTGGTCGTGGTGATCGACGACAACCTTGAAAAGAGAAGATGGCACAATCTCTAGCGATGCATGTGGACATCGTGCCTTTTTCGAGTATAAGGTAGGTTTCCACCCATGTTGTGCCGACTTGCTAATCCTACATCAAAAAAGTCACCACTTAATTTTTATGGGGAATTAAGAAACCTTTAACAATGAAAACAAAGCTAAGAACCTGATCCGTCATTACCAAAGATTGCCGGTTCGGGAGCTAAGGTACAAAAGGGGAAGGTCATGAAATGAAAGCACCCCTTTTTGCCCAATTCGGAGATTGGCCTCTACTAATTCTCTATTTTATGATTTTAGTGATTAATTATTTCATACAATTCATTTTCAACATAAAACCATTACTACCTTAAAAACTAAATGATTTGAATCAAAATAAAGATCACTCAATTTAGATTCCATAAATAAGGCCACATCTTTACCAAAAACAAAGATTTTTCTATTAAAAAGATATTTTTAAAGTTATATGGCCATAAACTTGAACCAAACTAAGAAATATTCAAAAAAGCATTCAAAACAAACAATTTTGTATAGAAAGAGCAGCACATGACTTGGATTATGGAAAAAGACAATGCAACAATGACAAAGTACATACTATGGGGATTGAGAAACTTACCCGGATGCCCACTCAAGCACTTTTCATACATTACATTAAATAAACATGACCTAATGCACACCTATTTATACAAACAATGACCCTAAGCCCGTTTGAGGCTACTAGAATGATGTATATGCAATAAAGAGCAAATAACAAGTAAAAAGGAAAATATAGACTAACTACATGATGATTCAAACCAGGCTTAATGCTTGATTTCCACATGATTAAGAAAGCCTAAACATACTGATTAAAAAAAATAAAGAAAGCATGCGAAATAAGGTGAAAAACTTAGCAAAACTAACACCCTACATGATGAGATGATAACCTAGCACCCTAGTAATGATAGACTACTGAAATAAAGACTAAAAAAGTATTGAAATTAACAAAAGAAAGGATTTTACTTGTTGGTTTGAATCAACCGAAGGCAAGTGAAGAAAAGTGCAAGAAAACTTGTGTTTTCTTGCTTGCAAGCCTCCTTTAAGCTAAGGTTTCTAAGTTAGTTCAATAGTTCCAAGCTTTAGATGAATTGTTAAAGTTACTGTAGGAGGTGATATTTTCAAAGCTAAGGCAAAGGAAGGGAAGACAATGTGATAGAACTCTATCAAAACTCACCAAATTCTCTCAAAATACTAACCATTTTGCAAAGGAGGGGGAGGGGCTCCTTTTATAGGCAAAAAGGAAGCTTGGGGAGCACTATAGGGCTTCTTATCGCATTTCCTTGCTGTCTCCTTCCTTGATTGCACCAAGATTGAGTTTCCAAAACTAGCTCTACCACGAATGGATGTGCGTGCATATAACTCGTGTGTGTGCGCATAGCCTATCTCGGTATGTATGTCGTCCATGCATGCACTAGTGTGGGGTCCCATGCCCTTAGCTTGCTTGTGGCCTAATAATTCTGAATTATCTCTCAAGCAATGTTTCTTTTATAAAAACTACTACCAATTTTGGAAAATGTCATTAATCAGGACACAACCGTGTTTCCCTATTTCTTTGGGGTTAAAAAGTTAGTTTTTGGCTAAAAATGATTTCAGGGATAAAATGGTCATTTTTGTAAAAGTCAATTTTCGGCCAAAATGACTTCATACAGCAACTTCGAACAACTTTAATCATTCTAAAAATGAAGTAATTACTAGTTCATCATCAGGAGACTTGCAAGTGCATGAAATCGTAGGGTTAATCAAAATAGAGTGGGTACAATGCAACAGTTTTTGCTCGTAGTACCACCAAGCTTGTTGGCTAAACAAAAATGATAATAACTACTATGACTGAATCAAAGAGGATAAATGGAGAATGTACAACACAGGCCATTAGAATCCTTTGGATTCCATACCCAATACACCCCTGAGGGGTCGCGGCAGTAGCAAGGGATATGATAATTCAACTGCCGCCGCCGCTAACACCGACACCATCAACTAGAGAAGCAAACATGTTGGACTGGCAAGAAACAGAACCGGTCGTCAATCTCCCAGCACTAGCGACAATCTTTTCTCATTCGATAAATTTAGCAACGATAAGGATGAGGAGAAAATAGCAAAAAATCAATACTCTCAATATTCCTAATCTCAACCATAGGACCAGGGCCACAATTGTTTTTGAAAAATTCAATATTAGGTTTGACAAAGGGGACAAGTATCTCCTAGAAGAACTGGTGGCATACACCCCGTTGAGAACACAAGAGGAGAAGGAGATGAAAACTTCCCCACCTCCTCAAGACGTGGATGAGATATTCAAGAAAATGAAGGAAACAAGTCTCATTCCCAATGTCGTGGCAATGCTTGATGGCCTCTGCAAGGATAGGCTAGTCTAAGAAGCCATGAAGCTTTTTGGCCCAATGCGCAAGAAAGGTACCATTCTTGAAGTTGTGATATACACAACTGTGGTCGAAAGTTTTTGCAAGGCCCAAAAAATGGACGATGCCAAGAGGATTTTCAGGAAAATGCTGAACAACGTGATCTCTTTCAATGCATTCAGTTACACCATCTTGATCCAAGTCATTTACAAAGGTAAGAGACTAGAGGATACACTTGATTTGTGTGTGGAAATGTTGGAGGTGGTCATTCCCTCAACTTGGCTACTTTTGCGGGTTTTGCCAGGAAAAGGTTTTAGAAGAAGCCCAGAGCATAGTTGAAGCATTGAGGCAGAAAAGGGTTCTCTTTTGACAAGAAAGTTGCTAGAGAGTATTTGGTCAAGAAAGTACCATTCTTTCCACAATCTAAGACAAAAGGTTATACCCCATAAAAATCGCAATCCTAGTGTCGCCTCAAAACTCCATTTGAAACCACTGGTCAAATAGCTCTTGCACAAGACTTCAAAAGGTATAACCATGAGTCATAACATCAGTTGTTTATTTCAAAACACCTTTCACACCAACAAGACACCATGGAATGAAACTAGAAACACAAAATTGTCTTCTCCTACCCAAGAAAAACCAAACACTTCAAAATCCAAACAATTGTCGTTCACTCGAGATTGAATATAAGTAGAATGACCCCTATGGTAATACCAGACTAACATTTTAGTGACCCACAATGTCCCTATACCTATGGTGGAATTGGAAAAACTAAGACAAGGGCTTACAACTCTAGTATTAAGAAAACAAGATAATTTTTAGTCAAAAATTGCAATTACTCGTGCTTAACTAATGACTAATATCACTATAAATTAATCTTTAGCAATAAACCACTTAACCTCAATGTCAATCGCATAAACTATGCCATTATAAGCACACGGGGAACCTAACTAATATCTGCAAGACTAGTAGACAATTATAGACATCTATAGACACCCTATTTTGACCGCCCTTTATGACTTGGGTGCCTCATGCTGAACACTCAATGATAAATTAGTATGTTGTACAATCGTTCAATTTCTTCAGCAAAAGGCTTCGATTTTTAAGCTTCAGAACCTAAACCTTGTACCCCCTTTGAACCAAAACATATTTTTTTTCTAGCCTAACCATTCAAAGACCTGCTGGTCAACAAATAGTCGGCAGGCCATTTTTGGTTGGCCGTCCATCTATCTTCATGGCCGGTCGGCCATGTTTAGCGGCAGATATATATTTTCTACTGGAAGCTGTCCCCATGTGCATGTCTTGCACTAGCTGACTCAATATAGATATTTCTGACATGAGAAGGCTTTTTTCTATAAATACATGACCACCCCTTATGATTTGGGGTTAGAAAATTTTCCCAAAAGCCTATAGCTTGCCAAATACTCTTTCTCTCTCTCTTGAAATATACATACACTATCCATACACTTCTTAAGCCTAAACTAGAGGCCTCTTACTGAGATTATTGAACACAAATTTCAGCTCTTGGGAGTAATCACCTTGTGGTTTGTGAACTAAAGAGTATCCTCTCTTCAAGGGGTATAACCTTTGCCATCTTTTGCTTTGTTTATACTACTCTTCTCTCCTCTTTTTCTTGTTGTTTATACACTGTTTTGGACTGGTTTTAAGTGCTGAAACTTGTGATTTAAAAGCTACCAAAGGTGGAGGGGTTAGCCACCATTTCTTGAACCTTATCCCATAGCTTATATCCTTGTTCTTCCCACTTGTTTCTTGGCTTTTAGCTACTGTTTTTTTTCAGAGCTTTCAGAGGCTAAAATATGTGATTTAAAGGTCCAAAAAGTGGAGGGGTTAGCCACCCTTCCTTATGCCTGCTTTCTAACTTTGTTCTCTTCCATTTTTATCTATATTTTCCACCATTTTTAAACTAATTCCAGCACTGTTTTGTGCTATTTAGGGACTATTTAGTGTGTTTATTTAGTTTATTCTTTGAATACTATGCTTGTATTGTTGTAAGTCCTCATAGATTTGGTTGTTTAGGCCATAGACACCAATCTATTTGAGTTGATAGCTTTCTTTACATAGTTTTCATGTAAATATTCATGCTTGTCATGATCGCCTTTGCGTAATCATTTATGCTTCCTCAATTCTTTGTTTATTTTGATTAAAGAGTTGTGTTTAACAAAAGATTGTTGTTTAAGCATAAGAAAGAGACTTTCCATGCTTAATGGTTCAATCTCTTCGAAGGTTCATTACCAAGGCATTACATCTCTCTCATGCTAAACACAACCTCTTGTTTGTCACTTCTCTTTATCATCGGTGCATTCACTTCTAAGGACTAACTTTCTAATTAGACCCTTGGAAATCACCAAGGAAAGTGCCATTATAGCTTGTTACAAGTTTGGATTTAGATTCATTATCACTCATTATGGGTTTGGTTAGTCATTATCGCTCTCTTTGAGTTTGACTAATCATTATCACTCATTTTGGGTTTGACTTAGAATCCATTATCACTTGTAAATGAGTTTGGCTCTTCATTTGTAATTTCCCCCATAGAAAAGAGCTTAAAAAGCTCATTTATCAAGTTAAGTCAATGCTTGATACTCTTTATTGCTTTTGAACTTAGTGGACGTAATTATCACTTTCGGACAGAAAGAAATAAAAGATAAGGAATGAAAGGTAATAAAGAGGCTAATAAAATTGGAGTAAAAGAGGTAAAAAAAAAATGTAATAAAATCGAGTTGGGTTCAATCAGACATTATATTGAACCTATTGCGTCTTGACTCATTATATACTTTTCAGTGATATTTAATGATACAAGAAACAATGTCTACCCTTTCCCTTGAGATAACTCCATGATAGTGGGAGGTATTGTTGGCCTTTCATTTCCTTTTTTGAGCTTTTGTCCTATCGGTTCATAGATCATCATGCAACAAATTTGTGATAATTGATGATTTGTGAAACAAATCTACTCCCTTGATCATCTTCATGATAGGGAAGGGCAGAGAGGATAAACATCTCCTGGAAACACTCTGTTTTTGCTTTGTTTTTATTCTGTGGCAGCAGGGTAGTTCCCAAAAGCAGTGGCCGGCCGGCCACCTTTTTGTCCGGCCAACCACTTTCCAAGGTCAACCGGCCACCTTTTTTTCTACAGGCAGTGGCATTTTTGTAACAGAACAGAGCAGAACTTGAGGCCAAAACAAAATAATTTTCTAACTGCAAACAGAACAGAATTTGGCAACAAACAGAGAGGTTCCGGGAGGATGTTCTCGGTTGCGTGTGTACGGGTCCTCGCTTCCCATTCAAGTCCTTTAAATTGGTGCTTTAATAATTAGTATGCTATAAATTAATTAGTTGATTTCATTCGAATTTGTAATAATTAGTTAATGTAGTTAATTCATTTATTTGTTGTTGTAATATTTAGTTTAATTAGGACATTTCATTCAAACCCTCTTGCATGAGGGCACATTTGTAATATTGTGTATATCTTCTAATCTCCATTCTTTCTCTCTTTTATTTACTTGCTTACAATGGTTACATATAGTATCATATTTTGGTTTCATATCATTACCATGGGTAAATATCCATTTTTGCATGCATTGGGTTCGGTTCATCACTCTAACATTATTGTCATTTCCTACGTACTTGAATACGTGCACTATTGCATGCTTCGAGTTGAGCCATATGCCATGTTAATAAACTGAACCTAGTAGTTACATTTTGTATGTGTTACATTAGTCACTTGCATAGTAGAGCATGCATTTTTCTAATTATTTATTTGCTTTGGCTTGCCTCGAAGTACTAGGTGAGCATTTCTTATTTTAGCATATTGCATGTATGTTTGTGTTTCCATATCAAGCATATTTACTATAAGGCTAAGTGCTTATCTGATATACCTCTTTGAATACCAGTGGATGAAGGCTATTTTGCTTAAATTTTGATGATTTGATTAATATACATATGAGCTTGCTTTTTCCAGTAGCACATATTCAAAACTCTTTCCAAACAAACATGACATCAAAACGTTCCAAAGTGGGTGACTTAGTCTATACTTGTTTGTCTTACATAGTACGTTATCATAATAATCAGAACAAGAGCATATAATGTATATAAAAATCACATCATGATTAGTAGAGGTCGATCTTTGATCGGGCGAGTGGGTTGCTCAATTCATAACCTTCCCCTCTCATATCTAAGTTTCTGAGCCAAGACACTTTGGTTATGACGAACAAGTGGCCTTTGGCATGAGTCACCGGTTTCCTAAATTTTCTAAAAATATTTAGGTGGTGACTCTAAAATCTAGCAATGCAGTCCATTCCTGGCATTTCTAATTGTAAATGGATTTTTCAAAGATTTGGACTCTCATTTGTTTAATCTATTTCACATTGTACTTGTGAAACCAGATTCAAAACCACAAGAGTCCGAACTGTAGGGCTATTGTATCTGAGGAGACTAAACCCCTCCGAGGAGCAAAAAAGCAAGCTACAATATCACACCACTCCATTTTCACACAAATACAAGGACGAGGAAACTTAGTTCTTATAACTACCCAAGTCACACTACTGCAGTACTAACTAGCAACTCAACAAAAAACATGAAAGACCATCACGGTCTAAGACAGAAGGCTACTTCAACTAATATTCACATTTCTAGAGTCACTACATGACTCCATGTAAAGCCACTAGCTACACTACTCATACACAAACTTTGAAAGATACAAATACAAGTTACAATATTAACTATCAATTGTAACACCATTGTTGTCTATAGCTACACTACACTCCATGCTGTCTATGAAGTCAAAAGAGCAAGGCACACTCACATCCCACTTATTCTCAAACAATTCCCGAGACTATAGATAACAACGAGTATCTCCTATATAAGTTAATCATTCCAAGGAAGGGAACTCACCAAGGAGGTACCCAAGAGACCACCACCAATCAAACACAATTACAAGGTTAGCAAATGAGAGGTCACTCACTGTCTAACAATTTTTCAACAATTACAAGGCACACTCACATCCCACAATTACAATTAGGACTGTCATTAGTCACTCACTGTCGAATACAAACATACCTTCACTTAATGGTGTTTGTAGACCAATACTCTTATGACACAAGGTGTCCTCACGCTAAAGGTGAAACGAAAAATGGAATGAAACCCCTAATTCTCCTACTAATCAATATATATTTCTATTGGCAACTAACTTAACATAAAATAATCTCATCATCCAATTTACACTAAATCCAATCATAAAACTCTAATCACACAGTCACATTGTCACAATTTACACTAAATCCAATCATAAAACTCACAAATTTTTAGCTTTCACAAAACTTTAGCTCATAGCCTAGATCAATCATAAAGGACGAATACTAATCACTCTCAATTGAATGCATCCAAAACTAAACTAAATGGTACTGCTAAACTGATATGTCAACAAAATAAATTCTCACCATACTCACGACAGAACGGGGTATCATTACACAAGATTCATAACTGTCACACTAAAATACAAGATAATCTTTTAGACAAGGGATAAAGGACCCAGTTTTAATCTCATTTTCAATTGTATAAGCCACACTATCATGTTGACACCAACCCACAATGCTTATCTATACTTCTCGTCTTTACACAAATTTTATTTCATAGTTGAGAGTTACCACGAAGGTTAACATCAATTACACTCAACGGATCAAGTACAATTTTCTACTGAAGATTTCTAAATTCTAGGTACATCAACTAGTTCAAAACACTTGTCACAACTTCTATTAGACCATAACAACCTTACAAACTAGTTCAAAAAAAATAAAAAAATAAAAACTTACACAAACTTTAAAATTCTAATGTAAAATGTTTATTTGCTAACACAACTCTCAATATATCAATCATATCATCTTCTCTCTACACCACACTGACTATCAATCCCAACACCACTAACATCATCTATCCTAAGGGAATTTTAAACTAATTTACATGTTCCAATGTCAACACTCCAAAACATTTGCTCTTCGATCACTCTAATCACTATTAGAATCTCAACCAAATAGTATCACTACAAGTAGTTTATTCTTCTGTGATAACCCTCACCTCTGATTAGTGTTAATTTGTGATTGAGAATGATAAGTAATTGATTAAGATGAAATCTTAAATTGATTACATGTGTGTGTTGTTTTAATTGCATTTCTATCTGTTTGTTACAGAATGATCTGTTCATGTTTTGATTTTAAATTGTGAACTGAAAGCCTTATCGGCGACCGATTCAGAAATTGACTTGATCTTTATGCTAATTAGGAATTATAGAATTTTATGGTAGGTCTAATTAAAATTCGATTTGGAATGATTAAATTAGAATAAATAATGTTAAATTACTTTAGCTTGAGTTTATTACACATTTGCCATTAGTGGGCCTTTACAAGGTCATTTGTTTGATTTCATTTTTGTTGACACCATTCTCCATCCACCTCCTTGCCCAAAACGTGAGAGAGAGGGAAAAATTGAATTCAACAAGAGTTTTTGCTTGGAATTTAGAAGAATTGAAGGAAATTTTGAAGACTTGTCTACATTGCTCAAGGATTTGGCTTAAGTGAAGTTTGATTGAGAAGCCTAGGTAAGAGATCAACCTTTTAATCTTGTTATTGAGCCACCTAGAACTTTTATATAAATGAAATAGGTGAATTCATGGGTTAATTGAGCTAGAATTTAAGGAAGTCAAGTGAATTCATGCATGCATGTCCATATCATGGAATTTTGAAGTTGTTTTCATGAAATTCTTACATGCATGCCCATATTATGGTTGTACTCTAGAATTTATCATGTTTTTGAGTTCAATCTTGCATTTGATCATGCTTTGAAGTTTTAGAGTTCATGAGAACTCATGCATGTAATGTTCATAAAGTTTTAATGGAAATTGGTTCAATTGGCATACTTTGGGGCCTTGATTTTATGAAATAGTCTTTAAATCATGAGGTATTATGAGTTCCTAAGTATTTTCTAGAAAATTGGCCCAAAAGGATGAGTTTTGAAATGTTTGATTCATGGTTTGAAGCTTGGGAGCAAATCTAGAAAACCCAGAATCTGGCTTCCTCGCTCGAGCGAAGGATTCCACGCTCGAGCGACCACCTTTGTTTTCAGAATTCCGCTCGACTGACGGAATGCTGGCTCGAGCGTGAATTGCAAGCTCTCAGGTTTTTGCATGTGCAGACGCACGCTCGAGCGACGAGACCTACGCTTGAGCGAAGAACTATGTCTCACGCTCGAGCGAGCATCGAGCAAAAAATTTCAGCAACCAGTACTTTTCACATTTTTGCAGATCATTCGAGGGAGGGAGTCTACGCTCGAGCGACCTCTCTCTTTTGGTAAGCTTGCTTGAGCGAGACCCCTGTTTTCTACAAGTTTTGGAAAAAGTTTTTAAGTACATTTTTGCATCCTCGCTTCATCCTAGGCATTCTTAGGCCATGTTTAAGGCGTCATAATAAGGATAATGTTATAAAACCACACCAAGTCAAGTTAGGGCTAAGTTATTAATCCCGAGTGTGTAATTTAGTGTGTGTTCGTTCTGCAACTGTGTAGGGTTGGCACCCGAGGACGCTGATTAGCCTGCCTATAGCCCAGTAGTCTGTGAGTAACAATGTTGTAAAGATATGTTCAATTATAATTATTTTCTGAACGATCGACTGTACTGCTTTCTAAAGTGACATTGTTTATTGAATGAATGTTTGTCCTATTTTATGAACTATACTCGTGGCATCCATAGCAACTTTCATTCTTATCGTATCGCATCTTTATTCTATCGCCATCGTTATAGAGATCTCTGTTAGTTCCAATGTTTGGAACCAATACTGTTTACTGTTTCGATGGCCATCAACTGACTATTCGGTCTATTAAGACCTACTGTACTGTTCTGCTATTGGATGTACCACGTATGACTGCTTTGGTTTCTAAACGACTGTTATGACATGAACTATAAGTCACTGATTGAATAACTGATCTACAGATGCAATTGACTGTTTTAATTACTGAAAGGACATTAATTCTTAACGCCTTTACGCATTTGTTATTTACTGGGCTTTAGCTCACAGTTTGTATATGTATGTAGGTGGCCAGGCACCGGACCAAAGCTAGAAGCGTCGAGTTAAGCTCATGTTTTGTCCAGCAAACCGTTGTGCCTCACTTCAAGGTTCCGAGTCTGCTCGAGCCAAGGCTGTTTTTGGAGTGTTTCAGATTCACCCTTTTGTCTCTGTTATGTATCGAATGTTTAAGACTTGGTTGTACAGTTATGGTGAAGGGTTTGGATCCCTAACCTGCATATTATGTGTATCTGATATGTATATATATATGGTTATGAATGTGGATTAGTCCATAAAAGTTGTTCCCATTCGGGTTTTCACAACTCATTGGACACCTTGTTATTACTGTTTGGCTTCTACCAGCCCCTTTTATATTGT
The DNA here is from genome assembly GCA_025200525.1 of Camellia lanceoleosa. Classification (NCBI taxonomy): domain Eukaryota; kingdom Viridiplantae; phylum Streptophyta; class Magnoliopsida; order Ericales; family Theaceae; genus Camellia; species Camellia lanceoleosa. The sequence continues at coordinate 110,101,167 of CM045760.1, read as the reverse complement.
AATACTGTTATTACTGTCATTCAGGCCTTTGGTAATCACAGATTACTAGCCAGTTACGATACTAAACCCTTAGGGGCAGGTTTGGGGTCGTGACAAAGTGGTATCAGAGCACAAGTTATATCGCACACACGTGTCCAAATGTGCTATAGAACGTCCTAGAAAAGTAATTAGGGCATTGCATGAGCATAAGGAAGTGTGTGTGGTCATGATATGTATATATGTACTAATGTGCATAAGTAAGCAATTTTCCTCTGTTTATTCTTACTGTATTGTATATAGTGAAATGGAGAATGCAAGAAATGCCGATGAATCTGAATCATCTGAAGCAAGAATGACAAGGATGGAAAGAATGGTTGAACTGTTGACTGAGGCTCTAAGGCAACAATAGAACCAATAGCCCCCACCTCCTCCAGTACAGCCAGAACCAAATATCAATGATGATGTGATTGCCTTGACGCAAAAGTTTAACAAAATGAAGCCACTAACATTTCAAGGAGGTCTTGAGCCACTAAAGGCCGAAGCATGGGTATTCGAAACTGAAAAGTTGTTTGAAGTATTTCCTTGTTCAGAGGCACATAAGGTGTTGCTGGCTACGTTTACTTTACAAGAAGAAACTAGACGGTGGTGGATTCTTATTCGTGATACAAATGATGCTATGACTTGGGCTTAGTTTAAAGAAGCCTTTTATGAGAAGTATTTTCCCCAGTGTGCCTAAGATCGCAAGGTAACTGAATTTGAACAATTGAAGTACGGCACCATGTCGGTAACGGAATATGAATCTAAGTTCACTAAACTCGCCCGATATGCACCACACATGGTGGATACCGACTATAAGAAGGCCAGAAAGTTTGAGGGTGGGCTTAATGTGGAAGTACTCGATCGAATCAATGTTTTGAAACTGCTCAAATACGTGGATGTTCTTGACCGAGCAATTATGGCCGAAGCAAATGTTGCTGCACTGAAACAGACAAAGACGCCAGTGACTGAATGGCGGGGTAAGAAACAAGGCTTCAATTTCAAAAAGGGCCGGAGCAACTCATTGAAGAAAAAGCAAAACACAGGGTCAACAAGCAGCTCTAGTCAAGGGAACAGTTCCATACCACCCTGCTCTGAATGTCGAAAAAGACATAAGGGGGTCTGTTACAAAATTTCTGAGGCATGTTACAGGTGTGGTAAGGTGGGCCACATGGTCAAAGATTGCCCTTCCACGTCTCAAGGCACTAGTAGACCCGCAGCTAGTGCCGCAGCATCAACTATTGCACCAAAACCCAATCCAAAAGCTACCAGAAAGGAACCTTTAAGGCAAGGCTGGGTGTTTGCACTTATACCGGGAGACGTGCAAAACATCGAGATAGTTGTGTCAGGTATACTCTCAATTTGTGCCCAAAATGCTTATATTCTGATTGATTTGGGGTCTACACATTCGTTTGTCTTGCATGCTTTTTCACGAAAATTAAATAGACCACTGGAACCCATGAACTATTTATTAGCTGTATCTTCACCTGCTGAGGGATCTATGACTTGTGCTTATGTGTATCCTGCATGTGAGATTGTTATTGGGGATGTCCTTTTGTATGTTGATTTACTGCCTTTGAATCTTGATCATTTTGACGTGATTTTGGGAATGGACTGGTTAACAAAATATCATGCTTCCATAGACTGTGTAATGAAACAAGTTGTTTTTCGTCCACCTGGATTGCCCAAAATTGTATTTAACGGAGTTGGTGTAGTACCTCCCCCATATCTGATTTGGTCCACGAAAGTATTCAAATTAATTAAAAAGGGGTGTAAAGGGTATTTATGTTGCATATTGACTGTACTTGCTAATACTAAAGCTAATGTGGACAGTATTCCTATAGTCAGAGAATTCCCAGATGTTTTTCTAGATGATTTGCCAGGGAATTTGATTGATAGGGAGATTGAGTTCACCATTGAGGTGTTACCAGGTACACAGCCAATTTCCAAAGCTCCGTACAGAATGACACCTACTGAATTGAAAGAATTGAAAATTCAACTACAAGAATTGTTGGATAAGAAGTTTATCAGGCCCAGTACTTCACCATGGGGCGCACTAGTTTTGTTTGTGAAAAAGAATGACGGCTCATTAAGGCTTTGCATTGACTACCGTGAATTGAACAAGGTGACAGTGAAAAACAAGTACCCATTGCCTCGTATTGATGACTTATTTGACCAATTGCAAGGTGCTCAGATTTTTTTCAAAATTGACCTTAGATTCGGATACCACCAGTTGAAAGTCAAAGCAGAGGACATTGAGAAGACTGCCTTCCGAACAAGATACGGACATTATGAATTTCTTGTTATGCCTTTCGGAGTTACTAATGTGCCTACTGCATTTATGGACTTTATGAACAGAATTTTCAAACCATTCCTCGATGAATTTGTGGTTGTGTTTATAGATGACATTTTGATTTATTCCAAGAGTAAGGAGGAACATGAACATGATTTGAGAATTGCTTTACAGACCTTAAGAGAATAGAAACTGTATGCGAAACTAACAAAGTGTGAATTTTGGCTTGATAATGTCACATTTTTTGGGCATGTGATTAGTAAGAATGGCATTTCGGTTGACCTACAGAAGATTGAAGCAATGGTGAATTGGCCTCGACTGACTAATGTTACTGAAGTTCGGAGTTTCTTGGGTTTAGCCGGGTACTACAGGAGGTTTGTGAAATTTTTTTCCAAAATTGCTCTGCCATTGACTCAGTTGACTCAAAAGGGAATATCATTTGATTGGACCGATAAGAGAGAATTAGCTTTCCAAGAATTGAAGACTCGACCAATTCTCACCCTACCCTCAGGTACAGACGGATTTACTATTTTTAGTGATGTTTCTTATAAGGGTTTGAGATGTGTATTAATGCAGAACGGTAAAGTTATTGCGTATGCTTCCCAACAACTGAGACCACATGAAAAGAACTACCCAACTCATGATTTGGAACTTGCGGCAGTAGTATTTGCATTGAAAATTTGGCGCCACTACTTAGATGGGGCAACATGTGAGCTGTACACAGATCACAAGAGTTTAAAATATTTCTTTACACAGAAAGAGTTAAACATGAGACAGCGGAGATGGTTAGAGCTGATAAAAGACTATGACTTGCAAATTTTATATTATCTGGGGAAAGCTAACACCATTGCTGATGCACTTAGTCGGAAATAAATTGGGAATTTGGCCTATTTACTCACCGGACAGAAAGAACTGCTATGTGATCATGAGAAATTTGAGGTTGAGATTGTTTTGTGTGAACAAGGTGGGACATTGGCTGCTATTTCCGCTCAACTGGCACTCATTGAAGAGATCAAAGAGAAACATCAACAAGATGACTTTTTGAAGAAAATCATTGATGAACGGGAATCCAAATCGAGGTCGGATTTTAAATTCGAGAACGATGTGTTGAAATTTCAAGGAAGGTTGTGTGTACCAAATGATCCTGAATTGAAAAAGCAAGTTTTGTAGGAAGGCCACAATTCAAAACTTTCTATCCATCCGGGAAATACAAAAATGTACCAAGATTTGAAGCTTAATTTCTAGTGGCCGGGAATGAAGAAAGAAATGCTGAGTTTGTGTCGAAATGCCTACATTGCCAACAAGTCAAAGCTGAACATCAACGACCCGCGAGCTTATTTCAACCTTTGCCAATACCGGAGTGGAAATGGGAACATATTACTATGGATTTCATTGTTGGATTGCCTCGCTCCAGTAGAGGTATGGATTCAATTTGGGTTATTGTTGATCGGTTTACTAAATCTGCTCGTTTCTTATCTGTCAAAACAATTTACAATGCGGATAAGTTGGCTACAATTTATATTAATGAAATTGTTAGATTGCATGGAGTGCCTGTGTCAATTGTTTCAGATAGAGACTCGAAGTTTACATCGAGATTTTGGCAAAGTCTGCAAATGGCATTGGGTACTGAATTGAGACTGAGTAGTCCATACCATCCTCAGACAGATGGCCAATCAAAAAGAACAATCTAGACTCTTGAGGACTTACTGCATATGTATGTGCTTGATTTCCAAGGGAATTGGGAAAGTCATTTGCCTTTAGCTGAATTTGCCTACGACAACTTTCATTCGAGTATTGGTATGGCGCCTTTCAAGGCTTTATATGGCAAAAAATGTCGATCTCCTATTTATTGGGCAGAAGTCAGAGATGGGCCTTTACTTGGGCCCGAGATTGTACATGAGACCACAGAAAAGGTGAAATTGATTCAACAAAGGTTGAAAACCGCACAAAGCTGACATAAAAGTTATGCGGATGTTCGAAGGTGAGATGGGGAATATGAAGTGGGTGACCATGTTTTTGTTAAAGTGACACCAATGAAAGGACAGACTCGCTTTGGAGCTAAGGGTAAGCTAACACCAAGGTATGTCGGGCCGTATGAAATCATTGAAAAGATTAATCCAGTAGCACATCAAGTAGCACTCCCTCCTGAAATGAAACATATGCATAATGTCTTTCATATTTCAATGTTGCAGGATTACCTTCGGGATCCTTTCTATGTTATTGAGCTTACCCGTTTGGTATTGAGTGATGATTACACTTATGAAGAACGGCCTATTCAGATTGTAAACCGACGAATCAAGAGGTTGAGAAATAAGGAAATCCCGTTAGTGAAAGTGGATTGGCAAAACCATGGTGGCATTTATGCCACTTGGGAAAGGGAAGATGATATGATGAAAAGATATCCTGAATTCTAACCCCTGGATCCAGTGTTCTTCCAAAATGAAGGTAATTCGAGTTTGGAGGACCAAACTCTTTTTAAGGGGGGAAGACTGTGATAACCCTTACCTCTGATTAACGTTAATTTGTGATTGAGCATGATAAGTAATTGATTAAGATGAAATCCTAAATTGATTACATGTGTGTGTTGTTTTAATTGTATTTCTATCTGTTTGTTACAGAATGATCTGTTCATGTTTTGATTTCAAATTGTGAACTGAAAGCCTTATCGGCGACCGATTCAAAAATTGACTTGATCTTTATGCTAATTAGGAATTATAGAATTTTATGGTAGGTCTAATTAAAATTCGATTTGGAATGATTAAATTAAAATAAATAATGTTAAATTACTTTAGCTTGAGTTTATTACACATTTGCCATTAGTGGGCCTTTACAAGGTCATTTGTTTGATTTCATTTTTGTTGACACCATTCTTTATCTACCTCCTTGCCCAAAACGTGAGAGAGAGGGAAAAATTGAATTCAACAAGAGTTTTTGCTTGGAATTTAGAAGAATTGAAAGAAATTTTGAAGACTTGTCTACATTGCTCAAGGATTTGGCTTAGGTGAAGTTTGATTGAGAAGCCTAGGTAAGAGATCAACCTTTTAATCTTGTTATTGAGCCACCTAGAACTTTTATATAAATGAAATAGGTGAATTCATGGGTTAATTGAGCTAGAATTTAAGGAAGTCAAGTGAATTCATGCATGCATGTCCATATCATGGAATTTTGAAGTTGTTTTCATGAAATTCTTACATGCATGCCCATATTATGGTTGTACTCTAGAATTTATCATGTTTTTGAGTTCAATCTTGCATTTGATCATGCTTTGGAGTTTTAGAGTTCATGAGAACTCATGTATGTAATGTTCATAAAGTTTTAATGGAAATTGGTTCAATTGGCATACTTTGGGGCCTTGATTTTATGAAATAGTCTTTAAATCATGAGGTATTATGAGTTCCTAAGTATTTTCTAGAAAATTGGCCCAAAAGGATGAGTTTTGAAATGTTTGATTCATGGTTTGAAACTTGGGAACAAATCTGGAAAACCCAAAATCTGGCTTCCTCGCTCGAGCGAAGGATTCCACGCTCGAGCGACCACCTTTGTTTTCAGAATTCAGCTCGACCGACGGAATGCTGGCTCGAGCATGAATTGCAAGCTCTCAGGTTTTTCCGTGTGCAGACGCACGCTCGAGGGACGAGACCTACGCTCGAGCGAAGAACTATGTCTTACGCTCGAGCAAGCATCAAGCGAGCATCGAGCGGAGAATTTTAACTACCAGTACTTTTCACATTTTTGCAGATTTCTCGAGCGAGGGAGTCTACGCTCGAGTGACCTCTCTCTTTTGGTAAGCTCACTCGAGCAAAGGAGTCTACGCTCGAGCGAGACCCTTGTTTTCTACAAGTTTTGGAAAAAGTTTTTAAGTATATTTTTGCATCCTCGCTTCATCCTAGGCATTCCTAGACCATGTTTAAGGCATCATAATGAGAATAATGTTATAGAACCACACTAATTCAAGTTAGGGGCTAAGTTATTAATCCCCGAGTGTGTAATTTAGTATGTGTTCGATTCGGGCTAATAGGGTTGGCACCGAGACGCCTGATTAGCTGCCTTTAGCCCGATGGTCGTAGTAACAATGTTGTAAAGATATGTTCAATTATAATTACTTTCCGAACGATCAACTGTACTTCTTTTTAAAGTGACATTGTTTACTGAATGAATGTTTGTCATATTTTATGAACTATACTCGTGGCATCCATAGCAACTTACTATTATCATTATTCTATTGTATCTTTATCGCATCTTTATTCTAGATTTCGTTAGTTCAATGTTTGGAACCAATATCATCGCTTGTTCGATGGCCATCAACTGACTATTCGGTCTATTTAGACCTACTGCACTGTTCTGCTATTGGATGTACCACGTATGACTGCTATGGTTTCTAAACGACTGTTATGACATGAACTATGAGTCACTGATTGAATAACTGATCTACAGATGCAATTGACTGTTTTAATTACTGAAAGGACATTCATTCTTAACCCCTTTACGCATTTGTTATTTACTGGGCTTTAGCTCACAGTTTATATATGTATGTAGGTGGCCAGGCACCGGACCAAAGCTAAAAGCGTCGAGTTAAGCTCATGTTTTGTCCAGCTAACCGTTGTGCCTCACTTCGAGGTTCCGAGTCTGCTCGAGCCAAGGCTATTTTTGGGGTGTTTCAGATTCACCCTTTTGTCTCTGTTATGTATCGAATGTTTAAGACTTGGTTGTATAGTTATGGTGAAGGGTTTGGATCCCTAACCTGCATATTATGTGTATCTGATATGTATATATATATGGTTATGAATGTGGATTAGTCCATAAAAGTTGTTCCCATTCGGGTTTTCACAGCTCATTGGACACCTTGTTGTTATTGTTTGGCTTCCGCCTGCCCCTTTTATATTGTAATACTGTTATTACTGTCATTCAGGCCTTCGTTAATCACGGATTACTGGCCGGTTACGATGCTAAACCCTTAGGGGCATGTTTGGGGTCGTGACATCTTCCAACCCAATCTACCTCTAAAACTCTTTATCTAGTTCACTCTTTCATGATTTGTTATGAGACTCATAAATAATCAAACCTCTCAGGACAACACATCACTTGTTACACCTTGCAATCTTTATTATTCTAAGGTCACAGTTACCCCCATACCTATATAGAGATAGTCTCCGAAGCCCAGCACCGATCCTACTAATGGTTTCTTATGTAGTTGAAACAATTCAATCATCGAGTAAGGCGATGCCAACTAATTCAAGACACTAATACCTCCCATTGAGGTCATTATTGGTCTAAGACGATTCAAACAATGCAAATCACGTAGTATATAAGCATATAGCACATAACACATAATGAATTGTGCCCTTGAAGTGGTTACCCCTTCTAAGAACATCTAAGAAATTCTTATTAGAAACAGCATTAATCAATCGCATTTCTAATGAGACTTCTAATAGTGCAATAAAAATCTAAATCTTTCTTTGTAATGCGAAAAATATAATTACCTTTGAGAAAACCTTGAGGTATATTAGTGCATAAGGGAGTTTATTGAAAATGAAAGAATATAATAAAAATGCCCTCTAGTAATTGTATTCCATTCACTGCATGATAATATAGGGGTCACATGCATCCTAGGTTAAATCATTACATGGAATGAATGTAGAGCATATGAAACACTACATAGATACAAATGATTTCTTTTACAAGTCAATACCACAGGGACTTGCATATAAAATGGGTGTGGCCCTATTCACAGTTGTGACTCTCGGCCAAATACAAAATAAGGCCCTAGGCCATACAACATCACGAAAAATGAGCCTCCTGTTTTCACAACTCCATGTCCATCATCGTGGTAGTGGCACGCCATCAACACTTGGAAATTTTGTACAACAAAGTGATGAACACTAGGTCCAGTAGAGAAATTCTTAGCTCTAGAAATATGCACAAATAATGGATATGATCATGAAAGCAAATGATACGCTTTTCAAAGACAATGATTATTTCATGATATCAAAATTCAATACAAGGTTTTAAATAATTAATTCCAACATTTCCACAATGGCACTATCCAATTTAAAATGTGGTGAATCCTTAGGTAAGTATCTTCTAGTAGTCTATAAATGAACTATAAAGAAAACTATGTCACTTTACCGGTTACTAGCCAGAAGGAAATTTGTGAAACCCCGTATTTTTGAGGTATTAATATTTTAGCGAAAGATATTGGTGGTGAGATTCTTATATGAGAATCTAACTTATTTTTCTCTATTTATTTTATCTCTTTTTATCTTCACCTCATTATTATTCATCTTCTTTGTTTTCTAGTATTTTATCATTATTCTTGAGCACCAAGTAAATTTTATTTTATTATTTTTTATCATTTCCTTACTTACCAAGTAATCTTTTATTTTTAATTTCTTTAATCTTCCTTTCTCTCCAAGTTACTTTGTCTCCAAGGAAGTTTATTTTCTTGTTCTCCAAGTAAATCCTTTTCTTGCCCACCAAGTAAAGTTCCTTTCTTTGGCCCCAAGTCTTTCTTTTCTTTTGTCCCAAGTATGCTTGTCTATAAATTGAGCTCACCTCTCAACTTCTTTCTATGGTTCTTCCCATGTATCTCTCCATTTGTTACATAGATTTAGAGTTTCGATTAAGAGTGTTTAAAGTGAGAGCAAGCATTTTCATAAAGGAGGAGAGTTGTAGATTTTGTGAACCCTTACATACCTTATGCCTTAGACTTTGGAGATCCATGGAGAAATATTGAGATTCGAGTGTTGGCGACGAAGAAGATTGATTTGAGGTGATTCGGGTTGTATACAATATGATTCCTTTAAATCTCTTGCAAAGAGTGTTTATTTTAATTACTTCCAATTTGTAATCCTCTTGATTATTGTGATCATTTGATAAATCCTATGAAATCATTCTGTTGACACGTTTGAGTGCTTTGGTCATTTGATAAATTCTGTGTAGTCAGTGTTGATTTGTCTGGCTAAATGACGTGGAAGTGCTCTGTGCATGGATCGAGTGGACCTCGCCAATAGCTTGGACCAATAGCTCGGATAAGAGGTTGTGCTTGGGTGAGGTGGGTGAGGCCGGTCACTGGTCATGTACCGAGTAGCACCGGATATTTGGTTCTAGATAAATTATCATATGTCAAGTTGACTTGTTTGTGCAATTTGGTAAATTGCTTGATTATTGAATCTAATCGGTTGTGTAATTGTTGGATCCCTATTGATTTATTCTCTGTCTGAGCCTTGTTATTCCTTTTATATTGTGTACTTCCTAAATTAATTTATTTTTTAGGTGTGGAGCAAATTTAGTAGCGATTGGAGTTGAAGCATCTAAAGAGATTATTTGAGTTAGAGATTTTTTAGTCCACAACTGTATATTATTTTGAAGATTTGTATAATTTATCTTTTGAAGACGATTTGTATATTTGAGATTATGAGTTATTTGCAATTATAATTTGAGGTTGATTTGATTTATTAACGATCCAGAAGTTGGGGCATTACAAAATTGGTACCTACTTTGCTTAGATTTTTAGTCTTTCACTGAGGACCTTAAGCCAATTCAATCACCTTTAAAACATTTTATACACTACCCGGATTCACCAATAGTTATCCCAAAATTTCCAAATCAACAACTTATCTCAAAATGCATAATTGCATTGATAAATATAGATGCTCAATGCAAAATACTAAAATGGTTTCAATTTCCCTAAGTTGTCAACGTATCTCTACACAATTGCAATCGGCTTGTAACACTTCAGACTCTTTGAGATAATAAAATTACAATTGACCATAATTGGAACATAATTAATATTAGGGCATTGATTGATGTGTCATCATAACGGTTGAGTAAGATTGGACCAAAAACCTCAATTCAGATATTTGTTTCTTGAATAGTTTTCACTCTTTTACCCTTTTCTCTCTCCACACTTTGATTATTGATGTGAGACTAGAACCATTGGAAATCTTATTTTTGAGGCTTTGATTTAGACACAATAACGGCCCAAAAAGAGTTCAAGTGCGGGAGTTATACCTGTTTGAAGTTCGGGCACCAAAGTTGGCAATATTGTTTGCTCGAGCACAATTTTAGCTGCCTGAACGGTCCATAGACCCAGATAACTTTGATTTTTTTAAAAAATAAGATATTGCAAGCACCCATTCACCACTTGAGCATACTTTTGACCACTTGAGCGGTCTGTTTTAGAAAACAGAGATCCAATAAGCACTTAATCACGCTCGAGCGCACTTTCCACTCAAGCGATATATTTGAATTTAATGTGTGAAAGCTATCTTTTTAGTCAAATTTGTGGGTCCAAAACAAATTTTTGTACTTGCACCATATATGTGGGCCTTAGATACTTCTCACACACTCACTCTCTTCCCACTTTCTCTTTACTTCTCTCTCTTTCTCAGAGCTCTCTTCTCTCACTATATATTTCTTATGTCTAATGTGAGAACCCATATTTATTATTCGTATAAATGTATTATGTAATATGAATAATAAATTTAATCTTATCTAAACTAATTAATAAAATCAATATTGAGTAAATTAGGTAAAAACTATTCCAATTTAAATCACAAACAAAAAATATTACTAAGAATAATAATTTTGTGGGTAATTATTTTTGACATGGATTCAACTTAATAATTAGCCATGCTAAATACCTTAGTTGAAAACCTTAATTAATTAATTTTAAGAAACCCACACAAATACACAATTATACAAATTTATCATTCAGTTCAATAAAAATAAAAAGGGGGGGGGGGGGGAATTAGGTGGCCAATGGGGGTGATTAGTCAGTCCATCACATGTAAGCTTGTATGTAAAGCTAGGAAGTAGGGTGATAATTAGCTAGCATGAAGGAGATTTTATGGGATATGATTAATGAGTGAGATTTGGCTCATTTCACTTGTATATAAGAGTCTTATCCTTTCTCTTCTATTGACTTCATTGATCGGAGGGAAATGTCAGTTAAATAAAATTAAAAAATTAGTGAAGGAAGGCTAGAATCTTTCCTACCATTTCACCACGTCATTCCAATCCTATTACTAAGTAAGAAAACCTTCTCAACCCTCTCATTTTTTTTATTTGTTCAAATTTTTAGATTATATTCATATGCTAAAATGACTAAAATTTTTAGATAGAATTTTGTTTGTAGTTGCATGTTGTAGACACCCCATTTTAACCGACCCTAAGACTTAGGCTCTTACTTTGATTACTTGATGATGATAGTTAGAATGTGTTTCTCACACAATGCTCAAGAAAAGAGATGGAATTTGAGCTTTATTCCCAACCCTAAGCCTATTTTGGTCAAGTGTTTAAGCGCCGTCGGACACTTGGAGCGAAGTTGGACTGAACCAAAGCGAAATGGAGTTGAACCGAAGCAAAACGGGCATTTTCTTCTCTGGCCAATCGATCGCCTAGAGGCAAATTCACCCCAGTTTTTGTGTTGGTTCGGGTGGGGCACTTCACAACCCATTTTTCTAACCCATTATGCATTGAATGCATGTATATTGATCCTCCATTTCCTAGTGCTTAATCCATTGAAGGTAATGCTCCACTTTTGTCTTCCATTACCTCCATTAGTGCTCCATTTGCTCCATTGTCTTCATTAATGCTCCATTCTTGTCTTCCACCATTTCTCCACTTGCATTGCCTATATGTATACATCAGATTGTTGAGAGAAGAAGGATGATAGATTGAGTAGAGAATGATAGAGATAGAGAAGGGTTTAAGCTTTGAATTCAAGAGTTAGCCAAAATTAAGTATTAGTTGCAAACTTTCATTTTCTTAAGCTATACACCATATCTCATCTCCTATTACAAAATTCATCCAAGTGATGTTATTATAGTTAAATTCTAAAGCTTTGATCAAAGAGAGGGTAGCCGTTGCCAAGTTGAAGAACTGAGCACTCATTTTCTACACTTATTCGAAACCACCGTTCTAGCTCACATTTCAAAATTTTGAATTGAGGATTAAGAACACAATTCATAACCTTAAGGGTAATCAAGAGGAAGTTTGGAAATCAAGAAGTCAAACTTTCTTTGGAAGGTGAATTTTTAATTCTTTCATTTTCCTTGCATTTTCTATCTTATATTTGTTTTCTTGTTTTCATTTCATATTGTTTTGTTGTATTTTAACCGGAAGTAATTAGTTTTCAATTCTTCTTTTTCTTGCACTTTCTATCCTATATTTGTTTTCTTGTTTTAGTTTCACATTAGTTTTATTGTAATCTAACCAGGAGTGGTTAAGTTGAGCCACCTATATATTCCTTGTTTGTTCCTTTCTCAATGTTGCGACAAGACAGGTTTTGCTAGGCCTAGTTGGCCAGCCGGCCGGCTAACTTCTTTTGGATGGAACGGAGTAGTCCTTCAGCGTTGAGCGTACCAACTTTTGATGGTCTCCGAAGCGCTTGAAGCTATTGTTTTTATTTTCATTCAAGAGTTTTGTGAGGTTTTCATTTTGTTGTAATATTCTCTCTCTCTCTCTCTCTCTCTCTTTCTCTCTCTCATTTGGTTTGTAATTATTCTTTCAATTGTACTAACTTCCCGCCCCGCTTCTCTCTATCCCATTCTTTTACTTGCTTTTCTTTGTGAATATACATTGTATTATTTTTCATTATATCCATGCTTTGCATCCATGTTTCATGTATCTTGATTTGGCTAAGTTTACATTTGTGGGTTTAATAAATTCCTATGTAATTTTGTGCGCTACCTCATGTTCTTAAGATTATTTACATGTCATATATTAGAAGCCAAATCTTTAGTTGCATCTCATGAGTGAATTGCATTAGGATTTTATATATAAGATCATGCATATTTTGCTAAGTTTGTTTTGTAATTGTTCATGTGACGTCAGTAAACATGTAAGTTTTTGCTTTATCATCTTGCCTGTGTGCGTTTTTCTTACTATGTATAGCATTCTACCATGAGGCGACTTGCTTACTTGCTATAATTGTATGAATGCTGGTGGATGGGGGTTGTTACTTAATTTGGAATGATGTTGATTTTCATGTTTATAAACTCAATTTCTTTGAGTTGTACATCTTCAAAACTCTTTCAAACTATATGAAATCAAGTTATTCTAAAGTCGGTGGCATAGTCTATATTTGTGTTCTTTACATAATAAATTGTAGGGTTTATTTAATAATCGGAATATGAACATATAAAGTTAAAAAAACTCATAACATGGTTTAGTAGAGGCCAATTTTTTGATCAGGTGAGCGGGGGTGATCAATTAATAACTTTCTCCTTTCATACTTAAGGTTCCGAGCCAAGCATCCTTGGTTACGATGAACAGTGGCCTTAGCACGAGTCACGAATTTCCTAATTTTCTCAAAAATATTAGGTGGCGACTCTAGGATTTGGTGATATAGTCCATTTTTGGCAAAGATTTTGTATTAAAATGGATTTTCCATAAAAGTTTCCAAATTTAGACTCTTGTCTATGTTTCACATTATACTCGTGAGACTAGATCAAACAAGTCGAGAGTCTGAATTGTTTAATGTGCACAAGTACCCCAGTGGCGGTGTTACACATGTGTAGTTTGTGACATTAAATAGATGATTGAAGATTTTATTTGGTTTGATTATATAGTTCTTAAATCTGTTAGAACTTTGTACAAATTTTTAGACAATTTTATACTCAAAATTTCAACATGATTTCTCTACATAGTTGTTAAAAATGATGTCTAATTCATCCAGAAATTTGTAACGCCCCCAAAATAATTACAATAATCCAACTCTAACACCAATACAAAGTGATATAGATACAATAAGAAGCTTTCCTTAATTAGAGTAATATACAAAAAGGTGACACATGCAATATAGATTCATAAAATGTCCATCCTAAATCTACATCATGCGTTATGAATAGTGAAAAGTAATGAAACCTAAACAAATATTCATTTGCCCTAAAGACTTACATCTTTCCAAGTCACTGCTTGGTTACAAGAAAATGAGTCTAACTCAATACAATTAAGCCCTTGGCTATACAAAGTAAATACAATAAAAAAGAAGCTCTTGCTCCAAATCTCCCCAAGCTACTGTCTTAACGAAGGCATATCTCTAGCACCTGAAAATAGTTTTTCCTAAATAGGGTGAGCCAAATCCCAGTAGAAACAATCTAACACATTATATGAATCTTAACAAAGATGTAAGTATAATATGCATATGCAATGCTTGAAATAAAGTCATTTGTATTCCACAAAATCATAATATGCCGAATTCTATATCTCAATCCATTTTATCTCAACTCTTTTCAAGTCAATTTATTTCACCTCAATTCAGAAGTCAAATTTGTTATTATCCAAACAACCCACTGAGGTTACAACTCAGTGGTTCTTTAATCAATACAACCATTGCACAAACACTGCAATTTGCCATTTTAAGGAAATTTCGTCCGCGAGATCGGCACCATGTATACAAACAATTTTCGGGACTTTCACTCTGGACACACAGGCCAACTTAATTCACTGGAGTCCATCCCCTTTCTCCTCCCAAAACATGGAGTACATCACATTTCTCCTCCTAAACATCATACATATACAATGTATTAAAACACAGTCATGTTTAATGACAACCAATAAGAGATTAGTTTCAATTCACCTAATCCTCATGCAATTTCTACAACAATCATAGCTATCCTCCACCGATAGCCCAAAACAAATATTTCTAAACAGATATACAATCTCCAAGACAGATAAATTATCCAAATTGGCATAGGTGAGAGATAATACACATCCAACTCCATCATTTATATACACATTCATCTAATTTTATATTCCCAATACTAATTTCATTATTTGTACAAAATAATTATTTGAAACATTTTAGGACAAAACTTCATTCTCTCCTAAATCTAACCCATGTGTCAAAATTAAAAATCGAACACAACACATCCTCATATCTATATCCATAACCATTTCAATACCTTCATTTGAAACCCCACTTTTGATTTTAAACCAAAAACCTAGGTTTGTCTAAAATCCTCCAAATCGTAACATTCTTTACACAATTAACAAATAACTCAATTAAAAATCATAGGATAGTGTAGAAAGTCTATACCGAAAAGTTAGAAGACCAAAGCAATAATGGAGGAACTTCAAGGACACTGAAACCAAATCTTGTTCGGGTCAAAACGGAGCTCTAGGAGCGCTCTATCTTTTTCTCAAAGGCACTAGGATAGAGAACCCAACAAATCTAGGTGAAAATGTAAAGAGAATATGAGTTTTAGAGAGAGAAACTCAAGATCTAGGGTTTTGGAGAGTTTTAGAGAGAGAAAGAGATGACGAAGTGATGTAAAGAGTGGCTATTACGAATTGATATATGCACAGTTTGCTCGAGCACAAGCGTTGACGCTCATGAATCAAACACAATAAGTTATTCCGTTCAAGCACAAGAAGTGATATTTGAGCGCAGAATGCACACTCCCAACAGTTTTACAGACAACAGACCAACGCTCGAGCACAAGAAAGGCCACTCGAGCTGAGCCTGCTCGAGCGTAGAAAATGCCGATCGAGCATTAAATACACTCTCCCAGTAGTTTTGCAGATTTGCAAAAATATTGAGAGTTCACAAAGCCTGCTCGAGCACAAGAACTGCTGCTCGAGGGGAGGAGCAAAATCCTGGGCAACAAAATGTTTGAAAACAAAGCAACTAACCTATTCCAAACACAACCACAACAACCCAATAGCCAAATTCAAAAAAACACAAGGGAAGCAAGATATGACTAACAATATAAAACCATTAAACCCGAGTCCAGGATACAACAAGAGTCAGGTCAAAACCAAAATCAGTATAAATTTTTGTGTCAATTATTTGTACGAATTTGTTTGAAATTTTAATTAAATTTGAAATTTTTAGACAGAATCTACTACATGTTTGAAAAATCACTAAAAATCTTATATTAGACCAAATCTGGTATTTTCTAAATTAAAAATGAAATTTGAGAAGTCTAGTTTTATACTCAAATTTTAAATTATGGATTTGATTTATAAATTTCAATGTGGAATTATTTTAAAAAAATGTGACGAATCTGTGTCATGTAATTTCTTGTAATTTTACAAAATTATTTATAACTTATTTTTGGGAAATTCTTTTTGAAAAATGACCATAACATGTTTGTTGAACATTCCAGAGAATTACATGAATTTTAGAATTGTCTAAATAATTTATTTGTAATTTTATCTATGAAAATTATGGACAAAATATTAAAGAACCAAGATTACCACTTCAATTATTTATTGGAATTAAAAATAAGTGTTGTGCTAGTATTAAATTTGTGTAACACCCTGCTGTTTCATCAACAATTCACAATGCCAATACAAGAACATTATACCCATGACGAAAAATCTTTACAGTAAATATTTTGTTACATGTTTCAAAAGTTATCTCTACCCCCTTGAATTATTCATGTGATTACATCATTGTTTTAATACATTATCGAAAGAATAAATAGTTCAAAGCATAAGAGATAATACAAAACAAAATGCCTAAGGGCCCATATCTTTTCAAGGATTTTTTTCCTTGAGTACACAAAAGAGAGAGATCTAACTCCATGCAAAAATGGCCCGAGGCTTCATCACATAGCACAAAAAGGTGCCTCCGCACTTCTATCAAAAATTACTTCTCAGTGCCAATAGCATGTCAACATCATCTAATGAGAGGTTGTTAGTTTTGGGGTGAGCAATTGCCCAGTAGAAAATACCATTAACAAATTATATAATTAATCGAGTTACTTATGATCATGTTATGCAATGGATGAGAAAACACATGTCCATTCCTTTGTAAAACCATGAAAATCAAATTAAACAATGTCCATAACAAATTTATTTCATCCAAATCATAGGGTGTAAATATGCTATGACATCCAGATATAAGAGCCATAAACTGCAAGTACATAATTATGTATGTATATAAGCATATAAAAATATAATCCCACATTTGCCAACTCTAAGAATGGCAGGACAATGGGCACCCAAGACCTCACTTCTCCACATTTGCCGACTCCAGAAACAGTAGGCTCGTGGACACCCAAAATCATGTTTTTCACATTTGCTGTCTCTAAAAATGACAGGCTCGTGGACACCCTAAAACCTTTCCCACATTCGTCTGGCAATAGGCACAAGACAGGACAATTGGGCACCTTAACTCCCTATGCGAGTACCAATTATACATAAAACTCAAACCAAGACTCGACTCATAACCCAGACTCATACGCTATTTACCCCCTTCCAATATGTTCCAATCATTGAAAATTCCAAGCCACAAGTATAATTAATGAATGCATATGATACATGAGTTTGCGAATCTCAATTTCCCTAACGTAGTTTCAATTCACAACAATCCATCAATTTAAATATTTCCAATTAAGGTAATTTTCCAAGTCATATACGTCATCATCTTAAAATTTTGTGATAAAGGCTCTCAACATTTCATGTTCCAACATAACAATCAAGTCAATATATCTAATTTCATGATTAAAAGGCCAATTGAACCAAATCCCCTTTATTGAGCCAATTTGAAAGCTAGGGTTTGAAGAAAATTGGGAATTTTCGCTTTTAAGGCATTTAAAGGTCAATTCTCATCACCCATGACATAATCATCAACATAAAACATAAATCCTTCAAGAATTTCATAAGAGATGACTCTTTTTTAACCAAACCCCTTAGATAACACACCAATCCTCATACCTCTAGATATCTATATAGATATAATGAAAATACCACATATATATCCCAAATCAAAGATATAATGAATTAAAGGTACCCCTACCTCAAGATTGAAGACAAGAAGTTGAAGGCCCAACTCTAAACTCCCAAAATATAGTGAAACAATCGGTAGATTCTTTGAATAAAGCTTGTTCTCCAACCCCTTAGGAGTATCTAGCTTGTTCTCCAACCCCTTAGGAGTATCTAGGATGGATCTTGGTAAAATCAAGAGAATCGAGTGCTTTAGGGCTAAGGTTTCGGAAAGGGGGTGAGAAAGAGAAGAGATATGGAAAAAGTGAGAGAAAAAATGTCTAGTTCGACTTTTAAGTGTGTTGTCTTGTACAGACTGCTCGAGTGAACTTTCCATCACTTGAGTGCAGTGCAAAATATAATGAGACTGCTCGAGTGAACTCTACAACACTCGAGTAGTAAACGCATGGTCCCAAAAGTTTTGCAAAGCTACAGTGAAGATACTGGGGGCCTCTTATCACTGTTCGAGCAACCACTTCATCGCTCGAGTGGTCTCGCCTGTAAAAATGTAAGATATAGAGAGAGCTACACATCATCGCTCAAGCAACAAATTGACCACTCGAGTGGTCACCCAGAACAAATTGTTACGATTTGGATCTTGTAAATTAAAGGCTCATGCATGTATGAGGTTGTGATTCATTTTAAGTATCTAAAATTATTGTTTCACACCATGGCCTGATTTAACTGTTTACTATAATTTTGTACATTGATTGATTAGTGTAGAATGTATGTGTTGATATTTTCTATTGAAAGTTGTAATAAAATGGTACAATATTAATGGTGATTTAATTTTGTAATTATTTATGATTATTATGAAAATTAAATAAAATGATTAACGGCATATATGAAATTAACAATTGATGGTTAATATCGGTTGTTCAGGGATGAGCCCTGATTTTGATAATTTTTACATAATTTGTGCCATGAAACCCTAAAATGGTACGAGACTTATTTGAACCCTTATCAATATTCGGTTTTGGAATAAGAATGAATGTCCAGGTGACACACAGGGAGGTTATGTACCCTTGGCAAACTTTTCCCTTAGGGCAGACCAAGGATGCCACAACTTGGGTATGTAACTCTGGGTGTGGGCATCTTTGGTAGTTACAGTTGGTAATACTTGAATATTTGACCAAGTGGGAGTTTTCAAATTAACCGTGCCATAGCTTAGTGGTTGGTAAGTCAAATATCTTTAGTGAGATTTTAAGTGTCACCTAAATTATTAAAATTTTTGAAATTATTTTAATATTTATTATATTGTTATATCATGTTTATGATCTCGTTATTTTCTCTTACATGTCATGTTGTTAATCTTGTTATTTTCTCTTAAAAAGAAAAAGGTAGGTTTATTGTGTTTTCTTACTATGTTGCAAAATTTATGGCATATGTTTTGTTGCCCCAGTGCTCTATACCAGATTTTGACAAGGAAGGAATGGAAGCTGAAAATGGAGCTGATGCTAACATTGATGTGTTGTAGAAATGATTTGGAATTAGGAAAATTGAAATATATGAAAAAGCATGCATATCATTAGCATTTCATGGCTCACACTTGTCATCTCTTTTTGCATTTTGAGGAAATGTGTTGTGTTGATTTTTATACTCGAGAAACTTTGAAAAGATTGTGAATGGGGGTAAATAATGTGATAAATCTAGTTAGGGAGGTAGTTGTTCTGATAAGAATTAAGTTGGTTTGAGATCCTTGGTGAAAGTCCAAAAAATCACACAAGGTAGGTTCCAATTTCCTTTCAGTTAATAGTCGGTAAAGTGGATGAATTTGATAGTTCTTTGATAGACTACTAGTAGACATGTGACATGCCTAGGGATTTTCAGTATTGTATTTACCGTCCAATGGTTTTGATGTAATGAAAGTTATTGAATCGGTTGTGTTTTGGAAAGTTGCATTGCATATTCCCATGGGAAACAAATTTTGAGCATGACATGTCACTATATCTCATGATCATCGTTATGTTAAGACTCATGCATATTGTTAAGATCATCTCTGTTGTGCTTTATACTCATCCTTATGTGGAAAGTCATTTTCAGGTGTAGATGGTGTGCCTCTACCAAGATGAAGATTTGGAAGATTTTGGGAGCTAAGGCTCACGTTTTGATCATTTTGTAAAGCGCACGGCTTAACTTGTATTTGGGTTGAAACCCTTTCTTAAATTGCAATAGGGCAAAGCCCTTGAAATGTGTAAGCCTTTAGAGCATTTATCTTGGATATTTTTGGCTTTCTATTTAGTGTATTGCTATAGATTCAGGCTCTATGGTTATGAATGTATTATTGCATGTAATTACCTTTTTGTAAATCTTATACAACGATGACATGAAATATAACGAAAAGAGATTTATCTTGTGTATGAATGCGTTTTCAATTGGGAAAAATATCAGCTTCTGCATGAATAATCTAATTGAATTTAGGAAGGATTAATAAATATAGTTTCATTCTAATATAAATAGGTTATAAAATTTGGGGCGTTATACCTCTACCGATTGCCACCAACATGAATTTCTAGGCATGTCAAAATATATTTTAATAAAGAAAATTCCTCAAAATTTTCCAAGGCACAAAGTCAATCCATAACTTTACATTTTTGAGAAAACAAATTCATAGCAATAAAAGAAACTTAGGATTTTTTTTATGTTTTCATGTGAAATCTCAAATCTCATTACAAGAATTGTATTTTTTTTTTATGAAAATATTGTTAGAAAATTAGTATTTTAAGAAGCCCTAGTGTAGACACCCCATTTTTTATCGGCCTTAAGACTAGGGAGCTCCATGAAGAGCTCCTGATAATGAAAATAGAGATCATTCCAAGCAACAAGTTAGGGGTAAAGAGAGACAATCCTTCCTATACCCATTTTGGACAAAGAGTTTTCCAAACCTTCAAAGCCTATTTTAAAAAATGTTCTTAAGGTGAGTGGTACCTTCTCGTTCATTTTGGCCATTCTTGGCATTGTGTTTTCCAAAATGTTTGATCAATTTGTCAAAAAGAGAGCTTGGAAAGCAAGAATGAATGAGAAGATAGGGAAAATCTTTTGAGAAAATTGGCTAGACATCACTTGATCAACTGAACAACTTTTGAGCAGAGCAACGGACAACTTCGATTAGGGTGAGCACATCCAGAAAGATTCTGTTTGGATGAGTATGCTCGAATTGTTTTTGTCCAACCAAACTGATTTTGGAGAAATACGAAGGACAGCTTGTGGCCAGTTGGACAAGTGTTATCTGGCGAAAACTTTTTGATGTTAGCCAAATAGGTTTCTCATGAGGTGTCCCCTAGCATCTTCGAATATGCCATCCAAATCCTAAGGGATCAAACGGCATATTCCAAGCCCCCAAGCCTATTTAAACCACTCTCTTTGGAGAATTAAGGGTTCCAGTTTTTGATTTTTGAATTCCCCAATCCACAATTCCATACTCTAATTTAATTAGTTAATTAAGTAATACAATTAAGTCAATTAATTAATATGAGTGAGAGTTCATAAGATTTGGACATTGATATCCTTTGATATTTTTTACACCTAGACTATCTTCTTCATCCCTTTGCTTGGAGACTTGAAGCTAAAGATCTCTACTGGGTAGAGGGAGCTTGGATTGGAGTTTGTGACTAGCTTAGGCCCTATCTCTACTAACTTAGAGGTAATCCCTACTTCCATTCTTGAACTTATTGCATCTTCTATCTTTTTTTTCTTTATTGTTGGAGTCTTCCTGAGATCTTAAACTTATTATTGTCGAGGTGTTGGTAGCTTAGTTGGATTATCTCTTCTTTTTTCCTTTTTGTAGCTAATGGAGGCCTATATAGTGACTTTAGGCGAGTCTGAATTGCTTTTCTTCTTGTTGTTGGTAGCTTAGTTGGATTCCCTCTTCTCTATCTCTTTCGTAGTTAGTGGAGGCTTGTATAGTGACTTTGGCCAAGTCTGAATTGCTTTTTCTTGGTTTATTATGGATTAGAAGCCCATGCATAGTTTCCTCTATAAGAAGGGACCGAATTTCCCCTTCCGAACCTCTTTTACATGGATTTGAGTAGTTTATACTCATTTTCATGAGTAGTAGGAAGAGAACCTCTCTTTTCTCATTAGAGTCTCCCATTTTCTGTTATTTTGGTTGATTTTTTTTTTATTATTGATATAGCAACCCAGGTAGGGTTTTCTCTATGAGAATATATTGAATCTCCCATCTCGTTACTATTTTATGTATTTGGGTAATTTATACCCCTTTTATGTGTTAGAGGGTGAGAATTTCTTTATCCTCGTTGGAGCCCTTTTTATTTTACTATTTTTATGGATTACTATTTAGGATGTAAAAACCTAGGCACAGTTTCCTCCGCGATGATAAGTTGGATCTACTCTCTTGAAACATTCTATCATGGATTCAGTTAGTCTATATTCTTTTCCATGCATATGAGGGTTAGGACCACCTTATCCTCGCTGGAGTTTTTATTTTAAAGATATAACAGTTATTATGCTTGTCGTGTGCATTGGGATGGGTTTCTCTTCTCTGTACCCTTCATCTCTTCCTCTTTTTAAAATTCATCTTTGTTACTTTAATTTTATTATTTTGTCATAATGACATTCACACGTTTAGAGTAGAATCATGCATCCGAGCTCAGACCATTATACCTTGATAATTATGTGGTGTGTATCTTTCAACGATTCATATGCCTTCCTGATAGTGTCTGGGCTCATAAGACTCATTTGTGTGAAATATGCATTTATAGATTAATGCATCTAGGATCATGCATATTTCTAATTAGTTTTCTTTTGTTGCACTTGGCTGGAGTTCCCGATGAGTTTCTTTTCCATTTTACTTTGCATATCATTTAGTCTTGCATCTCAGATCATGCATGGATTTCTAACCCTTTATGCCCATGGCGTGGTGCAGAGGATTACTCGGTGAGCCTTTCTCCTTAATTTTGCATCCTTTGTGTGTTTGCTTCTTATTATGACTAGCATACTACAATGAGGCTATGTGCTTACATATTATACTTCTACGATTGCTTATTGCATAGAGGCCTTACTACCTGAGTTGCGATGATTCCGATCTCTTCGCGCGTTAGTTATCTCATATTTTCCTTGAGATTTCTACTTTCAAACTCTTTTTCAAATGGTGAGAGATTAGAATATTCCAAAGTAGGTGATTTGGTTTATACTTTTCTACTTCACATAATAAAGATAGCATTAATAATTGAGTTATATGATCATATTGTGTTAATAATTCTCATATCTAGGACTAGTAGAGGCCGATCTTTTAATCGGGTGGGCAAAGATGCTCAACTCATGACCTTCCCCTCTCATACCCAAGCTTCTGAGCCGAGGCACTTTGGTTATGATGGACAGTGGCCTTTGGCATAAGTCAAGATTTCTCAGTTTCCCTAAAAGATTAGGTGGCAACTTCAAGTCTGGTGATGTAGTCTATATTTGTCATTTTTATGATTAGCGAACTTTCTATGGATTTTTAAGATTTGGACTCTTATTCATTTCACATTGCACACTAGTGAGCCAGGTGGGGGTTAGAACTATAAGGTGTACTCGGATACCCTATGGGGAGATCCTACACCTAGTTTTGTATAATATATGTACAAAATCTCTGTATTTCATTCAACATTCATATCTAAAGAAAAATACCACATACACTTCAATCCATATTTACAAGAAGAAGAAAACCCCTACGTCAAACTATAAGAGGAGAAGGAAAACGTAGCGCCCCATCTCAATATAGTGCTATAATTGATGAACAATCTCATAACCTCTATTTATTATATCTTTGATCATTACAAAAGATGACATATGCAATATATATTTACCAATCCTAGATTATGAATCTATAGCATATGGCATGGATACAAGTGTAAAAAAAAAAATAAAACCAAGAAATGAAATGCCTTAATGGCTTCAACTTTCCAAGACGATGTTTGATTACAACAAAATGAGTTTCAGCTCAATACAAGTAAAGCTCTAGGCTTAAACAAAAATAATTACATCAAGAAACTAAAAATGAAGCCTTAAGGCTCCAAGTCCTCCCAAGCTACGTCCTTGGTAGAGGCATATCATCAGCACCTGAAAGTTATTTTTCATATAGGGTGAGCCACAATCTTGTAGAGATACTCTAACATAGTATATGAATCTTAGCAGAATTATAAGGTGAATGCATGTGCATGCCATTTGTCAAATATTCCTCATTTTCTGTCTCAAAACAATGCAATGCCAGATTATAAATTCATTCATGAAAATAAACCTTTTATATAAAAAACAGGGCAGTGGATACAACACACTGGGAATTTCTAGGTACGTGTCTGCTAATAGGCTATACAAGCACTAACAAAGCCATTTTAACGGTACTAACTGGAAGGATTGGCACCTAATCGCGTAGGTTTCTAGACTTTCACCAAGGATACACATGCCAACATACCAAAACCACAACCACACCCCCTAACCAGATTCACCACGATATTCACCCTTTTTTTTTCTTCTCAAAATCAATACATTTACAATGTTCAATATGAAATGATGCTCAATACACAATGCATGAGAAATTAGTTTCAATTCAACCTAATCCTCATGCAATGTCTATAATAATCAAGACTATCATCCACCGATAGCCCAAAACAGATATTTCTATACAAATATAGTTTCTAATCATAATAAACAATTCAATCCTTTCACAATGGGAGTGATATTACATATCCAACTCCACCATCATCAACAACATAATCATCATTCCATTCTTACAAAACCCATAACATTTTCCATTTCCTTACACAATTTCAAATATTCAAAATTTAGGAAAAAAACCCCATTTATTTCACGAAATCAATTTCAAGAAGAAATATTCACCATTTTCACATATTTCAACTATAAACTCATTCCCACAACCATTTTCAAGAATTCATTTAGAAAACCCCTCTTTTGATTTCAAATCCAAACCCTAGGTTTTCCCAAAATCTCCAAATCATTAACCCTTTTTAAAGAGAACATAACTAAGCTAAAAATCATATAAAAAAGTCAAAGCGTAGAACTTGAAGGAGCTGAAAACACTAACTTCACCGATTAAAGCGTAACTCTCGACATGCTTAACGCTTTTCTCCAAGGGAAGAGATCAAAGGATAGGGTGTATTTTGAGCTAGAAGTAAGAGCTAGAGAGAGAAGGTAAAGATGTTAGGGTTTTGAAATTTTTAGAGAGAGAGAGATGAAAAAGTGATCCAAAAAGTGTTCTTGTCAGACTGATATATGCACAGCCCGCTCGAGCGACCAAAACACTACTTAAGCGCACAATGACCCCCTCTCAGTAATTTTACAAACTGCAAAAGATCGCTCGAACGTAACAAGTGTTACTTGAGCGTAGATATCACACTCTCAGTAGTTTTACAGACTGTAAAAGATTGCTTGAGCGCAAGAAGCATCGCTTTGAACAAGCAAAAATATAGACGACAACTTATTGAAAAACTGACTTCCTAACCTATTTTAACCCCAACCCAAACTTCCAATAGCGCAATTCAACAAGCATCAACATGGAAAAGAGATGAACAATAATTAAGTATATGGATTCTCGAATTTAAAATCAAGTGAATAGGTCGGGTCTAAACCAAAATCGTTATAATCTCTTCCCTTAAGGAATTTCATCCCCAAAATTTAAAATCAGCAACTAACATTGAAATAAAATCAACCATATGCCATCCAGACTTCTAACAAGGATACACCGAGTGTTTCAACATTAACAATTACCATTCAAATCTCTGAAACATATACATGTTCAATATATATATTGCAACATATGTAAAAGTTTCAACACAAGTCAAATATCAACAAATAAGTCCTAATACTTCTCACGGACTTCCGCCTCACGCTCTCAAGTCACTTCCTCAGCCTCGTGGTGTCACCATAACACCTTAACCAATAGAATAATCTTGCCTCGCATAACTTGGTCCCAAGAGTGTAAAACTCATACTGGTCTCTTCTTATACAAGGCATCCTTATCTACCTCCAACTTGGTCCAATCTAACACATGTGAATGATCTGGCTCATACTTCCGAATCATACAAATATGAAACACGTCATGAATCTTTGAATGTTAGGGTGGCAAGGCCAAACGGTAAGCTATTTCCCTGATCCGCTCTAGTATCTCAAAAGGCCTAATAAATCTAGAGGACATCTCTCGTTCTTCTCAAATCTTATTAAACCCCATCTCGGTGATATCTTTAGGAACACGTGGTCTCTTACCTTGAAAGATAAAGGTCTCCTTCTACGGTCAGTATAGCTCTTCAGGCAATTCTGAGCCGTAACAAATCTCTTACAAATAAGTACGACTTTCTTCGTCGTTTCTCAGACTAATTCAGAACCTAACATAGGTGTATCACCCATTTCAGCCCAACACATCGGAGATTTTCACGGTTGGCCATATAAGGCCTCAAACGGTGTCATACCAATACTTGCCTGAAAATTGTTATTGTAAGCAAACTCCACTAAAGGTAAATGCCCCTCCCATGACCCCTTAAAATCTAGAACACAACCCCGAAGCATGTCCTCTAAGATCTGGATGGTTCACTCGGACTGCCTGTCAATCTGAGAATGATAGATGGTGCTAAACATCAATCTAGTGCCTCAGGTAGTCTGTAGGCTCTGCTATAATAGAGCTGTGAAATGAGGATCTCTATCTGAAACGATAGTCACAGAGACCCCATGAAGTAGAACTATGTCCTTAACATAAATGTCAGTAAGATAATCTACTGAGTCACTTGTGTGTATAGATACAAAATGTGCTGATTTAGTTAACCGGTCGACTATCATCCATACAGCATCATTATCTTGTTGAGTCCTCAAAAGACCTACAACAAAATCCATCGTGACATGCTCTTACTTCCACTCGACTATAGGTAAGGGTTGCAACAAACCCGCTGGTCACTAGTGCTCAGCCTACACATGTTGACAAGTAAGGCACCTCAAAACAAACAAGGCTACGTCTCTTTTCATCCACCTTCATCAAAATTGGCAGCTAAGGTTGTGGTACATCTTTGTGCCTCCCGAGTGCACTGCAAGGCGCGAATGACTCTTAGAGTACCTCCTCTCTACAAGATTTTGGCTTGAAAAGATAGTTCAAATACCTCACACTAGAGTCAGAATACACATTCAAGCCCTTTTTCACATTTTCACTAGCTATCTTTCCTCGAATAGCCTCTACTCCGTAGTCACCCTGTTGTGCTTTTATTACTTGGCTCACTAGTATAGGTTGTGCAACTATAGTAAACAAAACGATTGACTCAACGGACTAGCTAAGATGAAAATCGAACTCGCCAATAGCACCCAACATCTCCCATTCCCAGATGACAATACTAGCTACACTGCTTACAGACTTCCTACTCAAAGCGTCGGCCACTACATTGGCCTTCCCCAGACGATAGTGCAACTCAAAGTCATAATCCTTCATAATCTTCATCCATCTCCTCTGCCTCAAATTTAAATCTTTTTGTGAAAACAGATATTTAAACTCTTGTAATCGAAAAACACCTCAAATCTCTCACCATATACGTAATGCTTCCAGATCTTTAAGGTAAAAATCACCGTCGCTAGCTCTAAGTTGTGAGTTGGATAATTTCTCTCATGAGTTTTCAACTATCGTGAACTATATGCCACCATTTTTCATTTTGGCATCAATAGACAACCTAACCCTTCTCGAGAAGCATCATAATAAACTGAATAACCCAAACCCCTCTATAGAATAATCAACACTGGAGCTGTGGTGAATCCAACCTTAAGCTCTCAGAATGACTTTTCACAAGTTTCACTCCACACAAATTTCACCCATTTCCTCGTCAATCTAGTCAAATGTGAGGTCAATCTAGACAAATCTTTCACAAAACGTCGGTAATACACGACTAAGCCTAAGAAAATCTGGATCTCAAAGGCATTCTTAAGTTGTTCCCAATCTTGCATTGCCTCTATCTTAGAAGAGTTTACCGTCACCCCTTTCCTAGATACTACATGGCCTAAGAACTTAGTTTCTTTCAACCAAAACTCGGACTTCCCGAACTTATAATATAAATAGTGGTCTCTAAGCAACTCAAGTATGACTCGCGGGTGTTCCTCATGCTCTTCCTTAGAGGGTGAGTAGATCAAGATGTCGTCAATAAAGATAACCACGAAACAGTCTAAGAACTCATGAAAAATTCAATTCATCAAATCCATGAATGAAGCCGGTGCATTAATTAGCTCGAAAGGCATGATTAAAAACTCATAGTGGCCATACTGCATACGGAATGTCATTTTCTGAATATCCTCCTTCTTCACCCTTAATTGGTGATAACCCAATCTCAAGTCAATTTTAGAAAAGCAACAAGACCCCTTCAACTGGTCAATCAGATAATCTATACGAGGTAATGGGTACTTGTTCTTAACAATTACCCTGTTTAGCTTCTGATAATCAATACACAGACGCAAAGTGTCATCCTTCTTCTTAGCAAAAAGAGCCAGTGCTCTCCAAGGTGATGTACTAAGGCGAATGAAGCCCTTATCTAACAAATTTTGGAGTTGAATCTTTAACTCACACAACTCAACGGGTGCAAATATATACGGTGCCATGGAAATCGGTGTCGTGCCGGGTGCTAAGTCAATGGAGAACTCAATCTCACGGTGAGGTGGCAAACTACTAAGAGCCATAGAAAAAATGTCTGAGTATTCACAGACTACCCTCGGCAACTCAACTCGAACCACATCACTCTCATTACCTAAAAAAGATGCAAGAAGACAACTAAGCTCGCCCTTACCACGAGGGTCATAGACTGCTGATAGAACCCTATCATATCGGTCCCCCAGAAAATAAAAACAGTCACCACTCGAGGTGCACACCGTAACCCTCTAACGGTGACAATATATAACAGCATGATACGAAGACAACCAATCTATACCTAAAATGACATCGAAACTTGACATGTCTAGCAATACAAAAGCAAAAAGAAGTCGGCGACCAGCAACCTCAATCTCACAACTACGATATCCTTGGTCCAAGTTAACCTTATCCCCAACTAGAGACTTTACCCTGAGTAAAGATGATAACTGAACCACTTCTAATCCCAAAACTGATACAAATGTAGACGAAATGAAGGAATGAAATGCACCAATATCAATCAATACATTGGCAAAAGAATTAAACAACAAGAAGTTACCTCTCAAAACAGAGGGTACTGCCAACTGATTTGGCATAGTAACAACATACACACACCCCATAGGTCTCTGCTCCACCTACTCACCCCTCGAAATATAAGACTAGTAAGTTGATTGAGCTGAAGAGACTCCTTGAACGACCCTTAAGGCCTATGCTGACTGGGTAGGCTGATGGCTTTGTCTCTACCTCAAACTAGACGCACCAGATTTGCTACCTGCCTGAGGACAAAACCTCCTCAAGTGCCGTGACTGCCCACACTGATAACAGGTAGACGGCTGCCTTTTTCTTTGACTCTAGCTCTATGAACAAGCAACAAACAGCGCAAACTGTTGCCATCTTCCTATCCATGGGAAAACTGGAGACTTGTGGCCTAGTTGACCACACTTAAAGCAAGTGATCCCACCCTGACTATTCCTTCTTGAACCAAAACTCGGTACAAGAAAGGTAGATCTGAACTGTGCTACCTGGAACTGCTGTGGAGTGGAACCCCTCTACTTCTTGTTGTCCCTCGTCTCTCCCTGAACCTCTTGACTCCTCTGCTTGGAGCCCCTCATCCTCTCCTCCTCCGTTTGAATCACAGTCTCTAAATGATCTGTCGCCTCCACAAGATGATCGTAATCCCTAATCATGGACGCGACCACTTTGAAAAGGAGGCCAGTCCTTAGTCGCTTCTCAAACTCAACACAATAGCGTTCCTCCCGCAAAGCACCAACCATTTTTCGAGCCAAAGCTCCCATGGCTTGCTGACCTGTCGGCTTGGCCACGTTAGCCTGACCAACTCCTTCCTCCTGCGTCGAAATATCATCTGGTAATGGCACCACCTACCGCCTAGGCCTACCATGCCTACCACCACCACGTCCATGTCCTGACATCCTAATAAAGGTAACATAACATATTAGCACATTCACAAATGTGGCAAAACTAATTCACTTATGTCCTAATGTAGTGGACAACACATAATTCACTCCATATAAACACTTAAACACATAAACACAAACAAATTTCCTTTCTAGATAGTGACTATCCAACGACATTGCTAGAGTTTCAGTCAGAAATAGCAGTAACAGAGTGCTCCTCCACTAGGACTTCTAGAAACTCGTAAACCCAATCAATATCTAAGAAATTAAATATCATACTCATTTAGTCACATAAGCATGTTATCACATAGCATACCATGTCTATTATGACTATCATCAAACAAGAGAACCCATTGTGGTAAAAACCACATCCCACGATCCCAAAGTATTCTAACTTGGTAGCTCTGATACCAAGTTGTAATGCCCCAAAATAATTAACATTAACCCATCTCAATATAGTGCTATAATTGATGAACAATCTCATAACCTCTAGTTATTATATCTTTGATCATTACAAAAGATGACATATGCAATATATATTCACCAATCCTAGATTTTAAATCTATAGCATATGGCATGGATACAAGTGTAAAAAAAGAAATAAAACCAAGTAATGAAATGCCTTAATGGCCTCAACTTTCCAAGACGATGTTTGGTTATAACAAAATGAGTTTAAACTCAATACAAGTAAAGCTCCAAGCCTAAACAAAAATAATTACATCAAGAAACCAAAAATGAAGCCTTAAGCTTCAAGTCCTCCCAAGCTACATCCTTGGTGGAGGCATATCATCAGCACCTAAAAGTGGTTTTCCATATAGGGTGAGCCACAATCTAGTAGAGATACTCTAATATAGTATATGAATCTTAGCAAAATTATAAGGTGAATGCATGTGCATGCCATTTGTCAAATATTTCTCATTTTCCATCTCAAAACAATGCAATGCCAGATTATAAATTAATTCATGAAAATAATCCTTTTATATCAAAAAGCAGGCCAGTGGATATAACACATTGGAAATCTCTAGGTACGTGTCTGCCAGTAGGCTATACAAACACTACCAAAGCCATTTTACTGGTACTAACTGGAAGGATCGACACCTAACCGCACAGATTTATAGACTTTCACCAAGAACACACAGACCAATATAATAAAACCACAACTACACCCCCTAACCAGATTCACCATGATATTTACCCTTTTTTTTTTTTTTCTTTTTTTCTTTTTTTCCCTCTCAAAATCAATACATTTACAATGTTCAATATGAAATGATGCTCAATGCACAATGTATAAGAAATTAGTTTCAATTCAACTTAATTCTCATGCAATGTCTACAACAATCAAGACTATCCTCCACCGATAGCCCAAAACAGATATTTCTATACAACGATAGTTTCCAATCATAATATACAATTCCACTCTTTCACTACAAGAGTGATATTACATATCCAACTCCACCATCATCATCAACATAATCATCGTTCCAATCTTACAAAAACCCACAACATTTTCCATTTCCTTACACAATTCCAAATATCCAAAATTTAGGACAAAACCCCATTTGTTTACAAATTTAATGTCAAGAATAAATATTCACCATTTTAACTTATTTCAACTATAAATTCATTCCCACAACTATTTTTGAGAATCCATTTGGAAAACCCTATTTTGAATTTAAATCCGAGCCCTAGGTTTTCCCAAAATTCCCAAATCATTAACCCTTTTCAAAGAACAAATAACTAAGTTAAAAATCATATAAAAGAGTCAAAGAAATTCCTACCTCAAAGTATAAGACAAGAGGAAAGAAAGAGTAGAACTTGATGGAGCCAAAAACACTAACATCACCAATGAAAATGTAACCTCGACGTGCTCAACACTTTTAGGGTGTTCAAATGTTTAGAGAGAGAGAGAGAGAGAAATGAAAAAGTGATCCAAAAGTTTTCTTCTCAGACACACAACTGCTCGAGTGACCAAAACACCAATTGAGTGAACAAACATAGTAAGTGACACTGCTCGAGCGCACAATGACCCCCTCCTAGTAGTTTTGCAAACTGCAAAAGATCGCTCAAGCGCAAGAAGTGTCACTTGAGCGCAGATATCACACTCTCAGTAGTTTTACAAACTGAAAAGATCGCTTGAGCACAAGAAGCGTCGCTCGAGTGAGCAGGCAAAAATCTGGGCAACAACTTGTTGAAAAACTAACTTACCAACCCGTTTTAAACACAACCAAAACTCCCAATAGCCACACTCAACAATCATCAAGATGGAAAAGAGATGGACAACAGTTAAGTACATGGATTCTCAGATTCAAAATCAAATAAATGGGTCAGGTCTAAACCAGAATAGTTATAAAAAATCTCCAAAATCCAAAAATGCTCTAAACAAAAATCAGATTTGAAGACGACACAACCCTCAATGTGCTCTACGGCGTAGAGACTCGAGTTGAAGATCAACTCTCACTCTTGCTTTGGTAGATCTAAGCTCTAAGGTTGTAAAATTATAGAGAGAAATTTTGGAAAGAGAAGAGAAGAAAATGAGAGAGAAAGGGAAAGAAAACACATTTTAATGAAATATTTGTGTTGAGGCGATCTATCTCACTTTAAAGCAATTGATCACACTAAAGAGGGATCGATTGCACAGAAATCTGTAGTCATTAGATGAAAATTCAAAGTGAAGCGATTGATGGCATTTTAGAGAGATTGATTGCACTTCAGAGTGATTGATCACACAATAATCACTAGCTATTGAAAGTTACACAAAATTAATTCACACACAAGTGATCGATTGCCTGAAAGATGCGATCAATGGCCAACAATCACCCTTTTACTCTCAATTACACAATAACTATGCCTAAAGATACTTCCTCAAACCTCAGATTAATTCTATTGCATTAACAACAACAGCCACGACAGTCATAACAATGACTAAGAGTTAAAGGTTCAATCTCGAAGCCTGAAGAGTCATATCAACAACATATCAAATAGAGATTACCATGATCCTAACGAAATGAAAACAACAACAGTATCATGTTCCAATCTAGAATAGGTTCAAGGTAAGATGGGTGCACCTACTAAAAGGGTTTTCAAGTCAAGTTAAAGACCCGAGATGCTTGTTGACAACCCATTTTTTATTGCTCCTAAAAGTTTAGGCGCTTGGAAGCTTCCTGATGATGAAATGATAATTACTTCATCCTTGTAGATGCTTAAGGTTGTTACAAGCTGTTGTATTATCCTGTTTTAAGTCAAAATCATCTTTTTGAAAAAATGAACATTACCTTAAGCTTGTTTTTAACCAAAACTTAACTCTTTAGTCCCAAGGAAAAGAGGAAAGCCTGGTTAAATCTAAATTGATGATATTTTCCAAAATCAGTGACCATTTGATCCAAAAGAAAAAATCGATTGAAAAGTAACCTAGCTTACTTGGGTCATAAGCAAAACCCAAAGGCATGGAACCCCGCACATGTGCATGCATGATAACACCTATCCAAGGGTGACACGTGCACCCGCACATTAGTTGTGCACCCACACGTCCCTAGTGCGGCTGCACGTCCTATCACGCCCAGAGTCTGAATTGAAGCTAGATTGTTAGTGCAATTTTGTAGGGAGGCGCAAGGGGAAAGCGATGGCCAACCCTAACCCATCCTTTGGCTTGTTCCCGAAGTCCTCCATGCCTATAAAAGCAACCCCTACCCCCTTTGGGGGATCCTAAGTTTGTATCCATTTTTAAGAGTTTTAACAGAGAAACACTTGCCTCCATTCTATCCTCAACCCAAATTATAAAAAAACTAAACCCTAACAGCAGCTTTTCAATCTAAAAGTGCATCTAAGTTTGAAACAAAGTGAACTAAAGCAAAGCCAAGCCTAAGGGAAGTTTGCAAGTAAGGGAACTAAGCCATTCTTTGTTTTTTCTTCGGTTTGTGATTAAAACCAGCAAGTAAGCTCTTCTTTTATTCATATTTTAGTAGCTTTTCTAGTCTTATTTCATTACTTAATCATGTTAGGATGTTAGCTTAGCGTAAGCATCATGTAGGTTGTTAGATTTACATGTTTTTCTATTTACATTGTATGTTTTGTTTAGGTTATAGTTACTGCATATTTAGGTCAGTTTAATCATGTAGTAATCATGCATATAGCTCGATTTAATCACTGTATAATATTCAGTATGCTAGTTTTTATTTCTTAATTGCTTTATTTGCATTAAATCATGGTTAGAACCCCTAAATCGGGCTTAAGTTGCATATTGTATGTATAGTAGTATGTTTAGGGCATATGTACATTACTTGAATCATATCATGCATGTTGAACGCTTGGTGGAATCCGGTGAGTTGCTTACTCTTTTATGGCATATTGCTTGCTTGTTGCATTGTTTTTTTCTTAATAATCCAAGTTTATGTGTTTTTTTGTGCAAAATTGTATGTTTTGGATGCTTTTCATAAATATTACTTAATTTGGGTTATGTTTATGACCACATGAGTTAAAAATTTTCTTTTTGATGAAAAATCATGGTATTATGGAAAATACGTGGTTATACTTATTAGATCCAAGTAAGTTGATGCTCGTTTGTTCAAATAATTTAGTTTAGCTTTAGTAAAGGTTTTAGGATTTAATAATAAATTTTGTGGAATAATTAATCATTAAATCTCATAAAATATAATATTAGTAGAAGCTAATCATTAGATTGGGCGAAAGGGGTGCATCATTCAAACACCTTCCCCTTTTATACCTTAATTTCCGAACCTTGATTATTTAGTTGTGGCAAATTAGGTCTTTAAAGATTTTTTAATTCTCTATAAAAGTTAAGTAACGAATCTATCGATGTGAGATAATGAATTGGTACAACAAACAGTGTGAAAACTGGCCTTATACCCAAAAAAGTACTGCACCCACAACGCTACAACTGTTTTTTAAACGAAAAGTTAAGAAGGAATTGTTTCCAACAAGCAAGGCTACTGACCCTCTTGTAACCACTAAAACTTCATCACCAGTCTCCACATAAGGCATCTTTTAACTAAACTTCTGAACTTCTTTACATTTTTAAAGCCTGTATATATAGTATAACATAGAGTTTAATGAGACTCTTAAAAATGTCTACATTTTTTAATTATTCTACTTAAAATGTGAGTACAATATTTTTATACTTTGCTAGATTTGTATTTATTATATAGAATAATACCCCCTCCAATCTACTTACAATTGACTTTTTTATGAATGATTACCTAAAAATAATAATGTATCACATATATTGCTTTACTACATCATATAATGCATTAACATCTTTATTTATTTTTTTGCACATTCAAATTTCATCATATAATAGCTCACCTCATGAGATGCAATCCACATCCTTTTCACAATCTCCTCTGGTAACATATAATTCAATATTTAGAGTAATTCTTACAATAGATCATAAGCTTGTTTAATAATTTCTCATATATTTTGTGTATTTTTCTTCTTCTATCTATTTTTATTTTACCAGAGTGCAAATATTACAAAAGTTATGCAGGTTACATCTATATTTATTTTTTCCATTCCTTTAACTTCTTATGAGCTCTATTTTTTCAATTAATCTTTTGTTTTGCTCTTCATACCGATAGTATTATCAAATGGAGATATGAACCGTAATTGTATACTGTAACTTTTAAATTTCAAGCTCTTTGTTCGTTGTCATATTCATTTCCATTAATATTAGGCCTTGTTTGGGATGTTGCGAATAATCCAAAAAGTCAAAAAGTTACTCAAAAAGTTAAAAAGTTAACACTATTCACCAAAAGTCAACAATTACGGCTGCACAACTCCCAATTCAAATTTTCTTCTAAAAATTAATTTTTACAATTTTTTATTACACATTTTTCCATAAAAAGTCAAAAAGTTAACCCAAACATCCATATTTTCAACCTTACTTTTTTAGTCAAAAAAGACAAAAAGTACACTTATTTAGTCTTTCCAAACAAGGCCTTAGTCTGTCAATAATATTTATTCTACTTTTTCATAAGAAAAAAAGGGTAAATTATACTTTGCCCCTTTATGTTTTGCTATTTTCTAACTTTGGCCTTTAGAGTTTATTTTTGGCTCTTTATATTTCAAAAATTTTTCAATTTATTCCTAAAGCTAATTTTCTGTAATTAGACCAAAAAAAAAAAAAAAAAACCACATTAATTGTCACATAACATAAAAAAATATATTATTGAATTGAGATTTAGATTTGTGTTAGAGATGTGATTATAATATAATAAAATATTTTATGCCACGTGATTATCAATGTGTCATTTTCTGTTTAATTTTAGACATAAGTTAGCTTTTGGAGTAAATTTGAAAAAACTTAAAACATGAAGAGTTACAGGAAGGAAAAAATAAAAAATAAAAGATAAGGACCAAAGTTGAAAAATGACTAAACACAAATGGGATCCCAATAAATAAATGTAACGATAATATCATGTTATTATTGCCATATGATATTACCTTATATAATATGTAACCGGGGTATTTGGCCTAGTGATTGTGGTGTGAGGTCTCGGGTTTCACTTTACTACTACTTACCCAACTACTCCATTACTCCATTGCTATGCTGTCTCGCATTTATTTCTCTCCTATCATGAGGGTTGTAAGTAGTAGTGGAGTGGTGTAGAGCTTAGCCACTTTGTTGACTTTTTAATTATTATAAATTAATAATATATATATATATATATTAGATTGGACTAGTAATATGTTTCACAATATGTTACCAAGTACATTTGATAATACCTTATATAATATGTTGCCATGTTACTTAGCAAGTACATGTGGTAGTTATTAAATTATTGTGAAAAAGTGTTAATTATATATATCTTAAAATGGGTTCATCCTATGTACTTTTATAATCAGCTGGTTATAACTTAAAAATGTTTTTCTCAACATGGAAGGTTTAAAATTCATAATTTTAATATTAATTATAATTAAAACATTCTTCATTTTCCGAAAAAAAATTTCAGCAATTTTTTTTTAAAGATTATGGACAAATATATAAATTAGGATGAAATTGTAAATATCTATAGTACATTCCTGTTTCAAACTCCGTTAATAAAATAATTTGTAAGTGTAATATGTATTCAGTATTAACATAAAACATAAGTACATCATAACTCAATTTTTGCAGTATATTTTAAATAAAATTTCACTACAACTATTTCAACTTCCATGAATTTTTTTGAATTCAAATTAACAAGTAAAGCATACAAAATATTACAAGCACATAAAATTTTTATACTCCATCCGTCCCAGAATAATAGTTCCTTTTGAGAAATTCAACTATTTTTTTATATTACAATTATTAATTTTCCAAAATTACTCTTTGATAATACATTTTTTTGAGAATATCAATTGTTATAATTATACTTGTGTTGTTAATGAATTTAAAAGGACAAAATAAAAAAATTCATATTTTTTAGTCCTTGATTTTTTTAAAAGGAATTAATATTTTGGGACAATGAAAAATGAAATATAGGACTAATATTTTGAAATAGAGAGAGTATATTATTTTTATCTCTTCATAAAATAAACTAAAAAAAAAAAAAATTCAAATCAGAAGTGTTGGCACACGCAACTTTCTCACTATAAGTGTGTATATAACATATACAGTCACATAATGTAATATTTTTTGTACATAAAGGAATTATAGATTGAATTTTAAAAAAAAAAATATTATCTGGACATTTAGGAATTACTTTCTCCCGTTCGCCATTTTCTCTGTTTTCTTTTCTTTTCTTTTTCATGTTATTTGTTAATTACTAGAAATTGGGTTTTAAAGTGTGGCAACGTGGCAGCAGTATTATTCAGATTTAGATCAAGATGTAAGGAGGTTCAGGTATCAGATGGGGCAAGCCATTATTTTCTACGTAAAAGATTCATTCAAATTTGATATACATATGCATATAAAGTTAAGTGGCTTCATTTAGATACCCATGGCAACTTATTATGACCACATAATTTAGAAACATGATAACCACCATAGACTTAGCTTTTACATAAATTCTTCAGATTTGGATTATAATTTGAGTCATGAGCATGTCAGATTCTGCTTTCTCAAAGAAGTAGGGAAAAAAAAAAAAAAAACATAATTTTTCTACAAAGATTAAAAAACCTATATACATGTTTCCTTTCATGAAATTTTGATCAATGACAACATTTCTTGCCAATTAAAGCGATGACTGATCAAGCAGCACTGAGGTAGTTTTTCCAGGTCCCATATCTTGAACTGAAGGTCCCTCCGCCATTCTGCTCAGCATATTCAGATATGACTGCACGGGCACAAACATCCCAATTCTTTGCTATCTCTCCAAGCGACATAGGTTGCAAAACATTTCGAAGAATGATACTCAGCTTTGACTTTGCTTTTACCGATAAATCTTCACTCCCCGTACTGTCAATTACCAAATCTATATCAGAGTGAAGTACAACATGAAACCATACTAAAAGGAAGAAAAAGAGAGTTACAATAAAATGATACATTTTTTGCTGAGCAGCAGCATCAAAATAAGCTTGGGAGAAACCTGAGTAACAGATTTGATATTTTGGAATGGTTTTAGAAAATCCTACAGATATGCTAAGTTGTGACTTTGATTGTATAAAAGAGAATACATCTCTCAAAACCTAGGAAAATAAGAATGGTATAAGAACTTCCAAATATTGAGAGTAAAGACTAGCTAGCTATACATGCAATGCTTCAAGTGTTTTCAACATGTTATGTAACACCCTAGGTGCTATTGCATGGCATAATCAAATCTTTTATTTTAATAATAAAAAGCCTAGAGTTAAATTTGTTTTCTTTGTCATATGATATGCTAAAAGCGGTCATATCAGTTTACTTAAGATATATGATTTGCTATTCTATGTTTCTAATATGTTTTGCATCTCGATCTTGCCCCATGCAAGATTGAGAGATTCTCTTTTGAGCATAATATGTTCATATATGTCTTCAATTCTTTAATCAAGGTGTTTGATTACTTTGGTCTAATGGGCATGACATTTTCACATGTTACGTGGAAACCTAATTGAGATTAGTGATAATTAAGTATGCTTTGCGAGCCTAATCATAATTAAGACTACTCATAATTAATTAGGTTAAACAAGATTAAAGACGTAACCTAACGTCATTAGTATTTATCTTGATTAACTAAGCTAATTATATGATTAGTTGGTTAGAGGTAGGCGAACACTTCATCTAGGAATACCAACTGGCATATATCTATATATATAAAAGAGAGACCAGTGTCTCTCAAAGGGTTAGAAACAAGAGCACATAAAGAGAAGTGAGAAAATTTTGGTCTAGAGATAAACTAGACCAAGAGGAAAGAAAGAACAAAATGGAAAATCTGGTTTTTGATTCCTACTTTCTTTTGAGTTAAATTTGAGGTAAGATTCATTTTCGTCATCTAATTATAACCTTTTAATTGGTTGATTTTGCTTTGGAAATGGATTTGAAATGAAAATTCGAGAAACTTAGGGCTGTGTTTGGTTCTATTCTCCAAACATATTTCCACCCCTTATTTTGAGTGTCTTGTTTGTTTAGAGTTTTCAAAAATTAATTTCACACCCACTTTTGAAAACTCTTTTCAAGGCGGGAAAATTTGGGCTAATCGGTCGTCCCCCTGACGTCCGGCCAGTCGACTGGAACAGTGCTCTTTTTTTTTTTTTTTAAACAATTGGCAACTGTTAATCAAGGTGTTTGATTACTTTGGTCTAATGGGCATGACATTTTCACATGCTAATTCTTCAATCAAGGTGTTATATTACTTTGGTCTAATGGGCATGACATTTTCACATGTTAAGTGGAAACCTAATTGAGAGTAGTGATAATTAAGTATGCTTTGTGAGCCTAATCATGATTAAGAATACTCATAATTAATTAGGTTAAACAAGATTAGAGACTTAACCTAACGTCATTAGTATTTACCTTGATTAATAAAGCTAATTATATGATTAGTTGGTT
The DNA here is from genome assembly GCA_025200525.1 of Camellia lanceoleosa. Lineage (NCBI taxonomy): Eukaryota > Viridiplantae > Streptophyta > Magnoliopsida > Ericales > Theaceae > Camellia > Camellia lanceoleosa. The sequence goes on along the minus strand of CM045760.1, from coordinate 110,061,166 downwards.
AGAAGAAAAAGAGAGTTACTATGGTTTTGACATAGCTGGAGTTGACCCAGTTATGTTTAATACCCTCTGCTGGACATTAATACAATGATTGGAATTAGAAATGCATGACATGTTATGATTCAAATGCAAGTTAAGCTTCTATAAGCTTTTTATAACCTATGACAATTTGTTAGGCGAAATCCTTGTTTGCCTTCAAATAGTTTCAATGTATCACTATTCATTGGGCTTTGTCTCACCCCTTTTCCCTATGTATGTAGGTATTGACGGTGAGGTTTGATGGCCAACAACTTCAAGCTGTGTATAAGCAGTAAGCATATATGTATTTTATTATTATTATTTATTATTAAGGGTAGTTTAGTCTTTGGTATTTTTAGGGTTTGTTTAGCTAAGACATATATATATATATCTCACTTTGTAACCTTATTTTCTATGCTTAATAATACTATCATTGTTTTCTCTTTTCTTAATTATCATGGTACTAGAGCTCTGGTTGAGAGAGGTCTTGGGTTCAAGTTTCTCTGTTAGCATTTGGTATTATGTCTCCGTTTGGTTTCTTCCTCTTTGTTTGGTTGTTTACTTCTCCTTCTATTTAGTTCTTTGTTTGTCTCTCCACGATATACCCAAATGTGTACCCGGCTTGTATTCGGCATACCCGGTACACGGTACCCACACCCGATAAGTATCCAGTACTCGTACGATACTATTTTTGGAATACCCATGCTGTTAGGACACCTAAAAATGTGTTTTGCTTATTATAATGACTAATTAAAAAAAAATTCATCAAAAACCATTCTTTTAATTATTAAAAAAAAAAATAGTATTGGGTGGGGGTTTAGAAGGGATTGATTGGGCACAGACCTAACATTTAGTGTAATTTGCAGAAACAAAGTGGTTTTCCTCAGGATTGAACCCAAAACATCAATGTTAGTAGACCAGGTTTTAACCACTTACTAGTGGCCACTGCTCTTTTAATTATTGTGAAAAGGTAACTATAAGTGCATCATTCGATTTTAAAATATTTAGGATGGCCTATTTACGCCTTAATTATTTTACTATTCATGTTGAGTATAGACTAAGCTAGTATATATATGGGTGTGTTTGATTGGGGAGATTCCGGGGGGGATTATTACTCTTCAAATTGCTTATCTGAAGAAGTCAATCGTTTGTTTTTTTTTAGTCCGCCGGCTCCTTATCTTCCATATGGGGGATTATACCATCCTAAGGGGGTGTGAGACAATTTTGGAGGGACTATTCTTGTTGGGATTAGGTGGTAAAATGATCATTTTGACCTCTATTATTTAATTATCTTTTATATTTAGTAAAATTCAATAAAATTTAAATGTCTCAATTTAAAAATAAAATAATTTTATTCAACTTTTTATTGATGTTTTATTTATTTTTTTTTTAAAATATTTTTTTATAGATATTTTATTGATGTTTTATTTTAAAATTTTGTTTATATTTTATTTGATTTCATTATTTTAATGTTATTAGATGTTTTATTTAATTTCATTGTTTAATTATTATTATTTTTAAAAACAAATTTATTTAAAATTTTAATTAAAAAAATAACATATAATTTTATTGATATTTTATTTATTTAATTAAAAAAAATAAATTTATTTAATTGTGTAAAAAATAAAATAAAATAAATTTTTATTTAATCTAGCTAAAAATAATTAAAATATTAAAGATATGTTTAATATTACTCTTACTTAGTAAACAATTGAAAATGGTAAACTAGCCTTTTGTTCATTTATTCGATCCAGTCCGTCCAACCAAACATTAGATTCACTAAAAATAGTCATTTCCAGACATTTAATCCCATGAAAAAACAAACATAGAATACATATCCAATCCAATCAAATAGTCTGGGGAATTCACAGTTCCAGGACTCAAGTCTGATAGATTCTAATCTCCCCTTATCCAGTCCGTCCAATCAAACACACCCATAAAGGATAAAGGCAGGACCCTAATTATTCAGGTTGAGTATCGACTAAGCTAGTATACATATAAATGATGAAGGTAGGACCCTAATTATTCGTTCTTTCCTTTTCATCTCAAATGTGTCTACTCTCTTTTCTTTTCTTTTTTTTCCCCCCTTTTTATTTTTCATCATTTTCAACAGTTTCACCAAAAAAATTTCACTCAAATCTAATAAAAATCAAATTGCAAATTTAGTGAAAATAAAAAGCCGTGTGGTAATTGGAGAACTACATTAGGTGCTGCATAAGTCTTATAAAGAAATGACTTGAATATGAAGTGAAATCATAATAGCCCATTCTCTTACCTGACTTCTGCTGGCAACTTGTCTAGGAGGACAGGGGAACAAGCTGGATAATTTCTTGGAACAAGCAATCGTAAGGGCTGTATAGGTGACTGAATATCCACAAAGCACAAAGTAATTCAGATGACGAAACATACAATTGATGATCAATTTATAGGTAGACAAATGCTTGAAAATGTACCACTGGAGCTGAAGCAGGTTCTGTTTTCATGTTAGGATTGATGGTCATAGCATTAAAAGAGCACTTGACAATGGTTCCTTTACCACCTTCAGTTACAGATGTTGCTGCTGTTGAATTAACTTCACTGATATCAACGACAGTGTCTATCAATTGCTGGTTTATCTCCCTTATTTCTTTCAATAGCGTCCAATTTACCTGCAATATGATGTATTAGTTCTTGTATTGAAAAAATAAAAAAAATGAAATTCTGATGAAATTTTCATGCATTATTAAGATGGAAGTTGATCAACAGACATATCAACATGGGGTCTCTTTTTGCCCGAGAAATCTATGTAACCAAAACTCTGCTATCTACACTTATAATATACACATATATATAACCAAACAAAACTAACATTTTGTGTCCCAATCAAGTAGGGTTGGCTACATTAATATTTTTTTCCCATTCTACTCTATCAAAAGCTATATACTCGGTTAAATTAAATATATGCATATCTTTTTACTGTTTCTATAATTCATATAATTTTTTCCCCATTCTAGTCTTATAGTTGTTCTATAAAAATTTGCCTTTCAATTTTGTTGTTATTTGTTGATCACATAATATGCCAGATGCAATTCTCCATTTAAGTCAACTTACTTTGATTCTATGAATCACACCATCTCCAATTTTGTTGGTGTTATGGGTGTTCTATATATATATATATTTTAGAGAAAGAAAATAGAGAAGAAGGTTTTATAGATGTATATACCACAACAAGAGTTCAGTCCATTCGTTAGACACAAGTCGACCAACCAGGAGACACCAGTCGACCAACTAGGTTGATTGGAAGCAGTCTAGAGAGCCTCCAGGAGTGCCGACAAACCTATAAGGATAGGCTACGGCAGTCGACAGGCCTAGAGGAGAGCAGAGAAGGCTTCGGCTACCCTGGTAGAGAGCTGACTGGCCTTCAATTGCGCTGGGTGGGGTTTGACTGACCCATACAAGGGTTTGGGTGGCCTGGGCAGTCTAGGGTTTGGGTTTGGATTTGGGTGGCCTTCAGTGGAACAAGGTGGCTATGATTGGTGTTAGGTTCCTCTAGTTACGGCTTTAATACCATGTAAGTTTAGAGAAAAGAAAGAGATAGGGAATGAGTGAGACCTCATCCCCTTTTATATAAAAAATAAAGCATAATTACAGGAGTGCCACAAGGCATGAATTATGGGCCAGCTCATTACAACCTATTACATCAATCAAGGAATAAAACAAAACAGAATAAATTGTGTGAATATAATTTCCTTATTCTAACAAATCCTACTTGGGGGCGTATGCACTAATAACATTCACTATATTCTCTCCAATAACTAGTTTAACTAGCATAATCCTAACCTTTACTAATGACTGCCACTACATTTTCCACGAGACCCTTGGCAACTATTAGTCCTACCCTATTTTTGTGTCTATCCTTGCCACTATAATACAGTTTGAACCCAATATCCTCAATTTCCCTAGCTTTCTTATCCGTCCACTTAGTTTCTTGTATGTATGCTATACTAACTCCTCCTAATCATAGCATCTATCAATTCCATAGTTAAAGTTGCTATATTCCATGTGGCTACCCTAAACCTATAGTCTTGGACTAGCTTCTTTACCTGCGCCTGCCAGAAAAACGTGAAAACCTTTGCCCATTTTTCACCGCACCCAAGTGTCGATGCAGCACCCCTTGCTCACTTTTTGAAACACCCAGAGGCAGGAGCATCGCGTCACTTGAGGGGAACGACCTAACATTTAATCGATTCAAAGTAGAATTTATTGTCATAAGGGATTCGAGCAACTTTTTTTATGTGTTGACTGTCGACTACCTAACACACAACCCTCCTCCTTTACCCAGGCTTGGGACCAAAGGAGTTGTTAACTTCTTACCTATTAAACTGCATGATCATCATTCAAAACAATATTTTCATTGATTTAAGTCTAAATATTTCATATTCATAAGATGTATTTTACATCCAAGTGTGTAGATATATTTTTTCAAGTAATTTAGAAAAAGTGACCCAATCTTTACGATTCATGATTCGAATCCCAATTTGACAACTATGTTCATGATGTATACATTAGAAGAGGAATTCCAAGGAATATCCTTCTGTGTGAAGCAACACTTGCCATTAGGGAAGAGACCTAGATGAGGCTTGGTAACTTGTGTTCAATGGCTAAAAGAACATTCTTTTCTATGCAAATGACCTTAACTAGATTGTCGAAGGAAAAAGACTTTGGGCAGGATCCCATCATAGTTCTAAGTGCAATACTGGATTTAGTGGGCTATAAATCCCCTGAGAAAACAATTAGCAAATACTATTATGACTATGGTCCTCATGACCCTCACGATATTATTGCTATGTGGATTGTACATTGAGATGGTAATCATTGATATACTTGATCTCATCTTTATCCTACACTTTATATCTGATGATAAAAGTAGTTGACTTATATTGATTCTTGTTAACAGCTATGTAGTTGTGATCGTATGTTTAATCTATTCCTTATTCCTATTTTAAAGCTAGATTTACTATTACATGTCATTATCATTCACTAAGTCGTGAACTCACCCCACTCTTCACAATTCCAAGTAAGCATGTAGTGGAGTATATGGGATTCTAGCAGTGTGAGGACGTATTCCCGTTTGACCTTAGGATCATTCGTTATCTATTATGTTCATACTTTTCATATATGTAAACTTTACCTTATCTTATCAGTTGTACAATATATATATATATATTTTTCGAAATGTATGGGTTGCTTGTGCCCTTTCCCTTAATTGAGTTTGTCCAGACTTAACATTATAACCCTACTTAATAGCTATTTCATGTGTTTGTCAATGTGAGGCATTGGATTAGGCTTTCGTGTTCCATGGGCTAAGTCTATGTGGTTCAAGACCAGTCATGTCCAAAAATTGGGGTGTGACAGTTTCCACTGGATAAAAGATGGTGCAGGCCTATATTTATTGTGACAATGGTTTGAGGTGAAGCTATGGATGTTTCAATCTAAGAGGAATAAATTGATAGCAAATGTTCATAATCTAGATTAGGTTTCCTATGTGTCTAGGTGTATATGTACTATACTCGTAGATTAAGTGCAACATGTTGAAAAAATTTAAATGAGAAACTATAAAATCAAATGTTTATATGTGATTGCCAAGCTCAATGAGTTGGGGCATGACTAAGCCAACTATTTGTGCTATCTAGTTTTAGTTTTAACAGACAAATTGAGGCTTATTCTAACATAGATTTTAGCTTCTAAAAACAAATGATTTCAAATGGAGGAACAATTTGAAAGAAAAAAATGTATAAACTTCAGTTGGAATGTGTCCCACATCGTCTGGAGTTGCCCCATCTATGCTAGTTATAAGGCTTCAATTACCCTCTCCTTAACACCTGAGTTTTAAGGAAAAGTGTGGGTTGGGCCTTTCAATTTGGTATCAGAGCTTGGTTGGGCCTATAATTGGTGTGCCATTTGTCCGGCTACTATATGTTGTGGTTCAAAAGGGTGTGTTGAAATGTGTTCCACATCGCCTACAATTGCCCCATCTATGCTAGTTATAAGACTCTAATTTTCCTCTCCTTAATACCTACGTTTTAAGGAGAAGTGTGGGCTGGACTTTTCAATTTGGTATCAGAGCTTGGTTGGGCCTGTAATTGGTGTGCTGTTTGTCCAGCTACTATATGTTGTAGTTCAGGAGAGTGTGTTGGAATGTGTCTCACATCACTTGGAGTTGCCTTATCTGTGCTAGTTATAAAGCTCTAGTTTCCCTCTCCTTAATACCTAGGTTTTAAGGAGAAGTGTGGGCTGGACTTTTCAATTTGGTATCAAAGCGTGGTTGGGCCTGTAATTGGTGTGCCATGTCCCACACCACATTGCCTGAAGTTGCCCTATCTGTGTTGGTTATAACGCTCCAATTTTCCTCTCCTTAATACTTGGGTTTTAAGGAGAAGAGGAGATTGTCGGCACTTGAGGAGGAAGGAAGAAGATGCGACAATGGCTGGGTAGAGAACAAGGGTTTCTGTGCTTTGGCTTTGATACTAAATTGAAAAGGCCAACTCACACTTCTCCTTAAAACCCAGGCATTAATGAGAGGGAAATTAGAGCCTTGTAACTAGCACAGATGGGACAACTCCAGGTGATGTGGGGTACATTCCAACAACTTCATCATTGAATATCAGGCTATCAAAAAGTATATCCATAAAATCGGTATATTAAAGATCATGACAAAGCAATTGTTGAAATGAGATGACTAGAAGAAAGCAGTACATGAGAAGGTTGTAAATCTAATAGAGAAAATTAAAAGGCTACAACTGAGGCTATCGATCTCCACTCTGATAGTAGATGGATAACTTTCATGATGAAAAACAAAACTGAGGTAGGAAAAATGACAACATTCAGGATGTACCAATGATAACAAATATGATAGCTTCAGTACATATGTCAGAATTGTTCGATTAGTACACCTGATGTACAATGATTGTGAAAAAAAAGAAAAAGAAGAGAACGAATCATCAATAGCTTCTCATTATGTCAAAAAAAATTCTCACAGAATGTACTATACCTCAACCCTAGGCCTCTTGTTATGCGATGTTGCAGTTGACAACTCATCACATGTCTCAGGATCCGTGAACTGCATGAAACTATCAGTTATGCAGCCTGATGCAACAGTGTTTGATGGCATTGCTCTTGCATAGCGCCTCATTTTCATTGTTATAGAATTCCCATCTAGCTTTGCTCCTTGTGAACGACAATTAGTTACCGGCACCAAATCCTCACCAACTGCAGATCGAGATCCATTACCTGGTATTGATCCTGCTGTCCTCTCAACCATTCTCACAATTGACTCCATGTCACTAACAGAAGAACTTAATGCTTCGTAAGACATTGATCTCACCTATAATTAACAATGAAATAAAAGTATCATTCATATGAAGATACTGCATATCATGCAAGAAAAAATCAAATGCATCAATGGAAAACTCACAACAGTTTAGACTAACCATTTTGATTAATTGCTGAATAGGCTCCCCAGTAACACTTGGCTCACAAAATTCTGTTGTTGAAACATGATTATGATTTTGATCCAGATCACTCTCTGCAAGCAAGAGGGAGGGTGAAAGCCCAGGAGTGGAAATCACAAAGGATGCGTCCAGAGCTAGTGCATCAGATGTTTCTTTTGGTTCATTATTTGCAGAATTTGTGATTGGGGAAACAACAGAAGTAAGTCTATTGGAATCTCCTTTAATGGGTAATGGACCCAACGAAGTTGAAGGAGGAGCAACGGACATTGAATTTGAAGACTGCAAACGATTCCCAGAATTTCTAAAAGATGTTTGCAAAATTTTCTGGTCACTCAGTGGGGAACAATGTTGTGGAATTTGAGGGGATGCTGTCTGAAGGAGTTGAGGTAAAGACATAGGGGAGAGAGCTTCAGGTTTCACGAAACAAGGGTTATTCACTGAGAGCTTGCCTACAGAATGGTGTTGCAGACAATTCCCTGCTTTAACACCCATTCCTTGTCTCACTTTCATGCTGTTTACTTCATTCATCTGATAAAGCTGTGGACTCTGTTGTGCCAGTAACATCGCAGGCTGCTGATGGTGCTGAAGTTCTATGTGCTCTTTCTTTTGCATTAATTGCTTTGTCATTTGTCGTTGTTGAAACTGTTGCTTTGCCTGCTGAGCCTTTATCATTTGTGGCTCATTAAGTTGTTTGAGACACTTGTTCTGAAGCATACTAGAATTCATTTCAAGGTGATTAATTTTCTTCCCTGGCATATTACCTCCACTTTGTGACAATGAGCTGCAACTTTGTGAGCTTTCAGCAGGATTTTTTAACAATAAACTAACCAAATTTGCTTGTTCTGAATTAGAATTGGTACTAAGCTGTTGTAAATTCATCATGTTCTGCTGTGAAGTTGGTACCTCAGATGAAATTGTTGAAGCATTTGTCAAGCTTGTCACATTGTTCTTTTCCATAGCTGTTTCGTTGTGATGTGAGTTCATTGATTGCAAATGGGGATTAGTTAGGTTTCCATTTGACTGCAGTTTAGCATTTTGAAATTGTGGCTGCAAAGGCTGCTGCAGGGATTGCACATCACGGGTGGGAAATTGTTCTTGCCGCAACGAGGAAATGGACCTTGGGGATCTATGTAGTTGGAGAAGATTATTTATCAATTTCTCATACCCACCCAACTTTCTTTTCACATCTGGTGAGATCTTAGATTTGGGTATGTGTAGGAAAGCAAAGGCTTTCTTCCAGAAACTCTCAGTTAATTTAAGCTTCTCATAATCAGCCCTCTTTGGGTGTTGTGGAATAGTATCAATCTGAATAACATAAAGAGAAATGTTTTTCAAATTTAAATATGATCAACAATCAGAGTTGTCAGAAATGAGAAAGAAGTATAACATATCTGTACTTGGTTGGGAAGACAGTGAACTACAGAGGCAATAATGTTAAAGTACCTGGTGTAATTTTATGGAAATCTTTTCGTACAGTTCTTTCAGTTCAGGTAAATATAAATCCTTCATAGTTTTAATCTGTGAAGAAAACGTGAACACCGTTAATATTAGAAGCATCAACTCTTCACTTGGTGAACACTTTTGACTTTTAATCATGCATAGAAATGGAAACTCAATGCACAAAAATCCATAAAGTGACTTCAGGTTAATCAAAACTGATGAACAGCGCATTAGTGGTTATTGTTATTGTTATAAGATTTAGATTAGGTTGCCAATTCTGTATGACAAAACAGAGATTGTATAATCGAGATGGGTTGTAATGGGTTTGGTAGACTAGGCTGAGTGTTTGAGTGTTGAAGCTAAAGAATTGGAATTGTTAGAATCGGTAATTATGGTATGAATAGGCTGTGAAGATTTGACAACTAAGTAGATGGGAAAAATGTGTAGATGGATCACTTGAATGGTATAAGGCAAGGTTAGTAGCCAAGGGGTATACTCAAAACTATGGTATAGATTATCTTGAAACATTTGCTTCTGTTGCAAAAAGGATACTGTAAGAATTCTATTATCTTTAGTAGCTTATCGTGGTTGGAGTTTGGAGCAATTTGACGTAAAGAATGCCTTTTTACATGGTGATCTTGATGAAGAAATCTATATGGAGGTTCCTCCAGGATATGAGTCAGAAAAACATAAGGTGTGTAAGTTAAAAAACGCACTTTATGGCTTAAAACAGTCTCCCAAGACTTGGTTTGGCAGGTTTGCTTGAGTAATGAAAGCTTCGGGTTACAAACAAAGTCAGGATGATCACATATTGTTTGTCAAACATTTTGCTTCAGGGAGAGTTATAGCTCTATTAGTCTATGTGGGTGATATAATAGTAACAGGAGATGACTTGCAACGAATGGAGGCATTGAAAAAGTGTTTATTGCAAAGGTTAAAGAACTCGGCAGGTTAAAATACTTCCCCCACATTGAAGTGGCTCACTCTCGACATGGGATCTTTATATATCAACAGAAGTATGTATTGGATTTATTAAATGAGACTGGGAAACTAGGGTGTAAACTGTTGAATGTAACAATTTCTATGTAACAATTTCTACCTACTCCACCTACAAATACTCCACCTACTCCACATTAGTTAGTGCTCCATTAGTTAGTGCTATAGTTAGTGCCCCATATAGTTAGTGATCCATTATGGTATAGTGCTCTATTATGGTTCCATTGTATCCCATTTCTCTCTATAAAAGAGAGCTCTTGTAAGAACATTAGATATGAATCAATATTATCAATACATTAATTTCCTACATGGTATCAGAGCCAAGTTAACAACTTAGTAATTCCGCTTCACCGGCGGGCGGCAGCCTCGCCTTGGCCGTCCGCTGGAGAAACCCAAATTTCCCTCAAGCAGAGCTTCCTTTGTCATCTTCTACCCACAAGCTATTATTTAATTTCCTCCTTTTAGTTTTGTCAGCTACTTTGCATGCAAGCTAGATTCAACAGGAACTTTTTTCTGGGTTTCTGAAATCGAGAGACTAGTTTTCTGAAGTACTGGCCGTCATGCATTGCTACTGCGGCCATTCTTTGTGGAGCCCATGAGATTCCAAACTCTGCTCTTGTTAATCCTGCACATGCTGAATCATGGTGTGAAGGACTTAGTAAAGAGAAAATCAACAGTTGCTACCAGTTAATGCAAGAAGCTGCAGTTGATAATAGGTGAAGGAAGCCTCCACAAGTCTTACCACAACTCCAAGTTATGACTCAGGCCACAACTGGGTCAAGTGACTCCTTCATCCTCAAGATTTCTCACATGTGGATCTAAGTCAGTTTCTGCATCATCACAAGGGGCCTTCTCATCAGACAGCTCTTTGGTGGCAAGCTCCAAATAGAGATCTTGACCATCATTTAGTTCTGGGTTAAAGCACTCAGACTCTTTGCTGGCTAGTTTTTGAGACTCAACATCCTCCTCCTTCTGAGCTTCAGCAGCATCAGAGACAATCCAAGTCAATAATACATCAGATTCTGTTTTAGCTGAATCTTCACTCACCAAATTTCCTCATTTCTTCTTCCATGACAGCTTCTTCAACAACACTTCCTGGGTTCCATCTGCAGCTTGCTTTATCCTCTGCAGTTCCTTCATCATTAGAACCCAAGTCCTCAAGATCTCCTTAAGGGGAAGAAAGCAAAGCCTCTCTCTCTAGGTTCTAGAGAGAGAAAGCTCCCCCCGGTAGTTGTGGCTTCCTGGTGCTGTTCTGGCCAGTTGTTTAGCTCCTTATACTCAACTTTATGAGTGTGAGTGAGCATGGTTCCAGGTGTATTATCCCTGGCTGTGAGATGTGCAATGTTCTTGCTCTACACTTTGTATCAATGTTTTGATTTTCATGGAAGTTCAACATATCTGAGTCCCTAGGCCGGCTATTCTCATGGCTGGTTTGGGGTGTTGCCTTGAGCCTAGTATTATACTCGAGTGACCTGTTGGGTGTCCATGCTGTTGCATCATGTTCTGGGTTGGGTCACCACCAGTGTGGTCGTCAATGGTTCGGCTAGGTGGATTGGCCCATAGTTCAGCAAGGTTGGGCATGTGGTGGTTGATATTCCTGGTTATCTGTCAGACTGCAACATCATCAACCAGAAGCAAAATGAGCAGCAAGTTGCCAGTTTTGAGATTGGAAGTAGTAAAATAAGGCGATGCATCAAACAGTCGTGCAGACTCTGTGATCTGAAGAAGCTGTCTTATGGCAACAATGCCAGCAGTAGTTCTCTGCTGTACAGGCCTGCAATGCTGTCGATGGTGGCTATTGCTGCAGTCTGTGTTTGTGTGGCTCTTCTCTTTAAGAGCTGTCCTGAAGTTCTGTTTGTGTTCCGTCCCTTCAGGTGGGAATTGTTGGACAACTGGATGGGTTTACATTAGGGTGCAGCATCAAGTAGCTGTTATGTACAATGGTCAGGTTGTTGCAGAGACTTCCTTACCTTTAAAGAATGATAATTGTAGTGCTATTCTAAGTGTCAAACCTATTGCAGTATCTATATCAGAGAGAGCCCAATTTTTGGTTAAAGGTTTTAACTTAAAACGACCCTCCACTAGATTACTCTATGCACTTGAGGGGAATTATCTAGTTGAAGAAGCTACTGATGAGTTGGTAGAGGATGTTAATATTCTCAACTTTTCTTGTTCTATCCCTGCGGTGATTGGAAGAGGATTCATTGAGGTTGAAGATCATGGTCTTAGCAGCAGCTTTTTTCCGTTTATAGTCGCAGAGGCAAAAGTGGAAACACCTCTCCTACTGTACAGAATGAGGTCAATGAAAGGGAGCTGACTGCACTTAAGGCTGTGATCAAATGCATTGAAGACCACAAGCTTGAACAGCAGTATCCCATGGACCCACTCCAAAAACAGGTTCTCCAAAAAGAGAAAGCAATTGCAGTAATGTCACCAACCTTATTTTATTCATGCCGGGAATCAAACCCGATCACCATTTTACACAAAAAAAAAAAAAAATCTCCAACCCACAACCCACACAACAAAAACCGGCCTTATTTTTTCACCTCTTCAGCTGTTCTCTTCTTTTTGCCTTTGTCTTGGGCGTCCCTTGCCGGTGCTGCCTCTGTGTTTCCCACGCCACCGAGCACGTTCACTTCCCGTTGCTCCTCAACTGTCACATATGGCGGCCCTCCAAATCTAAGCATCACAGTGGCCTTCCGCTTCGCCTTATTTTTACGCCTTTCAAAGACACATATCTCTCGCCGCATCCGTATACATGCTCGGAGCAGAGCTGGGCTTTACTGCGCACCTCATTTGTTCTACTCTGAAGCCGGTGCGACAGGTTGTTGACCGCCGTCACTGTCTCAACACATGACTTCAGAGTATAATGATTAGCCTCAATATCAGATTGAGCAGCCATTATCTGCTCAACTGACAACATTGGAAAGTTCAACGGCGTAAAACTAAGGGCGCTTGGTCCAGGGGCACTTGGTTGAGGTTCAAGGGCAACTGTCCCGGCTATCTCTCTTGTGGCCTCGTTGAGGTCGGGAAAGAGAGTGAGACCACGGGACGAAGAGGCTATGTTCTGGGTAGCTGAACGGGAAGAAGAGGCCATATTCAGGGTTGGTTGTAGCGTGTTACAGAGTATCTCTCTCAAAAGTGTTACAGAGAGAACGAAGAGTCTTTTCAGCTGGTTTGTTATGCATCAGCGGCAGCCTCGCCTTGGTTTAAATAGGCAAGGCAGACACGCGCCTTACGTGCCTCTCAATGCCAGACGACAAATCGGCGCGCCTTTTGATGGCTCGCCTTTTGATGGCTGTCGGGCACATCTTTTGATGGCACGCTTTTTGATGGCACGCCTTTTGATAAGATTGTGCACGCCTTTTGAGGGTCCGACAAGACTCTGTAAACTGTCCCGACTTTGATTCCGGTTAGCTCCTATATGGGTCCGACAAGACTCTGTAAACTCTCCCGACATTGATTCCGGTTAGCTCTTTTATGGGTCCGACAAGACTCGGTAAACTGTCCCGACATTGATTCCGGTTAGCTCCTATATGGGTCCGACAAGACTCGGTAAACTGTTCCAACATTGATTTCGGTTCTCAGCTACAACGGTTCGACACAGCCGTATAGTGTCTTCTACAACGGTCCGACATGACCCCGCAAACTGTTTTCTACAACGGTCAGACATGACCCCGTAAACTATTTTCTACATCGGTCCGATATAACCCCATAACTATCTTCTACAACGGTCCGACATGACCCCATAAACTGTCTTCTACCTTGGTCTGCCATAACCATACGGTCTTCTACAACGGTCTGACATGACCATACAGTGTCTCCTATCCACTTTTATTTTATTTGTCAGATTCTTTTTTCCTGTTTTGTTACTCTCTCCAAACTCAAGTTGGTTAGTTCCTAACCCCCTTAAGTTTGAGGGGGGCTGTTGAATGTAACAATTTCTATGTAACAATTTCTACCTACTCCACCTACAAATACTCCACCTACTCCACATTAATTAGTGCTCCATTAGTTAGTGTTATAGTTAGTGCCCCATATAGTTAGTGATATAGTTAGTGATCCATTATGGTATAGTGCTCCATTATGGCTGCATTGTATCCCATTTCTCTCTATAAAAGAGAGCTCTTGTAAGAACATTAGATATGAATCAATATTATCAATACATTAATTTCCTACATAAACCTGTGGAGACATCCATTGAACAGAATCACAAGCTCTGTGAAGCTCCTGAAAATGCGGTGGTGCATAGAGAATCCTATCAGAGATTAGTTGGCAAACTAATCTATCTTTCTCATACCAGACTAGACATAGCCTATGTTGTAGGAGTAGTGAGTCGATTTATGCACAACCCAAAAGAAGTACATTTTCAAGCAGCACATCGAATTCCACAGTACTTAAAAGGTACTCTACTTGAGGGAGTATTATTTAGAAGAGGCATTGAATTAATATTGGAAGCATACACAGATGCAGATTATGCCGGATCGCTTGATGACGAAGATCGACTTGTTATTGCACACTCCTTGGAGGCAACCTTGTAACGTGGAGAAGCAAGAAACAAAAATGCGCCAAGGTTAACCACGTAAATCGAGTTCAAAGCTATGCCGTGGGAGTTTGTGAGCTTCTAAGTCTGAAAATAATTTCGGAAGACTTCAAGATTGCGTGGAAAGGACCAATGAAGGTATATTGTGACAACAAGTTAGCAATTAATATTGCACATAACCCTATGCAACATGAACGCACCAAGCATGTGGAAGTTGTCAGGCATTTTATAAAGAAGTTGGAAAGCGGACTGATTTGTACCCCATTTGTGTCAAACGAGGGTCAACTTGCAGATGTGTTAACTAAAGAATTGAATGGTTCTGCATTTCAATCTATTGTTAGCAAGCGAGGAATGGAGAATATCCACTCACTGGCTTGAGGGGGAGTGTTAGAATCGGTAATTAGGGTATGAACAGGCTGTGAAGATTTGACAGCTAAGTAGACAGGAAAAATGTGTCTTACAGCTGTGTATATGTCCTATAATTCGAATGTTAATATCCCTGATTTATAGGGATTAGGTCTTAGGAGAGTTTACTTATATATATTAGTTTTTTCCTATATATTTCTGTAAATTCTTTGGTTGAATATTAAACAAGAGATTTCTCATATTCCGCCAGGAATCAAAGAAGTCGACCGCTTCATTACACTCTCAAAGTTTAAGTACATTGCATGTAGAATCAAATCAGTACACTATGTTTTCCAAATTGCACTAAAATATAGTCCACTTGCCTTGTTTGAGTCCTATTATATTTAGGATTTGATTTAGTTTTAAAAAACAAGCTTTACTGAAAGACCCGTTAGCTGATATGTTCACTAAAGGGCTTAGTAGTAAGGTTTTTCACTACATTGTGTGTAAGTTGGGCATGAGATATATATGTACCAACTTGAGACAAAACGGAATGTAATGTTATGTGTTACTTTTGTACTTTGAGCATTTTAACATAAATATGATTGTAGGAGGTAGAGAACTCTAAGCTACACTCTTCTCTTTTGTCTCACATCAAGCACTCTATCTCTCTCAATATATTCTACTTTATTCTCGTTTCTTCTCTCCAAATCTTACTTAAATCCTGTAATTTATAATATTATACTTCTTTTTCATTCTTTTTTTTTTTTTTTGTTCCTTTTTTTTTTCATTTTTTTATGTGTGAACGCAGCCAATAGTGTGAAATAGAGGGATAGTTATGGAAATTAATAGTTTATGATGTTCATACTTAAAATGTTTGTCCCTTTGAAAGTTGGATTTTTATGGAGGACAAAAAATATGAGATAGGGGGAGTAATCATTCAAATGATCATGAAAACTAACCACAATGTATTCAAAGTTACAGCATCAAATGGCTTTGGCATGCTTGTTTTGCTTAGTCTCTCTAATGTAAGAGAAGTTTTAGGCTAGGCATGTCACCTGGTCATCCCTCTTACAAGGGATGTGCTACCCTATGGGAGAAGCATTGAGTTTTATTGTAATATTCTCTTTCTTGGTAATAAAATACATACCTACCAATATATATATATATGTATATCATTCACATAATGAAAATATACAAAAATGATGACACAATGCCTGTCGAAAGTGAATTCAGTACAATGGTAGATAATATATTTTTTTATCAACAAAGTGAAAATTAAATTAAAAACATGCAATTAAAGGTACAAGAAATGAAATGCACTGAGAGAGATTTGAAAAGTACAAACTACGCCTACTATTGTTGCTCGCATCTATGAAACCAACCGCTTGGCCTCACGAATTATATAATTTAAAAAAATAAAAATAAAAATGTTAAGATCTTAACTGCACTACACCATAATACTTTGAATCCCCTACAAACTTCAGATCCCCACACCATTACTTGTCACCCACCTCCACACGCGACTCCTATTCCTGCTGCTCCACCTCCGCTGTAGCTCCACCTTCGCTAAATCCAGAAGAGGAACGTCGATCACCTCCCATGGCTAAACACCACCAGAAAAGGGCCCCAAGAAATGCTCCCATGGCCAATCACCTCATATGGCCATGGCCAAAACACCTAAGAAACACCCTAGCCGAAACCTTCCACGGCCGAAACACCCAAGAAGCACCCAGTGAAACCCCAAGAAACACCCATGGCCAAGCACCACCCATCCATGGTCGAACACGAACACCACCCAACCATGGCCAAAAATCTACCATGGCTGAACACCTCCCATGGCCAAACCCCGTCCATCCATAGCCGAAAACCACCCCAAAAGACCCCGCCATGGATGCTTACAACGACCACCCATCTAACAGCAGACCTACGTTACACAGACTTAGGTGTGGGTATCGGGTGTGGGTATCATGTGCAGGTATCGGGTGCGGGTGTGGGTGCGTATTTGGGAGTCGGACACTTCAAAACTAAAAATTGAAGATACGTGGATATGGATCCAAATGTGGATACGAGTACCAAGATACGTTAAATAGTTATTTTTAAAATATATTTGTTATATAAAGATGAATTAAATAGTTATTTTTTAAATATATTTATTATATGAAGATGAGTTAAAAAAAAGTTGACCCAACAATTTTTTTTATAAATAGGATCCATGTTATTGTTGAACAAAGTTTATAAATAGGCCCAAATATTTTATTTATTTATTTGGATCCAACCCATCATGGTTTATTATGATACAAACCAGCCAATAGGCCCAAGCTTTTTTTTTTTTTTTTTGGTCTAGCCTATTAGGGTTTGTAATATTAACTAGCCAATAGGCCTAAGCTTTTTATTTATTTATTTGGTCCAGCCCATTAGGGTTTGATACAAACAAGCAACAGCCAATCAAACCTTCTCTTCACTTCTCTCTCACACGCACAACAACATGAGATGGAGTCTGTCTCTTCTCCTCTCTTCTCTCTCTCACACACACAGCATGATCGAGAGAGATATCAAGGGAGAGAAGGAGATCGTGATAGAGAGAGAAAAGAAAATTGAGAAAGAAAAGGAGATCGAGACAGAGAAGAAGATTCAAAGCCACAAATCAAGATCTTGAACCCATACATCAATGTAAGTATCTCAACCTTCTTCTACCTTTCTGATTAGTTGTGTCCGAGAGAGAAGAGGCAAATCCGACATAAACCCCACACCCGCACCCGTGTCATGTCATGTCATGTCGTGTTGACACGAGTACTTCACCCCAAAGTGCCGAGTCCGTGTAACATAGACCCAGGCAACACCTAAAGCTGGTAGACTCCGAAGGCAAAAACACCGCCCATCCATAGCTGAACACGAACACTATCCATTGCCGAACACCACAAACACCCGAGGCTGATAACTGTTAAAATAGCATGTTATTAGTTGGGTTATTATTCGATTGTAATTATTCTAAGGCTCCCTTGTAATTATTAATGTTCATTAATATAAAAAGGGGATGATATCACAATCATTCTCTAATCTTGGCATTCTCTAAAATTATCATGGTATCAGAGCCCAATCCTAAAACCTAAACCCATCTACCCATACAATTCCTGTTATCCACCTAAGCCACTAGCCATCAACCGGAGACAACCCACGCAGCTAGCTCAAGCCGATTCCATCCAGAGGGGTTTCGGCTCAAGCTGAGAAGGACCTAGGTTGTTTCGAGGTGGATTGATGTCTGTCTAGGGTTCGAAACTCACCTGGGTTGGTCGAAATCCTCACCGTAGGCATTCTGGTCTCTCATTGGTCTTTGTTGATAGGCCTCCTGGCCTAGTCGACCACTGGTGAAGGCTTGCCTCGCCTGGCCAATTGCCACGCCTGGCCGATTGCCACGGACAGTCTCTCTGCCCCAGCCAACAACCCTATGCCTTTTCTGGATTCATGTAACAGCCTCTAGTATCGTCTATCTGATCGTCTCACTTTGGTCTATCTGTTTCATGCGACAACCTCTGGTCTCTCTTTTTCTTTAAACACTAGTTTCTGTCCCATGTTTCTTCGTTTCTTGTTTTTTAGTTTAAAAAAAAAAATCTCTCCATGAGTTCTTAATTCTTTATGCTTTCATAGTGGTAGTTGTGTCTTTCCTTCCACCACCATCTTCTGGGTTTGTGATTGGCACTAGTTTTGTTAAGGGCTTGGTAATACAATATCCATGGCAGATTCCACCCCTGTGTCCACTACTTCTCAGATACCTAGGAGTGAGAGTTCCATTCTACCTACTACTATGACTGATAACCTCAACCCTAGTCTTAAATCACCACCTCTCCATTTGATGGTCAGAACTATCTAGCGTGGTCGCAGAGTTTGACTATTTTTTTGAAGAGCATAGGGAAGATGGGGTATGTTGATGGCAGGATACAAACACCCCGCACCATTAACCTAGGTCATGACCAATGGGAGATTACCAACTCTTTGATTATAAGTTGGCTTATTCATTCTATGGTCCCAGAAATTGGTGAGGGCTACTTGTCTATGGGGATTGCCCATAATATTTGGGATACTGTGGTTGCCATCTATTCCTGCAAACGAAATTTCTCACAGGCATTTGAGTTGTGCAGCTCTATTGAGAGTTCTGTTTAGGGGGAGCAAACTGTTCTTCAGTACTTCACCTTCCTCACCAACATCTGGAAACGCCTTGATCACCTGCAGGACTATAAGCCTGTTTGCACTGCTGATTCAGCCGGGTACAAGTTCATTGCACAAGAAAGGGTCTTCAAGTTTCTGGCCGGTCTCAATGTGGAGTATGACCCTGTTCGAAGTCGAGTTCTAGGTATAGACACTCTTTCTTCACTTCAGGAGGCATTCGCCTATGTACAGAATGAGGAAAGTCGCCGGTCTGCTATGATGTCACCTGTCTCTACTGATTCGTTCAGCCTTACTGTCTACCCCTCGAGATGGCCTCAACCTGACTCCCATTTCTCCGTCAGCCGCCAAGGAGTCTATATTCTGTGAGTACTATTGCAAGCCTCAGCATACTCGTGAGACGTGTTAAAAGCTTCATAGGACTCCATCCAGGGGTCGAGGGCATCGGTCTGGTTCTAGAGGAGTTTGGTCAGGCCAGTCTAGAGGGCGTGGCTCTCATCCACGGGCTCATCAGTCTAGTGCCGCTGATACACTTGATTCTACTTCCGCTTCTGTTGGCCAGGCTTCTGATGGTCTCTCTGGCATGACTACTCATGAGCTTAAGGATATTTTGCCTCACTTGTTGGACCGCCGGTCTTCTACTACTCTCAATACATCTTCCTCGTCGTTTGCCTGCTTATGTAACTTAGTCTCTTCTCCTTGTGTTTTCCTTTCTCAAAAGTCTTTGTCCTAGATTATTGATTCTGGTGCCTTAGATCATATATCTGGATCCTCTAACCTTTTCTCTGTTTATAAACCCTCTTCAAGTCAAGACAAAGTTAGGATTGCAGATGGTATTGTTTCTTCTATTTCTGGGAAAGGTTTAGGCCATGTCACTCCTACTATACCTCTCTTTTCTATTCTCCATGTTCTCAATTTTTCTGTTAACCTGTTATCCTTGAGTCGTATTACAAAGGATTTGAATTGTAGTGTGACTTTTTTTCCTGATCATTGTCTTTTTCAGGACCTTGTCACGAGAAAGACGATTGGCAGTGGTAGTGCAGAAAATGGTCTCTACTTCCTGGATCAACCGGACATGCTTGCTCATTCTTCCACCACGAGTCCTATTACCAAAGATGATTTATGGTTATGGCATGGGCGTTTTGGGCATCCTTCTTTTTATTTACTGAAGCATTTATTTCCATCTGTTTTTACAAACAATAATGTGTCTGAATTTCTTTGAGTCTTGTCAACTTGAAAACAACACAGAGCCTCTTTTGCTCCCAATTTTAATAAAAGTTTAGCTCCTTTTTCATTAATACATTCCGATGTCTAGGGTACATCTCATGTTATGTCTGTAAAAGCTCATCGATGGTTTGTTACATTTATTGATGATTTTTCTCGTACTACTTGGGTGTATCTCCTGAAAGACGAGTGAGGTTTTCTCTGTGTTCCTCGCTTTTCATAAGATGATTTGTACTCAGTTTGGGGCCATTGTCAAAATCTTCCGTTCTGATAATGGGGGTGAATACATAGATTCTGGGTTAGAGCAATATTTTTCTGCTCATGGCATTATCCATCAGACCTCTTGCACCAATACCCCTCAACAAAATGGGGTGGCACCGTGGCGGAACGCAAGAATTGTCATCTTCTTGACATGGCTCGGTGCATGTATTTTTCTATGAGTGTGCCTCTGTCCCATTGGAGCGACGATGTTCTCACCGTTACCTACCTTATTAATCGTCTTCCGACCCAGGTCTTGCAAAAACAGGCTCCCCTTAAAATCCTTCTATGTTCTGAGTCCTTGTTTTCTATTCCTCCCAAAATATTTGATTGTGTCTGTTTTGTCCACAATCACTCTCCTACTCGTGGTAAGTTGGACCCTCGCTCCGTCAAATGTGTTTTCCTTTGGTAGTCTCCTATTCAAAAGGGCTATAAGTGTTATCACCTTCCTCATAAGTGGTTTGTGTCCATAGATGTCACCTTCTTTGAGTCCTAGTCCTATTTCTTGTCCTCTCCGGTGTCACAGTCCTCCCTTCAGGAGGAGCCTTGGTGTGAAGTGATGCCTGTGATTCCAATGGTGGAACTAGTTGTTCTTGCACCACCACCTCTTACTGAGATTACAGAACCCAATGTCATCAAGGATAGGAAAAGGCAAGTGTATGTTAGGGACAAAGACAGACAGAAAGGTAACTGGATACAGGAGACCATTTATGCTCCCCATTGCCATCTCCTGCTTCTGATGAGAGTCCAGGTAACTTTGGATCTCTTGAGTCCATTGATCTCGATACTCCTATTGATCTTGATGTTCCTATTGCCAAGAGAAAGAGTGAGATCTTGTATTCAACATCCTATCTCAAATTTTGTGTCTCACTCTCATTTGTTGTCCTCATATAGAGCTTTTGTGTCAAATATTTCCTCTGTTAGCATTCCTAACCATTTTCAGGATGCTCTTGCTACCTTTGAGTGGAAACTTGCCATGATTGAGGAAATGAAAGCACTTAGGAAGAATTGCACTTGGGAATTGACTGAGTTACCCAAGGGCAAACAACCCGTGAGATGCAAATGGGTGTATATTGTGAAACACAAAGCAGATGGTTCTATTGAGCGTTACAAGGCTCGACTTGTGGCAAATGAGTTCACTTAGACATATGACGTTGACTATAAGGAGACCTTTGCACCTGTGGCTAAGATAAATTCAGTCAGAGTACTTCTCTCTAGCAGCTAATCTAGATTGGCCACTTCATCAGTTTGATGTAAAGAATGCCTTTCTCCATGGTGACCTAGAAGAAGAGGTATATATGGATATTCTTCCTGGTTTTGAGGATCATCAGACAAAGGGTAAAGTATGCCGGCTTCGGAAGTCATTAAATGGTCTCAAACAGTCTCCAAGGGCTTGGTTTGAGAGAGTCACTCGGGCTATGCTTAAATATGGTTTCAAACAGAATCAAGCAAATCACACCTTGGTTGTGAAACGTTCATCACATGGTAAGACTACAGCGCTCATTGTTTATGTAGATGACATAGTTCTTGCAGGTGATGATAATGAGAAAATCCCTTTGTTGAAGAAATATTTAGCGAGTTTGAAATCAAAGACTTTGGGAGTTTGAAGTATTTTCTAGGAATTTAAGTTGCTTGCTCCAAGGATGAGATATTTATCTCACAGAAGAAGTATGTGCTTGACCTGTTGAAGGAAACTGGGATGCTTGGTTTCAAAGCTTGTGACATTCCACTAGAACCCAATCAGAAACTGGGGGATGATGAAGGCGGCGCAGCTGTTGATAAGGGAAGCTATCAGCGATTAGTGGGTAAGCTCATCTACTTATCTCACTCTCGTCCTGATATTGTTGTTGTTGTCAGTGTGGTTAGCTAGTTTATGTATGCTCCTCATAAGATTCACTTCAAGGCTGTTAAAAATTTTGAGGTACTTGAAGTCTGCTCCTGGTAAGGGTTTTTATTTTTCAAAGTATGATCATCTTCGTGTGGAAGCCTATACAGATGCTGACTGGGCTGGATCAGTAACTGATAGGAGATCGACGTTAGGGTATTGCACCTTTGTTGGAGGCAACCTAGTTACTTAGAGGAGTAAGAAACAGAATGTGGTTGCCAGGTCAAGTGCAGAAACTGAGTTTAGAGCTATGGCACAAGGGGGGTGTGAGCTCTTATGGATCAAGTTATTGTTGAGTGATCTAGGTATTGATCAGACGGACTCCATGCGGTTATACTG
This sequence comes from Camellia lanceoleosa, assembly GCA_025200525.1. Taxonomy (NCBI): domain Eukaryota; kingdom Viridiplantae; phylum Streptophyta; class Magnoliopsida; order Ericales; family Theaceae; genus Camellia; species Camellia lanceoleosa. Next base: position 110,038,467 of record CM045760.1, on the reverse strand, counting down.
TGATAATAAGGCTGCCATCAACATCGCTCCCAATCCGTTTCAACATAACAGGACAAAGCATATTGAGATTGATCGCCACTTCATTAAGGAAAAACTCGCTAATGGCACAACATGTACTCCATTTGTGCAGTCTGGTGAACAACTAGCTGACATCCTCACCAAGGGAGTTGGGAGTAAGCCATTGCATGACATTCTCAGCAAGCTGGGCATGAGAGACATCTTCGCACCAGCTTGAGGGAGAGTGTTAGAATAGCATATTATTAGTTGGTTTGTTATTCGAATGTAATTATTCTATGCCTTAGGTCTCCCTTGTAATTATTAATCTTCATTAATATAAAAAGAGGATGATATCACAATCATTCCCTAATCTTGGTATTCTCTAAAATTCTCATAACTAGATCTGGGGAAACTAGCCAAGAAGAGAGGAAAAAAGGAGGGATACTGAGAAGGATTCTAACTTATTGAAGGGTAATAACACAACACATTGAGACAAAGCCAGCCGGCTACAATGGCCACTAGCGGCAACCGGCTAGCGGTGAGGCCCAAGAGGAAATGACAGTTTAGAGAGAGGATTTAGAGAGAGCAAATGAGATAATATTACTAGATAATACCTTTCCATGGAGTTCCTCTTTCCAATCATCTCCACTCATGTGTCTTGTCTGGGATGTATAATCTAGAGCCACTAAAACCAAGTACAAATATGCGTTAGTCAATAAAATGTGTCTACAAAATTATACAAAAAGACAAGCAATATCACAAAAACCAGTACCTATTAAAGCATGGTAACATCACAGCCAAACATTATACATGTCATTCCACTAAAATATAAGGTTATCATGTGTTAAGCCAAACCATGCTCAAAAGAAAGAATGCCTTTTATAAAATGTACACCCAAAAGTATTAGCAGACACTAAGACTTGGAGCGTCACAATCCTCAATCAACAAAATGACGGAAAAAAAAAAGAGAGTATTCATACGTTAAAGTATATCATGCATGAGAATATATTCATATGTTAAAGTATATGAAGTGTGAGAATATGAGGGTCTTGCTAAAGGTCAAGGAAATTAAAGAGAGGAAAATTTACTTTGTGAAAATATGATAATGATATAGAAGAGTTAGGTTTAGAAGAGTAGGGTAACCTTATGGAGATTAGAGAAAACAATATCTTTGACAGAATTGGGGTGCTGACAGTAAAATATGATAATGATCGATTTATTTATTTATTAGTAAGGGATCGCAAGTATTATATTCAAAGGAGTACCCAAGGGGGTGCAGCCTATGTACAAAACATACAACCGAACACCTATACATCAAGCATGACATAAATAAGAGTAAAATGTCAAAATGCTAGTTCAGTTTTCCTTGCCACTAAAAGGCAAGTGTTTGACCCATCCTTTGTCATCTACCTTTGACAAACTACTAATGGCAACAACAAATGTCTAGCACAGACGCTATTAGTAGTCACGACTTAAGACAAATAAATAGATCCACACTTCTATGCGATGGACATATGAGAAGGGCACCAATAATTTAGTAAATATAAACATACAGCAAATTGCAAGAAACATACTTGATGACACAACTGGAATGCTACTTTGGATTTCAGATGACAGTTTTTGCTGCTCAAACAGATGTGGCTGAAGCAAGGACCCTGATGTTTGAAGAGTTTGCTGCATATCTTGCTGTAATGAAGTTGCCAGTTGTGCCTGTATCTGAGACGTCAATTGCTGTTTCGGTGGTTGTGACTGCCCTTCAGTTGGTAGTAAAGCTGACTTTGTCTGCTGGGTTTGCTGCTGCAATTCAATCTCACCTTGTAACCACATATGTTTGTTCTCCTGATCGTTGTGCATGCTAGAGTTGCTAGATTGTCCGTTCAAACTAGAAGCATTACTTTGTTTGCTCAAGTGTTGCAGATTTCTACTTGAATGGTTGTTCTGGCCAAATAATTGCTGCTGGTGCTGCATGTCAGAGACAGCATTTTGATGGCCATTCAACTGATCGTGCATGTTAGTAGCATTTGGCAACTGCTGCTGCTGTTGATCCTGTAATGGCAATATCGGTTGCTGCAGCTTGTGTGTTCCTTGATGCATAACAGGACTCTGTTGCAGCTGTTGCCTTTTGGAGATTGACTGCGGATGTTGCTGTAGCCCAGATTGCATTGGCAGTTGAACAGAAGACTCTGGATTCTGCTGAAGACGACATGATGGGGCTGATTGCATCACAGAAGGCTGCATAACAGAAGATGCTACAATGACAGATTGCTGTGATGGTGATGAGATAATGTGCTTCTGTTCCCCTTGCTGGATCTCAGTTTGCATGTCTGAGTGAATGATATTTTCCTGATTGCAGCTCTGCTTCAGAAGCTGATCTTCTAATTTCTGCTTGTAAGGATATTTCCCAGCATTCTGAACATGCTGCTGGTCCGGTTGAGGAACAACCGGAAGCACACATTGCCTTCCCTGAACCTGCCTCTGTGAAATAGCCGTCTCCAAGTTTGGATTCTTGTTAACATTGGTCATGGGAATCCTAGTAGAATTAGTGGCAGTAGTCACTGTCAATGTTGAATTGGCAGAACTTTGTACAATAGAAGCAATACAATTTTGAAATTCCTGGAATAACAGCTGCTTAGATGCTTCAGGATGACTGGCCGATGGATTAGAGAGTGATTGTCCTTGATCATACAGCTGGGCCAGAGGCCTGTCAGATGCTATTTACATAAACAACCAACAGAAAAAATAAGTTAAGAAGCATTTAGTTAACATGTTGCAACTAAAAACTTTGGTCACTTGAAACATTTTAATGTTTTCAGAATTCAGACTGAGATTATTCTGAAATTGAGAAGAATTGAGATTAAATAAAGGAAAAGGCAAGAACGAATTTGAGAAAATGAAAATGCTTATTGAGAAAGAAATATTCATGTATATGATAAAATAAGAAGAGATAATGGAGTAGGCACGGACTTCCTATTGCCACACATAAAAGCACCTTCTCAATTTTAATAACTACCTTGATGTGCAGAATTTTCAACGGTATAGGCAGGTCCTGATGGTGAAGAACTAACCAGGGTCCGCTGGGCTTTTGCCTTTAGTGACAGGGCTTTTGCCTTTAGTGACAGCAACTTTGAACATATCATGGACACATACTCCTCCTTAAAGTAAAAAAGTGAAAAATATTATTTTTGATGAAAACTCAAGCTCAAAATAAATTACTAAGCAGGTCCTCAGCAAGGATTTTTGTACTAACATAGCACAAATGAGAAAATGATCTACAACCAGAAAGACAGAGCACATGCTGTATTTTATGGCATACAATCTTCGCAAGCAGAAAACAAGGTCATTAATAAACATAGCTCACATGTGAGTGATATGATAAATTGTGGGAAAACAAATAAAAAGGAAAGCATGAACAATGCATGAATTCATGAGAAGGTAGACAGTAAATTCCCATCAAGTATAGAGAGCTAGTCAAAAAAAGTTTGGAGCGTGACATGTGATGTGGCTATTCAGCAATAAAAACAAGGGTTAGTTACACTTTAACCCGTATGCTTAATCTGAAAACATATTACCCCATGACATTTAAAAATGTACACAAAACCTTGGAGTGCAAAATCAACAGATTCCATCAAAATTGGGAAATACACGAGCAGGATTGAGTGTGTATGACAAATTTAGAGTATTCAATGACAATTTTACCCCTCTATTTTTTTCTTTACTTTTCTCTTTCCTCTTCCCCCTTCTTCCTCACGCTGCAACCAGCAGCAATCTCACTCACCAATCACCTTTTCTCCTCTCCATTTTTTATTCTTCACTTGTCTTCTCTTCTTTCTTACTCTTTATTTTTCTTATCTCTCCCTCACCTGTTGAAGCCCCCACATATCAAGAACAACAAGCAACAACTGTTTGTGAGATGAGACAACCAGCCACTGTATAATGCAATTAAACAACATCCAAGAAGCAGCTTTCACAAACACAAGCTTATAACAGTTGAAAACTGTTAGAATAGATGCTATTTTATTTTATTGTTATTAATTGTTATAAGTGAGGGTACTATTGTCCTTGTCATATATTCTATTCTAATATAAATCCGTTCCGTCTCTGTTTCATTTTCAAATGCCGAGGATGAGCCAGGCGATCCTAACATCATTTATGAGAAGCCGGACGACAAAGCCTCCTCCTTAGATAAAGATGTCTCCAACACTACTCTCCCAGCAAGAACAACTTTTTCTATTGTGATAACACTTATCTCAATAAATCAGTGAGAAAGTGCTCCAAAATGGAAGTTTTTTTTTTAAGATAGAGCAAAAGGTATTTTAGGGCCACTATATTCGCATCCCCCGACTCATAATCGAAGTGGTCTCGTGTGATCTCATGCGCGGCCATCATTAAGTCAAGTCTGGACTGCCTGAAATTACGGAATCACCCATAGAAGCCCCCTTTACTCTCTCTCTCTATAAAAAGAAAAGTTCAGATCACCAGCGATGTTGGCGCAGGTTTTTCTTCCTTCTACCCAGCTCCCCGAAAACAACAAGGAAGAGTTTATTCGGGCTTTGTGGATTCAACAAACCAAGCTTTCGCTAAGATGATTGAGCAAGGGGAGGTCATGGTGTTCCCTTGGGGCCTAGTACATTTTTAGATGAATGTAGGAAAATCAACGGCTACAATTTTTGGAAGCTTTAATTCCCATTATAAAACTATCAAAGCTACCTTGTCTATGCAAGAAAGGTTGAATGTGCACTAGCGAGTTGCCCGATAGGGTCAAGGCCTACTCGGTGGTATTATCCCATTAGGGTAGAACCCACCAATATGCACCTTTCCTTTATTTGATAGACGATTCCTTTATCTGTTGCCATTCGGCAGCTCAACATTCTTCGAATGATCTGATTTCTTTCTCTTTCGTTTCCCCCAAACCAACAAACAAAGGAAATCTACCACAGAGGTACAACCCCAATACTATTCCTATAATCTCTCTTCTCTCTATCTCACCTTCTCTATCTCTAACCCTAATTCCATAGCTTTCTACAATCTAACTTGGTATCAAAGAATCCGATTCTAGTGTAAAAGATCTGGGACAACTTTGGATATCATCACAAGGTAACTAAGTGCACTGATGTCATCATGTGTACAATGACATCATCATGACATCAGCAGCTATACAAACGTCGAGGTGCGACAAATACACCAGTTGATTCGTTTCCAACTTCTGATGACTATGTTGATTTTTCTAAAAAAAATTGAAATAGTTTGATGGGAATTTTTTGATTTTTTTAATATTTTAAAGTTTTTTGGACCTATATTTTCTATTTGGTGTTTGACCACCTACCCAATTGAGTTTTTCATTAGAATAGCTTTTGTGAGCACCCACTGGACTAGGGATGGTGCTCTTCGAAGCCTATCGTGGCTCCTTTGTTGTTTTTGATTGATTTTGCATGAGAGGCAATGTCGAATTAGCTTACAGCTATCTGAAATTGATTGTAATCAACGATTTCTCCCCGGGTTGTGTTTTGGATAGTGACCTGTCCCTATGAGAATATTGTCTTTATTAGGTTTCTCCTCTTTCCTTTTAGGCTTAGAGTTCTATATCAGTATGTATTCTTTTAGGCTTAGGAATTAGAGTTCTATATAAGTAATATATTCTTTGTTTAATTCATTCAATCTAATATACAGTTTCATTCAGAAAACTTACATGATATCAGAGCTTCTTTGGTTCTGATCTTTGGTTTGCTCAAGATTACCCACACTGATTCGTTGTGATTCAACCTATTGGTTCATCCCATCTGTTCGTCACTTCTATTCATTGTAAATCATTGAGTCGTTTGATTCATCTAATTCATTCGATCCATCTAGTTGGGTCGTCTGCTTCGGTTGGTTCGAGAGAACTATCTGTTGCTTTGTCTCCTCGTGACCCATTCACGAAAACCCTAGCTATTGGTTTGTGATCTCTCTGGGTGCTCTGAGTCGCGATCTCTCTGGTTCACTCTGGTTTCAAAATCGCAACATCAGGCTGTCGCTAGACTCGTGAACTTGGGTCGTCACCATCTCTCGACTCGCAAGGTTGGGTCATCGCGACATCTAGCTACCTTGTCTCTCACTCTGTCTGCTCTGGTTCGTTGTCTCTCACTCTCTCACTTGTTTGAGTTTGGTTCTCTCTACTAAACACTAGGTTAATGATATATTGTCAATTGGCTCTCCAATTTTTATTTATTATTCTTTGACCCCTCAGATTATTTATTTTTGTTGGTTATCACACTTTGCCCCATCAGTTTCCTTCTTTTTTCCTTCTGGTTCATCACAATGTTGGAAGATAAAATTCAGGCTATTACATGCAACTTACTGGTGACAACTATCCTTATTGGTCTAGTGTTATAAAAAAAACTTCTTCTCAGTCGAAAAAAATGGGAATATGTTTCTGGTTTGCTTGGGTCCTCCTCATCCCTTCTTCTGTCTAGCTTTTTGATTCTGGTGCCTCTCATCATATGACTCCTCACCTTTCCTTAATTAACAACTATATTCCCCCACCCGTTCCTATTATTATTAATACTACTAATGGGTCTGGTATGTCTATTCTGTCTATTAAGTCTATCTTCCCCTCTGCCATCTGTTGTTACTATTCCCTCTGTTCTTTATGTCCCCCAGCTATCTGTCAATTTATTATCTATTAGTTAACTTGATGCTTCTGGTTTTAATGTTATCTTTTCCTCTGTTGTCTGTTGTGTGTAGGATCGGGTGTCCAAGAAGCAGATTGGGACCGGCCGTAGAGTTGGAGATTTTTATGTAGTAAAAAGCTTGCATCTCTCCTTATCCACCTCTCCAGCTGCACTATCCTCGTTTCAATTAGATTCTCAGTCGAATCATTTTTACTTATGGCATTCTCGCCTCGATCATTTATCTGTTGACCACTTGCGATCTTTAGCTTAGTCAGGGTTATTGCGTAAAGTTTCTCCTAGTCAAATTAATGAATGTCGGGGGTATAAACTTGCCAAAATGTCAACTTTACCATTTAATAAAAGTACGTCTATTTCGGTTTCTCTTTTTTCTCTTGTGCATACTGATGTTTGGGGACCATCTCCTGTTCTTACTAAAGGGGGTTCTGCGTGCTATATGTCTTTTGTTTATGATTGCACCCGCTATACTTAGGTTTATCTTATGACTCATAAATATGACTTCTACCAAATATACCATAACTTTCAGTCTATTATCACTACACAGTTTGGATCTACCATTAAATTGTTACAGTCTGACTTAGGTGGGGAGTACTTTAAAACTAAGTTCTATGAGTACTTGGCCAAATTAGGTACCATTCACCAAACTTCCTATACTGACACACCCGCCCAAAATGGTCGTGCTGAGCGTAAACACTATCATCTTCTTGAGACAGCTAGATCTCTTCTCCTTTCTACCTCTGTTCCGGTTCCCTTTTAGAGGAAAGTCATTCTTACAGCTGCTTTTCTTCTCAATCGTATGCCTACCCCCTTACTCTCTGGTCGTTCTCCTTATGAGGCTCTATTTTCCCAACTCCCCCATTAATCTCTCCTTCGTGTTTTTGGGTTTGCATGTTTTGTCCTTCTTTCTCGGAAAGATAGGACAAAATTTAGTGCCCGGTCTGTCTTATGTGTCTTTTTGGGATACAGTCTTACTCAGAAAGGCTATTGCTATTACAATCCTATTTCTAGCCGCCTTTATGTCTCTCGCCATGTTGCCTTTCTGGAGCATCTAGCTTACTTTCAGCTTCCTCCTCTCACTGCTCCAGTTTCTAAAGAAGATTTGGTTCATATTGATCCATTTCCTTCTGAAGTCCCTGTTGATGAGTTCATCTCTACTGTTCCCCATGATGACCTTGTTCCTTCTTCTCCTCTTACTACACCTTCTACTGAGTCCCTCTCCACTGTACCCCGCGAGTCTGTTCCATCCTTTCCACTTCCTTCCCCGCCTGCTCATTCTCCTCCTCCGTTGTTAGTCTATTCTCGTCTCAAGGCTCTCCCTCCACCAGTTGTCTCTGCCCTTGCTGCTGATCCTCCTGCTTCTGCCAACCCTTATCTGGCTAACTGTAAGTATCCCCTTCGCGTTCGTAAACAGGTAGACAAACTTGGTTTTGCTAAAACATGTTTCTCCTTCATATTGTACGGTTTTGTCTGCTATTCACTCTTTTTCAGAACCTCAGTCTTACAAGGAGGCCTGTCAAGATCCTAATTGGATTCAAGCTATGGGGAATGAGTTGTCTGCATTACAAAAGACTAGTACTTAGGAGCTGGTTCCTCTGCCTACTAGCAAAAATCTGATTGGTTGCAAATGGGTCTATAAAGTCAAGACTCATTCTGATGGTTCTCTCGAGCGTTATAAAGCTTGTTTAGTTGCTAGAGGAGACCTTTGCCCTATTGCCAAAATGACTATTGTTCGTACTTTGATCTCTGTTGCTGCTGTTTGTCATTGGCCGCTTTATCAAATGGATGTTAAGAATGTTTTTCTTAATGTCCATCTCACTGAGGAGGTTTACATGCGTCCTCCCTCTGGCCTTCACCATTCCTTTGGTCAAGTTTGTCGTCTTGGGCGTGATCTGTATGGTTTGAAGTAATCTCCTCGTACTTAGTATGATCGCTTTCAAACAACTATTATTGCGCTTGGGTTTCATCCTTGTGCCCACGACTCTGCATTGCTTCTCCTCCACACCTCTGTTGGTTTTGTTGAATTATCATTATATGTGGATGACATGATCATCACTAGCTCTGACTCTTCTGCTATCTTTAAGGTCAAGTATCATCTCTTCCGCACGTTCAAAATGAAGGATCTGGGACTATTGCGATATTTTCTTGGTATTGAGGTAGCTTCTTCTCCTAAGGGTTACTTTCTGTCCCAGGCTAAGTATGCCAATGAAGTTATCCATCGTGCCGGTCTTACTGACACTAAGCTTTCTGATAGCCCGTTACACTACTGATGGTGTTCTTCTCGACGATCCTGTGTTATATCGTGAGCTTGAAGGTTGCTTAGTCTATCTGACAGTTACTCGCCCTGATCTTGCCTATGTTGTCCATGTGGTTAGTCAGTTTGTTTCTGCTCCTCGCTCTACACATTGGGTTGTTTTGATTCGAATCCTTTGCTATCTCCGCAGTACTATCTTTCAGGGCTTGCTATTCTCTTCTACTTCTTCCTTAGACTTGATGGCCTATTTTGATGCTGACTGGACTGGTGATGTCAATGATCGTAAATCCACTTCTGATTTTTGTATGTTTCTTAGCGATTCCCAGATTTCTTAAAAAAGCAAGAAACAAACTGTTGTTACCCGTTCTACTGCCGAAGCTAAGTATCGTGCTATGACTCATGCTACTGCTGAAATTGTCTGGCTTCGTGGTCTCTTATCTAACTTGGGCATCCCTCAGTCTTCCCCGACCTCTCTCTATTGTGACAATTGAAGTGCTATTCCAATTGATCATAACATTGTCTTCCATGAACGGACAAAGCACATTGAGATTGATTGTCACTTCGTCCGTCAGCATCTGCAATCTAGCTTTATATCGCTTCCTTTTGTCTCTTCAACTCTGCAACTTGCTGACTTCTTCACCAAAACCAACACCATTGCTTGGTTTTGGTTTCGGTTTCTTCTTAACAAACTCTCAATGTTTTTTGCTAAAACACCTTGAGTTTGAGCGGGGGTGTGAGAATATTGTCTATATTAGGTTTCTCCTTTTTCCTTTTAGGCTTCGAGTTCTATATCAGTATGTATTCTTTTAGGCATAGGAATTATATCAGTATGTATTCTTTTAGGCTTAGAGTTCTAGATCAGTATGTATTCTTTTAGGTTTAGGAATTAGAGTTCTATATAAGTGGAGTTCTATATAAGTGATGTATTCTTTGTTTAATTCATTCAATCTAATATACAGTTTCATTCAAAAAACTTACACTCCCTAGCATCCTTTCTTAGGTTTTGTTGGTTGATTTGGTTCGTTCTAGGGTTCAGTTGGTGCTTTCTGCTTTTAGAGTGACTGCTGGAATTGGTTCATTGGTGTTTTTTTCTTTCTTGTTTGATTAGCATTTCCTATTGGTTCTTTATTCATGGTTAAATCAAAATCTCCGATTCTCAAGGATGATAATTTGCCCAAATCGATCACTACAAAGAAAGTAGATGGACGAAATTATTTGGCTTGGTCACATGCTATGAAAGTTTTTCTACGTGGGAAGAAGTTGAAGTTTCTCACTGTATCTCCTCCTCTGACGGATGATAAGTCTTTCGGTGATTGGCTCAGTGACAATTCCATTGTGATAGGTTGGCTGTGGCATAGTTTGGATCCTCATGTTGTGACTACTGTTGAGTTTTGTGAAACCTCTAAGCAAATTAGGGATTCACTTGCCGAATCCTTCTCTCATCAGAGTAATGTTTCTCATGTCTATTAGTTACATGAGTGCATCTTTGCTACTAAACAAACTAGACATCCCTTGTCTAAGTAGTGCACTTAGAATTTGTAGGAACAGTTATTGCAGCATCGCCCGTTTACTTTTGACTTAGTGCAACAAAAGCGTCATTGGAAGGAATTTATGATTGCACCACTACTCACTAACATGGATTCTAACTTGCGGGGTTTTAAGGATCGGATTCTTGCTTGTGAAACTTTGTCTACCGCCACTAATGCCTATCTCAATTCTTACATTCTTCGTTGGGACAAAGTTCACCTGTGTCTAGCTCTGAGCCTCCATCCTTGACCTCATATGCTCTTGTTTCCCATAGTGGAGGTCATGGGCATGGTGGTTCTCGAGGTGGTTTTGGTACTAGTGGTCAACATCCTAGTTTTCGTGGTGGTTTTACTAGTGCCTCTCATGGAGGCAACTCTCGTGGTGGTTATGCTCCTCATAATGGCTCCATGTCCTAGGGTGATCAGAAGTGTGATTATTGTGGTGCCACAGGCCATACTGAACAATATTGTTGGCAAAAGTATTGCAAGCATAATTATGTCCATCAAGTTACTAATCCTGGTGCCTTTTCTCAACCGGCTCAGCCAGCTTCCATCTCCACTAGCCATGTTGCACCTCCATCTAATTCTAATGGTGCCCTCACTAATCAGCTTAGTGAACTTTTTGGTCTTGTTCAGTCTCTTCGTGTTGCTTTGCCTCCATCCTCCACTGTGACCTTAGCCAATTCAAGTAATCTTGCATGTGTGACTCAATCTTCTCAATCCTTGACTCTAGCACTAGCTCTCATATGCCTAGTAATGCTTCCCTTTTCACTGATTGACATCTGGTCACTCATACCATTGTTCTTACTTTCTTACTGATGGGTCCTCTCAGCCCGTCAGTGGGATGGGAACTCAGTCCCACACAGGTTCTTTCTTTACCCTCTAGTCTTTATGTTCCTCATTTTCCTTGCAATTCACTCTCTATTAGTCAATTGACCAAAGCTTTGCATTGTTCAGTAACCTTTTGTCTTTTTTCTTGTATCTTGCAAGACCTCAAGACCAAGAAGATGATTGGTTCGAGGCATGAAAAAAGATGGGTTATACTATTTGGACGTTGATCGCTTCTCTTTGGTCTTCCTCAGCTTTGATCGCCATCGCTTTCACCTCTTCAATGGCATTTTCGTTATGTCATCCATCGCTGGCCAAGCTTCGGTGGCAGTTCCTAGTTTGAGTCTTGTGTATAAACTTAAGTATAAAGCTTGTTATTTTGGAAAGCATCACCGTAGTTCTTTTCCTACTCATAGTGTTAGTCGTGACGCTACATCCTTTGATGTAGTCCACACGAACATATGGGGTCCTTCTCATACTTCTACTAAAAATGGTTTTTTCTATTTTGTTATTTTTTGTGGACAATTATTCTCTGATGGCTTGGTTATTTTTAAAGAAATTTTTACTCAGTTTGGTAATAGTATTGAAACTATTCAATCTGATAATGCTCAAGAATACATGCAATATATTGTCCAAACATGTTATAATGAGTGTGGTATCATTCATCAGACTAATTGTCCACGCACCTCTTAGCAAAATAGTGTTGTTGAACACAAACATCGCCAATTGTTGGATGTTGCTCATACTTTATTGTTTAACATATAGGTTCTCAAACACTTCTGGGTGATTTCGTGCTCACTGCTTGTTTTCTGGTTAATTGTATGCCTTCTGTAGTTTTACAAAATCATTCTCCTTTTTTTTGCTCTATCATGGCTGGTCACCATTTCCTCTTTACCCATGTGTTTTCAACTGTGGCTTTTGCTCATTTCCTTGATCTAAGGCTTGATAAGTTGTCCCCTCAGGCCGAGAAGTGTGTTTTTCCTAGGGCATTCTGACACTCAGAAAGGTTAACGTTGTTATCATCCTGAGTCACGTCATTATTTGGTTAGTGTTGATGTCACTTTCTTTGTGTACACTCCCTTCTTTTCATCTTCTGGTTCCTAATTATCTTATGATCTTGTTTGTTCTCATGAACGAGAGTGTTATGGTCCCTTACATAATATTACTCTTCTGGTTCCCCTTGTGCCTTCTTCATCTTCACCTCCTCCTTTAGTCTCACTGGAACCAATATCTATTTCTCCTTTGCAGGTTTATCAACGGTCCTTCTCTCAGCACATTGTTTCTTATGGTCAAGCTAGTTCTTCTTCTTCGTCAGAGGTTCTTGCTCCACCTCTTCCACCCCCGGGTTATGATGACTTAACTATTGTTTTGCGCATGGTTGCACTCAACATCCTATTGATCGCTTTTTCCTTATATGCTCAGGTTTCTCCTTATTTCTATTCATTTTCTTATAGGTTGTCCTGTATTACTCTTCCTTCTTCTGATCAACAAGCCTCGTCCATGTTTGGGTGAAAGCATGCTATGGATGAGGAAATGAATGCACTTCATACTTCATCAAAATCAAACTTAGGAGCTTACTACTCTTGCTCCTAGGACACCCAGTGTTGGTTGTCAATGGGTCTATACTATTAAGTATCTCCTTAATGGTTTGGTTGAGCAACTTAATGCTCGTTTAGTCGCTAGAGGCCACACCCAAACCTATGGTGTTGATTATCTCGAGACCTTTTCTCCTATGGCTCGTCTTAATTATGTTCGGATCTTGCTTTATGTTGCTGTTAGTTAGTCATGGCCCTTATCAATTGGATATCAAGAATGCCTTTCTTCATGGCGACTTACAGGAGGAGGTCTATATAGATTAGCCACCTGGTTTTGTTTTTGGGAGTGAACATCTTGTATATCGATTGCAGAAGGCTTATGTGGGTTGAAGCAGTCACCTCGAGCTTGGTTTGATCGTTTTAGTGCAATTGTTCTTGCCTATGGTTTTTAGAGCTCTACCTCTAATCACTCTATTTTTGTTCAGCACTCTTCCACTGGTACCATTGTTCTGATTGTTTATGTGGATGATATTATTATCTATGGTAGTGACTCTGCTGGTATGCTAACTGAAAACAATCAGAACAATATTTGAGTACCAAATTCCACGCTAAGGACTTGGGTAATCTTCTTTCTGAGACTGGTCTTTTAGGTGCTCAGCCCGTTGATACTCACATGGACTCCTCTATCAAGCTTGATGGTGATCATGGTGACTTATTTCTTGATGTTGGTCATTATTGTCACCTAGTGAGCAAGTTGATATATCTCACAATTACTCACCCCGGCATTACTTATGCGGTCAATCTAGTTAGTCAGTTTATGCATGCTCGTCATCTTCACTTTGAGGTTGTGTGTCGTATTCTGCAATATCTGAAGAGTATTCCTGGCAAAGGTCCCCTCTATTGGCCATCCTCTTCCTTGTTTGTTACTAACTTTAGCGATGCTGATTGGGCTGGTAGTTGTATTAATCGCCGTTCTACTTTTGGCTATTGTATACTTGTTTGCCATAAATTTGTTACTTGGCGCAGTACAAAACATGTGTGTTCAAGTGCTGATACTGAATATCGAGCTATGGCTCATATTGCTTCTGAGATGTTATGGTTTCGCTCCCTCCACGATTTTGATATCTCTGTTCCCTCTCCTATGGCCGTGTGTTGTGATAATCAAGTGGCAATCTTGATTGCGAATAATCCAGTGTTCCATGAGCACACAAAGCATATTGAAGTTAACTGCCACTTTATTCGGGATTTGTTACTGCATAAGCAACTTGTGACTCCATATGTTCAATTTGATGATCAGTTGGGTGACATTCTCACCAAACCTTTACCTCGGCCATCTTTTCAGCGGCTACCTACCAAGCTGGGCATGTTTGATCTATATGCTCCAACTTGAGGGAGAGTGTTAGAATAGATGCTATTTTATTTTATTTTTATTAATTGTTATTAGTGAGGGTACTATTGTCCTTGTCATATATTCTATTCTAATATAAATATAGATGAGGTACAAGGTAACGAAACAAAACCCAAATACCCATTCGTATAATTCTCTCTTCTCTCTATCTCACCTTCTCTATCTCTAACCCTAATTCCATAGCTTTCTACACTAACTAAAATTATAAAAAGAACTCCACCTCGGCACACCCCAGCTGAAGCATCCTCGTGTCACAAATGTTGCCATACTTACATCAAATTACCAAGGTAACAATATAAATTAATGAAACACCTTTTTGTTAATTTTAAACTCTTCACTGCCTCAATGTTAATAAAATCATTCAGAGAGAAGCAATGACAATCAACTTCAGCTTTTTATCCACCCTGCTACTCTCACCTTCACCAGCTCATTTAACTCCTCCCAATTTACTACATAATTATTAAAAATAATCTCACACTTTTCTCCTTGCTATGGTGATTGTAGCCAGCATGTGTGAATGTAAGGAGGGGGAGGGAGAGAGAGAGCGAGCAAGAGAGAGAGAGAGAACCTGGCCAGGAATAGTGTTTTGGTGGAGCCAATCCAGAGGTGCTGCTTTGGAAATGATCCTCTAATAAAATTAATATGTTGCTTATATATATACAATATGTATAGATGAGGGATTAGGAGTGCTTGAGGAAGTAAGATGCCAAGCTACTGTTTGGGTCTAGTAAAGGGGAGAGAGAATGTGAGGATGGTTGGGTGGGTGTGAAGAAGAAAAGAAGAAAAACAAGGAAATAAAATGGAAAAAAAAAAAAAAGAAAAAAAAACCAGATAGAGTTCAGTTCTCAAATTATGATGGCATAGAGAAGAAAATTAGAGAAAAAAGTAAGGGCAACAATCGAATTTTCAGAAAAATTGTTAATAGAGTTAGACTTTTCACTTCACCCCAGACAACAAGGGGTTATGTATACATTTCTAAACTAAAAGAGGATAATGTGTTTTCAGGGTCAATTTCACAGGGGTAAGGTGTAATTAACCCTAAAAACATAACAACAATAATAACAAGAAGAGTAGAAGGATGAAAAGGAGACAAAGGTAGAGAAGAAGGTACCAGATATAAAATAAAGATGTTCTAATAAGAGGGGGTGTTATAAATAGATGTAAAGTTTTGATGGGGAAAAAATTGTAAATTCACTACACTATTTCCTTCACTGCTTCTGCTCGTATTTGGGCATGTACAAAAATAGTGGGCCCAAGTAGAAAGCTTCCCCACCCTACTTCTCATCCCTTCTCTCGTCCTCCCTAACAAACAAGGGAAAGTCTGTTAATTAATTGCTTTCACTCAACTACACACACCTGAATTTGGGATGTCATGAGGTGCTCAAATCCCTAATCAAGGTGCTTAATAAATTTTGTCTAATGTGTTGAGTATTCCTATGTAATGTACCAAAACTTAATCAAAATTGGTGGTAATCAAGTAGGATTAATTAGGCTTGAGCAAGATTAAATAAGTTAATCAAGATTAGAGGCTAACCTTGATTAATTAGAGCCAATCTTGAGGAGAAAAGAAAGAACAAAGAGAAAAGAGGGCAACACCATAACCCAAACCTCTCTTGTAACTAGCAAGGAATAAAATTCTGTTTCCTTTCCATAGAAATGGCCAAAATGTTTCCATTTCCTAGGAAACCAAAACAAAGCATTAGTGGAATACTAAAACTCTAATGTTTCCACCAAAACAGTGTTTTGGTGAAGATAATGAAACAATGAGTTGTATCAGCAGCACCTAATAGGAATATCCAACAATGGTTAGTTGTATTTGTCTCTTTTTGTCAAAAGAAAATATTTGAGAACAATATTAAATTTATTAGAGAATTTGATAAATTAGAAAGGAGAAGAGGACAAATAGAGATAAAAAGATGAAAGAATTGGTTATTTTTATTTGTCTCTTTTTGTGAAAAGAAAATACTTAAAGAACAAATCAAAATATTAAATTTATTAGAGAATTTGATAAATTAGAAACGAGAAGAAGACAAATAGAGAGAAAAAGATGAAAGAAGAAAATTATTTATCTTCTTATTTTATTTTGGTGTTTTGGTGTTTTGGTGCTGTTCTGTTCTGGAGTGCTGCACTACCTGCTCTGGATTTGGTGTTGGTGTACCTTTTTCTCTGGTTTTTTGGTTTTTGTTTTCTCTGTTGTGCTCGTTGGTTTCTCACTAACTTGGAGGTTGGAGCTTGTTTTAGCTCCAAGCTCCTCTTTATTGATGTAAATTTTTAAATATATGCATCAATAAAGTCTTCTTTTAGCCGATCAAAAAAAAATGTTTTGGAAACTCATTCAAAATGTTTTCAAAACATTTCTATTTCCAAGCTAACCAAATCCTTGGCTATTAGACACAAGAAAAGCAGATTCATGCATTCCCCTGCATTCTTACACAACCGACATCATTCCATCATGACTTTACCTCTCTTCCTCAAATTTTCAATCATCAAAGTATAGTGTCAACAAAGAAACAAGGGAAAAGTAGATACTGAATACATAAAAAAAAACATATAATCATATGAATATACCTGACTTGAGGCAACGGTGAATATCTTCTTCTCAAAATTTAAAACAACAGTCTCGACATTAGGTACTTCTTTTGGCACAAAAGCTGGTAAATATTGGATTACCATGTCCGTTCTACACATGTAATAAATCAATGGTTATGTGGCATTAAAAACATATTTAAAGTAATTTGTGGAATTTAAAGGGGATGGGTTAGTATGACATAAAAAAAACAAAAAAATAAATTATACCACATAAGACTCCCATTTTTTGTCAAAGAAGCAAGATTCTAGCTGAGCACGAAAAGATAAAAAGTTACAAATGAAGGATAAGAAGTGCTGGAAATTTGATTATTATTGCCTTAATATTATGTTAGTGGATGTATATAATATGTTAGTGATGTATATAATATGTTAGTGGCTGTTAGTGGACATATAGTGGCAATATATAATGCAGCACCATCTTCTCCACTACCCCAATGGCCAACCCACTAGAGAGTGGAATGGGTTTGGTGACAACCAATCACCTCCTCCCTCAATTGTGTATAAATTGAGGTGAGGAGGAGGGGTAGATACATCAAGAAACAACAACAACACATCTGTGAGAGATTGTGAGAGTTTGAGAGTTCTATAGAGAGTGAAGGTGAGGTGTGAGTGTAATCTCCCTCCGGGAAAAATTCTATAGTGATAGCTCTCCGTGGACGTAGGCAATTGCCGAACCACGTAAATATTATTGTGTTCTTGTGTGTGATTGATTTTTAAGTTGGTATCGAGCAACAAAACACAGCAGCCCTAAAACCGCTATAACCATGTCAAGTCACGTCCAAACCACTTCAACCCCGCCACGCCATTCCGTGAAAACGGCCAACAAGGCCGCAAATTACCAACAGTTTGATGATAAGCCACGGTCTGTGTGATTTTTGCAACAAGTCTCGCCATACACGCCAAACGTGTTGGAAGATCCATGACAAACCCGCTAACCGAAAAGCAAAGAACAAGGAGAGAAGAATCGTGGCTTTCCTATCGCTAATGAAGCCGATTCGAGTCCCTTCAACAAAGAGCGATTGATCAACTCTTAAAGCCGATAAAATCCAACTCCTCATCCGGTACTCTAGTGATTTTTGGCACAAACAGTAGAAATCCTAAAGCTTTCTCTTGTCTAAACTTCTCTCGTGGATCATAGATTCGTGCCCGATCACATGACTAGTTTTTCCCATTTATTTAGTACCTATTTCCTTGTTCGTCATGACAAAATCGTAATAGCCGATGGTAGTTTTTCACCTATTGCGTGAAAATGATTTATTAAACTAATCGAGAAAATTAATCTCAATGTCGTTTCTTCACGCCCCCAACTTAGCCTCAGACCTTTTGTCTGTCAAGAACTATCTAAGGATTCTAATTGTCGTGTTACATTTTTTGAATCCCATTGTGAATTTCAAGACCAGAACTCGGGGATGATGATTGGGCGTGCTAGGATGCTTGAAGGTCTTTACTACTTTGATGAAGTACCTGTTAATAGTACTAGTTCAATCTCTGTTCGAGAAAAAATAATGCTATGGCACTATAGGCTAGGACATCCTAGTTTTCTTTATCTGAAACATTTATTTCCAGAATTATTTAAAGGGATTGATTGTTCTTCTTTTCATTGTGAAAGTTGCATTTTTGCAAAATCTCATCGCTCTACTTATTTGCCAAAACCTTACCAGGCTTCCAAACCTTTTTATTTGATTCATAGTGATGTTTGGGGCCCTTCTAAAATCACTACTCTTTCTGGTAAAAGATGGTTTGTTACATTTATTGATGACCATACCCGCTTATGTTGGATTTATTTGATGAATAAAAAATCTGACGTGAAAAATTTATTCACAAATTTTTACAATATGATTGAAAACCAATTTCAAACCAAAATTGGTATTTTACATTCTGATAATGGAAACGTATTTCAATGAGCAGTTGGGTGAGTTTTTGGCAAAAAAGGGGATTTTTCATCAATCTACATGTCGGGATACCCCTCAACAAAATGGCATTGCAGAACGAAAAAATAAACATTTACTTGAAGTAGCACGTGCTATAATGTTTTACATGCATGTTCCTAAATATTTATGGGGTGAAGCAATTTTAACAGCCTCTTATTTGATAAACAGGATGCCTACAAAGGTGTTAACATACAAAACACCTTTTGATTGTCTCAAACATTTTTTTCCTGACACGAGGTTGTTTTCTGATTTACCCGCAAAAGTTTTTGGATGTGCTGCCTATGTTCATGTTCCCAGTCAATTTCGTTCAAAACTTGACCCCCGTGCTATAAAATGTGTTTTTTTTGGGTTATTCCTCAAACAAAAAAGGGTATAAGTGTTTCGATCCTCAAACCAAGAAATTTCATGTGAGTATGGATGTTTTATTTGTGGAAACAAAATCCTATTTCCCCAACACTTCTCTTCAGGGGGAGACAAGTGGAGTAGAAGACAATTTTTGGGATATTTCTATCCCGCTCCCCAATGTCATTTATCCTACACAAAAACCACATCTGTCTGATAATGATCACTTAGGAGAACCAAGTTCTATGGTGCCTAGTCAAGAAGATTCTTGTTTAGGGGGAGAAGTACTACAAAATGATCTAAATTCGAGCTTGTGTTTATACTAGGAAGCGATTTCATCTGAGGAATAATGACCAATGTCCATCCTAATGACCGAATGTCCACCCGAGTTCGCATCGAAATTTTAGGTAATCCTATTCCTTCTATTTCCGACCTTGATGTTCCTATAGCAATTAGGAAAGGTGTCCAAATTGCATTAAACATCCTATTGCAAATTACCTCTCTTATCAAAGACCTGCCTAAAACCATAGAGCTTTCACATCTAGGATTTCACATTTGTTTGTTCCAAGGAATATACAGAAGCATTGGATGATCCGAATTAGAAATTAGCAACATGGAGGAGATGAATGCTTTAAGGAGAAGTGGTACTTGGGAGATAGTTGATCTACCCAAAGACAAGAAAACAGCTTGGGTGTAAATGGGTGTTTATTTATAAAATGTAACGCAGATGGAAGCGTTGAGAGATACAAGGCGAGACTGGTGGCTAAAGGCTTCACTCAAACTTATGGGATTGACTATCGAGACGCTTGTTCTTGCTAAAATAAATTCCATTAGAGTCTTGTTATCTCTTGCAAGAATTCAGATTGGCCTCTACATCAACTTGACATTAAAAATGCATTTCTCAATGGTGATCTTGAAGAGGAGGTGTTCATGAGCCTACCGCCGGGATTTGAGCAGAGACTTGGTAGCGACAAAGTATGCAAATTGAACAAGTCATTATACGGACTCAAACAATCACCAAGAGCGTGGTCTGAACGCTTTGGGAAGGCAGTTATCAGTTGTGGCTTCTCGCAGAGTCAAGCAGATCACACAATATTTTATAAACATTCAAAAGACAGTAAAATTGCAATTTTGATTGTTTATGTTGATGACATCATTTTAACTGGTAATGATGAAGCAAAGTTGGCAGCCCTCAAAGAGAAACTCGTAAAAGAATTTCACATTAAGGATCTGGGAGCCCTCAAGTATTTCCTCATAATGGAATTTGCAAGATCCAAGGAAGGTATATTCGTTAATCAGAGAAAATATGTTCTTGATCTCCTTGGAGAAACAGGTATGCTTGGTTGTAAGATGGTGGAGACTCCGATCGAGCCTAACTTGAAGTTACAAGCTGCTAAGGCTGAAGAAGTCAAAGAGAGGGAACAATATCAGCGACTTGTAGGGAAATTGATTTACTTGTCTCCTACGCGGCCTGATATTGCCTTTGCAGTCAGCATGGTAAGTCAGTTCATGCACTCACCAGGGGCAGAGCACTTTGAGGCCGTTTATAAGATCTTAAGATATTTGAAAGGAACTCTGAGGAGAGGCTTATGCTCAAGAAACATGGACATCTTCAAGTTGAAGTATACACGATGATCAAGGTAGGTGAAGTGTTACAGACTGGAGATCAACATCCGGATACTGCTCCTTTGTAGGTGGGAACCTAGTTACATGGCGGAGTAAAATTTTGAATGTGGTAGCTAGAAGTAGTGCAAGAGTTGAGTCTGTGCCTATGGAATCTGTGAAGTAATGTGGATTAAAAGAATTCTTGAAGAATTAAAGCTTTCTCACCCGACACCTATAAAGGTCTATTGTGACAACAAAGTAGCTATATCTATAGCTCATAATCCAGTTCTACATGATCGCACAAAACATATAGAAGTGGATAAACATTTCATCAAGGAGAAAATCAATGTTGGCATAATCTGTATGACCTACCTTCCAACAGGTGAACAATTAGCTGATGTGCTAACGAAGGGACTACACAAGAAGCAATTTGATAAGCTGACTAGCAAGCTGGCTATGGAAGATATCTTCAAACCAGCTTGAGGGGGCGTGCTGGAAATTTGATTATTATTGCCTTAATATTATGTTAGTGGATGTATATAATATGTTAGTGATGTATATAATATGTTAGTGGCTGTTAGTGGACATATAGTGGCAATATATAATGCAGCACCATCTTCTCCACTACCCCAATGGCCAACCCACTAGAGAGTGGAATGGGTTTGGTGACAACCAATCACCTCCTCCCTCAATTGTGTATAAATTGAGGTGAGGAGGGGTAGAAAAAATCAAGAAACAACAACACATCTGTGAGAGATTGTGAGAGTTTGAGAGTTCTATAGAGAGTGAAGTTGAGGTGTGAGTGTAATCTCCCTCCGGGAAAAATTCTATAGTGATAGCTCTCCGTGGACGTAGGCAATTGCCGAACCACGTAAATATTGTTGTGTTCTTGTGTGTGATTGATTTTTGAGTCATAGTTTCTCTAACACTTGCTTTTCTACTTCTTATTGTGCCTTTATTTCTTCTATATATGATTATTTCCAGCCGGAGTCTTACAAAGAAGCATGTATTGATCCCAATTTAGTTCATGAAATGCAAGATGAATTGACAGCTCTTGAAAAAAGTCATACTTAGGAATCGGTTTCATTGCCTAGAGGTAAGAATCTTATTGGGTGTAAGTGGTTTACAAATTTAAAACCCACTTTGATGGTTCTGTCAAGTGTTATAAGACTAGATTAGTTGTAAAGGGTTTCTCTTGGGAGTTTGGGATTTGATTAGAAGGAGACATTTGCTCTTGTAATTGAGATGACCATTATGCATACTTGATTGTTATTGTTATAGTCCATGCTACTTATTTAGTTAGATGTCAAGAATGACGTTCTTAATGGCTATCTCAACGAAGAAGTTTATATTTGTCCTCCTTCGGGGCTCTCATTCCAATGGTTATGTTTGTCGTACGTGCCATGCTCTTTATGGTACGAAGCAATCTCCTCACACATGTTATTGGTCTGTGTTAGGTAGAGTTGTGCATGGGTCGGACCGGGTCGTTTTGACCTTGATTCGCCATTCGAACAGAATCAGATTCAACATCTTTGCAACCAATGTTGACCGATCAATGGATGGAAGCGCCCAGAGACACCATTCAGTTTCACAGTCGACATCGGTTGGTGTCGGCCAGAACAAACAGAAAAAGAAAAATCCAAAATTTTGCACAACTAAGAAAGAGATATATATACTACAACCCAAAAAAGGAAGATCATGGGGATAAAGATTGAAGAAGGTAGAAGGATGCGACAGAGGGAATTGTAATAAAATAAAATTAAAAAAACATTCAGTCCAACCCAAAAAATATAAGCAAACTGCAAGTTGAACCAAGTCATCATAAGAAGACAAAACAGCAGACGTAGTGTAATCCAACAAGAGCTGGCAAACATCGAGTTGTACCCCTCTATTCAAAGTTTGAGATGGGAAGAGAGAGTTGTGATACGAGAGAATATTTCTTGGGTAAGTAATAAGAGAGATAATATGGTGATAACAGAGAGAAAGTGGGTCTTTGATAAGGCTGAATTGATGAGGCAGAGTTTCCCCAAGTAGAGAGAAATAGTGGTATTGATAATTATAATCTAGGTACTACAATTGAATAATGGCAGGAGTAATTGTTGTGCAATGTGTACAACTAATAATGTAAAGGCACATCTTATTTGTTAGTGTATTTATTTATACATCAGTCTGTTCGATTTCTACCAAAATTTTTTTAAAAGAACCTCTACAGACCGCTTCCCAAAAGAATCTGATGCTTTGGAACCACAGTCGAGCGTCAGATTTCACGAAAAAGTCCATTTCTGGTCAAGTCAATTTGGGCTGGTCAATTTTTTCAAGTGAATCAGATTTTTGAATAACCCTAGTGTTTCGTATTATGGTTATTTGAGTCCAAGGTTATTTACAGTACTTATGTAATTTGTGTCTACTAATATAAATATATCAGTCTAAGAGGAGAACCCTGATTTTGGGTAGTCTCTTTTTGTTATCCATATATTGTGTAACCTTCTCTCTCTCTCCTCTGTTCTGTAAACTTAACATGGTGTTGGAGCTTCATCTTCCTACTTGAAGATCTTTTTTCGCCTTTTCTTTTTCATTCGCATTCTTCTCTTTTTTCGTTTTTTTCTATTGCAGTAGCAAAAAATAATAAAAATAACAATAAATATTTCTACCATGATCGATTGGAGATGGGCATCTGACCTATAATTTTATGTTATTCTTTTACTCATTATCTGATCTCTTTTCCCTTCTTTTTTTTTTTTTTTTTTCTAAATTGGTCTAGAAATTCTTGATCAAGCCAGCTATGGCTACACTTTCTGTTTGTTCTCTCTGCCATGGGTGCTGACTGGATTAGTAAAGGGCCTTGATGTCTTTTTTTAAAAAAAATTTTAGGGTTTCCAGTGATTTTACCTGTGTTGGGTACCGATTAGCTGAGTTCATCTGCCTCTGTCTTTCCTGATTGTTGGTTCATGTGTGGCCTTTCTCTGCCTCTAATTTCTAGAGGTGAGTTAGGCCTGGTTTGGGGTGAGCTATATAAGCCAAAAAGTCAAAAAGTTACTCCAAAATTCAAAAAGATATCACTATTCACTAAAAAAAAAAAAAAACAAATTAATTTTTTCCAAACCTCCCGTACACACATGCTGCTGTTTGCGTGCTCCTGTCTGCGCCCATTTCAAACAAAAGAAATGATTGGGTGTATTAAAATACACACACCGTTGTTTGTCTCATGGGGGCCATCATGGGTCCCATTTTGATAATCTGAACCGTTCAATGTGTAGAAATCATCGAGTACTATATGTCTGCAAAAAATCACATTGATCGGATATCGATAACTATATGATCAAATCAGTTATATATAAGAAATGGATAGTGTTATAATTAATGATTGAAAATAAATAAATCTGATCAGATAGCTATTGATATCCGATTGACGTGATTTTTTATAGGTACATAGTGTTCGACGAGTTACACACATTCGGTTCAGATTATTAAAATGGGACCCGTGATGACCCAACAAGCCAAACAAACCGTCCACTGCTTTGTTCACTATTCACCCAATAATTTCTAAGTCCATTACACGGCTGCCTTTTCTTCGGCTGGGCCCCACTCCTCTCAAATCATCTCTTACACACTTTTTTTATACAATTTTTTAATACACATTTTCCCATAAAAATCAAAAAAGTTAACCCAAACCTCCATATTTTTTTTTCAACTTTTTTAATCCAAAAAGACAAAAAGTACACTTTTTTAGGACACCCCAAACCAACCCTTACTATTGTCAAGTTTGTTTTTGGTTTCATATCTCCTGGTATTGCTGCTTTCGGGAGTTGTTAGCATGTGATATCTCTCTAGTGGTTTTTTGTGCTATTTCTCTAATAACATGGTTGAAGGCAGTCAGGCATCCAAGCGCAGCAAAGAGAGTGAGTTGAGTTGTGTTGTGACTCTTGGAGATAGTAAGCCCTCTCTTCAAATTAGTCCCCATTAATTAAGCTTGATGGTAAAAACTACTAGATTTGACATCACTCTTGTAGTCTGGCTACCATTGTGCCTCATTAAACTAGCTATATTACCGATGTACTCACGGAACTTACTGAAGATGAACCCTTGCATACTCAATGGCATTCTAAGAATGCTTTGGTTATGACTTGGTTGACTAACGGTTGATTAACTCCATGTAACCTACAATTAGTCAGACTATTCTATTATTGGACACTACTTATAAGATTTGGACAAAAGGATCGATCTCTTGAAGAGTTAGGAAAGAAAATCTAGTTCTTGGATCAGAAGGATCGATCTCTTGAAGAGTACTATGTTGAGTTAAGTGACTTGTAGCAGGAACTTGATTATTACCAGAGCTTCCAGGATGTCTGTTCCAAGGATGCACTTTGTTTCAAAAACTCGTAGAGGAGCGAGATTATGACTTTCTGTTGGTCTTAATTTGGAGAATGATCATATTCGAGTTAAAGTGTTAGGTAGTTCTCCTTTTCCCACTTTACAAGAGGCTTACGCTCTTGTTCAACAAGAGGAGAGTCGGCATAGTGTCATGGTGAATACATCTAGTCAAGATTAGTATGCTTTGGTTGTTACTCCTAATTCACAAGACAACAAACCTAGTCAGTCTAAGTTTGACAGTAAGGGTACCCTTGTTGATCGGAATCTACTAAAGTGTGATTATTGTGGAAAAGAACAATAGGAGGCACTGTTGGAAATTAAATGGTTGTCTTACTCGGCGGCGTGATCATGGTGGTGTGGTTCATCCCCAAGCACATGTATCAGAGATCACTACCAATACTTCTAGTGACACCAGTACCCTTTATCAGCGAGAGCTACACACTCTCAAGTGTTTGATGTCTAGGCTTGACCACACTTGGTACATCCTCGTCGACCTCTTAGATTATTGATTCCAGTGATGTCACTAACCACATGACAGGTTCCTCTAGTCTTTTCTATTCTTCTTCTCCTTGTTCTAGGAGGGATAACATTAGAGTGGATGATGAATCTTTATCCTGTATATCCAAAAAGTGTTTTGTTCATTGCTCCTCATTGATTTCTCTTTCACTTGTTCATGTTCCCGTTTTTTCCACTAACTTGCTCTATGTTAGTAGCCTTACTACTTCTCTGAATTGCTCTGTGACTTTTTTTCCTATTCATTGTGTTTTTCAATAACTGGCTACGGGAAAAACAATTGGTAGTGGTAGAGCACATAGTGGACTATACTTTATGGATGATGTCTCTCCTTTCTTGCCTTTGTCCTCTACTTAGGCTCTTTAGACTACTACTGGCTTCTCATTGAACCTCCTCCATCAGTGGCATCATCATTTGGGTCACTCTTCATTTGGCATTTTAGAAAATCTTTTTCCTTCATTAGTTCAAAATTGTCCTAGGATTAATTTTGTTTGCGATGCTTTTCAACTTTCCAAGCATAAACGTACTTGATATCCTTCAATTAACAAAGAAGTGTTTTTTCCTTTTATCCCGATTCATACTGATGTGTGGGGGCCTTCTCCTATGGTTTCTCTTTTTGGGTATTGGTGATATCACATTTATTGATTCTTATTCCCGTGTAACTTGGATTTATTTACTTTGGCCTAAGAGTGAGGTTTTCTCTTGCTTTCAAATCTTTTATAAGATGGTGACTAATCTCTTTGATGCTAAAATCAAAAAAATTCGCAGTAATAATGGAATTGAATATATTAATAGAGTTTTTTGGGCATACCTTGAGAAACATGACATTCTTTATCAAACTGGTTGTGTTGGCACTCTTGTGACTAGAAAACAGTTGCAGAACGCAAGAATGGCTATCTTCTTGAAGTTGCTCGCTCTCTTTTGTTTACTATAAATGTTCCTAAATCCTTTCGGGGTAATGCTATTCTTACCATTGCTTATCTTAACAATTGTATGCCCTCTAGTGTCCTATAGTTCCAAATTCCTCTTAACTTCTTCTAGTGACTTCTCCCACATCTTCTCTTCCCCCAAAGGTCTTTGGGTGTGTTTGTTTTGTACATTTGCATCCACAACTCATGGGAAGCTTGATCCTAAGGATGTATGCCTTTATTGGTTACTCTGCTACTCAAAACGACTACGAATGTTATGATCCTGAAACCTACAAGTTATATGTTAGTATGGATGTCACCTTTCATGAATCTAAGTTCTTTTTTTTTCTTCCCCACAGTTGTCTCTTTAGGGAAAGCATATCGAAGAAGAGATGTCGTATCGGCATGAGTCATCTTTTTTCCTTTCTACTCAAAGAGATTATTTGTGATGAAAGGGAGCCTGAGATTCCTCGTGATAGGGAGCCTAAGAGTACCATTGATGGAGAGCCATACATGGGTGGTTGTTTGGACAAGGTTGATCTTAAGACTTATCCAGGGCGTCATGTTGATGTCGATAAGGCTACTGATCACAAGTCCACTACCAGCTTTTGTGATTTTCTTGGTGATTTTCTTATCTCTTGGAAAAGTAAGAAACAACCTGTTATTGCTCATTCTACTGTTGAGGATGGGTATGTGCTATGGCTCATGCCATTGTTGAAATTGTTTGGCTTTATTAGCTCCATTATAATTTGGGTGTTTCCCAATCATCTCCTACTATGTATTGTGATAATAAGAGTGTCATAACTCTGTGTACGATGAGCGCACGAAGCACATCGAGATTAACTGTCATTTGGTTCACCAGTGCCATCTTCAGTTAGGTACCATTGAGCAAACTTTTGTCTCCTCTTTGCAGCTTACTTCACCAAGACCCAAATGTTCACTCATTTTAGTTTTTTCCTTGACAAACTCTTGATTCTCACTGATCTAACAGCAAGATTTGGTTCAACTCAAGAATGTGTTTTCTACGCCAATTAATTTTGTCATTCCAACTAAATTCCTTTTTGTTCATGCTACCTCAGACAAATGAAAAGGAGTATCAAGTTAAAGTTTTTCATACCCGGACATGGATGCAAATGCAAAGCTTGTGGATTCTTATACTTTAACACTTTAAATCAAAGGTTCAGATAATGATGTATTGTCCACAAGAAGAACAACAGAAAGTAAATTTAAGCAAGCAGCTAAAAAACGGATGTGGGCATGCTTTCAAGGTAGGAGCTATATGAACCATGCATAGTCATGTTTCTAGTCTTAGCAAGGTCTTATTTTATTGTTATTTAGCTTATAAACAAACTGATATGTTTTTATATGTTTTCTAGTGTTTTGTTTTGTAAGTAACGGATATTTTGGTAATTGGCTTGATTACTGAATATCTTTGGAGGGGTAGCCTTGGATCATCATAGGGGTCATGATATATAATTGGGTTTTACTTATGAATCTTATTTAAATCTAGATACGTTTTAAAAGTCAAGGGAGTTAAAATCCTAACTCTATATAAAATAAAATCGTGTGACATTTCCAATTCAAGAGAGTTGAGTTGTAGATAATTTGATAAAGATTTTGAACCTTTCATGCAAGTTTTGTGATGCAACTTCAACGTTAGGTGTGATGCCTCTGGGAATCTAAGTGTTATGCCTAGTTTTAGGAATGATTCCTAGATCGTGTTTTCTTCTTTTTTTTAGTTTTTCTGCACTTGTAGCCTCTAGACCCGTATTCATCCATTACGCATCATAATTTCTCAACTCAACCAATCAACTTTAGGTTGCAAAAAATCACAAACCAAGGCTAAAATTTAAGAGTACTGTTCACAGCCCAGAACAACCCCTAAACAGGCCCCAGAATCCTTTTTTTGCATTCCCAAACCCTTGCTCTTTGATTAATCCATATAAGCCGTAACAGACACTATATTTTTACCACCTGTTCAGCCTCAAAAATCAACTAAAATCAGCCCATAAGCCTACTATTTGGTTACATCATATTAGTTTTGGTTCACTACTAGGAGATTGTTCACCGCACTTGTCCTACATCATTTACATTAACTAACATATTTTTAGACAATTTTCACAAGCTTTAGATGCTACTAATTACTTACATCTTACTAATAACCCTCCGCCGAGCTGCTTGGGGTAGTTGTGATCTCCAATTGCTGGCTTCCACGCTAGGTTCACGTTCAGGAAGCATTGAGTTGGTGTTAACCATCAAATCCTCAGCCAGCCCTTACACCTAGTTCCCAACCTAAAAGAAAAACAAGTCAATTTTTTTCCTGAAATCCATATATACAATCTAAAGAACCTTTTAGCAAACAATTAAATAAAATAAATTTATAATATCAGCGCAAGAATGAGGGTATCATCAATAGAGAGGGGAACAACCTAATTGAAAAGAAAACCCTTGAAAAAGCTCCGGAATCTCACTCTAATAGTTCCCAATAAATTAATTCCATGCATTCCGATAGGCATGTTTGGTTTGTCTCTCAAAACATGTTTTGAGAAAAAAATTCCAAAAACACATTTGATTGAAAATGATTTTTCTTTTTTAAAAAAAAAAAATTGAATCACTTTTATCTCTATTACCTATCAATTAATCACTTTTTCTCTTTCATCTCTCCTTCTCAATCACTTTTTCACTCACACACACTTTTCTCTCTACTACACGTCTCAATCACTTTTTATCTCTCATTTCAATCACTTTTTTCTTTCACACCCATCTATTCATTTACAAAAAAAAAAAAAAAAAAAATATATCAAATAATTCAAAACTATTTTCAAAATATAAAACCAAACAAAGTAATAAATTTTCTAAACTCTCTGCAAAAAATTATTTTTAAAATAATATCTCAAGGCTTCTTATTCCACAAACAAGTTAAACCAAAAATATTCACCCAAACCACATACATACATATACACACACACACACACACATATATATATATATAAGATAAAATGGATACGCAAGAGAATCAGTAACTAGAATTCACATACCATTTGGTGATGAGTATCTGAGAAGGTGTGAGGAACCCTAGGGGGATTCGAGAGAGAATCGAACGGTTCGACTCTACTGGGCTCTGCCGTTGTGTGTGTGTGTGTGCGAGAGAGAGAGAGAGAGAGAGAGAGGTACTTGGGATTTAAGCAATTTGTATGTACCTGTGTGCGCGCGTGTCCACATATATGGGCGCCAGCACGAGTTATGTTCAAAACTTGGAAAGTTGGCATTGACACCCTGTGCCACACGTGCGCACTTTATTGCTTATTTATTATTTTTTGTTTCCTTTTAAATTTTTAATTAATAATTTTCAATTTAAAATTTATTTTTTTAAAAGGGGATGCACCAATAAATTTCAAATTAATAACTTATCTATTGTTTAGTCTTAAAAATTTTCTTATAGACTGAAAGGTCCCATTACAATGTTTCAAACATCAGATTAATGTTTCGAACATTAGATTTCAAACATCTAATGTTCATCAGATTTCAATAATGTTTGAAATTATAAGATAAATGTTTCAAATATTAGATTTCACACATCTAATGTTCATCAGATTTCAATAAATTTTGAAATTATAGAATGAAACATCAGATTCATTTACATCATGAACATCATCATGATGTATAAATGAGACTAAATGGAGCATAAGAAAACTTTTAGTACTAAATGGTTCAACTTTTCAGAAACTAGGATTTATGAGTAAATTTTTCATTTTGAAATTACAAATTTATATTTTCTTGACATCTAACACGTGACATTAATTTTTAGAGTGAAGTTGCAGATTTAAATTTTATAAGAAATGAATTTTTCTCCCATAAATGAATTGAGTTGATTTGTTAAATAAATAACACTAGACTTTTAAACAAGTCAAGTTTAAACTTTAATTTATTTATTATTTATTTAAATTATAGTATTAATATATTATTTATATATTAAAAATATGTATAAATAATCAAATAAATATATTAATTTGTATATTAAATATTATAAATAATATATTTACAAAAAATATATATATATTATTTATATTTATATATTTAAATAATAAAAATTATAGTTAAAAAATTTATTATTAAATTTTAAACCAAACAATATTAACATATTAAATATTATAAATGATATATTTAAATAATTTAAACAAGAGTAAAAAAAAGAAACGCCACCATAAATTCAATTTTAAAACTTATTTGTCAATCACTGCAAGCACAAAACTCTTAAAACAATGATGATATGCATTTTTTATTAGGCAAATTTATTCTTATATTTATTTGGAAAATTTATTAGAAAATTATTTTTCAAGTACTTGTATTCCAATTAGTTCATAAGATATTATTGTATTCCAACTAGTAGTTGACCCGTACAATACACATATTATTTTTTAAGAAAAGAATTTGATGGTACAATGTGTGTTATAAAAGAATAATTTAAATTTAAATTTAAAATTAAAATTAAAGTATAATTTTAATTATTTATTTTGATAATATTGACGTTATTGTTCTATAAAAATATTACTTAAATACTTATATATATTAATTTTAGTTAAATTATTTGTGTATTGTGATAATTTTAATTATATCGTATTATAAAAATGTAATTATCATATAATAATTTTGTATGATATATATTAAATTATAAAATCGTAAAATAAATACTAATTTTGATTTTAAAAATAATAATTAAATTAGAAGAAGAATTAGTAACATAAAATTAAAAGTAATTCTAACTATTTAATTTTTTTTATATATTTATATTCATTTGGAAAATAAAAATATGCAGAAATAGAAACTATGTAAAATTTATTGAAAAAATTAAATATAAATATGTTGTAATTGGATTATCATATAATGATTGTATATGATATATATTAAATTATAAGATTGTAAAATAAACACTCTTAATTAAATTAAAATATAAAATATATAAAAGAAATTCAACAACGACTAACCAAGACAGAATCACATAACAACATCTAAACCCAATTATTCAGTCTGGTTAGATAGAGAATATTGAAAAGTGAAAGAAAAAGAAAAACAATAATTTGTTATGTGTTTGTTTCAATAGAGAATCTTAGAAAATAATGAAAACTAAAGTTTCTTATACAACTCAAATTAGTTTATAAGTTAGGCTTACCATTTCTCGCAAAATACACAAGGAAATTTATTTTTTTTCACAAAACTTGATAATACTTATTTTGTTCCCTCTTTGTCCATACTTCTCTCTACAACGGCCCTGTTTGGTAGAACTGTGGAAAAGTGCTTATAGCTTATGCCTAAACAGCTTATAGCTTATAACTTTCAGTTTAAGCTGATTTCCAACTTATTCTTAAAGCATCTCCTGCCCCACTCAAAAAATAAACTGATTTCTGACTTCCAAAAAGCTATAAGCTATAAGCTATAAGCTAAACTAAACACATCAAAATAGTTTAAATTAAAATTTGAAAGTCAAATAAAATTGTAATTAAGCTCCGTTATGCTGTAATTACATTTTTTCCATCATTTTTTTGCAAAATTTTCTATCTATTCATATGTATGCAAGAAAATATATTTTCATTTCTTTTTCCTTTATTTCACTTCACTTCACTTTTTACCATTTTTACTTCCTATCATCCATTTCTTTTTAAACAAACGAAGCTAAAAAGAAAAAATAATGAAAATATTCAAATGATAGATACATCTCAATGTGTGAAAGTGATTAGTCGTCCTGTAATATGATGTCAAAACATAAAAGAACTTACTGTTCGACAATTGAAAAAGTAACTCAAGCAGTAAATCCAAACTTTAGAGATTCTTCGAGAACATCATTATTGTACAGGTTTTTCCTCATGTGAGTTGTGATTATATAAAATAATGTAAAGAATAAAGTATAATTGCATATATAAAATCACTATAAAATTTAAACGACAAATCCATAATATATAATTGGTATTAGGTATAGAATAATGCACGGGAAAATAAACAATAAAAAAAAAAAGGCAATTTAGCATTAAAAAAATCTTAATACACTTGAAAGAATTAAGATAAAAAACGTGATTGTATTAGGTTTATGAATTATCTCAATTTATGATGGAAATATATGAAAAATAATTATTTATCAAATGGAGTCCATATAAAATAGGTAAAATTAGTATAATTTAAATTGGGTTTAGATTTGTGTAGAACTTTATATTTAAATAAGCTAATGTGACTTTTTTAGAAGAAAAAAAAAAAGTAAGCTCTTAGAATGTGCCACATAAGAAAAGAAAAAACACTACTTTTATATATATATATATACACACTAGTAGGTGACCCGTGTGATGCATGGGAATTTATTTTTTAAGTAGAAAATTGATTTTGAGTCTTAATACTGTATGTGTAGAAAATTTTAACAATTGAAAGCCAAATACAAACAGATTTGCTAATGACTGATAAAAAAATTTGTCACTATGTGTGATCCTATGTAAAATAGACTCATAAAAATAATTTCTTTCAAAGTTCGAAAAAAAGAAAGAAAGTGTACTCTTAACCTGAAATTAAGTCCTCATTTGTGTTAATCAAATTTATCAAAAATCATGAATTCCACTTGTATCAAAATATTTTTTTTTCTAAAAAAAAAAAATTAACGAAAAATTCTATAATATACAAAATATAATTTGATTATAACTCATGGTGTATTATTTTGGTTATTAATCAAAAAGGTCTTTGCTATATGTTTTTGGTTATCTCTAAAGTAGTGCATTAGATCTTTAATTAAGTTTCAAATTGTGTTTGATTATGATCTATTATAATATTTTTATATGACAATATTTAAGTATTTTATTATACAAAAAGGTGCTGAAGACGAGGTGGCTCAAAGGTAGGATTTATGCTTATATCAGTAAAATTGTAAGAGCTATTCACATTGATATATAAAAAATTACAAATTCAAATTCAAATCATAAACGGTGTCCTCAAAGAGAATTAGGCACAAAATATCTATAACCTTAATAATTTATGTTCTCAAAAGGGTTTTGATTAGTAATGTGACACATCATAATAACCGCAAAATTTTTATTTTAGCCAAATTATTTTTGCATACCTTTTCTGGCAGAGCTCATAAAGGTGCGTTATCAGTAATATTATAAATTCAAAAATTTTATTTAAAAATTATTCAAGAATCATTAATAGGTGCCTTAAATATATACAATCATTTTCAATGAATCATTATTTTTTAATATAATACTCTATACTATTTATCATTTGACATTTGTCAATTTATTTTTCTAAAAACTTTTAAAAAAAAAGTATTGAGTTCCATTATTTTAATCAATCAATATCAAATTGAATGCTAAATGTGTAAGTAAATTACTTCTAAAAATATGATCTCTGACATAAAATCACAATGAAGTTAACTTTAATTAATGAAATTGTCATGACCCCACTAGCCCCTAGAGATTAGGGACATAATCGACCAATAATGTAAAATACAAAATATTTATTAATTAAGGGCCTGAAGCGAAAGCAAATCAGAAATTAAACAAGTCCATTATGTTGTACTTTTATGATAAACCACAAGCACCCATAAAACATAGCATCATATCTTACAATATTTACTATAAGTTCAAACCTTATACGAA
Organism: Camellia lanceoleosa; assembly: GCA_025200525.1. NCBI lineage: Eukaryota > Viridiplantae > Streptophyta > Magnoliopsida > Ericales > Theaceae > Camellia > Camellia lanceoleosa. The sequence continues at coordinate 110,004,367 of CM045760.1, read as the reverse complement.
CACAGGTCCAAACATAATGACTTGACAAAACAAAACATGACAAAAGCTTGGTCCAAAACAAACTCCAAAACAAAAAGCCTCAACACAGAGGCACTCCACGGTTGGCTACTCAAAATGGTGGACCCCCAAGGTATACTTTAAGGTTGATCATTCAAATGATCACCTATATACATATAGGGGAAAGGGGTGAGTTAAAACCCAATGAGTAATATCAATATAAAGTGGTTAATGAATGAAGTCCAATCACATTACAAAACATAACTTGTATTCTCAAAACGAATCATGTATCGAATTCATAACAAAACTTTTGCTTATAAATGAAATTCATTATTGAAGCGTGATACATGGTAACATCCAATTGAGCAAAATAAAGGATCCTTTCAGGCAAAAATCAAAGGTACCACTTGGGTCTATTCAAAGGGACCATCTAGATCAATACAATGGGACCATTCAAGTCTAACGAAGGGACCACTTGGATCAAACATCAGAGATATCTATAAATCGAATAATCAAAGGGCCATAGTATTATATTCTTCAAGGTAGGGTCTCACTAAAGGATGTTACGAATATATTTAACAAAAGGGACATTCATTCATTCATAAAAAATAAGATTCCTTAAGCTCCAAAAATCCTTCTCGGCCATCACGTTGGCGAAGACATGCTATCAACACTTGAAATTTAACTACATAGGGATGAGCATTAACACCTAGTAAAGAGTAACTTAATAACATGCATGATGTTTATTGATACCGTGTGATGAATGCATAAATACCATGCCAAAGTATAATTTTCACGTTTGAAACACTTATGCAATGCAATAGTTTGAAAACCATGATTTCAATCATTTTCAAATCAAAGAACACGGGACGGTAAATACAACTCTGGTAGTCCCTAGGTATGTGTCTACCAGTAGTTTCATTGAGAACTACCTAACCACTTTAACAACTTCTAACCGGAAGGAACTTGGAACCTACATCACACAAGTCTTAGGACTTTCACCATGGACCAATAGCCAACTTAATTCACATCATCTACACCCCCTAATTAGATTCACCATGATATTTACCCCTTTCTCAACACATTTCCAAAATGTTCTTAACAATATAATTGTATGATTTTAATGTCATGTAATGTTTAATGAGATGCATGAGTTACAATTGTTTTCATTTTGCCTAGATCACATGAATTTCTATCACATAGTAATGATATCCTCCACCGATAGTTAAAACAATTATCTCTATTGTGATATTAAAAAATAGGCATAATAGGGCATATCATTGATCTCAACAATATCAATATCCAAAATAGGCATATTTTCCAATCATCTCAACAATTCCAAATGCATCCATTATTAAATAATCTCTCCAAATTCTCATCAATTTCCATCCACCAATTTCATTTCAACATTTTCTAGGTTTTATGGCATACAAGTGTAAGTTTGAATTTTTATACAAAGCTAGAGAGTTTATCCCAAATTTTATGCATTATACATATAAAATCATACCCTAGTTTTTTCAAAGTCTCAAGCTACCGAAATTAATGCATAACAAAGATAAATAATATGCAAATCACTAAGAAATCGCTACCTTAAGCAAAGAAGGCGAGCAGAGCAAAAACCCCCCAACAACCAATGTCGCCAGAAAACAATCTCTATTTCAAATGAAGAAATAATAATAAAAATATTATTTCCAAGTATCTCTCCTTGCTGGGCTCTTCACTTTGGCCTTAAGAACTAGTAGTAAAATTTCGCAGATCTTGATAGATTTAAGAGAGAAGAGAAAAGGATGAGAGTTTTGTAGAGAAAGTTGAGAGATAAGAGAGGAAAAAAAGTGTTCTAGAGAGAGAGAGAGAGATATGAGATATGGTTCAAAAAGAGGAGTAAGTTAGCTGATAGAGAAAAGATTCCAAAATTCGAGGCTGAAGAATCTGGCCGCTTGTACGGCTGTAATCCACCGCTTGTACGAAGCTCAAGCAGAAGACGTCTATGCATCGGCCGCTTGAGTGGAGCTCACTGCTGCTCGAGGGGTGGACGCTCATGCCGCCACTATGGTTGCATGTGTTGTGGCTCCTGGGAAGGTCTCCTATTAGGCGCACATTCTAGGTTTTAAATTTATACTCTATCACTCAAAATGAATTTTATTGAAACCAGTGTATTTTAAACATCAACTAAACCAATCCCAAACAAACGTCATTTATCAAAATGAGGACCCAAAGGTGTAACAATTATTCGTACAAGTGGTTACAACTCGTTTTAAGACCCGAGAAATCACAACTAGGGTTCCAAACCAAGTAGCTTGTAAGCCTTTAAGGAATTTAAATTTGGATATTTATGTAACATTTGTATCACATGATATAGATTCATTCCTTGAAATTAGTGAATCTGTAATCTTACGTAATCTCTTTTGTAAATCTCAAACTATAATGAAATGAAACAAAAAATGAAAAGATAGTTATTTTGCTTATGATTGTTGTTGATTCTTGATAATGTTATTGGCTTCCGCATGTTAATTCAATTCGATTTGAGAATAAATAATGATTACGGGTTTGATTTATTCAATTAGGTTTTATGAAAAATTAGGGTGTTACTGTGATGTCTTGGGCCTTACACCTGACTTGATTATACTATTTCAGACTATTTATTTCAGTTTTGAAGTTTTGTATATAATGTTTTGTCATAACAATTACGATTTCTACTCTGTCTCGTCTCTTTTAATCTTTGGCTAACTAAAATTTCGAGTCTCGGATGTAAGAACGAAACTAGGGAGTTTGGAAACACCTTAAGGAAAAATTTTGCTTAGTAGTTGTTCCTGCACATGCAACAGAGAAGGCATGCACGTTCAAATTAATGTAGCAGGGGAAATGGATTTTTGGGCATGGTTCCTCACATGCGGGGGCTACAGCCACACGTATAGAATGAGGACAGCACGTGCAGGGAGTTGAGCCGCAGTGCGGTAAGGGAGAGCAGTTGAGGTTTGGGGCCTGTAGTAAACCGCACGTGTGATGGGGGTTCTCGCAAAGGGCGCTGCACATTCGGCCAGGGACGTGAATAGCTTCAATTTTCGTGCTTTTCAGCTCTTTTGTTGGCCCTTCCCTCATTTCCCTTACTATTTATTAATATATATATATATATAGACTCTCTCTTTTTCTCTTTTCTCTCCCTTCTCTACAACACCTTGATAATTTAATTCCATGATACAATATACAATTCTTAATCAATGTAAAATAATCAATAAAACTCTTCAAGAATAACTATCAATGATATCAAAGATATCTCTTTCCCATTAAACTATTTCAAAATTTTGTACATAATTGTTATGAGAGTATACGTTCAATTACAAATACAGTTCAAGAAGTTAGAGAGACAAGAAAGTAAAGTACCATAATGGCGTACAAATTTCAAGGCAAGTCCCTTGATTACACAAAAGATGGACATTCAGTCCCAAAACATATTAGCTCGGAGCTTCCACATTTAACAACACTATATGTGCTTTCGTGCTCAATTCAAAACAATATCCACCATTTCCTTGATTGGGTGTAGGCACACTATCAAGTCTTGAAATTTTGTTATGATAGGAATGAGTAAAATTGCCCAATAGGAATACATTTAACAGAGTATATAATTGTGATAGCCCTGTTCCATATTATGCTAATTAATCTTAATTATGATTGTGATTATGTGTTTTAATATGATTTTGGATGTCATTTACGTGATTATATGTGATTTTGAACTTCTATCTGTTCACCGTAGGAAAATTTGTTCAACTTACTATTATGAACTGAAAATTGAAGGCCTTATCGGCCACAGAAACTAAAATTGAGTACGCCATTGTGATTGGCGTAATTTTTAGAGCCTATGGTGAAATTTAATTGAAAACTGATTCGGATTAAAATAATTAGATTTAGAACGATTAAATTAGGCTTAATTACTTAGCCTTAATCAATTTGATTAGGCCAACATATATAAGTGGCTTATTTACATTTATGAGCCTTGTTTTTTAGCTCATTTCTCTTCCTTGGCTGAAATCACACTCTAGAGAGAGAGAGGGCTAGTTCTAGAGAGAGAAAGAGGGAGAATTGTGTATCTTGGCCCAAAGTTTGTGAATTTTGAAGCTTAACTCCAAGAATTAGCTAGAAATTGGGAGCTTGGAACTCCAAGGTGAGTGTTTAAGCATTGGTTCAAAAGTTAAGGTTGTAATTTTGAGAATTTGATGTTAGATTATAATCAAAAGTGTGAGTTGAGTTGAATATGAAGTTAGAATGCACATGCATGCATAGAATTACCATGAATTGTATAATCTAACATGTAGCTTGTTAATTATGAAAAATTGAGTGTTGGATCATACATGCAAGCATGGTTTTGATGAGTTTCATGTGTGTAAGCATCACTTGAGCCATTTGAAATGGAATTAGAGTCAAAAATTAACATGCATGCTTGATTAATGGAGATATGAAACTTGTATGAGGTTTGAATGCATGGGTTTTGATCATACAAGAGAAATGTTGATTAATTTGGGAATGAGATCATGATTTTGAACAAATGACTTCATATTGGTTATGTTCTCATAGTATGTAATGTGTTTTATATGTTTTTATGTCCAAAAACTTGAGTTTTGAACCCTTGGACATTGAGTTTGAGCTTCAAGAACAATTCTGGAAATTTCAGAATTTGGCATAGTTCTCAGAACTTTTGCAGACTTTGATGTCCGCTCAAGAGAGGAGATTCACGCTCGAGCGCCAAGCCACGTAGTTTGACTTTCAGCTCAAGCGCCTGAAGTCACGCTTGAGCGTAAAAGTGAGGCAACCAATACTTTTGCAAACCAAAGGGTTCCGCTCGAGCGGCAGAAGCCACGCTCGAGCGGGGAGCCCTGTTTCAAAAATTTTTTAGACATGATTTTATGTTCTGTTTCCATTCTCTTTCACTCCTAAACACTCTTAGGCATACATTGGGCATTGTAAATGGACTAAGAAGATAAGAAAGAGACCTAAGAGGAATGTATGAGTTAAGAATGGATTGAATCGTTTGTGACCCATATAGGACAGATCCACCGGCAGAACACTGTGAGTAATATCTTAGTAAATATATTTTGAAGTATGTTATTTGTCCTATTGCTTATTTCTATATAAGTCTTATAAGCTTGTTAATTTGAATTGTGGACAAATATTTGTTACGCCATATGGTCGGGCCAAAGGCCGTTTGATATGATTGATTGGGCCAAAGGTCGTCGGATATGAATGGTTAGGCCAAAGGCCATTTGATACGATTGATTGGGCCAAAGGCCGTCAAAAATGATTGATTGAGCCAAAGGCCGTCGGACGCGAATGATTGGGCCAGAGGCCGTTTGACATGAATGAAATGGGCCAGAGGCCCTCTGATATGCTCGGGCTTAAAGCCGTCTAATGTATTAGATAAAACTAAAGATGGGCCCAAGGCCGTTTGATATATGTATACCTATTTCGAACTTCATTCATGTATTTTCTTTATTTGATATTATTCACTGGGCTTTCGCTCACACTCATTCATGTGTATGTAGGTGAGCCAAGAGATGTCCAAAACTAGCCTCGGTGAAATATGTGAGAAACAGTCAAGGTTTTGAAGAGTCAGCCCAAATGTCTCACGCATGAGACTTGTCTTCGCCTCTTTTGTTCTTTTGTTATAATTTTGCTACATTAGCGAAAATGTTAGACCACTTTTGTATGTATAGAACTTTGGGTTTGACTGACTTAGACTTGAATGATCCTGCATGTATAGAACTTTGGGTTAATTTCCTTTTGGCGTGAGTTATTAACGAATATATGTGAAATGTTATGATGTGTCATGTAAGCACAACTCTATGGACAAAATTTTTAAGTTGCTTCCGTTTGGGCCCTTAACTATGACGGAGTATATTTTATTCGGTTTCAGGCTGCAGGTAATCCCTTGATTACTGGCCGGTTATGACCTTAATTCATAAGGGCGGGTTCGGGTTATGATAGAGGGTCATGACAATAGTTATTCGATATGAACATGGGTATGCATGTGTAATGCTATGCCAAAACATTTGCTTCTTCCTTTCCAAGAGATGATGCACAATGCATTTTAAATTTTAAAAACCACAACTGATAAAGGGCAGTAAATAAGCACTAGTCCTTCCAAGGTAAGAGTCTCAATATGACAATCCCGTTCTGTATTATGTCGTTAATCTTTAAATACACTTGTGATTATGTGCTTAATGTGGATTTGGATGCTAATCATGTGGTTATGTGTGTCTTTGAATTCATATTTGTCCATTGTAGAGATATCTGTACAATATTATGTTATAATCTGCAATTGAGGGCCGTAGAGGCGACATAAATCGAAATTGACTGTATCATTGTGATTAGCATAATTTTTAGAGCATACGGTGAAATTTAATTAAAATTTGTTTTGGATCAAATTAATTAGATTAAATTCAATAAATGGGCCTTGATTAATTAGACTAATTCCTGATTAATTAGCTTAAACTAATCATCCACTATATAATGGTAGAGTTAGTGCTTTGGCTCAAGAAGTTTGAGCTCTTAACCTTGCACAAATCTTAGAGAAGCCTATACATATATATATATATAGAGAGAGAGAGAGAGTTCAAGTTAGAGAAGAATGGAATCAAATTCTTAAAGAATTGACTTGGTGGTTGAAGAACAAGAATCTGCTATACCTAGGCTCATTAAAGTTCAAAGGTGAGAGATTGAACCTTGATTCATGAGTTTAAGTTCATAACTATGTGAATTCAAGAAGTACATGTTAACAAATGTAAGAATTGAGTTGAATATGTTGAGATTAGAATCAATATATGCATGCATATATAATTTGCTATGATTTTTCATCATTGAGTATAAACCATGATAATCATGTTGAATTGGGAGTTGTTCAACACATGCATTCATGAATCATGAGGTTATGAAGCTCAATTTTATGTTTTGAAAATTATAGAACAAGAATTCAAGTTAGATTCACACATGCATGAAAATTGAGAGTTTCATTTTGTGAAATTCATGAAGTTTTGAGTAATTGGTTTCAAAGTAAGAATGTTTTCATGTTATACAATGTTTTTCCATGATTTTATACCAATCATGCAAGGTTTGAGCCTTTGAATTGTAAATTTTAACTTCAAACAGAATTCAGAAAATTCCAAGATTCGTGTTTTTCGCTCGAGCGATGGAAGTGTCGCTCGAGCGTACATTTCAAGCTCCCAGTATTTTTGCAGACATTAGGGGTTGCCTCAAGTGATCCAAAAACTGCTCAAGCAACCACCCTTTACTTTTAGTCTTGGCTCGACCAACCAAGAATTTGGCTAGAGCGTAAAATGAAAGCATCTAGTACTTTTGCAGACTGAGGGCTTCGCTTGAGCAACTAAGGTTGCACTCGAGTTAAGCACCCTGTTTTAGGAAACTTTGAAAAGTTGAGGGTCGTAGAGGCGACAGATATCGAAATTGAATATATCATTATGATTAGCATAATTTTTAGAGCCTGCATTGAAATTTAATTAAAATTTGTTTCAAATCAAATTAATTAGATTAAATTCAATAAATGGGCCTTGATTAATTAGACTAATTCCTAATTAATTAGCTTAAACTAATCATCCACTATATAATGGTAGAGTTAGTGCTTTGGATAAAGAAGTTTGAGCTCTTAACCTTGCACAAATCTGAGAGAAGCCTATATATATATATATATATATAGAGAGAGAGAGAGAGAGAGAAAGAAACAGTTCAATTTAGAGAAGAAATCGATCAAATTCTTAAAGAATTGACTTGGTGGTTGAAGAACTTCGAAGCTAAACACAAGAATCTGCTATACCTAGGTTCATTAAAGTCCAAAGGTGAGAGATTGAACCTTGATTCATGAGTTTAAGTTCATAACTATGTGAATTCAAGAAGTACATGTTAACAAATGTAAGAAATGCGTTGAATATGTTGAGATTAGAATCAATAGATGCATGCATGTATAATTTGCTATGATTTTTCATCATTGAGTATAAACCATGATAATAATGTTGAATTCGGAGTTGTTCAACACATGCATTCATGAATCATGAGGTTATGAAGCTCAATTTCATGTTTTGAAAATTATAGAACAAGAATTCAAGTTAGATTCACACATGCATGAAAATTGAGAGTTTCATTTTGTCAAATTCATGAAGTTTTGAGTAATTGGTTTCAAAGTGGGAATGTTTTCATGTTATACAATGTTTTTCCATGATTTTATACCAATCATGCAAGGTTTGAGCCTTTGAATTGTAAATTTGAACATCAAACAGAATTCAGAAAATTCCAAAATTCGTGTAGTTCGCTCGAGCGATGGAAGTATTGCTCGAGCGTACATTTCAAGCTCCCAATATTTTTGCAGACATTAGGGGTTGGCTCAAGCGATCCAAAAACTACTCAAGCAACCACCCTTTACTTTCAGTCTTGGCTTGAGCGTAAAATGAGAACATCCAGTACTTTTGTAGACTGAGGGGTTCGCTCAAGCAACCAAGGTTGTGCTCGAGTGAAGTACCCTGTTTTAGGAAACTCTGAAAAGTTGAGGGTTGTAGAGGCGACGGAAATCGAAATTGACTATATCATTATGATTAGCATAATTTTTAGAGCCTGCGTTGAAATTTAATTAAAATTTGTTTCAGATCAAATTAATTAGATTAAATTCAATAAATAGGCCTTGATTACTTAGACTAATTCCTAATTAATTAGCTTAAACTAATCATCCACTATACAATGGTAGAGTTAGCGCTTTGGATCAAGAAGTTTGAGCTCTTAACCTTGCACAAATCTAAGAGAAGCCTATACACACACACACATATATATAGAGAGAGAGAGAGTTCAATTTAGAGAAGAAAGCAATCAAATTCTTAAAGAATTGACTTGGTGGTTGAAGAATTTCGAAGCTAAACACAAGAATCTGCTATACCTAGGCTCATTAAAGTTCAAAGGTGAGAGATTGGACCTTGATTCATGAGTTTAAGTTCATAACTCTATGAATTCAAGAAGTACATGTTAACAAATGTAAGAATTGAGTTGAATATGTTGAGATTAGAATCAATATATGAATGCATGTATAATTTGCTATGATTTTTCATCATTGAGTATAAACCATGATAATCATGTTGAATTGGGAGTTATTCGACACATGCATTCATGAATCATGCAGTTATGAAACTCAATTTCATGTTTTGAAAATTATAGAACTAGAATTCAAGTTAGATTTACACATGCATGAAAATTGAAAGTTTCATTTTGTCAAATTCACGAAGTTTTGAGTAATTAGTTTCAAAGTGAGAATGTTTTCATGTCATACAATGTTTTTCGATGATTTTATACCAATCATGCAAGGTTTGAGCCTTTGAATTGTAAATTTGAACTTCAAACAGAATTTTAAAAATTTTAGAATTCGTGCAGTTCGCTTGAGCGATAGAAGTGTAGTTTGAGCGTACATTTCAAGCTTCCAGTACTTTTGCAGACATTGGGGGTTAGCTCGAGCTATCAAAAAACCACTCGAGCGACCACCCTTTGCTTTCAGTCTTGGCTCGAGTGACGAAGAAGTTGGCTCGAGTGTAAAATGAGAGCATCCAGTACTTTTGCAGACTGAGGGGTTTGCTCGAGCGACCAAGGTTTCGCTTGAGCAAAGTACCCTGTTTCAAGAAATTTTGAAAAGTTGTATTATGTTCCGATTTCCGTTATGTTTCATTTTTGAGCATTTTTAGGCATACATTGAGCATTATAAATGAACTAAAGACTTAGAAAGAAGCCTAAGAAAGAGAAACGAATTAAAATTGTATTATGACCCAATTTCTGTATGTGTTATGAATTGTGTAGGGTCAACTCTAAGGACGAATCAGCCAACTAAACACTGCGAGTAATATCTTAATAAATATATTTTCATGTATGTTATTTTCTAAAGACTACCTATGTGGTAAGCTTTCTGAACTCATGAATTTGAATGATGAATTCACTACAAGAAAAATTGATTGTCACGACGCTTAGAAAAAGATGTTTTTTGAAAACGTCTTCATTTCTTATTTTCCAAGGCGCGTGCCTTCACTGATGCTTAACCCGTCCAATTAATTAATAAGTATTAAAAAAAAAAAAAAAACTCTACCATTCAAACCTAATTGAATATCACTTTTTTTTCAAACATCACAATCACAAACTCATCACCCTGTCCCCTCACTTTCTCCTTCTCCAACATTATTCTCTCTCTAAAATGGCACGAATGAAGCTCTCTTTGTGGGGCATTTCCCTAAATAAGCCAAAACACTAATTCAATTCCCAAACTAAGCCTAGTTTTGAAAGAATTCCCAAAATAGGCTAAAACGTGGTTCACAACCACGCTTTCAACGTGTGTGCGCCTGTCTCGCGTGAAAATTGGGAAGTCTTAAAAGCCTGGTTACAAAACGCGCTTTTGATTAAGAAAGCGCGGTTACAAAAGGTGCTTTTAATTAATTTTTTTTCTTCTGAAATCGCTCTTTTTAACCACGCTTTTATAAAAAAAAAAAAAATTCTTTTGAAATCACTTTTATGAACCACGCTTTTATCCAACAAAATTTTTTGTCTGAAATCGCTGTTCTAAACCACGCTTTTACAAAAAAAAAATTTCTTCTGAAATCGCTGTTCTGAACCACATTTTTTGGCAAAATTTTTTTTCATTAAGTGAAATCGTGGTTCACAACCACGCTTTTAAAACTTATATATAATCTCCCCAGCCCCGTGTTTTGCATTCACGCTTGTTACAGTTTCACTCTCGCTTTCTCGCTCTCTCTCGTCTCGTGCTCGAGCTCCTTTGCTTCTCAATACCGCTACCTCTCTCGTTGGTATGGCTTCTGTCATCTACTTTAATGCGTTTTTTGTGTTTGTGAAAATGTGAATAAATTAGGGTTAGGGTTCATGAATGTGGGTATAATGTTGGTAGAATAGGGTTCATGAATGTAAAAATGTTATGAAATCAGAAATAATAAATTAGGGTTAGGGTTTATATTTGTGAAATCTGTTTAGAAATCTGTTGAATGTGAAATCTTAAATCTTAAATTAGGGTTAGGGTTAGGGTTTATATTTGTGAAATCTGTTTAGAAATCAATTGAATGTGAATGTTGAATGGTTTATATTTATCTTAAATCTGTTTATAATTGTGAAATCTGTTGAATGTGAAATCTTAAATCTTAAATTAGGGTTAGAGTTAGGGTTTATATTTGTGAAATCTGTTTAGAAATCTGTTGAATGTGAATGTTGAATGGTTTATATTTATCTTAAATCTGTTTATAATTGTGAAATTTGTTGAATGTGAAATCAGATTTCTATTGAATGTGAAATCAGATTTCTGTTGAATGTGACATCTGTTGAATGTGAAATCTGTTGAATGTTGAATCTATTTAGAAAAATTTAAATATTATGTTTGAAATGAGAAAATGAGGGTTATGGTTTTCTATTGAATGTGAAATCAGAAATGAGGGTTTTGGTTTTGAATTAGGGTTTTGAAGTGATGAATGTGAAATCATTTTTCAATTAGGGTTTGGGTTAGGGTTTTGAATTGATGAATGTGAAATCATTTTGCAATTAGGGTTAGGGTTTTAAATTGTGAAATCAGAAATGAGGGTTATGGTTTCAGAAATTAGGGTTTAAGAAATTTATGATAAGTTAAATTTTTTTAATAATGTTATATGATTTTTTTTAGGAACAAATAATTTTTACATAATCAATAAATAATTATCTATAATAATAATAATTTTCTTGTATATTATTATCGTTACTAACTTTATAATTTATTGGAAAAAAATATGGCAAAACACAAGAAAATCTAATTTTGTCTATATAAAAATTATCTATAATTAAAATTTCAAAATTTTCTATTCCTTTCTTTCAAAATTTCCAAATTATTATTATTTTTTTCTTTCACTTTCACTTTCACTTTCTACAAATTTTTCTTTTTAATCAAAACATATTTAAGGAATAATCATGCCATTCCCTTTTATTTTCATTCCAATAAATTAATCACAGCCTAACAATATTTACGATATATTAAAAAAAAATAGAATCATATAATATATATCAGTGTCATACAAAATTGAATTACAAGAAACTATGTTTAAAGTTGTCATGGTTAGTCTAGTACTAATTATCCCGAGTCCATAGATCCAACTGATCATTAAATCATTTTTTCTTTCTCTATTATGGAAAGTATAAGGGGATGTTTGGCATAAAAGAAAAGCAAGTTCAGTCAAAAGAAAATGAGGAGAAAATTAAGGGGAAGGGGAGAAAAATTTCAGTTGTGAGAGGGTGGCCGTGTCCTTCGTCGCGAATAGTTTGAGTGAAACCGAAGATGGTCGTCGACGACGTTCTTGTGATTGTGAATTACAAATATATTTTATAGGGTTTTCAATTATGAAATCAGAAATTAGGGTTATGGTTTCAGGAATTTGGGTTTTGAATTGTGAATACTGTCTATATTTATTGCATTGTGAATTGTGAATCCTATCTATTTTTTTACAAATTAGGTTTTTGAATTTTGAATTTTGAATCCTGTCTATATTTTTTGAATTGAAAATATAATTTCTGATTGCTTCTTAGTCCTGTCAATATGGTTAAATCTTGTTATTCTTTCGCTTATCTCTTCAGCTTCATCATTAGGTCACTATAACTAGTAGAAACAATTTTTTGGGTTGTTTTAGGAAATAAGTTAAAAGCTAATTTTTTGTATTTTATAATTTTTTTTTTGGAAAAACGTGTAAAAAAAATACTGAAAATGCCTTTTTACCTCTTTCCCAAAAAATTATGAAAACATTAGAAGTCAAAAAATTTGATATAAATAAATGACTTTTTAGAAATGATCCACAAAAAAAATTGATATAAACATTAGAGGTCAAAAAATTTGATCCACAAAAAATTAGAAGTAAAAAAATTACTTTTTACGTCTTTGCCAAAAGAGGCCTTTCAAGTCGTCATGGAAAATGCTATTATCAAAACATTTGATATAAAAAAAAAAATTTGTTTAAGAATTATGTTTGAAAAAATTAAAATATTTGATTTATAAAATGAGTCATTCTCGATAATTTTTACCCACTTCAATTATCCAATTGACTTATTCTCTATGCGCCTGCATTATGTTTATTCAATTAAGTTTTAACTTTTTATGATAGTCGGATGTCTGAATCATTTTACGTATTTATCGACTAATCTTACAATCCACACCAAACATCCCTTCTACGTAGATCCGACAAATCTCAATTAATACCTATAAACATGACACATACTGAGAGTTCAACTTGAGATCTGAAAGGAGCATACCTAATTTTTAACACATAATGACAGCTCATTAATATTAATGAAACTCAAGTTTGACTCGATTCAGGTCGATAATTTTTTTGTTATGTTTTTTATATTGCTTAAAATTATGAGTGCTCATTAATTTTTTATTTATGTTATTTCTTACGTTATTTTTCTAAGTTATTTCCTACGTTATTTCGTATGAGGTTATTTCCCTAAGTTAGGGAATAATCTCATAGGAAATAACCTACCAAATAACTTTGTCATTAAGGTCCCTATTGGCAGAAGCTTGAGCAAATAAAAGTAGCTTCTCTTTAATTGTCCATAAATCTCACTAATTGGACCACCAGTTTTAAAAAATTACGTGAACAATGTTTGAAATAAAAATTAAGAACAAGTCATACAAAATCAGTCGAGTTATTTCAACTCAATGAAAAAAATAATAATTTCATAGAAAAAGTTACACTATGATTTAAGATTTTTGTATGACTTGTCCAATTTTGTCCAATCGCACTGAATAAATACAATACTTGATACAAATTATACTATAAAATTATATGAACATAAAAATAAAAGAAGAATCTTCATAATGTCTTCATATTCAAAATTATTGATATATCTGTCTAGTAAATTGTTAAATACTAATGTCTGAATAGCTCAAGATTTATCAAAATATCCTGAAAATAAGTGTTTTTTAAATTGTTACCATTTACATGTGTACGATTAAATCATTGCCCAAATTAGGGGCTTTTCCCAAATTAAGGCAAAATAGTAATTTATTTCCCAAAGTGGGCTTAGTTTGGACAGAATTCCTAAACTAAGCTAAAACGCGGATACAAACCACGCTTTCACCGTTTTTGTGGCCCTCCCGTGGACAATTTGTAAAATCTTAAAAGCGCGGTACAAGCCACGCTTTTAATTAACAAAACGTGGTTACAAATCACGCTTTTAAGGAAATTTTATTTATACATAAATTTTTAAGTAATTATTTTTTTAAAGTAAATCTGATTAAGGAAATTTGATTTATACATAACCATGCTTTTGTTAAGTAATTGTTTCTATCTTCAGAAAACGTGGTTGCAAACCACGGTTTTACTGTTGACTCGTGGATAATAACCACTTCTAAGCAAACTGTAAAAATTCAACAAAAAATTCAAAACCAGCACTCATTCTTGTTTCTCACAGACACTCACAAACACTCTCTCCATCCCTCTGCCTGACACACACACCCACAACACTCACACTCACATCAAACATATATAATTTTTAATATATATAAATTTTATTTTGTAAAATTCAGACCAATATTAAATATATATAATAATAATTGATAATAGCAAATAATAATCAACTATATAAAATGATTATTATTTTTACTTTAATTCTTAAAATGTAATTTTTTTATTTAGGTAAATTACACTGACACCCCTGAGGTTTATGTTTATGGCGCTTATTCCCCACCTTGAAAAAAAAAAAATTCATTGGAAAAAAAATAAAATTAATTGGAAAAATAAATTATTTCAAAAGAAAAATCAAATTAAAAAAAAATTAATTGTTCTGAATTTTATAAAATAAAATTTATATATATTAAAAATTATATATGTTTGATGTGAGTGTGAGTGTTGTGGGTGTGTGTGTCGGAGAGAGAGAGAGAGTGAGTGTGAGTGTCTGTGACAAAGAAGAGTGAGTGCTGGTTTTGAATTTTTGTTCAAAATGTGTTTTGAAAACACGTTTTTAAATATTTTACTTACAAGCGTGGTCACGAATATGTATGAATCAAGTTTACCAACACTTTATAATTTATATAAAGTCACAACCTACACTCATACTTTATGTAATGATTAGAAATTTAGGTAAATTAGAAATATTGTTACTTTGATGTAAAGTTAGGTTTACCTACACTCATAAGTTTACCTACCTCATAAGATTGTTGGATTTTCCTACACTCATAAGTTGACCTACACTCAAAGTAACAAGATTAACAACTTACACTCATAAGTTGATGTAAATTACTTAGATTTATAATTTAACAATTACCTAAATCAACTTACATCAATTATATTTATTTAATGATTACAAATGTTGTTACTTTATAATTTATAATCATTTTTAACTCATATGTTAATTTTGTATGTGTTGTAAGATTTGTTTCTTAAAATGCTAAAAAATCTAAAGCATTATCATTATTTTAACTCATATTTTAATTAAAAAATCAATAATGATTGTTGGATTACAATTGCTGATTACTTAAATAAAGTTTTTGCGTCACAAGTAATTGTAATTGAATGAGTTAAATTTCATATAATTGTTTTATAAGTACAAGCAAATATAAGTATATTGTTTCTATTTTAATGTTTTTTGTCTTAATTGAAGCAAGTATATGGAGCCTGTTCCAATTATTTTCTATTGGGGGGGAAACATAATTCGGGATCCCGATGAAGGCATCTCATATGATGCTAAGCCGAAAGGGATATATGTGGTGCAAATTGGCACCACGCTTAGCAATTTGGAGGAAATGTTTATGTCAAAGGTGGCAAGTTACGGGGAAACTGTCCGATTGACCTTCAAATGTAGATATCCTTATCGCCAGTGGCAAACACACAGCAAATATAAGATATTACCGATCAATGACGATGAGGCGTTGAACACCGTATTAAGTATCGGTGCAAGTTTTCAAGCACCAAATTGTTTGGAAGTCTACATTGATAAAGAGGTTGTACACAATATCTCGAACATGACACAGATGGATTCTCGTCCGTTCACTACATTGCTGACGCATGGGATTGACACAACAACATTTCAGTCTCCTATGTATGAATCAGATCAATGTTATCCAATGGGCTACACACAACAGTCATTTGAGGGCCATGGTGTAGAATCAAGTTCACATGGTAGATATGATTATGAATTTGACAATAACAGACAAGATGTGCCCACATGTAGCCATCATACCACTCCGGTTGAAGTTGCTGGTACTATGGCAGAAGCAGTGAACAATGTGTAGTTTGCTGACAGTGACATGTACGGTCCTGATGTCGCCCTAAACGATGATGACAATGAAATGTGTGATGAAGAAAATTTATTGGACGGATCAGATGATGATGATGATGAAGAAGATGACGCCCAGGCTCCCATTGACCCTGAAAATGCCCCCATTCCACCTAGAGTTGAAATCCCTTTCTATGACAACATTCACATGGGTGGTGATTTTGACATTACTACCCGTGATGTCGTTTCCCGTAACAGGATCTGGAGCGCTGAAAATCCAGAGTTGGACAGAGGAATGGTTTTTGTTGATAAGAAGCAACTTCTACATGCTGTGAAATTGTACCATGCAACAAATAATCGAGAGTATAAGGTCGTAACCTCCAAGCGAGACCTTTGGGTGTCTGCTTGCAAGCACGACTGCAGTTGGTGGTTGCGTGCATCTCTTAGTAGGAAACATGGTCTTTTTGAAATAAAGCAGTACATGGGTCCTCACCATTGTTCATATCCACGAATGAACAGGGACCACACTAATATTAGCTCTAGTAAGATTGCTTCTCATATTTTGGGACAAGTTGCGGTTAGTATAAAAAATAAATGTTTACATATATATACACATTTGTTTGTTTATAGTGTTCACACCCAGATAATCCAACTCATATTTGATTGTCGTATGCAGAATGAACCTGATATACCAATTAAGAATGTCATCGAAGATATAAAAAAGACCATGAACTATAGTATATCATACAAGAAGGCGTGGCATGCAAGGGCAAAGGGAATTAAAATGGTATTCGGTGATTGGGATGAATCATATAGGCAGTTGCCTAAATTCATGCATGCATTACAGACATCTAATCCTGGCACCATCGTGACATGGAAGCATAGATATACCGGGCATACAACCATTATGCCCGTCTTCCACTTTGTTTTCTGGTCTTTCAAACCCGTCATCGATGGCTTTAGATATTGTAGGCCTATTATAACTATAGATGGTACATTCTTATACGGTAAATACACTGGTGTGGTGCTTCTAGCAACGATTGTCACTGCCAATGGCAAAATATTACCACTTGCATTCGCTGTTGTCGACAGGGAAAGTTTGGAGTCTTGGTCATTCTTCATTCAAAATATCAAGGAACATATTGTCATGGACCGATAGGGAGTGACTTTGATATCTGATTGAGCTGAGAGTATTTTAGCTGCTGTGAGGTGGTATTGGCTGAATCCCTCGCTCTAATTTGTTGGATATCATCGGCACTGCCTTCGACATGTTTGCAGTAACTTTAACACACATTTCAAAAATAAGGAGCTCAAACAACTTCTGTGGAAAGCAGGGAGTGCTGATCAACGACGAAAGTGTAATGGTTACTTAGATCAGATACAGGCTATTAACCAAGAAGCCATCAATTGGGTCCACAAGATGAACCCTGAGGACTGGGCCCTTGCATATGACGGTGGATATCGCTGGGGGGTATTGACCAGTAATGATGCAGAGTGCTTCAATAGCATCTTGAAAGGTGCAAGGAACTTACCTATCTCAGCTATGGTTGAATTTACATTTCGACGGCTCGTCAAATATTTTGACGAGATGGGAGCCCAAGTTGAAACAGATGTACGCAATGAGTTCCAATACCCTAGAGAGATGCAAAAAACTATCGAGGAGGGTATCGCAAGGGGAAATACTTTCCAGTTGATATCGTATGACAGGTTAGTTTGTAATGTGAAAAAATTGTTATTATTATGTTGTTAAGTTAATTACACCTAAAAACATGAATTTGATTAGTTTGTATCAATATTGTCTTATAGGCCCCGCCGTGTATTTGAGATGCAAACATCTTTTTGCCGTGGACGAGGTCGCAATAGACAGATTATGCGGATGAATCAACCTACGTGCAGTTGTGGGAAGTATGAGATAAGACACTATCCATGTTCCCATATGGTCGCTGTAATGTCTGAATGCGGTGACAATCCATTCCAGTACGTTGATCCAGTATATAGGCTTCCTGTATACATGAGGGTTTGGGAAACTAAATTCAATCCAATACCGCATCAAGATTATTGGGAAGATCCGCAGTGGACCTTAATGCCTAATGAACTTTGTCTGCGAGAAGTAAAACGGGGTCGTACATCTATGGCTCGTATTCCGAATGAGATGGATATATCAGACATGCGTTTGACAGCTCGTTGCAGTGAGTGCCACCAGATAGATCATGACAGGCGAACATGTCCGGCGCAACTTGGTTGACGAAGACTATGTAATACTTACATGTTGTAATATATCGTTTTGAAATTCTTTATTTGTAATAGATCATTTAATTATGTATTTTTAAATTCTTTATTTGTAAACGGGGTCGTACATTTAAAATGTGTATTACAAAATGTGTACTTGATTCAAAATGTGTAATGCAAAATTGAAAATGTGTATAATTTATTCAAACTTATATAATTTATTGAAAATGTGTACTAGTTTTTAACTGTGTACTTGATTCGAAATGTTTATTACAAGATTCTGTACTTAATCACGTAGTTCTTCTACCATTTCAAAATTTCATATTTTTGAATAAATTTAATATTGAATGCTGTAATCATTGTTCACATTTTATAATTTAAAAAATTTACAAATTTAAAAAAAATTAACCTATTATAAATTAAAATTTTAAAAATTGGAATGCTGCAGTCATTATTCACAATTACAAATTTTATATGTAATTTGCAAAATTTATAATTTATTCAAACTTTTAGCATTACAAAATCAATATTTTAGTTTTGTCAAATATGCCATAAATGTAATCATTAATTTCGAATTGCTTTCGTGTAAGTGGTACATAAATTTGTCTTTTCTCGAACCCATAAGATTTACTTCATTGTATTTTAAATCGTTAAGTACAAAATCAATAATTACAGTTTTTCTGTTATTATGTTATGATTAAATGAGATTTTGATATGGATGATCTAATATTTCAGTTGTACAGGCTTCATGGCACATGTACCTGAGGAGGTTCCACTGTTCAGACAAGCACATCGGGCTGACAGTATGTGGGACCATCCGGTATGCAATAACGTTTGTTGGACTTTACGTTTACAATTAAAATACATTGCATTTTGTTGTATATTTCGTGATAATGCTATTATTTAAACTGGTCATTCTGTTGTGCAGGATGAGGCACGCACCGTGTTGACATGCCGTTGGGCAGATTCTGGATTATGGGAGCATCCGTTGGACCATAGAGTCTTGCAGTATCTATTACGTGCGGGATTCTATGGTGTGTATCGTATCGGGCACATTCGACTGGACCACGCACTCATCACTGCTCTCGTCGAGAGGTGGCGCACAGAGACTCATACATTCCATTTCCCGATCGGGGAGGCCACCGTCACGTTGCAGGACGTATCCGTCCTATATGGTCTTCGGATTGATGGCCGAGCAGTTACTGGAGTTGACCCATCTTTCGCGACGGAGCAGTGGATAGCCCTATGTGCTGAGCTATTGGGAGTAGCACCTACACCAGCAGATTTACAGGCAGGTAGACTGAGGGTGAGGTGGCTGGCCGAGCAGTTTGCTCATCTTCCAGATCATGCTCCAGATGAGTTGGTACAGCAGCATACCCGAGCATATATTCTGTGGCTTATTGGGGGGGTACTTCTCCCTGATAAGTCACAGAACCTGCTCAAGCTGATGTACTTGCCATTGCTGAGAGACATTGAGGAGATTGGGCAGTACAGCTGGGGTAGCGCGGCTCTGGCATGGTTGTATAGGATGCTATGTCGAGCAGCTCAGGTGGGTACGAGGGAGATTGGAGGACCACTTGTGTTGCTACAAGTAAGAATTTTATTACATGTCAATTCATGTTGTATGCCATATATCAGTATTGTAATTGTGTTCAAACTATTGCAGATTTGGGCATGGGAGAGATTGATTCGCATTGCCCCATCTAGGCGGCAACTGGTTGGTCCTAGTGAGCTTCCTATGGGTGAGGGGGACATGTAGTTGCCCACTGGACCGCGAGGTAGCCGGTGGAGGGTTGACATGGGCCACAAGGTCGTCTCGACCCATGCAGTGGTAGTTTATAGAGACCAGTTGGACCGGATGATCGAGGGCGAGGTATGAAATTTTTTGATTGCATTTTAGTTGTTTTCTTAATTGTATATGTTTTGAGTTCACGAGCAAAATTTAATTTATTTGTTGTCATTGTAGTTTATCTGGCAGCCTTATACTGGGGTCCTCGGTACGCTCCCCGACTACTGTCGACTGGGTCAGGAGATATGGATGACGAGAGTGCCACTTATTTGTTTTAACGTGGTTGAGTGGCATCTCCCCCATCGTGTCCTCCGACGGATCGGTTCGACATCGAGTGGAAGCTTGCACGCCATCGATAGGCGTGGCCGAAGCCGGCAATCGACCGCATCTGCTTTTATATGCCATATATACAGCCAGGATGCCCGCCGACAAGATTGTACAGTGCCGATCGCAACGATGAGGTGATCCCTTCTTCCGACCCTTATATGTTGTGGTATCAGTGACATACACACCTACTAGTTGGGAATCCAAGCCACGTGTCTGAGTCTGGATATCAGGGAGTTGGGCCTTATCTTGAGGCATTGGTGAGTATCATATTATGTGTCAGATAATTAATAAAATCATACTTGATTTACTTTCAGTCAACTATAGCCTAATAATACGTCTGAATGTTTGTTCAGGTGGCTGGAGCTGGGAGGTCGTTTCACTTGGCTAAGGAAGCCCATTTGAGACGTGATGGATAGTATGCCTTGCAGGCCGTTGCAGAGATCTGGGAGTTATTGTACCAGGCATTCTAGGTTGCCCATCGGGGAGATCGTTTGCATTACGGCCACTACGGTGTACACACTTCACTTTATCATCGCCGTCCACGCCAAGACTTTCACTTCAAATACCGCCACATCGCCTCCTTCGACATCACCACCCCACCACATACTACCCCATACATATCCGCAGATTCCTCGACGCATTTCCTACGCAAAGATACCGGCATACCTTATGTGCCTAACTCGATTGACACCGCCGATACATGCATGACGTTGTTACCCACCCACCCGCCATTACCACCGCATACCGACCGTGACCATGAGTACACATGATGCACTTCTCACTGACATCTCCCACGTTGACGCTGAGGCCCATATTGAGCCCCCCCAGAGCGCGCGGGAGAGGTCGAGGTTTTGGTCGTGTGACGCTAGGCCGAGGTCAAAAGTGCGCAGAGGCAGAGGTTGAGGTCCAACTGCAGATCGTGATACAGTTGCACCAGATGATAGAGTTTCACAGCTCACAGCAGTATCCGATCTTCGGCCACAGATAGGATTAGGGGCAGCACATGCAGTAGAGGGGGGGTCACACTCACAGGCTCCACAGGATATGCATTTATGATTGGGGGAGCCAGATATTCAGAGAGTCTACCGTAGGAGACCGATGAGGGAGGTCCACGGTCGGGGTTGTGGTACTGGGGGTAGGTTAGGGCATTAGTGGGTGTGATATGGAGTGTATAGTTTATTTTATTTATAGTTTTTGTAAATCAAACTTGTACAGATGATGTAAATGTGTCATACTTATTTATTCGAAAAATATAATTTTACAATTTTTTATTCTTACTTGTTTTGATGATTTCCATAAAAATGAAAAGGAAAACAAGAAAACAAGGATAAGAATTGATAGGATTTTATTATTGAGCGAGATTGGAGGACCACTTGTGTTGCTACAGGTTAGTAAAAATTTTATACAAAAAAAATCTGGAAAAAAAATGTAAACATTGCATAATGGATAGTTGTGGGGAGAAATATGAATAAAAAGGAAAGAAAGTAAAGGTAGAATTTCAAGTAGCGTTCAAGTAGCGTTACAAGTAGCGTTCTTCAAAATAACAATAACGGAGAGAAAGTAAAGGTAGAATTACAAGAACTATTCGAAAACAATTGAAATATCTCCCTTCATTGATAAGTTGTGGATAAGCATTACAAATTGCAGGCATTACAGAAATGGTTTGGGTGTTCATCCAAACAATTTCATTCATTATCATCATCATCTGACATCTCAATATCAGATTCATACATAACATCCATGCTCCAGCGGCATCGGTGCATCATCCATTAACCCATCTTCGGCACGCTCATTTGCGGTCTTCATTAGTCCGGACCTTTGCAAACGTTGGGTTATGCGATTAACCTCGTCGCGGATACGATGCAATGCCCTTTGCAACAACTGTGGAGTGTTAGTTGACATACGCATGGCTAACCGGCGAGGAAATTTAAGATTAACTTCACGACATAGCTCAATGAGAACGTTTGCTCGAGTTTTACGAAATTCCCACTCAGCTCTCATGGTATTGACGGTGGCACGTGAGTAATGCAAATTTGGATTTAATGGGTATTCAAATTCATCTCCATCTGCAACCCAATAGCGACCCATTGCTGAATATAGATCAACCACCGTATATCTCATGATGATATCGCTCGAAATAGTCAGAACTTTTGTTGTGGTATGATGCGATATTTATACCATATATACACATGGTAGCTGTATATATGAAATTATTGTAAACAACTATGCATCAGAGTTGTCACGTCAACTTTTATGACCTGAACAACTATGCATCAACTTGATAGGAGTTGTCACTTTGACTTTTATGAATTGCATAATTTATTGTTATTCCAAAACAAAAAGTAAAAACATAAAAAAAAAATAATAAAATAAAAATGTCTGAATTAGTCAAATTGCTTAAAATATTTTAAAAAATCAGTAAAAACTTTGAAAAAAAAAAACACGAAAATTAAGAAACTAGAATTTTCGGAAAAATATTTTATGAAAAATGAAAAGAACCAAGCTGATCAACTGACTAAACGTCTGAATTAGTCAAATTTCTCTGCCTGAAATTTTTTTTAAAAAATAAATGTGAAATTACAATTTAAAAATCTTTAAAATATTTTAAAATTTTTGGAAATATTTATTCACAAATTTGTTTTACTTTTTAGGTTTATTGACATATTTATTAATTTATTGTTATTTTGTTATGACATCCCCTCAAAATTTTAATGAATTGCATAATTCACAAGGGCACAGTAGGTATGATACGATAATAAATTGTAGCTCGGCGCAGTGATACGTCCAACATTTGTCAGTGATGCTCGCCAGTGACTTGAACAGACGTAATAATTTGGATGCTTTGTTTTTTCCTCAGATGCTATGTGACTTTGTGCAATGATGCGTTGATGCATCGACTTTGTGCAAAGATGCAGTTGATGCATGTGACTTTGTGCAAAGGATGCAAAGGATGCATGTCACTTTATGCAGTGATGCAGTAATGCATGTGACTTTCTGACTTTGCCATGCTTATATAGTTTGTGACTTTTTTCCTCACATTACGTGATGCATGTGACTTTCTGCAGCGCAAATAAATGCTTTCTTTTTTTTTTTTCTCACATTTCAGGATTCATCTAAGTCACATCAATACGACCACATGGCAATAGTGTTGATAAACAATTATGTGATGGACTGAAGGAGTAAAGTGTAATTTACCGAATATAAAAAGAAGCAGAAAATGCAAAGAGGAGAAAATAGGATGATTGTGAAGTTTATTAAGTGAAAATAAGATAAAATATAAGCTGCAAAGTTCCAATCGTGTTTACATATCAGGTGACCATTTTATTATTTCGGTGAAAAAAACAACGATAGTTTTGTAGGTCGAAGTGAGTTGGACGGTTGTGTATTTACTTGCACTCTGTTTCATAGTTGTTTATGAAGAATATTACTTTAAAACGAAGAAAATTTAAGCATTTAATTTCATTTATAATTTTTTGAAAACACCAATTTGTACTGAAATCGTCAATTCCGAGTGACTACTTACTGTATTAAAAAAGTAAGCATGAAAAAATAGTTTCATGTGGCGAAGTTACAACTCACTGCATGTTGTTTTATTTGGCAACTCACTACTCGACTATCAAGGGATTGCATTTTCATCCTCTGGCGTACAATTATGATTTTATCTGACAACCACGTCCGTGACTACATCACAGGTACACAAAGTCACGGGTACTCAGGATTGCATGAAATGAATAACATAAAATAATATCACGGGTATCACTTCTTCCATAGTGCCCCAGCATGCATTATCGTCACTAGATCATCTCTAGTTAACCCTCAGTATGATGTCTATAAATAGCGACACCCCCAGTATGATGTTTGTTCAAGTCATAACAATAGTAATATATCTACAATTACTATTATTATTTGTTTGTTTATTTTATGAACACTGTCTTCGACAAGTGCAGGAAGTTCACGCCGGCAAAGAAATCTGAAAGTGTGGTTGCTACCTGAATTTACTTATGTCTACAAGAGCGAAAAGTACTCGAGTCCGAAGGATTATTATGCTGGTATCCGAGCAGAATGGGCGTTCAGGGTAACGGAGCAAGAAGGATTATTTAATGATCTACGTAACTTTAGGGCACTGGTACCTCATCGTCATTCATTGACCATGGCTAGACGAAATGTGAGTGACTATGAAAAAGCAATTAGCAGAATTAAGAAGGAGAACAACAGAATGTTGATGCGGAGATGTCGACATTTCATGCTTCAGCTAGCCACCGAAATGGCAGAAGCAAGCAACAGAGATTTGACAATGATTGAGCGAAATAATGTCTTAAACAATGAAAAATATCTCTCTGACTACTACATGTCAGATGAAGAATGAGAAATCATACACCTTTATCTTTCACATATGTTTGTATGTTGTCTCATATCTTCGTTACTGGAGTGTAAGACAATGTTGTTGTTCATCTAACGTACGGATGTGTTTCAAGTATTGGTTTTATGAACCTGAAGTTTATGAAATAACTACATTTATAACTGCACATTTATTAGTTCATGACTTTCTTTATTGAATTGCAATGAGTTAATGAATGTTCTGGATTAATGAATGGATTAATGTCTGTTGAATTATGTGAATACTTAAAACACATAAAACAGAACAGGTAGCTCGGTGAAAAGCTTCCCTTAACTGGGGCTCATGAAATAGGGATCCTGTACATAAAGAATTTCAATCTCCATCAAGAAAGAAGAAAGAGTCGCCTTCCAATTCCTGGAAGTCCAGTCAAAATGATGACTCTGTTAAGGAATAGGGGTTAACAGATAACTAAACTTGGGGGGCTCGACAAACAAGCTCAAAGCCAAGTGGTTGGTTCAGTTGGGGGACTAAATAAAGTTCATACAAACGAACTACCGTCTTGAACAATACATAAAACAGAACAGGTAGCTCGGTGAAAAGCTTCCCTTAACTGGGGCTCGTGAAATAGGGATCCTGTACGTAAAGAATTTCAATCTCCATCAGGAAAGAAGAAAGAGTCGCCTTCCAATTCCTGGAAGTCCAGTCAAAATGATGACCCTGTTAAGGAATGGGGGGTTGACAGATAACTAAACTTAGGACTGGACAAACAAGCTCAAAGCCAAGTGGTTGGTCTAGTTGGGGGACTAATAAAGTTCATACAAACGAACTACTGCCTTGAACAACACATAAAACAGAACATGTAGCTCGGTGAAAAGCTTCCCTTAACTGGGGCTCGTGAAATAGGGATCTTGTACGTAAAGAATTTCAATCTCCATCAGGAAAGAAGAAAGAGTCGCCTTCCAATTCTTGGAAGTCCAGTCAAAATGATGACTCTGGTAAGGAATGGGGGGTTGACAGATAACTAAAATTGGGGGGCTGGACAAACAAGCTCAAAGCCAAGTGGTTGGTTCAGTTGGGGAACTAAATTTAAAACCCAATTGGTTTTACTTGATTTGCTTGTGAAAATCACTATTTACAATTAATTATACACAAACAGATTATTTTCTGCGCCTTTTTCAAGAAATTGACGATTCTCTTAGAATAGAATAGCAATCAACGCAAGGCCAAAAATGTAAGAAACTTGACTTGTACCCAAATGACAACAAATAATTCAAATAGTCATACTTTTCAATGAAATACACGAACGTTTGGTCGTAACAACGAATGATGCATAGCTAAGTGAAACACAACATTGCCTACATAAGCTTCATTTTTTATTACAGTCTCAATTCAGAAAGTCACATGGCAACAGTGAATTCACTGATTTACCTTACAGTGAGCATGCCATTATTTTGTCCGTATATGTAGATGGATTGTCAAGTCATGTAACTTGGTGCACATGCTTTGGTTTTTTCGATTTTTTGCTCGATTTTTTTATTACAGTGACAACTCCTTTCTTATTAATATATGTGGGATTCTCGATTCAGAAAGTCATATGGCAACAGTGAATTCACTGATTTACCTTACAGTGAGCATGCCCTTATTTTCTCGGTATATGCAGATGGATTGTCAAGTCATGTGACTTGGTGCATAGGCTTTGATTTTCTCAATTTTTTGCTCGATTTTTTTATTACAATGACAACTCAACACCAATTTGATATATGTGGGATTCTCAATTCATAAAGTCACATGGCAACAGTGAATTCACTGATTTACCTTACAGTGAGCATGCCCTTATTTTCTCAGTATATGCGGATGGATTGTCAAGTCATGTGACTTGGTGCACAGGCTTTGGTTTTCTCGATTTTTTGCTTGATTTTTTTATTACAGTGACAACTCATCTCTTATTGATATATGTGGGATTCTCAATTCATAAAGTCACATGGCAACAGTGAATTCACAGATTTACCTTACAGTGAGCATGCCCTTATTTTGTCGGTATATGCAGATGGACTGTCAACTCATGTGACTTGGTGCACAGGCTTTGGTTTTATCGATTTTTTGCTCGATTTTTTTATTACAGTGATTCTCAATTCAGAAAGTCACATGCCAACAGTGAATTAACTTATTTACCTTACAGTGAGCATGCCCTTACTTTGTCGGTATATGCAGATGGATTGTGAAGTCATGTGACTTGGTACACAGTATTTCCTTTTCTCTGTTTTTTCATTATACTGACAACTCATACCTTGTTCGTATATGTAGGATTGTCATGCAGGGGCATCTTTCTAAAGCTGTTCATAACCAACTATATAAATGACTAAAGGTGAAGACACAACCTTACAACTCATTTCGCCCTACGAAATTATCATTCGTTTGTTTTAAAAAATTAGCATGGCTACATGGTTCATAGGAGGGAGTGGGAATCGCAGAGGTAGTAAGAACTTGCAAAGGGGTGACAGTTCACGACGATGAGGGGGAAGGGGAAGTGGCGATGCTGAAGATGAAACACCATTTACTTTGTTAGATGCCTCTTGTGCTTATCATGATAGGTTTGGGAAACGACATTTTGTCATGCCCAAGTACTATCGAGATCCATGTGGTTTGGTGGAGGAACCATCAGATAATCAAACAGGATATGGTTTAGCAAACGCTAGACTTCTGAAGTGGCCCGCACTATTTATAGAGCGAGTGCAAATGGAAAGATTATGTCGGGAAAATCGATTGAAGGTGCCAAAAGCACGTTCTGTTGAGATCCAAAAGGAAGATCCTGATAATGTTGATCGACTATTGGAAAGACTACAACGTGAGATTTCTCAAATGCGCCGTAGGTTAGCCCGCGATATGCGGCTATACATAGTTAAGAAGGATGCCCAGAAGAACAGAACAGAACCAAATGATGCGGCTATCAAGGGTATCATGGAGGATCCTGAGCTTGTCTCTGACGCTGAGCTTTCGGATTATTCAGACTCTGAGCCACCTACCGATTTAAGCGCGAATTAGGTGTTAATGTCTACACTTTGGCAATATTAGGTCATGCATTAATATGTAATGTCTGTGTTAGAGTAAGTGTTTCCGTAATGAGTTTGTCAGATTGTCTGGCTAATATTTGTCTGTCTAACTGTTATGTTTATGTATGTATTGTGTGTTCAGTTCATGGTGTCCAGAATGTATTGTTGTTGGAGACTTATGTCTATACTACCTATGTATTTTTGTGGGAGACTTATGTGTTTTTTCCTCAAGGTTTTATGAATTACATTATCACCTTCTAACCCAAAACAAAGACAACAGAAAAAAAAAAATTTATTTAAATGAAAACGGCTTTAGTAAAGCCAAAGAAATTTTCTAAATAACACATTCTAACCCAAAACAAAGACAAGAGAAAAAAATAAAAAATAAAAAACTTTACATGAAAACGGCTTTAGTAAAGCGAAAGGAAATTTAGGAATTACATTATCACCTTCTAACCCAAAACAAAGACAAAAGAAAAAATATATATATTTAAATGAAAATGGCTTTATTAAAGCCCAAACAAATTACTGAATAACACCTTCTAACCCAAAACAAAGAGAAAATAAAATAAAAAAAAATTTACATCAAAACGGCTTTACTAAAGCTCAAAAAATTTATGAATTACATTATTACCTTCTAACCCAAAACAAACACAAGAAAAAAAAAAATTTACTTTAGTCAAGCCAAAAAAATGCTGAATTACACATTCTAACTCAAAATAAAGACAAAAGAAAAGAAAAAAAAAAAATTAACATGAGAACGGTTTTAGTAAAACAATTTTAACCCAAAAAATTATTCTGAAATACATTATCACCAAAACAATGACAACATAAACAAACCAAAAAAAAAAACCAAAAAAAAAAATTTCTTCTTCAAAGTTCGGTTAAACTGAAACTAAAATTTTTTTTTGCCAAAAGCATGGTTCAGAACCACGATTTTAGAAGAATTTTTTTTTTGGATAAAAGCGTGGTTCAGAATAGCGATTTCAGACGAAAATTTTTGTTGGATAAAAGCGTGGTTCAGAACAACGATTTCAGAAGAATTTTTTTTTTTGATAAAGCGTGGTTCAGAACAGCGATTTCAGAAGAAATTTTTTTTTGGATAAAAGCGTGGTTCAGAACAGCGATTTCAGAAGAAAAAAAATTTAATTAAAAGCGCCTTTTGTAACCGCGCTTTCTTAATCAAAAGCGCGTTTTGTAACCACGCTTTTAAGACTTCCCAATTTTTACGTGAGACAGGCGCGCACACGTTGAAAGCGTGGTTGTGAACCACGTTTTAGCCTATTTTGGGAATTCTTTCAAAACTAGGCTTAGTTTGGGAATTGAATTGGTATTTTGGCTTTTTTAGGGAAATGCCCCATGGATCTTTTTGAAAGGGCTTTTCAATTTGTACTCACCGTGTTCACTCGAGATTCAGAGATTTTCATGACTGCACAGTAGCAATCTAGATCTGTTTTGATTTACATTCTAAAACGGTTGCTTAGGATTTCGATTTCCATTGTTGATTTAGTTGCTCTTCTCTTTTATTGGTCTGACTCAAGCTTGTTTTGGATGATTTTGATTTTGATCTATGCTTTTGTTTTTCTTAGGTATTGGATCTATAGCTCTTTTATTTGTTTTAGTTCTCTCAAGTAGTCAGCTTCAATGGTTTTGATCTGTAACTGTATTTTATTTAAATAGTTTTATTGTTTGTTCTACAAATAGTTAGCTAAGAAGATGTATTTTCTCTCACTCTCTATGTTTCCTCTTTTTAAGGTTTTTATTTGCTAAAAGATGATTTATGAACATTGCTTATTGCTCCATTTATTTATTAATTAATACTTACTGCTATTTGTTGTTATTATCATCACTATTAGTCTTGTTGTGCAAACATCTTTGATTGGCCTTCATGGTGTTCATGCTGTTTTAAAAGGTATAATTGTTTTATGGAGCAACATATAACAATTTCATGGATTGACAAGATAGGTTTCATCATAGCATCTGTAGGTAACTTATAGTATATATTGTAGCTTTGCCTGCTCTTTTTTGTCCAGTGTTTTATTCATATTACTTGCATTATGTGATTTTTTTTACATTGAAATATCTATAGAGAATCACTTTCCCATTTACTTCATCTATGAATTTGACAATATTCAACTCTCATCATAATTCTAAGCTCTCCTTTGCAATTTACCATTGATTACAAACAGTTGCTGGATTAGCAGCAGATGGGAGGCAAGTTGTTGCACGAGCAAGGTCTGAAGCAACAAATTATGAAAGGTTTACATTATGAATGATGAAAAAACTATCAAGTCAAAAGAAAATATATAGACAATAGATATTTATTCCATCTTTTGGTTTTCCTCTTAGGAATTTATGGATGGAATTTTTTAATAGTTCTTCTAATTTTGATATGAATTGTTACTTTTGTAATGAGGTCTTACTATGCTTATGTCTAATAGGTAGTGGTAATGTAATGTAGGTATTTAACAAACATATTACAACTAAACGACAAATAATTCTTGCTATATTTATATATAAAATACATTAACAATAGGCGCTCAAGCAATAGGCACTCCGAACCTTAAACTTTTCTATGTGCCTTGCTTCCACATCTAGTTATGCTTCCACTTAGTCTAACTAAGGAGGTGTGGTGGGGTGAAGAGGAGAAGGGAGGGGGAACAGAGAGATGGCTGCAATGAATATCAAGAGGTTTTAGAAGAGATTTTTTGTCTTTTCACCCATAGGGAAGATGAGGGCATTTGTCTTTTTATGATTGGATATCAATGGCATTCATGTCTACACGTAAAACAAGTGAAAAATAGGGAATGGAGTAAACTAATTTGGTGACCTTAGCAAATATTCATTAGCCTCATTGATGGTCAATTAACACAACATGAAATTTGAAATTCAAAAATGAACCAGAAGGAGAAACCACATGGAGGTCCTTGTAATTGTCACTAATCTCAGGGGAGGTTAGTCTAATTTAGCCAAAAGAAAAGCTAATACCTATATGAAATCTCAAACATTCTGTATGAAAAGTGACTTTCAGACAACAGGACACTGTAATGAACTGTATGGAAGGAACAACAAAAACAAATGGTGGGACATGGCTAATAAAGTGATTCTACCACTGCATTAGTTTGTACTTCGTGTTCTTATACCATCCTCTCATTGTGCAATGAATATTACTTTTTTATGTATAGTATCTTTGGAAAATCCATGGTTTGGAATTTGGGTGATACTTGATGTCACTTTCTACCTCCTATCATTTTGTTGTATGTTGTCTTGCTAAGCTGTAATATCATGGTACTTGATTTTAATATTTTATGGTTTTTACCATTGCATAAAAACCTTTCACGTCTAGAGCTATACAAAGTTTTTTAAAACTGGGGATACAATTTTGGAAATTACTAAATCTAATTTTCCATCTCATATGGGTGTGCCCACAATTAGAAATTGAGTGTTGTGGATACAACCATATAAGTTGTAGACTCTGCTTCTGAACTTTTACCATATAGTTCCTTAGGGATGGTCTTTGAATTCATCACAAATGATCATTGTATAAATGATCTATAAGGGAATTCGTTGACTACATCTTCAAACTTTATATGTACCTTTTGGTTCCTTCCCCCCTGAATGACATTGACTTTTAAGAATTTACGTTTCTGTTAAAACAAACCTTCTTAAAATGCTTACATACATATTGCAACTATATGGTAACCACTACACTAGTAAGTGCCACATACATTGGACATAAATTCAAAGAATTAGTTAATCATAGAACGCACTTCTACTAAAGTGGTTATTCTTGCCATTGGAGGTTTCCAGCTCTTTTTAGGAGTTTTGTGTACTTTATCATTTTATTTTCTTTTCTTGGATTACTCTAATCAGGAATTCGGAGAAAGTTCTACTCCCTATGCACTACACCTTTTTTTTTTTTTTTTTTTTTTTTTGCCTTGTCTAAGAATTGCTCTTCCTCTTTGAAGAAATATTAAGATTATATTACATCCCTATCCCATAGTTAGCTTATTATTTTGTGTTTGTTTTGTCTTTCCCCACTATTTTGTAACTAGTTTTATTCTATTGAAGGGCTCTTTATGTATCTTTCTTTTTCTGGTCCTCTCTTAGTGAAGTTTTCCTTTTTTATTTATATTTAATAGGATTTTCAATTTGAGATGTAAAGTTGATACTAAATAAATATTCATATGATGAAATATGTTTCCGGAGTTAAATTTTTTTTCTCCACCTCCTGCTTAAACTTGGAGGCATTTTTATTTTGAGTCCATATCAAGACACCGTAAACTACAAATTGATAATAAATATATTTATTATCCTGCTTTTACATCTCGCTGTCAGTAAAGATTTTGTGATGATCTTGTTGTGCAGTACTTACGGTGAACCCATTCATGTGAAGGAACTTGTTGAACATGTTGCTAGTTATGTGCATCTATGCACACTCTATTGGTGGCTCTGGTGTTGGAAGCATTATCCTTATTGTTTGTAGCATCTTTATGCCTTTTTAAGTCGCTCTGTTTTATTTATTTATTTGATAAAATAATGTTTGATGTGGCAGACCTTTTGGATGTGGAGTGATTCTTGGAGGTTATGACAGATGGGCCACAGTTATACATGATTGAGCCTTCTGGGATTTCATATGTAAGTTAATTTTTGTCAGTGTCATTCTCTTGCATGTTTTGTCTTTCCATATACCTCCTAATTTGCATAATAGCAACCCTCGTTTTTGACAAGTTGCAACTGTCATAACTTTGTGATGACTAAATAGACTTCATTTGTGATGACCCAATCTTTCCCCTCCCAAACACACATTAATGTGTACTATATGGGCTTTTTTTTTTTTTGGATGTGCTATTTGGATATAGTTTAATTTGCTGTGTTGCCTAAAAAATTGTAACAGAGGTATTTTGGTGCTGCGATTGGGAAAGAAAAGCAGGCTGCTAAAAGGTAAGTCACTCACATCTTATTCCGTCTTGAGGAATCTTAGTTACTCTCTAGTTGATCGAAATTTCAATATGATGTGCATGGAGAATCTATCTAATTATATGACATGGTGAGAACCATATCTTCCATGAATCTTTTGGAAAATTATTCTGATTTTTGTAGTAAGAAAAATTGTAAAACTCATGTTATGGTTGTTGAATAGTGTGTGGTGTCAGGTCTTAAAACTCTGTTTTTGTATATTTTGAGTTGTGTTATGTTGTTTTGTTAAATACAATATTTTATAGATAAATTAATATCTACAATTAACATTTCATGCTCAAAGTACAATTTGACAATTTATCATCTTTTCATAAACATTGTTGTCGAATCGTGAATCAAATTGTGAATCATTTTGGTAAAATAGTGAATCGTGAATCGTAAGCTTCACTTTATTTAATATAATATATAATTTTATATATCTATATACATATAAAAATTCTAAAATATTATAATGTACAAATTATATGTATGTGTGTAAATGAGAAGGCATATAAATAATGATCTATAAAGTATTAGACATTCTAAAATATTAATTTCACTCCACTATTCTGTTGTTTCTGATCATTTTGATATGTAGGTGTTTTATGTTTTAGAGTAAGAATGGCAATGGTGAAAGTTTGGAAGACTGGGAACTTAGCTTAGTTATATTCAAATCATCAATTAGATTTTTTTTTTAATAGGCTTGTAAGGTGGATAGCTATTTTTTTTTCTTCTTACCATCTCTTCTACTCGTGTAGATTTACCCAGGGGGACTATTATTATTGATGGCTTGTGCCAGTAGCTAAGCTGGTATGGCATGGGTTTGTTTTGATAAGAGCAGAGTTGAGTTGGAATTGAGTGCGTATCATGCATGCGGAAGCGATGGGGTGTGATTGATATAAAGCTTCTTAGTTCTAAGTTTGTTTATTTATGTATTCTGAAAGTTCAGTGGTTATATGTTCTTGCAAAGAAAGTTTGTAAAATTGAATATGGTGTTTCAATTCTAAAAAAAAGAAAGAAAAGAAAAAGAAAAGAAAATATGATGGTGCTTGTCTTAGTAATATATGATAAATTGATAATGATTATTGTTTTATCCAAAAATAAATTAAAAATCAAAAAGAGACTTCTGATTGATTGATACTTTTTAAATAGGAATCAATGAAATTAGGAATATTTTTGTGTGTTTTGATACATCATCATGTGTCCTATTTTTATTTTTTTATTTTTTTATTTTTTTTGAAAAAAAAAGCTACCACGGCGTTTTCAAACGCCACTAATAGTGTCAGTAGAAGATATTTTACTATATCTAGCGATGTTTTTAAAAACCCTTGTATTGGTTTTTAGCAACGTTTATGAAGCGTCGTGAAGATATAGTGATGGTCACGTCTTCGGCGTTTGGGTTGAAGCGCCACAATAACTTTTAGCGGCATTTTCCAGAGCTACAATGGCATTTTTTAAACGCCACTAATGATAGAATTTCCTGTAATGATTATAACTATCTGATTCGTAAATGGTTTGAAAAAGTGATTGATAAGCACGAACTCATAAGATTGGACCGATGGTCGTTTTGTATGAATATAAAATAGGCCTAAGGCCGTTTGGTATGTTTGATGAGAATAGAAATGGGCCCAAGGCCATTTGATATATTTGACAAGGACACAAAATGGCCCTAAGGCCGTTTAGAATATTTGACAAGATAGACCTGAGGTCATCTTACATGTGAAATGGACTGAAGGTCGTTTTGTACGAGTGTTAAATAGACCAAAGGTCATTTTGAATAAAGAATTGATTAGACCAAAGGTTGTTTTGAATATAAACATGATCATGATTATAAATGTGTGCGTGAATATGAATATCAAAATGATGGACCTAAGGTCATTTTGTACATATGATGTGAAGGACTGGATGGTCAGTTGTGCATAGATCTATTAAATGTAAACATGATTTTGAATTTGAATATGGGCATGAACAAGAATATGGAAATGTTGGACCCAAGATTGTTCAGTACATACGTCATCAACAGTTATGAAAAATATTTGGACCCAAGGTCGTTTCGTCTCTTTAACATGTTCCAAGTATAATAGATTGGACCCGAGGTCGTTTCGTTATGATTTTCTTAAGTACATTATGAATGGCAATTGCATTCCATATGTACTAAGTACAAGTAAGATTGATTTAAATACGAATCTCATTCATTAACCTCTTTACTTTGATATTATTTATTAGGTGTTAGCTCACTCTTTATTTATATGTATTTAGGTGAGCAGCGGGATGTCCAGCCTCAGCTCTAGTGATGTGAGAGAAAACCAAGTTTTGAGAGGTTAACCCGGAATGCCTTACGGAAGAGGCTTTATTCCTAATCTTTTGTTTGTCCTTGGGTTACTGTTGTCGATCATGTATGACTGTTATGTATTTAAGTTTTTGACTTGGAAGACTATGTGATGAATGTTCCTAGACATGTATGATATTGTTTTGTATAAATGTGAGTTATTATTAATATGAGTAAAAAAAATTTATTCAATGCCATTTATGCACAAGCTCATTAGACAACGATTTACATTTTGCTTTCGCTTTGGACCCCTATTATTAATCATGGTTTGATTTCTGTCTGAGATTGTAGGTAATCTCATGATTACTGGCCGATTATGATCCTAATATATCAGGGTGGGTTCAAAGCATAACAAAATGGTATCAGAGCAAGAGTTAATAACTTACATACTTGTCCAAGTGAGCAATAGAGTGTCTAGAAAAGACTTTAGTTGCATTCATGATGTCAATATATGCTTGAATGCATTAAGAATATTCTAGTTATGTGACTACATGATATATAAAGCTTGCCTATCTGCATATGCGTACTCTTTTTGTCTATGGATATTGTGTACATTGTTTTTGTATGAAATATAATGCAAGTCTTAGCAGATAATGGTGAAGACAAGAGCCTAGGAGATAGAGGAATCCTCTACAGCCAGGCTGGATAGAATGAAAAGGTTGATACAGGACATGGCAGAAACACTGTGGCAACAATAGTAGTGGCAACAACAGTGGCAACAACCTCTACCTCCACCTCCGGTACAGCTTGTGCAACATTTGCAAAATGATTACCGAATAATAGCTCTTACCAAGGAGTTTAAGAAGATGAAACCGCCGACATTCCACGGGGGAGTGGATCCATTGAAGGCTGAGGCTTGGGTCCTCGGCATAGAAAAGTTATTTGAACTATTTCTATGCCTCGAAGCACAGAAAGTGCAGTTGGCAACATTCATGCTTGAAGATGAAACGAGGAGGTGGTGGATGTTAATACGTGAGAATGACAAAGGTATTGAGTGGGCATGGTTTCTGGAGATCTTCTACAATAAATACTTTCCACAATGTGCTCGTGATAGAAAAGTGTCTGAATTTGAGGGACTCAAACAAAGTAATATGATTGTGGCATAATACGATGCGAAGTTCATAGAATTGGTCAAGTTCGCATCGCATATGGTCGACATCGACTATAAAAAGGCAAGAAAATTCGAGGGCGGTCGCTGTAATGATATTCAGGAAAGGGTGAATCTATTGAAACTACCTACTTATGTTGATGTACTAGACTAAGCTTTAATGTTAGAAACCGATATGGCCAATCAGAGTAAACCACCAACTGATTGGAAAAGTAAGAGACAAGACTTTTTCTAAAAGAAGTGATCGTCGAAAAAGTGGAATACGGGATCCTCAAGCACTTCGGGCTTCACCAAAGATACGACACCAACATGTAATCAGTATGGTAAGAAACATAGTAGGGTTTGTTACCATATTTCTAGGGCTTGCTTTAAATGTGGTAAAATGGGACATATGGCAAGGGATGGCACCCAAATTGAATAACAAGGAAGTAGTAAACCGGTTGCCAGTTCGACCGAATCCATCCTAAAGCCGGGGAATATACGAGGCCTGCATTACCAGAGACAAAATGAGACAAGGGAGAATCTTTGCACTCATTCCAAGTGACATGCGAAACACGGAAGCCATTTTCTCAAGTACTATTTCTATACGTAATCAAGATGCTTTTGTGTTAATTGACTTTGGATCAACACATTCTTTTGTGTCTACTACATTTGTATCTAGATTGAATAGACCCCTAGAATCATTACCATACATGTTGTGTGTATTTGCTCCGTCTGGAGAATCTGTGTTATGTATATCTATGTACCGTATTAGTGATATTCATATTGGCAGTGTTACCTTATGTGCAGATTTGTTACCGTTGGATATTAGGCACTTTGATGTAATTTTAGAAATGGACTGGTTGCAACGTCCCGAAATATTTCAACATGAACTACCCACATTAACTAACATTCACTAAACAATAACAATAATCCTTCCATCTTTACATAGTTGAGAAATGAGTTTATACAAAAGTTTCACATGCGAATATACATTCAATGATAAGAAAACACCTGAATCTATAGCATATGAAGCATCTAGTCACAAATAATTAAAATGCCCTTAAGGGCTTACATCTTCCATAGCAATAGTCCGCCTACATAAAATGGTCTCTCGGACCCATACATGTTTAGCCCTTGGCTTACAAAAATTTACAACAAAAATAAGAGAGCTATTTACTCTTCACAAAATATCCACGCCCTTAATTCGGCGGAATCACCACATCTTTACCTGCACCAAAATCCTATAGGGGTGAGCATAAAGTCCAGTAGAGAATTCTCACAAAGTATATGCAGTTATGCAAACTCTCAATAAAATGTAATGTCAATACCATGCAATGCTCTTTTAAAGAAATTTCATTTCATGCTCTTCTTGAAACCTTCCATTTCTCGATAAAAGCTTGCAATCTCAACACATTTCAAAACTTCCAATTTTAAACAATAGGGGCGGTAAATACGACACTGGTAATCCCTAGGATGCTGTCAACAAGTACTACCAAATTGTCATTTTTACCGGTATTAATCGGAAGGCTCGACACCTCTTCGCGCGGGTTTTTGGTCTTTCACCATGGACACTCAGGCCAACTTATCAAATTCATCTACACTCCCTATCCGGACTTACCACGTATTTACCTCATTCACATTATCATAGTTCTTATTGCAATATAATCTTTCTCAAAGTAAATGTCTTCCAACACATGTCAAGATGCACAATAATAATAATAAGGGTTTTTGGTCTTTCACCATGGACACTCAGGCCAACTTATCAAATTCATCTACACTCCCTATCCGGACTTACCACGTATTTACCTCATTCACATTATCATAGTTCTTATTGCAATATAATCTTTCTCAAAGTAAATGTCTTCCAACACATGTCAAGATGCACAATAATAATAATAACTCAATTGAAACATGATGCAATAATTGCTATTTCGTAGCATTTTACTATTCTCAAGATATCTCTACAACAATATCAATTAATCCCATTTCTCATTTCTTCTTTTCAAAGCCATTTCACAAAATACCCATGTGCCATCAATTCATAGTAACAACAAACTCTCACCATGCACAAATCACTACAAGTTAGCCTTTTCAAGGCAATATGTGATGTTCTCAACATAATTTTCAAGATTTCACAACTTTCACATTCCATGGTACATAATCATTCACTATTTTCCAACAACACATGTTCAAGCATTTGACATTATGTTATAATAACATCTTATGTCTCATACATCAAATAGGTTTCCATTTTTACCAAACATGCTATGAGGTTTACCCTCACTCATCCTCTTGACACAAGAAAATAAAGGAATCCATGCATTTTCGTATTTTCCCAAAATCCCCAAGTTTCTAGGGTTTTTCATCAAACCAAACACATTCTCATTTTCCTTCATGGAACCCTTTCAAAAATCCTTTTTTCTTAATTTTAATAGAAGGAAAACCCTCTAGGATTTATAAAAAGGTTGAGATACAAACCCACTTTTAAAACTCTCTACATTTTTGCATTACAAAGTTGAAATCAACAAGGCACTAGAAGAAAACTCTTAAAATCATCATCAAAATAGCAAAACTTGTATATATAACTCAAGAATGTCCCTACCTCAAGCTTAATGAAGAAAGAAAGTGAAACCCTAGCTTTGATTGGAAAACTCTTCAATTTCTACTACACCAAGAAGAGCCTTAGCTTGGTCTTCAAGATTAAAGGAGGATGATGATGATCTTGACCCAAAGATTTGCAAAATCAAAGAGTTCTAGTGTTTTGAGGGAGTTTTCTAGAGAGAAGGAGAAGAAAAATAGGGTTTAGAGTGAGAGAGAAATGTCTAAAATGAGAGATACATTCAGACAAAAAGAAGGAAAAAACAGAGTTTTCGGACTGCCCAGGCTGCCGCACGTGCAGCGCCCTTCCCGCACCTCCTCTCGCACGTTCCTTTTAGGCAGTGTGCGGCCTCCATCTCCCCTGAATTCCGCACGTGCGGCCCCTCTCCCGCTTGTGCGGCCCAAGGCCCCCACATGTGCGGCAAGCCAACCAGCCCATAAAAGTTTTTGGTTCAACCCTCGGGCACTTCGGACTTGTTCTCACGCTCTCTGGAACAAGCAAAAATCGACATTATAGTGATCCTGGTTCTTCCCTCTTTGATTGTTGTATCCGTACTTAGGTTCTGTGGAGTTGGTTGTTGTATATGTCTTGTTGTCATCCTTCAATTCCATATATTTGAGTTTTAGGATGTATTGGGCGTGTTTCAAACAGGTTGGTTGAGCTTTAGTCCCATTCCTTGTTGCCCAGATTTTTGGTAGTTCGCTCGAGCGGGTCCCTTTGCGCTCGAGCGGAGTTTACACACTTTCAGCATTTTGTGCCTCTGCAAAACTTCTGCAGGTGCGTTTTTCACGCTCGAGCAGATTTCCTTACGCTCGAGCGGGCCTCTTGGCGCTCGAGCGGGTGTTCAATGTCTGTAAAAGTATTGGAGGAGTGTAATCTACGCTCGAGCGGCTTTTCTTTTACACTCGAGCGGGTGTGTTTTGCAGTTGTGTCTTGGCGCTTGAGCGGGCATTTTTGCGCTCGAGCGGGTTTAGTTTTTGTGCTTGACGCTCGAGCGTCCTTTTTTCCGTTTGAGTGGACTAGTCGTATATCAGATGGCAACTGGGTGATTTTGAATCACTTTTTACATTTCCTTTCTCTCTCTTACTTTGCTAAACCCTCTTTTGAGAGCTCCTCTCTCTAGGACATACCTTCTCTCTAGGGTTTGATCTAGCTAGAGTGATCTATTCTCTTGGTGTCTTTGCAAAGAGTGTTGAGCTTGGTGTGGGCTTCCTATCAATCTGAAAATTTCTTGATTTGGAGCACTTCGGGATTTCTTCATCATCTCCTTTGAGTCTCATCTCTTGAGGTAGGGATAACTACTCATTCTTATGTGCTTTAACATAGATGTTGAGCTATTTGTATAGATGGTTTGATTTGGAAAGTTAGGGTTTGAGATGTGTTATATTGAAAAGAGGGGTTTTGTTCTTTAGACTCATATATGTATATTTTGGGTCTTAAAAAGAGATTATTGATGTTATTGTTAATATTTAAGCCTTTGGGTTAATATTGAGAAAAATGGAGAAAATGCCATGTTTGGGTATATTTGGGTCATTAGTGTAAATAATGACATTTACTATGGAAATAATGAAATTGGCATAATATGGGATGAAATGGTGGAGTTGGATTTATTAATTATCTGTTGATATAATTATTTTCTGTTTAGAAATAATTGCTTTGGGCTATCGGTGGAGGATTGTCTTGATTGTTATAGACAATGCATGATGATTAGGCGAATTAAAACTAATCAATTGAATATGTCATCGAATATGACAATTGGTAGAATACATCAAGTTTATGTATTGTTTGATCATGTATATGATGTGTGTTTATATACATTGTGTTGTGTGGGAGGAGATAGGGGATGAACTCCACGGTTTAGGGGAAGATAGGGGATGGACTCCTAAACTGGACTTCGTTTGGGAGGAGATAGGGGATGGACTCCATCGATACAGCAAATATGTGTATCTATTAAAGTATTGATACAGCGAATCTGTGTATCATATATGAAGTACATAAGTGTTTTATTTGAGGTTGATACAGCAATTATGTGTATCTATTGTGAAGTATGAAGTGTTTAAATTGAGTCGTTATCTCAATTGAAATGGAAGAATCATTGATATGAGATGTAATCTCACTTAAAGTATATGGCCAGGTTCTGAGCCAGGATTATGAATTGAGAAATTGGATTAGAAATGGAAAATGAAATGAACATGGACATATTTGTCATGTAATTGAAATGGGTTATAAATTGATTCATGTGAGTTAAACATTTATCAAATGCTAATGTTTTAGTTATTGCTCATATTATGTTTAACATATCTCTACTGGGCGTTGGCTCACCCCATATGGGACATCATTTTCAGGTTCAGGTAGTATGCCGCCTCCGAGGTCATAGCTTGGATGGTTGTGGGAGTTGAAGACTCTTTTGTTTATTTTTGTTGTATTACATGTATATCAAGCCAAGGGCTTATTTTGTGTAGAGTTAGTACTCTTTTTTCGTAACCAAGTGTTGACTTGGAAAGTTGTAAGCCCGTAGGGCATTTACTTTTGTTGTCAACATATAATACATTTTGCAATGAATACTCTGATGATATGTAATTATGCTTTATTCTCTTATGTCTAAGCATGTCAAGAATGTATGATTTATGGGTTTATTTTGAGGGCGTTACAGACATCGAACCAAACGAGAACAAGAACTCTAATGTAGAGAACCATTTTCGGATGTTTCAAGTCCAACGAAGATAAAAGTCTAAGTACTGTGCTACGATTGACTGTGTAACAAAACGGGTTCTGTTTAGACTATTAGGACATGATAAATTTGAATTTGTTGGTAATGGTGTAGTGCCTTCACCTTATCTAATTTTAGCAATGAAAGCATGTAAACTACTTAGGAAGGGGTGTCAAGGTTACTTGTGTAGTATCTTGACTGAGTAATCTATGAATGTTAAAATAGATAATATTCCTGTTGTTAGAGAATTTTCAGATATATTCCCAAATGAATTGCCAGGAGAATTGGTTGACAGAGAAATAGAATTTGCTATTGATGTTGCACCGGGCACCTAGCCTATCTCAAAAACTCCTTATAGAATGTCTACCATTGAAATGAAAGAATTGAAAGAACAGTTGCAAGACTTGCTTGATAAAGGATTTATCCGACCGAGCACTTCGCCATGGGGCACACCTGTTTTATTTGTAAAGAAGAAAGACGAGACTTTACGTTTGTGCATTGATTATTGGGAATTGAACAAGGTAACGATCAAAAACAAATACTTTTTGCCCCATATTGATGATTTGTTTGATCAGTTGCAGGATTACAAGTATTTTCAAAAATTGATTTGAGGTCCGGATACCACTAGTTAAAGGTGAAAGTAGAAGATGTTGAGAAAACTACATTATGAATTTCTGGTTATGCCATTTGGGGTGACTAATGCACCTGCAACATTTATGAATCTTATGAACTACTTTTTTAAATCCTACCTTGATGAGTTTATTGTGGTTTTTATTGATGATATTATGATATATTCAAATAGTAGAATGAAACACGAACAACATTTGAGAACTGTTTTGCAAACACTTAGAGAAAAGAAATTATTTGCTTAACTGCAGAAATGTGAATTTTGGTTGGATGAGGTTGTTTTCTTAGGGCATGTCATCAATAGAGACAGGATTTCTGTAGACCTACAGAAGATAGAGGCAATTGTGAATTGGCCTACACCGACAAATGTAATGGAAGTCCGCAATTTCATGGGCTTAGCTGGGTATTACAGACGGTTTGTAAAAGACTTATCCAAGATAGTTGTACCGCTCACCCAACTTACACGCAAAGGACAACCGTTTGAATTGAATGATGAATGGGAATCCACTTTCCACGAACTAAAGACTAGATTGACTCTCGCACGGTGTTGATATTGCCTTGGTATGAAAAATTTTATGATATTTAGTGATACTTCTTATAAGGGTTTGGATTGTGTGTTAATGTAGAATGAGAGAGTAATTGCCTATGCCTCCAGACAATTGAAACCACATGAAAAGAACTACCCGACTCATGACTTAGAATTAGCCGCGGTTGTGTTTGCTTTGAAAATTTGGCGGCATTACTTATATGGGGCAAAATGTGAAGTTTATACCAATCACAAAAGCTTGAAGTACTTCTTTACCCAAAAAGAGTTGAACATGCGATGGAGAAGATGGCTCGAACTGATAAAAGACTATGATCTTCAAATTCAGTATCACCCAGGTAAAGCTAACACCGTAGCTGACACTTTGAGTAGAAAGTCAATGGGGAACTTAACTTGTTGCTTACTGAACAAGAGGAAGTACTAAAGGATTTTGAAAAATCCGAGATTGAAGTAGTATTACATGAACATAGAGGATTGATAGCCGCCATTTTAGCCAAATTAGCAATTATTGATGAGATCAAATAGAAACAAAGGAATGATGAATGAGTTTCTCAAGAAAGTAATTGATAAATTTGAATCAAATTTGAGACTAGGTTTTAATCTGGAGAATGAAGTGTTAAAATTCCAAAACAGATTGTGTGTTCCAAACATCTCTGTGAATAAGCCGCAGACGGCGTAGGCTGTTGGCCTCCTTCTCTCTGCGGGCAAACTAGAGAC
This sequence comes from Camellia lanceoleosa, assembly GCA_025200525.1. Classification (NCBI taxonomy): domain Eukaryota; kingdom Viridiplantae; phylum Streptophyta; class Magnoliopsida; order Ericales; family Theaceae; genus Camellia; species Camellia lanceoleosa. Next base: position 109,960,801 of record CM045760.1, on the reverse strand, counting down.
TTGTGGCCCAACTAACCACACTTAAAGGAAGTGATACCACCATGATTATTCCTTCTTGAACCGTAACTCGGTATAGGAAAGGCGGATCTGAACTATGTTGCTCGGGACAGAGGTGGAACCCTCTACCTCTTTGTTGTCCATCATCTCTCCTTGAACCTCCTAACTCTTTTACCTAAAGCCCTCATTCTCTCCTTCTCCGCTTTGTATCACGGTCTCTAAATGAGTTGTCGCCTCCACAAGACGCACCCATAATCCTTAATCATGGACGGCCACCATGAAAAGGAGCCCGTCATCAATCGCTTCGAACTCAACAGAATGGCGTTCCTCCGTCGCCACAAGCTCCAGTGCAAACCTAGAGAGGCTAGTAAAAGCTGCCTTAAACTCTGCTACAGGTGTGTTTAGTTGCTTGAGCTTTAAGAATTGATCCCTCAACTTCTTCGTAGTAGTGAGAGGTAGAACTTGCCCTAAAAGGCGTTGACAAAAGCCTCTTAAGTCATCCCAATGCGGTCACATACATATTTTCACTATTGACGCGCATCTCCCTTCAACTGGAAGGATGCCAAGGTCACTTTCAAACCGTCATCCTCAATGCCAAGTATCTCAAACTTCTTCACCATCTGCTCCAACCACTCATTTGCCTTCAGTGGCTCCTTCGAATCCCCCAAAAACTAATCTAAATTCGACTGGAAGGACTCCATCTTCAGAAAAGATGGCCCTGTCTCAACAACATGGGCCTGAACTTGATTCTTAGCCTTGAGAATGTCCACAGACTCCCTCAAAACACTAGCCATTTCCCGGGCCAAAGCGCCTATGGCTTGCTGACCTGTTAGCTTGACCACGTTGGCTTGACCAACTCACTTCTTCTACGCCGGAATATTATCCGGTAAAGGCACCTCCTGCCGCCTAAGTCTACCACACCTACCACCACCACGTCCATGTCCTGATATCCTAATAAAGGTAACACAATAGATTAGCACATTCATAAATGTGCTGAAGCTAATTCACTCATGTCCTAATGCGGTGGACAACATATAATTCACTCCACATAAACACTTAATCACATAAACATAAACGGATTTCCTTTACAGATGGTGACCGTCCCACGACATTGCCAGAGTTCTAGTTAGAAATAGCAGTGATCAAGTGCTCTTCTAATAGGACTTCTAGCGTAGACCCAATCAATATCTAAGAAATTAATTCCCATAACCATTTAGTCACATAAGCATGTTATCACATAGCATACCAAGTATATTCCTATTATCATCAAACAAAAGAACCCATTGTGGTAAAAACCACATCCCACGATCCCAAAGTATTCTAACCCGGTAACTCTAATACCAAGTTGTAACACCCCAGAATAATTAACATTAACCCATCTCAATATAGTGCAACAATTGATCAACAATCTCATAACCTTTATTCATTATATCTTTGATCATTACAAAAATGACATATGCAATATATATTCACCAATCCTAGATTCTAAATCTATAGCATATGGCATGGATACAAGTGTAAAAAAAGAAATAAAACCAAGTAATGAAATGCTTTAATGGCTACAACTTTCCAAGACGATGCTTGGTTATGACAAAATGAGTTTAAACTCAATACAAGTAAAACCCTAGTCTTAAACAAAAATAATTACATCAAGAAACCAAAAATGAAGCCTTAAATTCCAAGTCCTCCAAAGCTACATCCTTGGTGAAGGCATATCATCAGCATCTAAAAGTTGTTTTTCACATCGGGTGAGCCACAACCCAGTAGAGATACTCTAACACAATATATGAATCTTAACAAAATTATAAGGTGAATGCTTGTGCATGCCATTTGTCAAATATTCCTTGTTTTCCATCTCAAAATAATGTAATGCCAGATTATAAATAAATTCATGAAAAATAATCCTTTTATATCAGAAAATAGGGTAGTGGATACAACACACTGAGAATCTCTAGGTACGCGTTTGCTAGTAGGCTATACAAGCACAACCAAAGCCATTTTACCAGTACTAACTGGAAGGATTGACACCTAACTACGCGGGTTTCTGAACTTTTACCAAGAACACGCAGGCCAACATAACAAAACCACAACCACACCCCTAAACCAGATTCATTACAGTATTTACCTATTTTTCTCAAAATCAATACATTTACAATATTCAATATGAAATGATACTCAATGCACAATGTATGAGAAATTAGTTTCAATTCAACCTAATCCTCATGTAATGTCTACAACAATCAAGACTACTCTCGACATGCTCAACGCTTTTTCTCCAAGTGACTAGGGTGAAAAGATCAAAGGATAGGGTGTATTTTGAGCTAAAAGTAATAGCTAGAGAGAGAAGGTAAAGATTTTAGGGTTTTGAAATGTTTAGAGAGAGAGATGAAAAAATGATCCAAAAAGTTTTCTTCTCGAACTAATATACGCATAGATTGCTCGAGCGATGAAAACACCACTCGAGCAAACAGACACAATAAGTGACACTTCTCGAGCAAACAAAATCACCACTCGAGCGCACAATGACCCCTTCCTAGTAGTTTTGCAGATTGCAAATGATTGCTCGAGCGCAAGAAGTGTTTCTTGAGCGCAGATATCACACTCTCAGTAGTTTTATAAATTGTAAAAAATCGCTCGAGCGCAAGAAGTATCGCTTGAGCGAATAGGCAAAAATCTGGGTGACAACTTATTGAAAAACTAACTTCCCAACCTATTTTAAACATAATCAAAACTCCTAATAGCTAAACTCAATAAGCATCTAGATGGAAAAAAGATGAACAACACTTAAGTGCATGGATTCTCGGATTCAAAATCAAATAAATGGGTTGGGTCTAAACCAGAATCGTTATAGAAAATTTCCAAAATCCAAAAAATGCTCTAAACAAAAATCAAATTTGAAGACGACGCAACCCTTAATGTGCTCTATGACATGGAAACTCGAGTTGAAGATCAACTCTCACTCTTGCTTTAGTAGATCTAGGCTCTAAGGTTGTAAAATTATAGAGAGAAATTTTGGTGAGACAAGAGAAGAAAATGAGAGAGAAAGGGAAAGAAAACGAATTTTAATGAAATATTTGTGTTGAGGCGATCTATCTCACTTTAAAGCGATCGATCGCACAGAAATCTGTAGTCATTGGATGAAAATTCAAAGTGAAGTGATTGATAAGCGATTAATGGCATTTCATAGAGATTGATTGTACTTCAGAGTGATCGATCACACAATAATCCCTAGCTATTGAAAGTTACATGAAATTAATTCATACGGAGCGATCGATTGCTTGAAAGGTGCGATCGATGGCCAACATAGAAAATCTCACTTTTACTCTCGCCATACAATAACTAAGCCCAAAGACGCTTCCTCTAACCTCAGAGTAATTCTATTGCATTAACAACAATAGCTACAACAATGACTAAAAGTTAAAGGTTCAATCTCAAAGCCTAAAAAGTCTATAAACAACTTATCAAATATAGATTACCACAATCCTAATTAAATGAAAACAACAACACTATCACGTCCCAATCTAGAATGGGTTCAAGGTAAGATGGGTGCACCTACTAAAAGGGTTTCAAGTTAGGTCAAAGACCCAGGACGCTTGTAGACACCCTATTTTTAACTGATACTAAGAGTTTGGGTGCTTGGAAGCTTCTTGATGATGAAATGATAATTACTTCATCCTTAGAGATGCTTAAGGTTGTTACGAGCTACTGTATTATCCCGTTTTAAACCAAAATCACCTTTTTGAAAAAATAACCATTACCTTAAGCCAGTTTTTAACCAAAACTTAACTCTTTAGTCCGATGAAAAGAGGAAGGCCCGGTTAAATCTAAATTGATTATATTTTCCAAAATCAATGACCATTTTTATCCAAAAAAAATTGATTGAAAAGTAACTAGTCTTACTTGGGTCACAAGCAAAACCCAAAGGCATAGAACCCTGCATATGTGCATGCATGATAACACCTATCCGAGGGTGACACGTGCGTCCACACATTAGTTGTGCGCCCACATCTCCTTAGTGCGGGTGCACGTCTTGTCATGCCTAGAATCCGAATTGAAGCTAGATTGTTAGTGCGATTTTGTAGGGAGGCACAAGGGGAAAGCGATGGCCAACCCTAGCTCGCCCTTTGGCTTGTTCCCGAAGTCCTCCATGCCTATAAAGCAACCCCTACCCCTTTGGGGATCCAAGTTTGTAGCCATTTTTAAGAGTTTTAAGAGAGAAACACTTGCCTCCGTTCTACCGTCAACCCTAATTATGAAAAAAAACTAAACCCTAACAGTAGCTTTTCAATCTAAAAGTGCATCTAAGTTTGAAACAAAGTTAACTAAAGCAAAACCAAGCCTAAGGGAAGTTTGCAAGTAAGGAAACTAAGTCATTCTTTGTGTTTTCTTCGGTTTGTGATCAAAACTAGCAAGTAAGCTTTTCTTTTATTCATATTTCAGTAGCTTTTCTAGGCTTATTTCATTGCTTAATCATGTTAGGATGTTAGCTTAGCATAAGCATCATGTAGGTTGTTAGATTTACATGTTTTTCTATTTATGTTGTATGTTTTGTTTAGGTTATAGTTGCTGCATGTTTAGGTTAGTTTAATCATGTAGTAATTATGCATATAGCTCGGTTTAATCACTGTATAATATTCAATATGCTAGTTTTTATTTGTTAGTCGCTTGATTTGCATTAAATCATGGTTAGAACCCTTAAATAGGGCTTAAGTTGCATATTGTATGTATAGTAGCCTGTTTAGGGCATATGATGTTACTTGAATCATATCATGCACGTTGGACGCTTGATGGTGGAATCTGGCGAGTTGCTTACTCTTTCATGGCATATTGCTTGCTTGTTGCATTGTTTTTTTTAATAATCCAAGTTTACGTGTTTTTTGTGCAAAATTGTATGTTTTAGATGTTTTTCATAAATGTCACACCTGTATCTTTCAAAGCTTATGGGAAAGTGTATTCAAATCCTTTATTTTTTTTTTTTTATTTTGAAAATCTTTGGTGTTGTTATGGGTTGGTTTTGGAGAAGTACAACCCGATTTAAACTTGTTGGGTTTGGTTGTTCGCACTTATTCTTGTCAAAAGTTTCTTGGACACTTAGAAATTATATTCTAGGGTTGACACCAGCCTTCCTAAGGGTTGACCCTTACCTGTTGGTGAAGTTTCTGGAAGCGTTGCTGGAAAATAGGGTAAACACCAGACTGGGGAGGGTCGACCCTCTTATGTCTGTATGTTAATTGCTGGAAAATAGGGTCGACCCTATCTTGTCTAAGGGTCGAGCCCCCTTGCTTGTGCAGATTGCCTTTTCTACTTAAAGGGTCGACCCCCATGCCCGAAGGGTCGACTCCTGCGTGTTTTTTTTCTTCAGATTTTTGAGGTCCGAATGGGCCCTATCTAAGGGGGGTTTTGGACCTATTATTTTATTTGACCTTAGGGCTATTTCTTTTTTTTTTGGGTGAATAACCTTAGGGCTATTTCTTACTACTATAAATAGGCCCAAACCTTTTTTCTTTCATGATTTTCCTTCCTTTTTTCCTCTTAAACTATGATCTCTCTCTTCTCTCTCTAAAACTCAAACTTTTTCACTTAAATCTTCAGATCTACTCACCTAGAGTGATCATTTCACCTTGCTCATTTGAGATAAAGTGTAGAGCTTGTCAAGGGCTTCGTTTTCATCGGAGCAAAACGTGGTTTTGTCACCACCGATTTTTGAGCTTTCTCTCTCCCTCATCTAAGCTTGAGGTAGGGATGTTCTATTCTTTATTATGAGTTTTAACCTTGATATTTGTCATTTTTGTATAAATGGTGGAATTGGGAAGTTTGGGTGAAATTAGGGTTTGGATTTGAATTTTTGAGAGAAGGGTTTTCTATTTTGGGCTCTATATATGTACGTGAGGTCTTGAAAATGGGGTTATTTGTGTATGAATAGTAAAATTGAGTCTTGGGGTTGATGTTTGAAAAAGGGGGAGATTTGCCTTAGTATGAGTTAAATAAATTATTGGTATAAATAATGAAACTGTTATGAGAAATACGAAATTAAAAGAATGCACAAATGAGATGTGTAGCTGGATTCGATAAATTACTCATCTATGGAAAATATGTTAAATTATCTGTTTGTTAGATTTATTTATCTATTTAGAAATATTTGCTTTGGGCTATCGGTGGATGATAGCTATGATTGTTGTAGAAACTGCATGTGGATTAGATGACTTGAAACAAATCAATTGGATTATATCATTGAATATGACGGTTGGATTAAACCATTGAATATGTGATTTGATTGGTCATTGCATATGACAACGTGTTTAAATACATTGTATATGTATCTTTGTTTGAGAGGAGATAGGGGATGTACTCCATTGTTTGGGAGGAGATAGGGGATGGACTCCATTGATAATTAAGTTGGCCGAAGTGTCCAGAGTGAAAGCTTGAAATCTTATATATTTATGGGTGCCGATTCCCTCGGACGTAGTTCCGTAAAATGGCAAGAAATAGTAGTGTTGGATTTGATGAATGTATTGAATTGTGAACCATTGAGTTGTAGTCTCATATTGGTTGCTTGATAATAATGAATTTGGCTAATTGATTTACCCGAAATGGTAGAATGGAAATGAATTGAGATATTGGTTATCTATATTGAATGACCTTGAAAAGAATATGTTTTGGTTATGAATGTTGCACATTTATCTGATGCTCATATTTTAGTTAATTCTCATGTATAGTTTAGCATATCTCTACTGGGTTTTGGCTCACTCTACTTGGGAAACCATTTTAGGTAGAGGTGACATGCCACCTCCAAGGACATAGCTTGGGAGGCTTAGAGGCTAAAGGCTTTACTTTTGTGATTTCATTTTTTGTGTTTATATGTCTTTTTTTAAGCCGAGGGCTTTAATTGTAAAGAGTTTCTGACTCTCTCTTTTGTTGTAACCAAGTGATTACTTGGAAAGATGTAAGCCTTTAGGGCATTTATTTTGTTGTTCTAATCTAGAGTTACATATTATAATTTCAAGATGAATATTTATGAAAGTGTAATGCATGTGATATCTTTTGTAATATTAACTCTAATGAATGAAAATATAACATTTCTATTTTGTCTCTAGACCTTATGAATTGTTGATTCATATAATATTTTGAGGGCGTTACAATAAATATTGCTTAATTTGGGTTGTGATTATGCCCACATGAGTTAAAAATCTCTTTTTGATGAAAAATCATGGTATCATGGAAAATACGTGGTTATACTCATTAGATCCAAGTAAGATGATGCTTGTTTGTTCAAATCATTTAGTTTAGCTTTAGTAAAGGTTTTAGGATTTAATAATAAATTTTGTGGAATAATCAATCATTAATCTCATAAAATATAATATTAGTAGAAGCCAATCATTTGATTGGGGGCAAAAGGGGGTGCATCATTCAAACACCTTTCCTCTCGCATCTTAATTCTCAAACTTTGATTATTTAGTTGTGACACATTAGGTCTTTTGCTTAATTTTCATTATTAAAGATTTCTTAATTCTCTATAAAAATTACGTGGCAAATCTATAACCAAAAAAAATGTTGCACCCACAACGCTACACCGGTTTTTTAAACGAAAAGTTAAGAAGGAATTGTTTCCAACAAACAAGGCTACTGACCCTCTTGTAACCACTAAAACTTCATCACCAATCTCTACATAAGGCATCTTTTAACTGAACTTCTGAACTTCTTTACATTTTTAAAGCCTGTATATATAGTATAACATAAAGTTTAAATGAGAATCTTAAAAATGTCTACATTTTTGTATTATTCTACTTAAAATGTGAGAACAATATTTTTATATTTTGCTAGATTTGTTTTTATTATATAGAATAATTCCCCTTCCAATCTACTTACAATTGACTTTTTATAAATGATCACCTAAAAATAATAATGTATCACATATATTGCTTTACTACATATAATGCATTAACATCTTTATTTATTTATTTATTTATTTTTGCACATTCAAATTTCATCATATAATGTGCCTGTTTGGTGCAGCTTAAAAGCTGCTTATTTCAGTTTTCAGCTTAATTTAAGCTATTTTGATGTGTTTGGTATAGCTTATAACTTATAGCTTTTTGGAAGTCAGAAATCAGCTTATTTTTTGAGTGGGGCAGGAGATGCTTAATTTATAAGTTAGAAGTCAGCTTATGTTCATAGTTATAAGTTATAAGCTGTTTAGGCATAAGCTATAAGCACTTTCCCACAGTTTTACCAAACAGAGCCAATAGCTCACCTCTTGAGTTGCAATCCACATCCTTTTCACAATCTCCTCTGCTAACATATAATTCAAAATTTAGAGTAATTCCTACAATAGATCATAAGCTTGTTTAATAATTTCTCATATATTTTGTGTATTTTTCTTCTCCTATCTATTTTTATTTTACCAGAGTGCAAATATTATGAAACGTTATACAGGTTACATCTATATTTATTTTTGCCATTCATTTAACTTCTTATGAGCTCTATTTTTTCAATTCACCTTTTGTTTTGCTCTTTATACAGATAGTATTATCAAATGGAGATATGAACCATAATTGTACACTGTAACTTTTAAATTTCAAGCTCTTTGTTCCTTATCATATTCATTTCCATTAATATTAGTCTATCAATAATATTTATTCTACTCTTTCATAAGAAAAAAAAGAGTAAATTATACTTTCAAAGTGAAGCTTAGCAGATATTACTATGTATCAGCAGGTTGTGTCTGAGGATTCTAAAGAAGTTGAAATTTTTTATTTAGAGTCATGTTACTGCTGCTTGTTAAAATGCAAGAACCTTTGGCAAGGATGATAAGAGACTTTACGCTGGTGATTTCTTATATGGAGAGATAATGTTTGTGTGAGAGGCTAATTATTCAGATTCTATTTTGGAAAATGGAAAGCTTCTGTGTTTGCCTGGAAAATGGAACAAATTTTGTGTTCTAGAAGAAATAATGCTGGTTGGGAGAGAGAATAATGTAGTAGAACTTAATTTTGGCAATATGAAAACATAACTGAGGAGTATTAGGTCTGCAAACTATACAAATATTTTGCTTGTAGAAATGATGGAGAGAGAAAAAGATGACAACGTTCTTGCAATTTTTCATTATCTTCTTCATTAAAACATGCCGTGGAATCTAACATGCTTTTTATATTTAACCAGATTTGGGAAAGAAGGGGAAAAAAATAAAAAAAAATAGGAAAAAGGAAACATCGAACCCTAAGCTAATACTTTGATTTCCAATCGCTTGATGTGGAAAAAGTCATAATTTTGGAAAAAGAAAATTTGTATAAGCACATTATTGAGAAGCCTTTGTTAACTATATCCGCCATAATTTTCTTTCTTTTAGACAACAGAGTCGCTTAAACTTTACATCTGCATCTTGTAATTTTTTTTTTGGTTTTTTTTTCCCCCTAACTTGTAAATTATGAGTTGCTGTTGCTATGCAGTTTTGAGAAAAGAAAATGCTGGAGAATGAGGCAAACCCTTATATCAGCAAGACGACTCGTTTGCCACGGAAACGTTTTTATCAGGCACGGGCTCACAGCAATCCACTAAGTGACTCCCACTTCCTTGTGCCTATCACTCCTTGCAATGTTGACTATTCCCTTCATTTCCCTCAACTGTTTCCATCATGCGATCAATTTGACAATTTGAAGAAGATCCAATTTCCAGATATCGGCTGTGGTTTTGGAGGACTCCTAATTAGTCTTTCAACCCTATTCCCTAACACCCTGATGATCAGAATGGAACTGGGGGATAAAGTGACGGAGTATGTCAAGGAACGGGTTTAAACTTTGAGGGTAGCATATCCTGGTTAGTACCAGAATGTATGCATGGTTAGAACTAATTCCATGATATACATTCCGAATTACTTTGGGAAAGGACAGTTATCAAAGATGTTTTTCCTGTTCCCCGATCCTCACTTTAAAGAGAAGAATCATCGGCGTTGTGTGATCAGCCCACACTTGCTAGATGAATATGATTATGTTCTTGGAGTTGGTGGGATTATATATACGATTACGGATGTGGAAGAACTTGGGAAGTGGATGATGGCTTGTTTGAAGGGCCACCCTATGTTTGAAGCTCTTACAGATGAAGAACTTGAAGCTGATCCAGTCGTGACGCTCTTGAGTAGTGCTACTAAGGAAGGACAAAAGGTTGCGTGGAATGCGGGACAAACTTTCCAAGCAGTTTTTAGACGCATTGTGCTGTCTGTTTGATCTGAGTAGCGCCATACAAACAAAAAACAAAAAAACAAAAAAAACATACAGAATCTTTGTTTAGAATGATGTAGCAGCTTTAGGTCCTCATATTTTAAAATCGAAAAAGCCCATCAGAATGTTTTTATTTCCAAGAATGCCCTTGCCACATCATTTTTAGATTAATTCTGTAATAATTTTGTTTGTACATCATTTTCCTTTGATTTTGATTGACACAAGTTAGGAATTATCATGTATAATGCTCTCCAATTTTGACAGCTCATGCCAATTTCAGAGCATGGTATAGTCTAAATCAATTTTCATGTTGATCTTCTAGTCTCTTGAAACTCTAATTTGCAATGCTATTTTTTATGCAACCTTTTTTTAAAATTTAAATTAACTTCTTGGTAAGTAGTCTTGATTTGTGCATAATAATATTCACATGCATTTTTGTATTGCATATATATTCATCTTCATAAATATATTTGAAGCATATGTGATTAGAACAGAAGACGGACGTATGTACATGTAATTTTCTCAATTTTCTTGTTATCGAAAAAAATTAATTTTCAAATTTTTTAACAAATAGTTCAAGAAAATGATGACTTTCAAAAGTAAACGAAATATGAAAATCTACTAGTTGTGACAAATAATACTTCAACGAAAAAATATTCTTTTGATTTTTCATTCAAGTACTTGGTGAAAATGAAGATGAAGACTGACTTAAACACATGAATAGTCTTACGAATTTAAAACCTGCACCTCAAATGACCATTGCAAGCGAGCAAGATCATCACGCCCCAAACTCGCCTAGAAATTTGGTAACGAGACCGCCAAGAATCGTAGATTACCACAGGCCTTTCTATACATAACATAAATAAAAAGGGGCTCGCGGAAGCACATGCAAAAACTATAGTCCAAGAGCTGTGCATTTATATGAACAAGTGTATATACATGCCCAAAAATGATAAATACCCACTATGTTACATAACAAGATCCATAACATCACATAAGTACAAGCTACAAATAACAAAATGACAAAACTCTCTCACGGCCTTCCAGGCCTAGCCCCAGCTCAGAGGCACACAAAACTCCTGGTTAGGCTTCAAAACGGCGGCTCAGCTCGAGACTCCGCCTAGGCTTGGCTACCTGAATGCTCACCTATAATACATAAATACAAACAATGAGCTAAAGCTCAGCAAGTAACATTAAAGTAAAGGGTTAGTGAACGAATTCCAACATTTTATATTTACAATCATAAACAGTCAACAGTCATTAATGGCATAATCCACAGAACCTTTCATAACCTTCATAACAGTCTATCAATTAAATGCCTAACAGCCACGAGATCTCGTGGATCGCCATGGGCCTTCATCTTCATGCCCTAACCCATGACCGATCACATCATGAGCTCAAGATGTTCATGTCGCACCCATGACCTAACTATCTATGGATGCCATACTAGATTTGCAAATTAGACATTCGCTCACGCTTTAAAATCATCTTTCGTAACATATCATATCATAACATATCACTTTTAAACATAGTTCATAATAACATAACTTTACGTAAAATGTTACTCACAAAGGGTTTCCAATACGGCTGCATGGTCTTCGAGGTTTGTCCGCAATTAACATTATAAAACATTCCTTAACATTCATTATCATCATACATTAAACCATTAATGCTTTTCCTTTTCTTCACTTTAATTCATGCCATTATATTCGTTTACTTCATTTCATGTTCATTACATGCTCAAGATGCTAAATGATATAATTAACATGGTAAAAACAAGTATGCAACTTCCCAAAATTTTCCCGAAAGTTTACCCGCCGAGCGCCACTTTGGCAGCCGAGCGCATCAAGAAACTATCCAAAATCTGGGAGGGTGTTTTCAAGGCCGAAGGGCTTACCTCCGCCGAAAGGACATCAAAACTCAAATTCGAATTCTTCAAGTTTGAACCCTAAGCTTTCTTCTTCCCTTGAACAATCCATTCCAAATACATAAACCAAGTCCCAAAACCCTTGAAAAACAGTTTGAATTAACCATTACAATAATCAAAACTCAAAATATCATGTAGAAGATCAATCCTTGAGTTAAGATGAAAACCCATAAACATATACATACAACTTCATATCTCTACACTCATAGAGATTCTTCTTCAACATGCCCAATAATCATAAATCATGCCATGATGCTCAATTTAAACGTGAATTTCCTTTTCTTTCACTTCCTTTCCATGAAATTATGGATGATTCAACTCTATTTCAAGAACTTAGATGAGATTCTTACCTTAAACACTTGGATGGAGAGCTTAGACTTGATTTCCCCTTTTCTTCCCTTTCTCTTCTTTCCCTTTGCTTTCTCTCTTCTTCTCCCGAATGTTCTCTCTCTCTCTCTCTCTTAGATATTTCTTCTTTGGTTTTTGAGTCAAATGAGGTCAAACATCTTTATCTTAAAGCATATATATCCATATAAACATATTTGTGCCAAAGCCAAACAAGGCCCTTGTTCCCATAGCATATCTAAACACTTATGCCAATAACTTAGCCAAACAAGTCTTAGCGATTCAGACGAATTCATTTCAATTAAATTTCTCGATGGTTCTAAAATTCCGATCACTTAGACATATTCAATTTCATTTCCTGAACCCATTACGGTCTTCAATTTCAATCTCGAAGTCATGGTCTTAACAGATAATCTTCTAAATCAAACAGGTATTCTTCAATTAAATTATACTAACACATCATTAAATACCAAGAATTAAATCGTACAGTTCCGGGTCATTACAAGTACTTTCAAGGAAAATTCTTCTTTTCATTTTCATTATTCAAGGCATGATATTAAAAAAGAAATTTTTTTTTACAAATAATCTATATGAATGAATAAGATTTTTTTAGATTTAATTTGTTATGCCTCACATTTTATTACTCGGATTTCCATTACCAAAGCCATTATTATAAATTCATTCTCAGAGATGGCATATAGAAGCTTATTATATTTACAAGGAATACATCAATAAGAATTCTCTCATTCGGATAAAAATGAATGCAACAGGAAAGTACTATTAAATAAACTGCCCGTAGGCTTACATCATTTAAATCAAGAGAAAGGGTTTAACCCATTATCATCGATGGCATTCCGCCTACACTTAAAAGGCCCCGTGGCCAACGAATAAGGAAGATCCGTGACCTTGTAGCACTTCTTGACATTCGTCTGAAAAAAGATTAACAACGTGGGATGAACATAAAGTCCAAGAGGGGATCTCAACATGATCCTCAACAATAACAACTTATAGATAGCTATGATCATGAATGCTAGTCTCATACCATATAAATAATGTGACTTTTTATACCCAAAGCATACATACTTAATTACTTTTCTAAAACGCTCAGCTTTATTCAACAACACCAAGGTTCGCTTACTACCCATTTCCCAATTAAAGAATCAATACACGATAATCTTATTTTCCATTAGTGACAAAATAACACATAATATCCATTTTATTTCTCTTTGTTTTTCCTTCTTTTGAAAGCTGCTCACCAAATCCGATTTCTTCACATTGTTCATAGCCAAAATACAACCCAAGTCCGACTCCACACATTCATCACATTCTTAATCTTAGACTCAAAACTTTAAAAAGAAAATACCTTCAATAAAATAACTCAAGGTAGAAAATTCTGAACACCCTCTAGCACATCCACACATACATGAACACATCTACTTAACATATGAGACAACTCAACCTTCATCAATCATAATCACCATAACACATAACACACTCAATATAATCAAGTAATAGTATTAAATCAATTCCACTCTACCGCCTCAAGCACGGTAAGCCCATAATACATTTTCTCACAAGGAAATGCCAATTTACGACACCGCTTGAAGGAAATCGCATTTCCGCCAATTCTCCGTGCACTAGCCGGAAGGAATGGTACCTCTCATTATCAATGCAAGATTTGTTACCAACCATCACAACATGATAAAGTATAATCAACAGTGTACATACACACAACTATCAACACAACAATGTCATCCTCCAATCGATGACCAAGGACAAACTTCTAAGCAAAATGTATTAAATGCACGAAATACAATCATTCAATTCTTAAGAGGCATTAGGTCCAACAACATTTATGATGTTCCAAGGTTTTCAACTTTACCAAGGTTCTTTCTCAATTCACAAAAGAGTTATAATTTTCTACATTCTAATGTCAATTTCCTAAATTTCTAATTCGCAATACACCAACTTTTGTACATGTGCATATATAATGAAGAGACTCATTTCATTCATTTAACCAAATCTCAACCCAATCGAATACAAAATCATAATTGCTCAATTTCAACTCAACAAGGTTATTGTTTCAAAATTGTTAATCTCATGATTAACTCCTTTTAACAATTAACACACCATCAAATCACATGTTTAAATATAATCAATCCAACACAAGTTAATGCTCAACTCATAAGACCCAATTCATTCTTAAATAAATTTCCAAATCATTCATCACATTTCTTAAATTCATAACATAATTAATTCACAATTCCAACCCCTTTTTATCTATTAGGCATTATTACTTAAATAATTAGGGCTTTATATCTCCCTAATCCTAAATTTGTTAAATCACACCTCAAATTAACTCAACATCAACCAATCTCATAAAAATCTCAATCTCAACACCCAAATCCTAAATCCTCTATTATGATTTTTGAAAAAACCTCAATAACATGGTTTTTAATAGATGGACACGTAGCCTTAGGCAAATGAGTCAGGTTTCCTAAATTCCCCAAAATAAAATATTTAGGTGGCGATCAGATCCGTAAAGCAACCATGTTTGGCACTTTACAAAAAACTGCTTTCAAAAACGATTTGCAGATTTGGACTCTTTGGTTCAGATTAAGAACCGTGACATCGAGTCCTCGAATCAGAGGAGCCCAAACGAATGTAATAGGGGACTCATCCTCCTGGGCGTTTGGGGGACGCTTACAGCCGTGACTCAATAAGAGTTAGAGAACTTGACTCAAGCTCATGATATCTTATTTTGACTACACTTATGTGTTTCTTTGCATTGCATGCGCAATGGTGCACCTAGGACACCGTGTTGGCCATTGGCCATCCTGTGCGGGTTGCCGGAGGCTCGCTTTGGGAAGCGTGTGTAGACGCGCCCTCGGGCCTCACTACGCTCAACTCAAATTGTCACGGTTCTTAATCAACCAAAGAGTCCAACCGCAAATCGCTTTTGAGAAAAAAAAGATTTTTTGAAAGAAGTGCCAAACATGGACCGCTTTTGCCGACACAGAGTCGCCACCTAAATATTTTATTTTGGAGAAATTTAGGAAACCCCGACTGCTGCCTAAGGCCACGGTCCGGCTATCACCAAAGTTGCCTCGCTTGGGAACTTGGGTACGATTGGGGAAGGTCACTTCATGAGCACTCACCGCCCGATCAAAGATCGGCCTCTACTAACCATGATATCAAGTTTTGAAAACATTATGCGCTCTTATTCCTAAGTATTAGCCTAGGTTTACTATGTGATGCACATCATACAAGTATAGACTGGGTCGCTTGAATTGGAACAAAACATTTCATGTTCATTTTTTGAAAATGGTTTGATGGTGCTACTCGCAAGTAGGCTAAGACGTAGATTTGCCACCCTCGGGCGGGCTCAGAAAACATGATTTTGCCACTATCTAGTGGGCTCAAAACTCACAATTAATGAATTGTTCCAATTCAAATAACCTAACCTTCACCCACAGGCATTTAGGCAGTTATATCATATAAGCACATAGCCTCATGGTAAGCATGTTATCATGGCAGTCACTCACACGCATGCAAGGATGCTAAAGCATAAAAACTTACCGAGTACTCCAAGCCAAAACAAAAGCTATGTTAGAAATCCATGTATGATCCTAACTATACAGAAATGCCTAATGCAACACATGCAAAAATGCAACTATAGCAGGCTCGGCTATTCTAAAGATGGCATGTGAAATGCTACAACTAACAAGTATTCAACTTGGAATTGAAATACGAATGCAGTTATTATGATGCACCGAGCCTGGTGCATGCAAAACAGATGAATGAATGCAAACATGCTATCATATCAGATGCTAATTGAAACATGCCCTAATCTAACCATCATAAGCTAGTAAATAAAAGGAGAAAGACGGGCTTGGAAGACATACATCACACGACGCACACTTATTACAATTGTGCTCGCCCGAGGGTCCGAATAAATAATATACATTCCCAAATGAATAGTATACCCAAATAAGTATAAGACCCTAATTAATTAACAAATTAATCTAGGAAAGCAAAGAATTGCACGTGAATCCATGGACCGCCTGCCTGCTCGGATGATGAATGATGCATGTTCGTTGCCTTGGTCGGAAAATCCTTTGCGATGCCCCGGTGGGCCTCTGTTTGCAATTGTTCTTGGAATGCGTGCCCAAACTCCGGAAGGCTGCTGATTTCTGATTTGCTACAACAGAGAGTAACAAAGGGACATGGCAAAGTATTTTCACATATGTGTGCTTGACTACTCTTCAAGGAGTGTAGTCCTCAATCCTCGTGCCACCAATCACGCATTTCGATGCATGATGGCCGAGGAGTCGAATTGCACGACTCAATATGAAATGAATGCACATAAAACACAACAAGACCGAGACTCCATCATGGATAATCCGGAGTGTTTGATCGGAATTGAGACACGCTCGTCACTCGTGAGTAATAAACGCCCTCGCTTCGTGCTTGGGCTAACTCCTATCCCAAGCATATGCAATATGCATGACATACATGAATGCGACCAACATACACCCTAGCATACGCAATGCTATGAAATGGCATACACAATGCATGAAGTAACATGGCATGCACAATGCTCTAATATACAACCTAGCATACGCAATGCAAAGGACTAAGATGGCATACACAATGCAATATGGGCTTACACCAACATGAGTGGACCTCAGCCACACCCACATCAGAGGCCATAAGATGAAAATGAGAAACTCGAAATGCGTGCACACATGCACGCCAACCGAGGACCGATCCTAAGGCACAAATGCCACTCTACCAAAGCATGGCAAGGCATGAAACATGGCATACAAACATATAAATTTCAGTGCTGGAATATGATGCTAAATGGTCTCGAAACATGGAAACATGGCACCCGATGCATGAAATGGTCCCGAAACACAAAACTAGGCACATGCATTGACCTATAGCTATACAAAGAATGCATTATTTGATTATGAAGCATGAAGACAGAACCAAGGCAGTCCCAAAACATGAATATTTATACTTTAAAGCATGGCCAAAAAGTGCTAGCAAGATGGACTAAATTAGCATGCAATTTTGACTAGCAAACATGGTTTACATGACAAGTGTATGAAGCAGGTAAGAACTCATCAAATCAGCAAAAAACAGTGAATAAAACATGCCAAATCATGCTCAAATAACCTCTAAAATGCAACCAACACATGTAAAAATGATGGGTTCCTTTAGAGGGCCATACAAGGGATTCTTAAGCACATACAAGGTGGACACTTAGCATGGCATAAAAAACTTTGAAAATCAAATATGGTAGTCCTAAAACTCACCAAATTGACCCTGGAAAGTGACTTCAAAGCATGCAAGATAGGCCTCTTTGAAGGCCAAAATGAC
This sequence comes from Camellia lanceoleosa, assembly GCA_025200525.1. Lineage (NCBI taxonomy): Eukaryota > Viridiplantae > Streptophyta > Magnoliopsida > Ericales > Theaceae > Camellia > Camellia lanceoleosa. The sequence continues at coordinate 109,942,933 of CM045760.1, read as the reverse complement.
CACCAAACAAGTCAAGGTGAGAGGGGGTCACCCCCCTCTAATTTGGAGGTTCAAAATAGTGTTCTAGCCACTGAAAATCCACTAGATTTCAGTGGCTATAAGGCCAAACAAAGCATGCAACAAGAACTTAGGTGTAAAGCTCAAAACAAGGGACAATCAAGCATACAAAGAAGCATGAGACCTCAAATAAGAAAATGCCCTCAATAAAACATGAAGATGATGTCAAAACAAGCCTTTTTTCAGTTTATAACAAATCTCAAAAATGAACACAAATAGGGCTAATCTATCATGCAAAAATGGCCCTAAAAGAGAGATTAGAGATAAGGGACAGAGGCTGGCCCCAAATGGCAAAGAGCCCTTCAATAAAGTTTAAGAGGGGCTCAAGAAAAGGCACTTTACAGTTTATATCAAGCCACAAAAATGATCACAAATAGGGATAAACTATCATGCAAGAAAAAGGCCTAAAAGAGGGATAAAGAGACAAGTGGTAGCATCTGACCTCAAACAGAGTAGAGCCCTTCAACAAAGTTTAAGAGCGGCTCAAAAAAAGATATTTTACAGTTTATGACTAAGTCCAAAACAGCTCACAAATAAGACTAAAATACCATGCAAAAATAGGCCTAAAAGAAAGGTTAAACATAAAGGGTGAGAAGAAGGCCTCAAACAGAAAAAGGCCCTTAATCAAACATGAAGATGAGCTCAAAATATGACTATTTAAAGTTTGGGTCGGAGCCCAAAAATGCTTGCAATTATGGTCTATAGATGAAGCAAGAAAAGACTAGAAAAGGAAAGAAAAGGACTCACCTTGTAGAACCAAACTTCCAGCCTCTTGAACTAAGGAAAGGTGCTCCTAACCTCTGAAAAACAGCCACAAGTTTCTAGAATGGAGTGTGGAGGTGTGGTGCTATGGGTTGTAGTGTAAAATGATGTAGGACTTGAGGGGTTTTGAGGCTTGGAGAAGAGAGGGAGAGAGATTTAATGCAAGAGCCGCAAACAAATTTTTGTAACCCTCAGAAATGAAGGGAAGAGGCTGGTTATATAAAGGAGAGGCCAAGGGAAAGGGGGGAAATCAACCAAATTTCAAAAGACCCTCGACACAGATCCAAGGAAACAGAGGGTATAGCTGTAAGGAACCAGGTGAGAGAGTCATGGCCGGCCAGGTTCAGAGGGTTTAGGTGGCCGTCAAGCATCCCTCTGGCCACCGCCAGTTCAAAAGTTCAATGAAGATTGTCGGCACCACCCCAAAAAGGTGGCCTCCCATGTGTGCACAACACAAATATGTGGTCAAAACCCAGAAAATGTGAACCAGGAGAGAGAAAAGCCAACTTTTTAGAGGGGTTCAAAAGGGTCAGGATGAATTGCTGGCCGGCCATGTCATATTGGTGGCCTCCCAGGTGTGTACAACACAATGGTGTGGAGGAAAGTCAGAAAAAGTGGCCCGAGAATGGTCAACACCAGCTTTCTAGTGAGGAAAACGAGCGATGGAGAGCGATGAAGGAATAAAGCTGGTTGTCAGAACAATTGCTGGCCTCCCACCCTCCTACAAGCTTTCTAACAATGAAAACAAGGTCTCCACCAAAATGAACCAAAACGGATGCAAAACGAAGGTCGGCAAAACGCTACGTCCGGGCCCCTAAAATCGACCAAAGTTAGGCACCTATGGCTCAACAACGGTTGGTCTCTTGGACGGTGTCCTCAAAAGGGAGGAAATAAGATGTGTGCCAAAGATCGGAGCAAAGGGAGGTTGTTGGTTAAGCCAACCGAGGCGCACGCCAACGGCTCTAAAAAATCAAACCGGCTCCAACGAAAAATGGCTTCGACTATGAAACGTAGCCTCACGGCCACCGAGAGATGATCTACGAGACCTCCTCTTCGAAAGAGAAAACAGAGAAAACAGGCCTCGGTTCGCAAAACCAAGGCAAAGCACAAAAGAGTCCGGAAGTTCGGAGGCAAGGTTCGCAATGAGACTCAAGCTTCTCGAACGAGCACGATATGCAATATCACCGAAGCGCCAATCTATGATGTCTAAGTCTTAAGGTCGGCCAAAATGGGTGTCTACAATAAGGCCATAAGGTCGACCGGCCATGGCTCGCCAAGAGTGGAAACACAAACCCCTATCCGAGGCAATCTTTTGACCATTCGACCTAGTGCATATTCGAATCCATAGTGACCATTCTAAGTTAGGACAAAGTTGCTTACCCGATATAGGTTGTTTGAGATCACAGATGCGAGGTGAAACCCTAGCTCCTAACAAAATAAGGCAGGGAAACCCTACCCCAACATAGGGGTGTTTTGGCTCTCATTTGCTTGCTATGTGCTCTTAGAGTGTGTCTCACAGAATGCATATATCGCTTTGCAAGTCCGAGCATCGTTTAAGGCATCAAGATGTGAAGAATCGGGCCATTTCGAGGGTATCATGGGGACGATATTTGGGGAACAAGGATCAAAGATTGAGTACAATGTTCGCTTATCTGCTTTTCTTTTGCTAGGTAGTCCTCGAACTATAGCTTCGTAAGGCTCCACTATCCCCTGTACATTGGACTTGTGCCGATAGACTTTGTCCGGTCGAGATTCATTCAAGGGCAATTAGTGTTCTTTACGAGACAGGTAAAACGCCACCGTGCATGATCATCGCCAACAGCCTTCGGATCAGCGGTCATTATCCACCCCACTTGTGCGCAGTTGGGCTGAGATATCTGCTTCCACCTCGTGGAGATATACCGCTTGCTCGCTTAGATCGTGACAATATGTCAAGTCGGAAGAGATGGTATACCGTCACGACCCAAACCCGCCCTATGGGTTTAGCATCAGAATCGCCAAGAATCCGAGATTACCAAGGCCCCGCTATCAAAGAATACAAAGAAAACAGTATGGCTCGGCCAATACAAGAATAAATAATGTCCGAGTCAGGACACCAGATGCCAAAAGGTTTTTTCATGTATATAAACATGCGGTATGTAATGCTTATGCACAATATTTACAATCATTCAAGACGGGATAACCCCCACTCGACAAGACAAGAACTTTCCTATACAATCTATACTGCTATTACAAAACAAGAAGACAAAGGCAAAAAGGGAAGTAATTAAACGCCTTTAAGCCTTAGCATAATAGGCTCGGAACCTCGCAGTGAGGCACATTGGTTGGCTTGACAAAACTGGAGTTTACTCTGACGCGCCTAGCTTTGGTCCGGTGCCTGCACACCTACATATATATATGAGCAGTGAGCTAAAGCCCAGTGAATAACATAATGCGTAAAGAGGTTAAGAATGAAATGTCCTTACAAGAATGAAAAGTTCAAATATTAAACAAGATTACTTTTCACTGTAATAGCTTATTCACCATATGTGGTACATCCATTAGCATAGCAAGAAACAAAGAGGGTCTTAAAGACCGAGCAAAGAATGATGGCCATCAACAAGAATGAGTGGTTCCACGAGGAACCGACAGAGATCTCAGAGCAAGAATAAAGAAATGTGCAGGTGCTAAGGATGCCACAATACAATCTCGTAAATAAAGGACATACATTCATTCAAGAATAACACCAAGACAAGAAACAGCCTGCTTAGTATTCAAAAGATAATCATTTTGAACATATCTTTACACAATTGTTACTCACAAGTGTTCTCGAGCTACAATATGCTAGGAGCTGCCTCCCGCCGCTAACCCTACACATTGTGTTGAACACACACTAAGCTACACAGTTGGGAAATATCATACTTCAATCCCTAATTTGCCTTGGTGTGTTCTACATCTATATCCTCATTAAGATGTCTTAAACTAGGCCTAAGAATGCCTAGGATGAAATGAGGATGTAAGGATGCACTTAGAAAACATTTTCTAATTTCAAGAAAACAGAAGTCCCGCCGAAGCTCAGTTTCGCCGAATTGGACAAGCAAACAAAGGTACCCGCCGAGCGCATACTTCCCGCCGAAGCGCCACATTCAGCCGAACGCCCTCCGCTTCGCCGAATATTCCTCCGGCCGAGCGGACTTATGAACAAGGTAAATGCCGGATGCTCGATTCCGCTGAAGGTGAATCTTCCGGGCCGAGTTTTAAGGACTTCAACACACAAGTCAAAAATATTAGAGCTTGATTTCCCGCCGAAGCGCTACTTCTTTCCGCCGAAAGCGATGGTTCAAATTTCCGAAAAATGCAGATTGCACATATCAAGCTAAAACCAAGTTTTGATGCTCCAAATTTCATCCTCTGGGCCCATTTTTCTGAAAACACTTTTAAAACACAGTAGAAATCAAATATGTTTCAAAACTCAATTTAAGACATCAAGGCTCCAAGGGTGTTTTAATCAAACTCATTTTCAAACCCATTTTCATGAATACCTTTTCAAAACATGACATGCATGGATTAAAACAGCTCCAAGGCTTCAATTCATGCTCTAATCGGGGTCAATCCTTCCAAAAACAAGATGAGAACATGGACTATAACAACATTATGGACATGCATTGCACAATTTTTTACCATGAAACACCTCAAATCTCATTTTTTCTCTCAAACATGCATGCATGAATCAACTGGCTATAATCTTACATGTATGAATTAAAACAAGACTTAATCTCTACAATTTGGCAAGAATCATGCAAGAATTAGCTTTGAATCTCACAATTAAAGGGTTGTAATTTCTCTACCTAAGTCTTGTATTCAAGGTTTGGAGGCTCAATTTGACAATTCCTCCAACAATTCTTTCTAATTCTTCAAGCCCATTCACCAAAATGAGTTCAATTCTCTTAATCCTCTCCTCTCCCTCACTACGGTCGCGCTACTATAGGCAATAAAAGAGCTGAGGAAGAATGTTTTATTTCTCTAGTGTTTTGCCTTAAGTGGGCCCACTAGGGATGGCAAACCCAGTGAATAACTCAAGGTTATTTGTAATAAAAACCATATTTAATATAATTCTAATCATACCTAATCACATTTTAGATAAGTATACCTATTAATAATCACTGGAAATCATGAGGATCACTTAAACACTAAACGTGATTTCTACCGGCCGCAACGATGAGCAAGGCCTTCAATTAGCAAACCAAACACAAAACACTATGACAGATAATCAACAACAACAGATAGAAATGCAATAAAACAGGTATACTTAGGTCAATTCAATTTCATTTTACGCCAATACGGGCCGCTTCAAAGAGGTTTATCCAACACTTATCGGGCCATAATCATTCCGGGGCTTTAGCAAAGAATCAAGATATGTAATCTCAAGAAATTTCGATAAAACAAGATCGGTCGTTACATATCGCCGCCAACTCTAAGATAGTATGAGTTTATACGCGAAGAAGACGCCGTCTGGCTGTTTAATTCGCCATACCAAGCCGTGGTCATAGCTCAACAAAGTGCAGACAATTGACAAAGTTAGAGCAAAGAACTCAGGAGTATCTACTTCACACTGTGCTCCTCTCACCAATTAAGAGTTCTATACCGGAGAAAGCAACCCACTACCCAAGATGATACGGACATCTCCAATCAGCCGGCCAGCCTCCGCCCTGCCTCTACCTCCCTCAGCCTATCCAAGACACCATCAACTAACTACCGAATCCCCTTGAGTCTCGAGACTTAATCCAACTATTTAAAAGTGAGCAAGCCTTGAAAAGTCGCTCAAGCTAGTTGCTCAAGGCATGAAATCCATTCCGACATAGAGGATGGTTATACCGACCTCAATGTGACATTACCGAATCTGCTCAAGATGCCACATATCGATCGATTCGATGGCTTCTAAAGCACCCAATGCAGTGCACCTCCAACTGTTTCGACATCGTGAGGCCACCGGTTTGACCACGTACTCTGTAAATTGTCACTATCTCGCCGAATCCCCCGCCTCGGGATAGGGCCGCAATCTAGTATGCGAAATCGGAGAACCTCCCTATGAAATAGAATTGGGAAGAGATGGTCGAGGCCTCAAAGGATCAATACTACTCTACAACACAATGTGATTGAGGTCACAACTCAGTGATCTTGAAGTCACCCGCCAAGAGCCAAAAGGAGGGTTTTTCTGGAAAGTCATAAGTATGATAGAGAGCAAAGGCCTCAATGATGGCCGCAAAGTCGTAGCCATCCGATTAAAGATCGGGGACTCTCTTGACAGCGTTAAATCTCCCAACCTGCTTATGCAAAAGATGATTGTGCTCCCTCTCCCCACCTTTTTCGTGACTTACATAAGATGGGAGTAGGCAGACGAGGATGCTATGAAGCTAGGGTCTCCTATCAGACCAGAGAAGGAGCAATTAGCCTGCAGAGCATTTTTCATAAAGCTGAATGCTAATTCATCAATGGTGATGTAGTTTGAAGATCTTCCGGGTTGGAATGGTCAACACTACCCCCTGAAGAAAGCCACCCCTTTGTTGGTGCATCCAATCCAAAACCCCGAACTTCGACTATTTCACCCCAAGTGCAAAGAGAGGGTTTTCACTTCCCTTATATGCCTTGCCTAAAAGCTCTGGGGTCCTACCTTCGTGAAAGTGACATCTCGAAATCGTTGTGGAACAACTGCCTTTACCTCGCATCCTTTCCCCTCGCAAAGCATGACCCTCGCTGGGCACTGCGTGCTTCTTCCATCAACAACCGTCATTTATGACATCGATGGTTGTGATACCCCGCCTTCGGCCACGAGATACAAAAACTGATCTGATTACAATGAGGTCATCGCCGCACTGCTCGCCAAGTCTATCAAGCATTTGATCGCTGAACCCTGCGGGGGATAATGACTATGTGATAAGGGGAT